>CM038353.1:14320925-14954259 GCA_021464625.1 Proterorhinus semilunaris | reverse complement strand
CCTTTGTGCCCAGAGCTGCACTGGGAACAACTTGGTGCATGTGTTTGTTCTCATTACCCCTCACAGCCCTGAGCTCGCCGCATCATTAGAAAGAATTACTCTCAATCCAATCACACATCTGTAGTGCCATGCTACAAAGCACCTCAATCTGTTCTTTTCCGATGGCTGAGGTTTTATCAATTCACCGGATTCACAAAGGACAAATACTGACATAAAGAGGGGAGGGGAGCGAGTTCAGGGGAGCACGTAGAATGAGAAGTTATTTTACAAAATAAGATTATTGAACAGTATGTTTCTCTAAAATGCACAACAAATGTAAAAGAGGAGAGGCTATATGTTGCTGTGGCACTGGGCGGTACTGCGCATCCAGATACATCGACATATCAATATTATTATTTATTAGTTTATTTGACAGGGACAGTACACATCAATGAACATTTCTGTAAATGTGTCAGTATTAGCTGAAAAGCCAGTTTTCAACTGTTGTCCCTGGGCAAGGTGTATAATGCCAACAACAATTATAAAACATAAAACTATTTAAAAGTTGAGGCTACACACCTACACAACAAATGCCGACACAACTCACACACCAACAACATCCGAACGCTCGTTCTGTGACTTGCACAATAGAATCGCAATGTTGTGCAAGGGCAGGTCATACAAAACAGACAATATAAGGATAAATATGTACAATTATTATTTACAAAGCAACACCTGTGCGGAGGATCCTGACACCCGGCTCAGTCCTGCAGGGTCTGTACAGGGTCTAATGAGCACATTGTCGATTGGATTTCAACCAGTTTTTTCATTGATTCCTAAATGTGTTAAATGTGGGGCATTCTCTTATAGTGAGAGGGATGCTGTTCCAGATGTTACAGCCTCTGACTGAAACATCATGATCATAGCACATCATGAATAATAGACCATCAAGGCAGGCAGAGACAACAGTGTGTCACGGACTGGCAGACTAAACCCTAACAAGACAGCAACATGCTGAAGGAAAATAATATCTGGAGGGCATGTATGTGTCAGTCAAACCAGTCAACAATATTTAAAAGATGCGAAGATGTTTACTATCAGAGGTTAATAAGGGAGATTGGATGTTTAATTTAAAACTAGCTTTAAACTGTGTGTGTCTTTATTGGAATTACTTAAGTACTCTCTGTAATAACCAAGGATTTTTGAAAAGTGTTTTCTTATCTAGCATAGTCTGGAGGTACCATCGTGATAACAACATACTAAAGACATCTCTGTCCATCTCACTTTCTGCCATTATTGATTATCCTGTGATGAGCCGTTTACATCCAACTTACATCTACATTTACAAAACTGTCCAGTGAGATTATTCAAATCCCTCAAGAGCCCATCTTTCCTTCTGAATTGTTTCTGTCCTCTGTCACTCAGTGTGTTACCTACTTCCCAGCCGCCTCCCTCTCCCTGGTCGCCTTCCCCTCTCTCCCCTCTCTGTGGTTTGATGTGCTGGTGGTGGCTGGGCAGGCTGCTGGGAATATGAATTACGTGCAAGGAGCAGCGGTTCTGCTTGGGAGACTGCTGTCAGCGCTCACACGATGGATGAGGAGAGACAGGGAGGAGAGGAGACTGACAGCCCCAGCCAACCTTCATCCATTCTACCACAACCTCCTCACAACTCACCCCCCCTCACACCACCACACTGATCCTCACCCCGCCACCTGCTCTCTTCTCTGGGCCTGTCTTTCTTACACTTGCTTTATGTCTCTTCTCTCTCTCGCTGTCACTCTCCAAAATCTCACCTTTTAGTCTCAGGACATTCACAAAGAGCTGTCTCCAGGTAAAATGCAGTTTAGACGTTTTTTAAGAAATGGGGAGGTACTCCAGGAAAAATATAGTAAAGGCATAGCTGTTTCATAAGAGCTTCGTCCCTTTACTAAAATATATTAAAAAAATATTGTACCCAAGATGGCAACGCTTTATAATAAGGATACATGAATGAATGTGATCAAAATGCATTATTTTACGCATGACTTCATCATGTATTAACATGAGTTCATGAGTTTTCATGAATCAATACTCATGAAATAACGTTAATTAAGGTAATGAACTCATTAATGATCATGAGTAATTAATCATGATGAATTGTGTACTGAAGATACAGTCGGGGACAAGGACCAAGCTTTAGACTTTATATATGGGCGGCACGGTGGCGCAGCGGTTAGCGTTTGCTTTCTGTGTGGAGTTTGCATGTTCTCCCCGTGTCTGCGTAGGTTTCCTCCGGGTACTCCAGTTTCCCCTACCACTAAAACATGTACATTAGGTTCCCCTCTGGGGCCAGGACTCCCTGAAAAGAGATTCTTAATCTCAGTGGGACTTTCCTGGTTAAATAAAGGTCAATAATAATAATAAATATAAACCTGCAAAAATGCTTTACGGGGAACATTCATTATGAGCTCATGAACTATTGATTTCCCGTCTGTATCTTCTGCTCAAAGATTAATCACTCATGATCATTAATGAGTGCATTGCCTTAACTGTGTGTATGAGTATTTGTTGAAGCCTTAATTTATGATGTATTCATGCATGAATTCCTCATGAATCATGCATTAATTCATGTATTATTATTATAATCCATTACCCTTTGATTGCACATTTTTCCTGACTATTTGCCCTGAGTGTTTCTTGAGAGCTGCTGTAACAAGTGAATTTCCCTTTTGTGAGATCAATAAAGTCCAGTCTGATCTTATTTCTGTGATGCAATATACTGTATCTCGAAGAGGAAGTAAAGTGTCAAAGGCAAAGTTAATACAGCCAGTTAGAATGTTCACATAGGCATTGAAGTCAGTCAATCAACATTTATTTGTATAGCACCTTTCAACAACCAAATGAACACAATGAAAACAGAACAAAGAGAAGAGACAGTAAAAAAACACAAAACACAAAAGGCCAGTCTAGAAGTAAGAATAAACCTAAAACTTTTCTCAGATTTACAACTGCTTTAATGGGCTTTCTGTTTTGTTTTACAAGCGGGGAAGTTCGGTTCTACACAATCTTATTACGCGGCTGAAGTTGTCAACAAAACCCACTATCTTTTTTGTAAGTACCAAATGAGTATAAAATATTTCACTCTGTACTCACATTTTTTTTCTCTCAATTTCTCAAATGGTTTTCTGCAATAAACCCATTCCTAACTCTAAAACACAGAAGTGTTAGATCTGGGTTTGTGATCAATAGAACGTTTTATTTACAGATGAAGACGGTTTCACTCTGCGGAAAAAACTTTGGATAAAGAACATTTTTCACTTTCACCATGGTAACGCTTACTTGGAAGATTGGCAGGTTATAACATTCCTGCACTGTCGGAGGGACTGCTCGTTCAAGTTAAGCTAAAGTCAGGACTTTGTTATACAAATTCTCATCTGAAAGATCTGACTTGAAAAAAACAATAGTTTGAAATGCTGATGTTTTCATTGTACAAGCCTCTGAAATCATTTCAAATTCTCAGGCTGGGGTTAGCTGTAGCAAGCACCTCTCGTGTAGTACCACCCTCCTTTTATGTTGATAAAACAAAGTAACAAAGGATACAGAGATATTTTGATAGTTTATTACTGTTTTTCCCTCAAGTTGTCAAGCATCTAAACGCTTATCTGCCCGAGGTTTTGTGGGTGTTACGTTTACAGTCTGTCACCACAGATACTGTCCTCCAAGTGATATTGGTGAAAACCAGTGCTTAATTTGATCCCCCCGTCAGTTTTTCAGGGTAAAGGATCCGGGAAATATTTAGGAGGATCCGGCAAAGATCTGATCTGAAATAATGGGGTTTAATGAGAGTGTTCCGGCAAATGTTTTGGCCTGTTCCCCGAATCCATACCATCAAACCAAAAGTGTTCTTGAAAATACAAATTTACAAATTAAGCACTGGTGAAAACTATTTGCGTTTCTGTAACCTACGTTACTGTAATACCACACTGGGATGGAGTGTTTGTCTTCAACCAAAACAGAGTAATTAAAACATCAATGGTTTAGCAGTAGCAGAGTCATCACCTGTGTAAAAATGTCAAAGTGTAGGACATCATTTCTGTGTTTGTTTGATGGCTTCCTTTTGTTCTCGCTGCTTAGTGCTTTGAGGTCAGTGCCGCACACAAGGGCTATTATTTAAAAGGAGGCAGAGGCTGTTGTTTATGGCGTGGTCTATCCCTCTAAAAGTTAGTCAGCCACAGCTAAAGGTGGCCCATGCTCCATATTTATAAAAATGGCTCGGTGTGAAATTGGTTTTTGCCTAATGGATCCCTGCTTGGGTGCCCCGTCTGAAACTCGGGCTTCAGTTTCTCGCCGCAAAAGGACAGAGGGAACAAAGAGGCTCAGAATGAAAATCCAGATATTCAAAATTGATGTCAAATGAAAATTGTGGGATATTTATGAAGCTTGGTTTGGGGGAAGTTCAATTGAAGCCTCACAGAATTGAAAAGATGAAAATAATGGGCCACCAAGCGACGAATAATATCCTCACAACCTTCAGTTAAATCAGATATCAGTTTCCCCAGTTAATCTCTGATCAAACTGAAATTTCCTATGGGGGGCAATTTATTATTTAAGCTGCTTCTATGTGTTATTGCTATTTGAATTGTATTAAAACATCATCAATACATAACTCTAAAATTGTCATTTCATTGGCAATATAGGAGAAGGTGGCAGTAACCAGAGGGTGTGACAACAATTGAACTGAATTGATGAATAGGTGAAAGGAACAAATGACTTTAGTGTGCAAAGAGATTTAAATCCTAAAACAATACTGTATGCACCTTCGTTTTTTATGGGCTTTTGATTCACCATTTCAATCCCTCAAAAGCGTAGGGATTATTTTGTTCCCCCTTTTTTCTCTTTCTTTTTTTTTTTTATAGCTGTACTGAAGTCCAGTGACCTCTCGGTGAGTGCAGCACTTTAATGAAGGCCTTTTATATACAATGCGAGAACAGACTGATTGCTGTGTTCGAGTTCGAGACGCAGCAACCTCTGGTACTTTCTAATGGATGAGTTATACCAATTCATTTCAAGGGCTTTACCATTTAGTGCACTCAGCACAGAAGAGCAAGCAAGGTTTTCGATGAGGAAAGATTCACACTCATAAAAAAAGATAAGAATATGGCATAACCTAACCAGCCGTATGCCGCTGATCCACACACAGCAGATTTACAGCATATGTATCTACACAAACAGTCTTTTTTTTCCCTCCGAAGACATTCATCAAAGTGACTGAGCTGTGACTTGAACCCACAATGCTGAGGACAGAACAGCGTGCAGCCTTAACCATTGGCCAGTGTGTCAATGTTCACCACTTTAAAACTATGAAAAGTACAGTGCGGTTACTATGTATGTAAATAAATGCTTTAGCTAAAAAAATAAAACATTAATTTCAATAATCCATGTGTATAAATATAGACATTTTTATATTCGACCTTTAAAGTAGTTGCGGCTGAGACTCTTCGCAAACAAGGAAGTCAGCGGCCGCGGCGCAGACGGGGAATGTTTGCAAATGTGTGCTCTGAAGAGATGTCCACACTCATTAGCAGTGTGCTGCGCCAGACTAACAAAAAGAACTGTGAAAGAAAGTGCACTGACATTGCGAGATAGGATATTTTATTGTGCAAATAGTAAATACTAACATTTTTATACTGCTCTATATTGCCAAAGAGCAAAGGATCAGTGAGAGAAATACAATTATAGGCCCAATCCAGTAAGCAAACTCAACTGCATTGGGCTCCACAGTAAATCATCAACATTCACATAACATATTGTAAAGTGACAATATTTTCGCCATAAAGACCTATTATCGGAACCACCACTAATTTGTGTATTTTTAAAACATTTTGGTGACGTTTAACCAAGCAGGTAAACTAGAGCGCCCACGTTTCGTTTATATTCTGCATGCACTCCCTGCACTCCTGAAGGATGAACACATGAGCAGTTTGGTAATGCCACCTCGGCTGGCTTTAAAAGTGGATAATTTGCGCTCTAATGAGGGCCAATCAATGGACACTCTTAGCCCATTATAACTTCTGTTCCTCAGTCAAGTGCCTTTAGTCCTGTGGGCACCGCTGCCACTACAATAGCACTTTATCATACAGCAGCTTGTTCCACTTTTCTGACTCTGCTTGCTCCAGTGCGCTGCTTTCAGCTCAGTAACTCAGTAGTTTGTATGTAGAAAGATAAAGGCTCAAAGGGTAGTAAAAAGACTCCCCAGAAAAGGGTGGGATAACTGAACAATGTCCCTCCTAACTTTAATATTAATATTTGGCAATGCTTTGTGTTTGGGGAATATATTGTGGCATCTGTAAGCGCTAAGGAATAGACATTATTGTTGTAATCAAAATGATGATTACCCACACTTCTAGATCTATGTTCCCCAAAGTGTGGTCTGGGGTCACTGCAGTTGGTCAGGTCAAGTTTCAGCAACACTTTGTGCCCAAAGAATGAGTTCAGCTAACGACCTGAACATCCTGACTGACCAGGTTATTCCATCAATGGCTTTCTCACACTGTGAAAGAGTGGTTCAGGGAGCACATGTATTGGCCACCAGATAGTCCCGATTTGAACCCCATTGAGAATCTTTGGGATGTGCCGACGAAGGCTTTGCGCAGTGGTTACATGTTTGGATTTATAAGGCAGCCACAATGCTCTGCGTTGAGGAGGAGGACACTACCGCACACACTGCTGAACATCCAGGGGGAGGACATTGAGTGTTCACCTAAACAATAAACTGGACTGGTCCCACAACACCAACACCCTGTACAAGAAGGGCCAAAGTCGCCGCCACCTTCTGAGGAGACTGAGGTCCTCGGAGTGAGCAGGCCTCTGCTCTCCACTACACTGCCGTGTCCTGGACAAGAACAGACTGAACAAGCTGGTCAGGAGGGCCAGCTCTGTCCTGGGCTTCCCCCTGGACTCTGTGGAGGAGGTGAGGGACAGGAGGGTATTAGCCAAGCTCACCTCCATCATGGACAACACCTCCCACCCACTGCACGGGACTGTAGAGGAGCTGAGCAGCTCTTTCAATGGAAGACTGAAACACCCTCAGTGCAAGACAGAGCGCTACCACAAGGCCTTCATCCCCAGCCAATGGAGACCTTTATATTCTACTTTTTATAGTCTGTTCTAATTTTAATTTTAATTTTCTTATTGCTTATATTTCAGCCCATTAAGATTTTTGCTTTTACTCATTGTACATGAGATACCTCTTTTACTATTTAACTATTTGCACATTTCCTATTTAGCACACCCAGAGTGATCTTATTCAAGTCTAATGTAACAAGTGAATTTCTCCATTGTGAGATCAATAAAGGATTATCTTGTTTTATTGTGAATGACTATATTTATATTTTTCTTCCTATATTTTAAACTCATTGCTAGCTCAAACCTTTGTTAATGCGATCACAGTGTTCAATTCAAAAGATCAATTGTGCATCTCCGAAGCAAAAATAAAGCTCACTATTTTCCGTCACGGATCGAGACAGTGGAGGAGAGGCAAAGGATCAGATGGAACAGTAGCCCGTGGTGCAATATTTACTCGGCCCAGATTCATAACTAATGAGCTTAAAGAAACTGTTATGTAAGAAGCCCCCTGTTAAAAGTGTAATGTGCTGTTGTTCAAGTCACTCAGACCTATGTCGATTTAAAGTGAAATTTCCGTCCCACATCATGTAGGTTAATCTATATGTTTTTAAGATTCAAATAATAAATGTTTTTGGTCAATTGTCAGCAGACTGCTCTCCCTTGACTTATCCCGGCATTATCATTGGAGCTGCAACGCTCTTCCTAATTAGCAGTAAGTATGGCACTTCTGTCCAGCAGCACTAGAGCACTGGGGTAGATACAAACCCACAGGCCTGAGAAGAGAAGCAATAAGAGAAAAAGATGAAACATATTTGGCCCGGGCTTCTGATTAAGCTAGTAATGCAACAAAATCCGTTATGTACATCAGAAGCGAATGAACAGCAAATCTCGCCTTTAAACATTTTCGCAAAAGTGAAGGGAATAAAAAATACAACAAAGTAACACAATACCATGTAAGGATCTGGTGACTTCTGCAGTAGTCCAAACTGAACATACTGCTTACCCGATAAGGCAGAAGGCAAGGGAAGGCAGCTTTATTTATACCGCGCATTTCGTACACAAGGCAACTCAATGCGCCTGAAAGTGAAATTAGATGGAAGAAGTGGATGAATAAGCCTCTAAAAGGAGTCGCTGAACATCTTACACATATTACAAAGGAAGAATGGATCATGTCTCTTGTAGGCACAGAGGGTCTGGATCGTAACAATTGAGCTCCGTTGTCAGGTTTTAAAGTTTGAAACGATTGGGTCTGGTTTTCGCTAACGTTTGGTCGTGACGTATATGTAACGCGCCCGAGTGAGTGAAGCAAGCCATCATAACTCTTAAGGGGCAAGGCAATTAGCGGACGTGACGACAGCTGTAGTCCGACTCACAAAATATGAGCTGAATATAAACCTAACTTCTACACGTGTCACTGTTGATTGAACTACAACATGGTGGTGCAGCGAGTGACGTAACCCTGCCGATTCCCTGTGACGGTTGTGATTGGTTCGGTTAGGCCACTTGTTTACCGTGTGTGTCCAGACCCACCTTCTCTCACACAGAAAAGAAGTGGGTATGCTTTACCAGGCTAGTGCAATGCACTCCCACCTAGTTATACTTTTACACAACAAAAACGTCAAGGAGCTACTACTGTATGCTTGTCTAACTATACGACTTAGGCGTTCACTTTAGAGAAGTAGTGACCAAGATAATGGGCTCCTTATACTTATCCCACTAAGAAACTAAGGTGGTAGTTCCTGAGGAGGGCTTAAAGTGCAGCCCGGGGGCCAAATGCGGCCCTCTGACCAATTGTTGGTGGCCCTTGGGCTTCTTTCTGAATTGGCACACATCGCCAAAGATGGTACTTTATACTGGAGGTTTAATAATTCCACGCGATTAACACCTTAAAAACTAACATTTACTGTAAGACAGAGCTGGCGTTAAGGCTCCAAGCCTAAATAAAGGTGTGGGGAACAGTTTAAGCCGCTCTTAAACGCTTAAATTCACCCAGAATATTTGAAAGTATTGACCACAGAAATGTGGCCCTTCACTCCATATACACTTTGATATGCAGCCCTCAATAAAAATGGTTTGGAAACCCCTGCCTGGCATACCTATAACGCAAACTATTTATATTCATACTTTCTAGCACCAGAAGACCAAATATTTAGTTTAATTTCCATCTAAGTTGACACAGTGCCACGTAGTGTAGACATAGCAATAATATGACTACAGTACTACTAGCTAGGGTACTACTAGCAGCAACAATATACTTTATTGTAGTAGTTGTTCTATGCCGATATTTGAGACCGACTTTTTACTTAGCCTAATGAACAGGTTTATGTTTTTGTTTTATGGTTTGCGGTTTTCTTAGCTTTAAAAAAAAAAAAAAAAAAGTCTTTTTTTTTTTAAGATTCATGAAGCTCAATGCTCTTAAGACCAACTTTCTACTTCCCCCAGTAACAATAGCCATGATTGAGATGAAGCTAAAGTTTGGTTTTGATCATTACTTGGCGTGTTTTTTGAAAGCAGTAATTTCACACTAAACGAGACACAATAACAAAGACGGCTCGGCCATTAATTCTTTTCACAGATTGTTCCTAATTGTGTTGTAACAAGGAAGCAATTTATCTGCTGTAATTTCGGTGGCTCATCAAGCACCTAACTCAAGAGCTGATGAAATTCGGAGACACAGTTCACTCAGATGTCAGGATGGATTTACTTTTGAGGAGGAGATGTGAGCAGGCAGATTTGCTGAAGTTGGTATCATCAAGGTGTGTTATGGAAATACTTCCTCTAGGGCTGCATAACATATTTCCAAATTATCATTACAGCAAAATTAGGTGACGCAATGTAGTCTGTCCGAAGCAGACACTATATATATATATATCGCTGAGATGGACACCATTTTTCTCACCTAGCCTTCGACAAAAGCACATGGCAACTTCAGAATGTGAAAAATTTCAATTTGGAATTTTCCTGAATATGTACGTTTTCATACAATTTTATTTATTTTTTAATGGAGCGTACGGTGTTGATTTCGTAAAATATTACTATATCGGTAGTCAACAGAAAATAAAGAATTTAATTTATGACACGGCTAATTGGAACCCAAATCATTCTTTTGCACCTTACACCTCGCTTATATGAAATACCACCAAAGTCGATTCATAAACAAAAAGTAGGTTTATGTTTAAGTAACCCATTTTTAAATATTAGGTAATGGATTGCCTAACAGCTCCATGAATTATGTCAGATTTCTTGACGCGAGTACAGCATGTCTCACAATAGGTTGCAGTGCCCTAACAGCAGGCCGACTCATTAGGGCAATAATGATGGGCAAAGATGGCAACTTCAACAGCTTGATCGCCTTGAAAACAATTAAGCTGCACAATCACTATTGGAAAAAGGGTCCATTACGGTTAATGTGTGGCTGCGTGCTGTCAGGACGCTATTTAGCACACAGGACTGCTGCACTCCAACTCTGGAGATCCCTATGCTGCACTCAAAAGTCAAATACAATGAGACGAGGGGGCTGCATGATCTTGGAAAAGTAATCATTTTGTTTCTGAAATGCATTGCAATTACGAGTAGATGTTTCACCGTGTGAGGGTTTAAAATCCAGATTCAGTTCATAGCACAGATTGTAAACCCGTCAAGAAGCCTGAACTGTTAAATTAATGCCAAAATCACAAATCGCATGCATTTCAAAACAAACAGGTTAACATGAATTGAATTAGCTGATTACCACCATTCAAATTGCTTTTTCTATTTGATTGTAGAACAGTAATTCTGCAGCCCAATATATATAAAGATCTACAATGATAAAAAAAAAAGTGGTTTGATAATATAGGAACAGCTGTGCACAGACATTTGTGCAGAGAGCAGAAACACTTCTCAAAAATGGGACGGACAATGTATGCTGCTAAAACACTGTAGCCATTCATCAAACATTAACGATAGACTTCTTGCTAAAATAATTTGTTTTCCAGCTTTGCTCCAACATTTGAACGATTTGGTTTTTAATCTTTGTATTGAATGAATGTGCCATGATATCCACTTTTTAATCAGCTTAGAGACTCATACAGAGCTCTTCAAACCAATGCGCAAGTCGGGCCTGACAAACGGATGCCTCCTGCGCCCTGTGTGCACATCACCTCCGTAAATTATTCATTTAGCCCAGCATGAAAAACGCATGTCAATTAGGCAGGTTTATTCTCCCTCCGACTCAAACAGCAGGGCTCGTGCCAGCTGGAACGAACATCATTTAACTTTTCTGGACATCCTGCGCTTTTTATCCATCTGAAATCAGTCATTTAAAAAAAAAAGGTTTTTATAACCACCTCAGTTAAATACGTTTAATAAATAAAGAGAAACAAATATAAATTGTTTAGCTAGTCAAACATTTAAAGTTGGGCTTATTCTGTTATTTACCCAACCTAAAATTGACATTGTTAACTCGTAACTTATAAAAGGACACACACATAGCATAGTTACAACAAAGTACGTTTATTAAAACCCAGACAAAAAAATATATCAGATAATTAACTGCATCCTTTATGAATTCAATTGTGTATATTAATCACTTGTCTATTTACTATTTAAAATGGTCATAAATAAAGCCCTAATTCATATACATTTTTACAAGGAAGCTGAGACAGACGAATAGGCAATGGGGATTTTTACAATATAGGGCCACGCATGCAACCAGCAGAGCCGATTAGGGATGGGCACCGTTAAACGAAAAGCTCCGGTCGGGGATGGTATCGAAAAACAAAAATTCTTTCGGTGCCAACTTTCGGTTCTTTTTCTCTCTAGACGTCAATATATGACCAGCAGCGACTCTAAAAAAAAAAAAAAAAAAAAAGCAACATGAACGTGTGCGCAGATAATGAGCCAAGCAAAGCTATAACTTACTAAACTTGTGTAATAGAGATGGCTCAGCCGCGGCAGGACTAAACCAGGACTTACACCGGTTGTAAAACCCAGAGTCAAACTAAACCAGTTATTATAAACCAGGACTGAATAAGAAACTTGAGTTTTTTGGCAAATTGAAAAGCAAAACAGAGAAGTGACAATAAGAAAGACGAGGACTTCAACTACTGAGTACAGAAGATGAATCAAGTACCTTCATTGAAGATGGACAACTCCTGTATGACTGAGAACTTACACAGACAATAAGAACGACGTCTTTACCTTTAGCGACAGACCCGGAGGCTGAGTTTACAACTTTACCAGCAGCTGCAGCGAGGGGAATATCAAAGATTGTTTGTGGAAAAATGAGCACTCACTCAGTATTAGACATTTTTGGTACCGTTTTTGTAGATTATTAGTTGCAGTGAGCGCTCACACGGTGTCTTTGACGGGAAAGTGCTTTCACCTCGTCAAAGCACAGTGTTTAGAAAACTTTATCCGAAAGAAAACCGTGTCATGATGTGGATCTGTCCCGTCTCTGCAGCTCAGGAGGTAATAATGTACTTTCTTTTTATCACTGCTTAAGTGGAAATTGTGCTCAAAACACGAAGTTACAGGTGACGCTGCTGCGGCCTGTGGAGCTTCTGTTTTAGGACTTTTTCCTTAACATTTTTTTATACACATGGGTACCGAAAAAAGTACCGTTAAGGAACGGGCACCGAAAAGCAGGTATCGTTAAAGTAATGGTATCGGGAAAAACGGTACCCATCCCTAGAGCTGATATCGGCATACTGACCCCTATTATTCCACATTTTCTTTTATCAATTTAATCAAATGCATTATTTATTGACAAGTATTCACAGACTTGTTCTTAAGACAATTATGAATAATATCAGAGCAAATAGCCACAGGGAGAAAAAGCAACAGCAGCAAAGAGACAGATGGCTTTGACAAGTCGTAAAAAATTATGTAAAAACATGAAGCACATTGTTTTACATCTGTCAAATAATGATCCAAAGGCTTCTGAATCTTCAGGGACAGATGGAATACATAAAAACATTTTGCTGAACACAGAATAAAGAGGAACAAAGACAGAGGAGCTCTATGCCTGCTGGCCAACATCTCGCTGTGGGCTCTCTTTTTTGTCTATCGGTAGTGGAAAAGACTGGTCGTGCCAATTTCATCCGCATAATGAATAGCCTCAGCAAACAGTTTTACCACCTGTAAAATGAACGAAGAGTAAATAAAGGACAAAATAGTAAGTATAAAGTGAGCTTCGCAACAGTACAACATACTATATAAATTCCTAACCTGGTAGTTGGTGATCAGGGGCACGCCGTAGTCCACGGCCAGTCTGCGGATCAGGAAGTTATCCTTGATGAGGCGAGTGTTGTTATTGGGCAGATTCACTACGAGGTCAATATCTCCATCACTGATGAGCCTAAAGGCGACACAGAGAAACTAAATATGAGCAACAAATAAAAAAGCTTAAAACCGTTAAATAACTTATTGAATAAGAGTGGATCTGGACAATTATTAGTTATTGAATATTGTAAATCACAAAGACAGCAATTAATTAGGAAGTACAATTTTCCTTACAACAAAATCTCATATATTTCAGTAATTCACTCAAAATGACGGTGATCTGAATTTTTATTTTAAAACAAATCCGCAATGCTTGGCAGAAAAGTTGTAAGACTTTTTTGTCCAACATTGTAAAGTTCTAACAATGTACCTACAAGAACAGAATACATTAATGTCATAAAACAATGTGTTTCAGAGCAGCAGAGACAGCCATTTTTTCATTCATATTTTGTGTCGGCTACAGGACAAAATTAAAACACATTTCAAATCATAGAAAGGCCTTCCAACATTGAGGAAGAAATTAAGGCTATATTTTAAGGGAACAATGTGGATGTCAGTTGACAAAGGCCATGCTCCGCTCTATAAAGACAGTCTGTGCCACAGCTGATGCCATTTGCTCAGAATCATTACCTGAACAAGTGCGACCAACTTATATTTTTACTCAATGAGAATTTGTAACCAACCTTTGAATACCGGGCAAGTTGGAGGTCTCTTCATCACTGGGCCAGGCAACAGGAGTCGCAGGCACGTCATTAGCCCTTAGCCATGCAGAGGTGGCCTCAGTCGCAAAGAGCTGAACAAATTCAAAACAGCGTATACTTTCACATACACCACTACAAAACAATATAGTATATTTAAAAAATAGTCCGGGAAATACCTTGAATCCTTCCTCTTTAAGCTGGTGAGCTGTAGCCAGGAAAGTTGGTCGGAAAGAGTGCTAAAATTGAAAAATAAAATGTGTGATTGCTTGCTCAAAACCTTAGGACTGCTTTCAAGAAAATCTTGAAAGAGCATAGAATATCCACTTAAATACGTTTGTGTTTAATGTTATAGAAATGTGCAGAATCAATGTGTGAAAACAATTATTTCATAACATTTACATGGCCAAGTCCATTGTCTGGGATAAAAAAAAAAAAGGTTAATGTAGCAGTAGTCGTATCAAATGTTATTGCCCAGCGGAAGAGGAGGTACGGAAATGCTATTAACCACTAAGAGATCAGCGGCAGCTTTAAAAAAAAAAAAAAATGTTTTTGTTTAAACTAGGAGTTGAAGCACAGACCTAAAATATCTATTGCGCGCAAACAAATCCTTTCATTTTGTTGACATAATTAACCTAAAACCTAGTTTTTTTGTTTTACCTTTACTAAATACTTTCAGTGTGCTCGAGTTTAAATCTGTTGGCGTAGGTGTGAGGAGTTCTCTGGGACACAGTGGCGGTGAGGGTCAGTGTGTTTTGGATATGGGCCCATGGAGATCGGTACTTGTCAGTCAAGTTGTGGTGCACTGTTGACCCTCATACTCGCCTTGAAGTGGACTAGTTCCCCTGAGCCTCAATTATAATAGAACCAGTGTCTAACAATGTTTCAATGCTACATTAGTCATCACAGTGCGTCAACAACACTTACCCGGGACTGTGGTGGCATAAATTATTCCACTGTTGGAGCTTACCAACGATTTGGCAAGGTTTTAGCTGCATTTCCCAATGCAAGAAAAACTTTTAAAGTGGCCACTTTGGCAACAAACCTACTCTACCATTAAAATCAAATGCAAGACAATGTTTGTAGGATGTTAATATTGTGAACTGCATGAAGTTACACCTCCACCACACTCAAAGCAAAACCAATATCTTAATGTTGGCAATGCCTATTCCTGTGCTTACACTAATTTACATTAGTGTTTTGCAAGAAAGAAGGTTGTCAAGTCATCATCTGCACTGGGTTAGCATCACCCATACTAAAATGCAGGAAAAGTAAGAACAAACGCCTGCTTTAACTAGTTGGAAAAGTTTTAGGAAATCAAACTCCCAATTAATACAAAATAAACTATCAAATCCCTGTCTGAGCTGCAACTCGTAGTTGCTTCAGATGCGCGTTATTGATGGACACGGAGAGGCCAGAGGGAGCACACGCCAAAACACAGTGGAATTAGGAGCAGCATTTTGGTTTTGAAATGTAACTTTGGACAATATGAAGAAAGAGAAGAAAAGTGATTCAACGAGACGACGACATGAGGTGCCAAACACAGACACGTTTTACTTTTTCTTTGACTCGCAGCCATTTAGTGACATTTCAGCTTAAACAGCACCTCAGCAATATAAGACATGACACGGACTCCTGCCTCGGATCCTAGTTTCCAACCCTTTTCATACAGCTGGTTAGTGTTTATATCTTGCGTCTGTACGACCTACGGAGCGCATATGTGGTGGCTATGAAGGTAAATAAAGGCACATCGCCTCCGCGGATACTTATGGTCATGAACCGTCATTATGCTTTTGAGATGAGTTCTTTATCCACAACATTCCCAAACATAAGCCTCCTAAACTGAGCCACAAACGACTCTTTACTTTTTACAATCAGCACAGACTCACCTATATGTCTGTGGAGGCAGAGGCGTAAGAATCCGGAGGTGAGGGAGTTTCTGTGATCATCAGAGCGTGTAGTAGCAGCGAGAGAATGGCGTGTTTAGCGCTGCGGCTAACGCAATGCTAACGGAGAAGAAAATAGTCCTCCGCGGTGGCTGCATGATAAACGCTGATATTTTTACTGTACATCCACAATCTACCGCGCACCTTAACTAGACTGAGACGTAAACAAAAGCAGGCGGCGCAGCGGACTTTGCTGCCATATCTTGCTGCTCCATTCACTTCCAAAATCACGTGCCCTGCGATTACGAAATCGCGTTGTGTGATATCGCGATAAAATTGCAAATGCAATTAATTGTTCAGCCCTAATACAGACCATTTCAAGTAAATCCTTTAATAAACCCATAGAAAGCATCATGAAGATAAAAGGAATAATATACTTTATCTATGCCAGATAAGCCGTACTGAAGCTGTATTCAGAAACAGAGACACAGAGCTCAGACATATTCAGTGTGAGGAAGGAGTCGACAGATGGACTAGCTCTTACCTGAATCCCAATCAGGATTCCCTTCTGAGGCAACTTGAAGCCCGTGGAGAGCATTGCTTTGAGGAAGGCCGAGTAAATGTTTGGTCCAAAACAAGCAACCTGTAACACAATGTGCAAGGCAAATGGGCGTTAAGGCGGAGCTCTGTGAAAGTGTAAAATGTGGAGCGTCTAAGACCTGTCAAGTGCTCAGACTGTTCAATTGTTACAGGAGGTCCTACCTCTCCAGTGGAGGCCATTTCGCAACGCAGCACAGGATCAGCGTCGCGCAGCCTTGGCCACGAGAACATGGGCACCTGGGAAAATAAAATGTGTCTATCAGACGCTAATGCAGAATATTGTGCCATTGTTGAATCTGAGCATACAAACATGAGATAAAATTCCCATGACAAACACTTTTTTCTGCCCTGCATAAACAACAAGTATTATCCAGTAAATATCAGGCACCAATGACACTGCTGCCCCCTGCAGGAGACCCCCCCAAAGTTTCCTTGTAACAGGTCAGCCAAATCTTTAGCATCAGTTTTGTGCACACAAGAAATTCTTGTTTCAGTGTTTGAAATTTTGAAGCATTTGAAAGTGTCTTATAATTATTGTGTACATTTGTAATATAGACTAATCAGCCTCTCTGCAGAATGACCTTCACAAGTCAAAAATGTCCTTACACTGTACCTAGACTTTGGACCACTTATGGCTGAACAAAGGTTTACATCTATAAATAAAGCAGGACAGTGGTGAAAATGCTTAAAAAAAACCAAAAAAAAAATACAGATTTCTTCTAAACAAAAAAGTATTTATTTTGAATATTAGAGCAACACTCGAGGCAGCATGACTCAAAGGTGATAAAAGGTCAAACGTTGTGAGACACGGTGTGGACATGAGAAATAAAACAAAAATAAAAAGTGAAAAATGATAAATAAACCATTATGAGTGCACATGAAGAACAAAGCTTGTGGTTACCATGTTACATACTAATTAACACAGCAGTGAGTGCCACGTGAGGCGGCCCCTGGAATCCTTAGTTCTCCATTTAACAAGCCGACCAGCCACGTTACCTTGAAAAGAGGTTTGGAGCTGTGCAGCTTTGGTCAGAGCACGCACACGCACTCAGAGACCACTAGGGAGGATTCATCCTTGAAGCGGGCCATCTAATCAGCCCAACGTAATGTTAGCATACTAATGTACCAGGCTGCGAATAGAAGGGAACGAGGCAGACGGGGAACCAGCGCGAGTCTTATCAAAGCGTTTCAAAGAGACAGACAAAGACTGAACTGAGATAAAATGGAAGATTATGAACTAAAAAAAATAAATTTTACGGAGAGGGACACGTGCAAAAAAAATTTATAAATAATGATAAGGGGAATATTTCTCTCTCTCTCTCTGTGTGTGTAAGCTTACAAAACAACACATTAAATTAACATACAGGAAATGTGTCCTCAGACTGACTGATTCACTGAATGAGTGAGTAATGTATGACACACCACAGGATTTGTACTTCATCCCAGTAAAGAACATGCTCGTCCCAAACTGCCCACGCCTCACACAAGAACAATGTTATCAAGAGGCACCAGCTGAGCTCAAGCTGAGAAGGACCAGCTCCAATGTTCTGCTTGGATGTCTCACTTTAGACAGCCTGTAAGTAATGTACACATAAGCTTGTTCTGAGAGGAAATGTTTTTACAGTGGTCCCAGATAAAGAGATACATGTAAATTGTTCTGTTACATTAGTGAATACTGACACTAGCAGTTTAGTTATAAAAGCTGATTTACACCAACGTTTGTGATTCTTTCTTTATTAAAGGGGTTAATATTTGTTCGTGCTCCAAACCAAACCAATTAGAATACTTGGTGGTATACTAGATAATATATTTTTGTTGCGTTTACTCATACACTGCCACAAACTCCTTTTGCTGCATCTTCTGTCTGTGCTTTTTGATACGTTCTGTCCTTTCTGTTTAGTGGGTTATACAGAACAGCAAGTCTTCAGTGTAAGATGTCACTGTAGTCGTAATCTAAACTACTTGTCTCCTCAAATCCTGACTCAACAGGGACTTGTTAGATGAGACGAGACATGGCCTAAAACAAGACCACTGTCGGAGAGAGAGAAGAGAGACATGATCAGGATGGGAGACGACCACAGATAAATGACGCTCACCTTTAAAATACAGCATAGATGGGTTTCGCAGTGATATAGAAGGCCGTTCCCTTAAAAAATGATTGAGAAGCAAGCAGAAATGTAGATATAGACCGAGATACTCGGAGAGGTTTACATACAATACAACGAAGACCGTAGAAACAACCAGCTACCAATACAAGTTACCGTATTTTCCAGACTACAAGTCACCCTTTTTTTTCACAGTTTGGCTGGGGGTGTGACTTATACTCCGGTGCGACTTGTAGATCAAAACGTATAATTTCACGTGTGTTATTTTCATACCGACAGCCGCTAGACGGCGCTCTAGGATTGTGTACCAGTATCTGCTACTCCTGTACCACCAAAAATAAAATAAAAACGGTAATCGAGCAGCAGAAAGAAAGAAAAGAAGCTAGTCACGGGCTAAAACCTAGACGGCCACAGCTAGAGGAACAAGTTTGCAAATGAGACCTTTAACAACGTGCTGCCAGGAGAGGCTTGTCAACGGAGCAGTTACGCCTCCAGACCCAGGTAGTTGCGACTTGTACTCCAGAGCTACTTATAGTCCGGAGAATACTGTCGATGTAAACGTTGTCCTTTCTTTAACCTTGATTAATAAAAGGACAGTGAGATTTTTGAGTGAGCAGACTCGGTAGTATGAAAACGACTTCTTTAGGCTACAACAGGTGCTGGATGACATCCCAAAACTACAATTTGTTTACAGTCTGGGACCCGATACGGCAATGAAAGTGTTTGTTACGATAAGAAATTAGCACTCTTCAGACATTCAACACGCGCTTGGCCGGAGGGGTGAACTCGGAAACATAAACCACACGAGCCTTTAAACCCACCGCCTCGAGAGTACGGAGCGCTGATTAATATTCCTCACCAGTGCGCGGGGAAGAAATTGAAAACTTTAGGAGGTAGGGAAGTGGAGGGATTATACCTGCGTGACTGGCTCCAAACTACACCCATTGTTGTAGCCGGTCTGTTGTAATTAGAGGGGGAAATCACTTCGGGAAAAAATGCCTTTGGAACAGCTGGCGACATGTAAACTCGCTCATACGGCATCTTAGAAGTAAAGCCCCCGCAGACAGTCTGAGAATGAACCCATCCACTCTCCATTTTTCCCCATCCTGCTCCGGTGAATGGGTCAAGGAAGTAATTGCAGTCTGTGTAATAACGACGGCTCTGAATATATCCACTTGTCCGCACACATGGCCTTTAAATATAAGCTTTAACGCTCTTAATAATGTACTACTGAGAGTTATCGGTAGTCAAAAGAATAGTATGAACTGATGCTTAAAAATATACATGTCATAAAATCAATTACTCAAACTGTTAATCCCAATGGGTTTTGATGTAGAAAAAGGAAAAAGCTTAAGAAAAGAAATAACAAAATTAACAACATTTTCTCAGTGTCTAACATGAAACCAGAATTACCTTTTTTTAGGTAATTTAGGATTTTAAACATTTCTATTTGCCAAATGCCCAATGACCCAAGTTAAACAGTTTAAAGGCAAATACCAAATATTAATGAAATGTATGTAAACTGTTGGCTTTGTAAATAGTAACATAAACCGTGTAGAAAATTCTATCTCTCATTCTTAAAAGGGACTATACATATGTTAAACGTATACAAATTGAAAATGTCTTGGCCCTTTCACCTTAATTGCCTATATGGTAATGGTCTCAACTTGTATAGCACTTTTCCACCTACATTAGGCACTCAAAGCGCTTTACAGCAAGGAACCTCTCACCCATTCATACACCAATGTACGCAGACCCTGGAGGCAAGGTGGGTGAAGTGTCTTGCCCAAGGACACAACGACAGCATGCACCTTCAGGAGGCCGGATTCGAACGCCGATGCGTAATGTTATTTCTGGTGCTTGTAAAGCCTGAGCGCCTCATGCACGAGCTCATCGAGGCTGCAGTTACGCGTTTGGCCTGAGGGGGCAATTGCGAGCACAAAACTGTCAAACTCCACATAGCCCCTTTAAGGCATTTAGCAAATAGAATTTTCTTTTTTTTTATTGTAATTTACCTAAAACAGTAAAAGTTAATTCTGGGTTCATGTCAGACAGTGACGTGTCTTTTTATACAGTGTGTGTATGTAAACATCTGGTTCCTGTACATAGAGTACTTAAAGCAAGTAATAAGAAGAAATGATAAAAAAAATTCAGATTCCTATAGTGGCCTTTAGACCAACAAATCTGCACAGCGATCGGAAAAAGGTTCCTTCTCCTAATGTGATCTCCTTCATTTATCTAGGCTTGGGACCGGCTCAAACGTGACCATATTTGCTTTACTGTAACCCTTCACTGATATGAATTTGTTCCATTTAAACAATGTAGCCCTCCATGAGTTTGGAGCCACAAAATGCTCTTTCAAAACAATATACATGCTGCGCAAGTCTTCATAATCAACCACAAAATTCAGTTTCAGAGTCAAAATTCAATCTGACGGTTTACTAATCTATGCTCCTAAATAACGGAACACTGTTAAACAAGAAGCTCATAGTGTTCCAAGTGCTTTTCCTTACCTTGATGCCCACATAGTCGACAGGAATGAAGGGCCGGTCCAAAGACGGCAGGCTGGCTTCATCCACCGGCTCTCCTACCATCACTTCGGTCGCTACTTTAATAAAGTCCACTCCAATTGTTTTGGACACGAACGGGAAGGAGCGAGATGCCCGGAGGTTACACTCGATCACCTGTGGATGTGAACAGGTTTTTATGGTTTAGACTTTATGGCTTTCAAACTTTTTTCCCCATGTATCACTAGGCAGGCTTAGGAAAATGAGCATATGAGCATATTTTCCTGGATCGGAGCAGACAGTGCATCCTTAGCCAAGAAGTTAAGATGTGGTACGTATGGATGTAGCAAAACAGGACGTAATGTAATTTAGTCGATGCGCGAGAAAGAGGTGCAGAGGACAGGGAGCAGAGAAAAAAACGGCAATAAAAACTAAGGGGACAGAGGGAACAAAGAGACTGAAGCGGTTATGAAATGCGATTTGATTTGGGCGACTTGCATTTGCGGAAACTGATATGCATTTATTCGGTCGGAAATATCACTCACCATGACATCATTGCCTTTGACCAGAAATTGGGTGTTAAAGGGTCCCGAAATCTCAAAGGCCTGGGCAATTTTCCGGGTGGCAATCTTAACCTGAGAGCAATGCGTAATAAAAAGGCACACAGAAATTATGCATAAAAGTGGCTGTAAACATTTTACGCCGTGGCTGAATGGTTTATTGTTCATTGAGAAATATGAAAGCACAATTACTGACCTTTTCGAGCGCTCCTTGGCTAATACCCTGGGTCGGTAGCATCAATGTGGCGTCTCCCGAGTGCACACCAGCGTCCTCTACATGCTCTGTAATGGCATGAACCAACACCTGGACAGAAAGGGAGCAGATTTGATTGCACAGTTAATAGACCATAGCAGGAGTGACGTACAGCAAAACATTTACAATGACAACAGAATCTGGAAATGATTATTGCAAAAAAGATAGATGTGTATATATATATATATATATATATTTCTACTGTAGCTACTACTGAACCCGTGTTGCCTTTATATAATCAAGAACACGAGTTTGAGGACACGCCAAACTCTTTTGAAAGCTCCAGGCTCTGAGTTTTAAACACTGAAGGCCTGCACTAGCACTAATTTGGACTTGATTGGGGTACTTGGTGACCGAGTTCATCTAGGTGTAATGCAAAGTGGTTTTAGGCGTAGGATCTGGCAACCCAAAGTGTCTGGGCGTTTTGAGCTTGTTATTTTTGCAGAAACAAAGTAAAAATGTAATTTCATGTAAAAAATAAATAAATCAATACGTAAAACATGCATAACGTAAACATTTTTTGTAATTGTGAATAATCCAAGAACAATTGAATCAATATAATGCAACATTATAGGGCTGTATGTGCTTGTCAGTCATTTCAACCTTCTTGAATACTGTAATATGCCATGGCCAACACAAATACCTCCTGGTACATCTAGATTTTTGAGCCTCTTTGTAACTATGTGGCAAGGTTTTATAAATACTAAATGGGTCCATACTACTTTGAAATACTGTATGTCGAAATTAGAAACTTCCGACGCTTTACCTCAAAAGAGAAGATTTGTATCGCCACCAAACTGTAGTATCTGTAAATGAGCTGCAATGTAATTAGCTCATTTAAAGTGCTGCAACACATAGCATTTGTTAGCGCTTTTCTGATAGAGCTTGTAATTAATGCGCGTTATCTCGAACTTTCTCCTCACACACATTCAGAGCGACCACAGAGAATGTGGGTTTGGTATTCAATGAAGGGACGCGGCGTTACGGTAATGTGATACTGAAGATAAAAAAAATGATTTAAAAAAAAAGGGGCCACATTCAGACAAAGAAAATCTACCTCACAATTGGACTAGCCACGTCCAGACGGGCACCCTTGAAATGACTTCTACAGCAACAGAAAAATGGACGAGAAACAAGCTCCTGGTATCACTATGGATGGGGAAGCTGGAAAAATTCATTGTCTTATTGTCCATGCCCCTTTGTAATAGTTACAGGAAAATCAATGACCAAAACGGCGGGTGATCCGTTCAACAAATTTGTGATTCTTTTTAATTTTACTTTTTTTTTAAACAATTTTAGAAAACAAAAAAAATATAGATTTTCCCCCCATTTCAACATCCAAGTTATGTTTTTTATATTCCTCCATCTGCATCTCCTTGAACATATTTTTAAATGTATCTATTGTTTGAGAACATTTTAATGTGTCCTTTAATGAATTCCATAATCTTATCCCAGCAACCAAGAAACCCCTCTGTCTTAGTGAGATTCGGGAGAAAGGTCCACAAAAGTTTCCTTTTCGCCTCGTCGTCTGTGATCAAGGTCAATTTCTTGTAAATATGTTCTGGTACCAACTTTTGCTTATTTTTCCACATAGTCTGTAAAACTTTTAAATTGGCAAGATCTTTAAATTTTAATAGTTTCAGCTTTACAAAAAGGTCGTAAGAATTATAAGTCATAAAGGCTCTAGAGAACATACTGCCTTTTTTTGTAGCAAAGACATTCGATCTATTACACTTTTGGATGCGTTTCCCCCAGACCTCGATACAATATGTAAAGTAAGGGACAATTCATGAAGAATATAAAAGAAATAAGGAAGCCTTATCAAAAACATAATACTTTATGCAAAATACCTATACATTTACTCAATCTGGCTTCAAGCTGAATAACTCCCAGAAATGTAATCTTGGCAACTCTTTCAAATCCTTGAATTTTCAATAGTGATGTTAACATTCCCCTCAATTTTCCTTGTCCCAAAAAAAAATCATACATTTGTTTTCTTCCCAATTTAGTAATGATTTGTTTTGGTCGAACCATTTTTTTTAAATTTGCCATTTCAGTGCTCACACAGGATAATAATGTATCGAGGTCACTTCCTGATTTATAAACGGTTGTATCATCTGCAAACAATAGAAAGCCCATTCTCTTTGTTACTTCATAGATGTTACTTATAAATAAAATAAAAAGTTCTGGGCCGCTTATGGAACCCTGTGGGATTCCACATACCACAGTTTCATGCTTTGAGTTTAGTTGATCGAATTGAACATACTGTTGTCTGTTTTGCAGGTAGCTTTCCAGCCATTTAAAAACATGTCCTCTTAGGCCATAGTCCTGCCACTTAGACAAAAGAAGTTCATGGTTCACCGAGTCGAACGCTTTCTTCAAATCCAGAAAGATGCTCACCATGTACTGTGGTCAATAGCAGCGAGGACTTCTTCGGAAAATGTATCAGTGCAGCAGAGGTGGATCTGTTGGATCTAAACCCATATTGATAAATCAAATATTTTTTCTTCTTCTAGAAAGGAATCTAATTTTATTGTGAACAACATGTGCGAGGCTGCAGGTGAGGTCAACGTTAGAGGAGAGCGACGAGGATGCAGCAAGCGCTTGTTGAAGTCAGCGCTGCTTGTAACACATGCCTCAGCCAATCCCTTTTAGCCCTAAGCGACACCCTCAGGCTACCGGTGAAAGCACTGATAATGACGGTCTTGAGCAACGCTGTTGTTGCGCAAGGTGGAAGATCGGGCCCCGAGTGTTTATCCCACGTCACAGTGTTGTTCATTAGTATTGATAAAAGTGCTTGTTGTGGTCGGCTATGTAAAAACGCATCTACTCACAACACTGGCCCACGATTGATCTGATCCATCCAATGGATTTGAGCCCGAACGCATCAGCTCGAGCCTTTCAAGATGGATGTTCATGAAACTGTAAATTCAGACCTTGCGACAATCCATCTTGCAGCAGTTAATCAGTCCTACATAATATAGTATAATACCAAAATGTTTGTGTTGTATTTTTGTTATTCTGCAGCTTCAGTTTTTTTATAACTTCAATAATTAAACTTTATCACACGTGCAATGTGGGTGAAATGTGATCCCCAAGGATGTGATTCAAACCATTGACCTTTGGATCAATGAACAAATACTCCAACCACTGACCCGTCGTTTTTTCAAGGGTCATCAATACAAAACAACTGCATTGTGATTTAGCTGATGTTTGTTTTTTGTTTTTTATACTGCATGTTCTTCCTGTGAATCTGACTGGCAACCCTTTGGTTCATAGACCTGCCACCCACGTTTTAGACGCGTCATTCAAAGCCCAGAAAAAGTAAGGCATTCCCTACATTTATTACTAAAAGTATATTTTACGATTTTAATTTAGAACCATTGAACTGTACCTTCCCGTTTTTCGCCACAGCGTCCATCTCCACTTCTCTGGCTCCACGGATGAACTTTGTGATAACCACAGGATGCTCCTGGAAAATGAATTATAAACGGCTCAGAACTGGGTCTCTCTGAAGATAGTTTCCCCCTTTCACTGTACATTTAAATTTATATATTACATAACACCAAAAAGTTCGAAAATTTACATAGTCTGATTTAAAAATTTCATGCAAACGTATTACTGATTTTAAAAAGAGGTCAGAAATAGAAAAGTCACCGGAGGAAATAACCAAACCCTTGAGACTAAAGGAAATGAGAAAAAAAAAAAAAAAAAGACATATCCTCAAGATGTTACCAGAAAAACAAGATGCTGAACAGACGAGTATGCAATGTACAGACTCTCCTTTAGGTTCCTAAAAATGATAAATGTACCAAATAAAAAAATATGAAAACAGTGTCCAAATCATACAATTAACACCAACAATGCTCTAGTTCAGGGGGGGGAATGCCCTTTCTATAAAGCTAAAAAAAGAAAAAATTGGGAAGAGAATACCACAGCAAAATAAATCTAAATCGCAACTACATTTATTTTGCATACTACAGAGCACATCTTTTCAAAAATAACGCAGTGGCCCTCTGAAAACTGTAGTTAATGATTCCTGTTTTATCCCAGGTTACATTCATGATACTGAAAATGGCACAGTTGTTTTCTTTAAAGAGCAGACTTCTCACCTGCGAAACTTGAGTGGCCTCCTCCAGGAAGCGTTTCATCTCCTCTTCTCCATACACCACGTTCATCGCGGATCCACTATGATGTGAGGGAAATGGAGAGAGGGATGAAACAAAAGGCCAAGGGAAAGGAACAGAAGCACGCAAACAAGAGAACATACACGCCTCAAATGATCGTTCAAAACACTCATTAACTCTGCGTTGCGTCACTATAACCATCGGGAACGAGTTCTAGAAACAGTCAAAATGGGGAGCGAGGGAAGGAGAAGAAGAAGAAAGAGGCGCTATTTAGGTCGAAAAGCACCGCGGGCTCTTCAAAAACCAGTTCAGAACTTAGTCATTAATAACAACAGATTCAGGCGCGTTGTGTTGTGGTATTGGAGTTTAGACAGTGAGCTAGGCTGGAGGTAAAGGAGGGACAGGGGGAAACGGGACAGGCAAGGCGACAGGCTCGGGGCTTTGGTGACTGATGTCCAGCGTAGCTGGAAGCAGCAGTGCTAAATACACTAATAGAAATTGCTGCACAGTAGTGCAGTGGTTGGCACTCTTGATTGCGCTCCAAAAAGACTCCCTTTCTGTCTCGAGTTTTCATGTTCTCCCCATGCCGGCGCAAGTTTCCTCTATCACTAAAAACCATGTACAATAGGCCAGAATTAATAATAAGCCTGTGTTCATGTGACTGTGGGACAAAGGATGCAAATTAACCCATGACTACAATCCGGAGAGGCACGACCCCAATGTGTTTTCATTAACATGAACTTCCCGACAAAATACATACAATTATTATTATTAGCTGAGCCAGCCAGCTGTTTTTCCTATTCTTTTCAATGAAGTCTGGTTTTTTGGCAAGTTCCCATGGCCAGTAGTTTTGATCACGATTCATATAAAATTCAATTAATCGCAAAGCCCTACCCTAACAGACCATTTCAATATTATGAAGAAATTTAACTAATACTATTTGTTTTAGCTTTGAAATGGAAACTTAGTTTTATTTATGCAAGTCTATGATGTGTGTGCACTTAAGCATTGCTGCCCACAAATTGTATAAAATAATCGGAAAGCTCATGTGAATATTTTACTGCATAAATCCATGCCTTAAAAAAAAATATATTTTAACTGATACATAAATGTTTTACTTCAGAAATTGTATGAGAACATCAAGTGCATGAATTCATCAAACGGAGAGAGACTTACTGCATTTGAAGCCAGTGATGTAAAAATGGGAGACATGCATTTGGCAGGAGGGGCGTGTTTGGAGTCTAAATGAACGTGTTTGTGTATAAGAACCCCGAATGACAGCATAATTCAAAAAGCATTACCCTGAGTGTCAGCGAGAGGAGAAACTATCCGGGCAGAGCGAGATCACAGGCAGAGCACCCATTTCCACATAACACCCCAAGTCCGAAAAACCATAAAGTCCAACTACATTATTCGTTCACTTATTTAGAGAAAGTACTGATGTGCAACGGGGAGCAAACATGACATCTACTGGGGAAACTGGGTACTACAACTATCACGTAGCAAATGTAGTACTTTTCTATTGCAATACAGTACTGCAAAAGAAAGGAAATTAAGATCAAATGCTGATAAGACATCCTGCAAATACTGCCCTAAACTTAAAATGGTAACGTTTTATTATTTTATTTTGTTATTCTCGTGGTAAAAACGTTTTATTGCATCTATTCCCGTTACTAAACATGCTGCACATAGGACGAGGTATGCTTTTTTGCAGGAATTTGGTAATAATCTCTTTACAACCATCTTAAGCACATTGTCGGTTAGAAAATGCAATACTGAGCTCCCCGTAAATCCCTCCCACACTCTCGCTCGCCTTCTGTTTCAATAAAGAGTCTGTGCGGCTCGTGTGGTAACTACGCAGAGTGTTTTTACTTTGTGATGAAATGATTTAGCTTAGCATAGATAGAGGTGAGGAAGGCATGTCCTCAAGGAGCTTAAGAGAGCTGAGGTCAAAACACGGCACCTGATTTGCTTTTGATGAGAGAACTTTGTAACATGGTAAAAAGCTATAAAAACAGTCAATTTTGCCCCTCATACAACCTTAGCTGCCAGCTGAATTCTCACGGTATTTGTCAGTTCACAAACTCACACTGATCTGCTTGAAAACTGAAAAACCAGTTGTTTGGACTAATCAGGTGGCAGTGTTGCTTGAGAAGGCCGGTATAACATTAGTTTATAACAAGACGCACTTTTATGGATACCAACACGGCAAAGATGGAAAAACACACAATATTATCAAGGAGTGATCCCAGATTGATCGTGCTAATCCGGCTCTTGCTAGGTTAACTTTAAGTATGAAAAGATGTATTTGAATATGCATGCGTACAACTGTTAGAACATTTTGCGAATAAAGTTATCTAAGACTGAACTGTTGAACTTAAATATATGCTAAAAGTCATGTCCTGTGCAGATGTGACCTTGGGGGCAAAACATGACCTGTATGTTTAGATAAACTCCAGTTTGTGGGTAATCGATAACATGGATGTGTGATTATTCCTGCCTGGGGAGATAGGGAGAAGGCATCACCATGACCTGATCTTCCCTGGGAACAGGAGGAGGAGTTCAAGTCTCACTTTGTTTGATGTGGTGAAAGTTTATGACCGCCTTCCACCAGGGGACGGAGAAAGCCGAGTTACTTATCACATCCCCCACCCTGACTGGGTCCAAAGGGTGGGTGGGGTTATGTTTCTATAAAAGTTTGTTGAACACATTGTATCGATGAGTTTTGAGCAAGGGAGGCTGGCTGCCTGAATTCCTTTGTTTCATTCTCTTCGAGAAATAAACCCAATGTGTGTTTCAATCTGTTAATATTTCTGATTATAAGAAATAACAGAGCGTTTCCAGGTCTGCCATGGTGAACAGGCAAAACAAACAAAACGATACTCACACATTTTGTAAACAAAGGACCAATACAAAGAGTAATGGGAAGAAGCTTAAACTTGCAATGGCCAGCATAGTGAAAAACTATTAAAGATAATTGCTCATTTCAAGAGCAGAACTTACCTAAGTACATACGATGGCCGAAGCAGGCATGGGTATCCTACTTGATTGGCAAAAGCAAATGCATCTTCCTGTCAAATTATAATGAGAGTTTTAATTTCCACACAGTATATTTCTGTAATAATCAGATAGTCAATATACAGCCAGTGATATAAAGTGCATTTTTGAATCTGAAGTCTCTTGAAGCCTGTTCTGACACACAATCTGCTTGATTTATGTGCTTCAGAATACTTTACATTGCTCAGGCACAAAGCTGAAACTTTGCCAACATTTCCGATTGCTTATGGGACTTGAACAGGTACAAAGTCATTTAAGAGAAGACAGAGATAAAACGCTGTTCTTGCAAAACAGTATACAAGCGTCAAAGATATTCAAAACCATCTGAAATATTAAGGGTATCATTTTGAGTCTGTCCACTATAGAATCAGCATGAATTAACTTGTTACATGTAATTTTGTCTGCCCAAGGATTATGAGCAGAGAAGCGACACAATCTTGATTTGAAAAGTACCCAATGCTTAAGTAATTCATGTTTAATAACTTATGTGAAAAACATTTAGACTGACATACAGAATGTAAAAGCTGAGTTTTCAGATCATAGATAAGGGGAATTTTTTTTTTTTTAAAGCTAAAACTAGCAATTATGACAGGCTCTTCCCATCAACTATTCTACAACCGTGATGCTTTTCACCTCGTCTGTTGGATCGTTTTCATCTTTCCAGAAAAAAACAAAGGCTGCCTAACACAAAAGGCACATCACCCTGGGGCTCCACTGAAGATATTTCAACCAACTAAAATGTGTTTGTCAGATAAAAATATATATATGTAGACTGGCAAAACAGAGGTTTAACTGCATCAATAAAGTAACGCACAAATGGAAATTTTAAACCAACAGATGGCACATTACTATAAGCATGCAGGTGTAGTTAGGGTAATATCATGGCTGAACCACGATTATGTCAAGAGTGCCCCAAATGCTCTGTCTTTTTTCCCCTCACAGCTAAAGCCCATTTATTTCTTCTTGCACACAGACAAGCCAATAAAACACAGGAAAAACAGTAAAAATGTTTTCTCAAATGCAAATTGGCTTTATAAGAAAAGAAAAAAACAAGAACAAAGTATTGTCTGACAACCTGCAAAGGGGAAAGTGGCTTCAGAAAACTTAAAACCTTTCTGAAACTGTACGTCAAAAAGGACCAATGGCTAAGTTCTTCCTCTGTAGCTCCTCCATAAATTATTTATTTCATCTTACCAATGAATGCAGAGCTCTCCACGGGGCCTGGGCCACGCCGAGGTCGTCCAAAATACTGGAGAAGACAGAGCGCTCCTCAGCCCGGTCAATCTGCAATGGGCTGGTCCCGAGAATCTTTACCCCGTTTTGGTGCAGCGGGACGGCCAGGTTATTGGGGATCTGACCTCCCACTGACACTATACTGCCAGAGCAGCCCTGGGGGAGGGAGAGAGCAGAGAGTGGACTTTTTAATGTCTGGAAACTTTGACTTTACTACAATAAAATAGTTGGATAAATCAGAAGGTAGTAGGAGTAATTTTCTATGCGCTTTGCCGTCTGCATCTGAATATTAGCCTGTCCAGCCATACCATTGTCCGTTTATTGTTAACCGTTTATTCTAAACTTGAGCTTCTTTCACATTTTAAGTTGAATTACAGAATTAAACTTTGTCATGATATTCCAATTATATGACGAGCACAGATAGATGGATAAAATGCATTTGACCCAAATCTAATGAAGGCGTACTAGTTTACTGAATAGTTATTTCCAAAGTAGTAAAAAATAAATCGCAATAATTGTCTAATGCTTCAATATCGGGATATATCGTATCGTATCGCGACCTGTGTATCGGGATACTGTGATATATTAGTTTGTGTGTTTGTTAATGGTAAAGCCTATAAACCTATAAATGTTTGCTAGGCCTCTCTACGAGGTTGAATGAGTTCATTCATTATGCTGCGTTTACACATAAGCACGATGCGTTACGAAGGATCACGAATGTGAGTGGAATTTGATGATTCGGGGTAGAGGTTTCACGCACCGCCACCAACTGTTGCGACCTGTTACTACGCGTTATGATTAATGGCACGAATTATTACGCACGGTCACAAATATGTGTCCCGCAATTGTCCAGGTTATAAGACCATATTTGGTATAGAACAAAACGTCCTGGTCCACAAGTGTATTATTATTTGTTGTACAAAGAACTGCTTATGTACATTGGGATGGACTTGGTTCAAACAGGTTCAGAGTAAAAAGTCCAAAGAATAAGTCCCCCCCCCATAACTTTATAACATTTTAGCTGTTTCTGTGCGCTTGCTGAAGCCCAAACAAACAACTCATGTGAACTTCATCACTCTCTGCGTTTTTTTTATACGAAGATGGTCCTGGACATACGATTTCTTACATTTAAATACTGACAATACGCATCGTATCGCCTCAGACTAGGCCAGGGGTGGCCAACTGGTCAGGAGGTCAAGAGCCGAAATGTTCAACCTTGATCCTGTGAAGAGCCACAAAGGCACAGACCATTCGCGAAATCCGAGTGCGGTAGTTTAATATGATTAAATGTAATGAAACCGTTATATTTATTCATAATAAACAATAACTTTATGCCTGGCCTTTTTCTTTTCAATAATTGTGGTAGTTTTACTCCTCACCAAGATTGAAATAAATGTATATTAAATAAACTGACATTTTCTGCTATTCTGTTCTGACTGGGACAACATTTGATCTATTTCTTAACAATATTATTATTTCGAATAGTTTTTGTTGTTGCTTGTTTTGTTTTTTTCAATGCTGCTGTATATTTGTGTGGGGGGCCCTGCCCACTGAGCCCCTTCCTCTGATTCGCCCCTGGCCTTTGCGCTCAGTGCCTGCAGCCTGGTCCTGACTGGACTGTGCAGAGAGAGACTGTGCAGCTAGGCTGCACAAAGTTCATAAACTTTAATCAGGAGCCTCTGGAGGACTTCTGAGATTCTGTTTTATGTTGCATTTGTTACAGTTGCAGCACATGTGACAGAAAAGACAATGACTTTGCACATTTCCACGTTACAATGTCGCGCTTCGCATCATATGCTTTATTAGAGCTCCGCTTTTTTCCATTTACTAATTTTGATCTTTTTCTGTGAATATGAGGCAAACTTTCATCAAATAAAGAGTAGGCTAATCAGAAACTTGAAAAGCACAGAAGCTGATCCCAGTGCCACGATCTGCCTGACTGTTGTTTAACTACATCGCGCTTTGAGTGAAGCTGCTGCACGGGCACCTTTTACACGCCGCCTCAAAAAGGAGAGAGACAGACTTTCATTCATGTGTAGAGATGGAAAAACAGGGTCTGTAGGACTATGGTTGGATTTTGTCAAGATTCTTAAAGACTGTTACAGTTTATGGGCAACGTATACCAATTCTTTTGCAAAGAGCCGCATTGTGTTAAAAATATCCAATCTTGCAAAGAGCCGCACTCTGATTGGCCAAGAGCCGCATGCGGCTCGAGAGCCGCGGGTTGGCCACCCCTGGACTAGGCAATACACACCCCTACAGGCCAGGCTATCTAAATATGGCTTTTTTTATGGATCACAAACACGCAAGAAAGTCTAAATCAGAGCAATTTTGTTCCTATGACGGCCCGTATCTTGTTCACATGTGTGGAAGGGATTGTAAGAGCTAGAAATTAGTTTGGGCCGGAGCTAGCAATTTAAATTTCACTACCATTTCCTTTCATAGTTTAGAAACATTTATCCTTTCATTTTATTTTATCTTTATAAACACCAATAATCATCCAACTACAGTACCTTAGAGCTGCAGCAACATAACGTTTCATGACAGGAGATGCAACATTTTGTATCTAACTTTTAGAGCAACAGTGTTTGGAATATTTAAGTTTTGCTCTGTGGTGGATCCACTGCTCTTTACTTCCCCTGAAGTTACTTTAGCCTGACAAACCACGCAGGACAGCAAGGAACCAAACAGAGTTGCTTTAATTTTGACTGTGTGTGCATGGGGAAGTGTGTATTCTTTCTTTTAATAACCAGACTTTGCCCCTTTCGCTGTCGGTCTGATCCGGGGGGAAGCTGTTTCCATGGTAACGGCAGGTTGCATCTCTTCATTATTCATGCCCTGCTCCCAGGCTCCTGTCCGGGGTTTATCTACAGCCACTAATGCTGCATTTATCACAAAGGCGCAAACGCTTTTGATGCAAAGAGGGGTATTTATTGAAGTTAACCCAAACTACCTCAACAAAAACTCCATTGAGCTGACTTTTAGTTGGGGTTAAACCAAGTTATAATGTTCCCTTATTAAAAATATACTTGACTATGTTTTGCTCTATATTTGTAAACTTTGAAATTGGGGAGAACTACGTTTTCCCCAACATACATTTATATTGCATTATTTTTCATTATAAAAAATAATTTAACAGGGCCAATAATTCCTTATACGAGACGTTTAGAAAATGAAAAGGCATGAAATCCTCATTTTAGGAATAGAGATTACCGTGAGCAGCTGATAATTCCCATGTTGCCCTATGCACAGGTGGCATGAACGGTATTCAAGTAGCTTTGTTGAAACAGGACAGCGGCGCAGATTGGTGCTAATATTAAACAAACATTGGTCTGCACTTTGATCCAGTTCATCCAAGAGCTTTTAATGCTAGAGCAAGACAAAGTCCCACACCTGGCTGCAAGTAAAACTAAGCTCTTAATCTAGCTGTGTCTTTATAACAATTAGGCCAGGAAATACGACCATATTAGTCCAGTGCTCCGGTCTCTGCACTGGCTTCCTGTCACTCAGAGAATAGAATTTAAAACAGCTCTGCTTGTGTACAAGTCTTTTCATGGTTTAGCACCAAAGTACATCTCTGACATGTTAGAGCCATATGAACCATCTCGGGCCCGGAGAACTTCAGGGAGGGGTCTCCTGGTGGTTCCCAGAGTCAATAATAAACACGGTGAGGCTGCGTTTCAGCTTCATGCAGCTAAAATCTGGAACAGTCTTCATGAGGATGTGAGACAGGCCTCAACTCTGACAATGTTCACATCCAGGCTGAAAACAGCTCTTCCGAGCATATGAAAACTGAAAGTATTCTATCTGCACTCTTGCCTTTTACTATAATTGATTAATGTTTATGTTGATGTTTTAATGATTGATTTGATCTGTTTTCTTGTAATTTTATGCAACTGTGAAAGCACTTTGAATTGCCTTGTGTATGAATTGTGCTCTACAAATAAACTTGCCTTGCCTGGCCTAGGCACATTTAGATTTTCCCATTTTCTGTAGTAGCAATTATACACCAATAACAAATGTGCATTATTTTTTAAATGTTTTTTTCTAAATAAATGAACTAAGTTGTTAAGTTTCTGTTAAACAGATTAGCAGCATTGATAAATAAAGGCAGCTGTGAATATGGACAACTGAATGTAATGCATCTGCACCAGCCGATTGATTTAATTTTACGCCTTTTCTTAATTACGTCATTGTTTTTTTGGTTTTTTTTTTTATCATCAGGGGGCTGGAGGTTCAAATCTTGGCCTTTGCAAGTGCAGGCTGTGTCCTTGGGCAAGACACTTCATCTTGCCTGTGTGAATGTAATGTGTGAGTGAATGATAGCCCGAGGGGCTGATATCCTCGCTTATGTTACTCTACTCTAGGGCTGCTGTGGCTACAACAGTAGTGTACCACCACGAGAATGTATAAAGTGTAAGCCATTATCACGACATATACATCATCTTTGCCAATAACAACATACAATATGTAGTTGTAACTTGACTGAAGTTACACAGATTTGAAATGCATGCGTCTGTGTCCTCACCTCCTGTTGTGTGATGTCCAGGATGCGCTCCAGTGTCAGTTCTTCAAAATAAAGACGGTCACATTCATCGAAATCTGTGCTGACGGTCTCTGGGTTATGGTTCACCACAACGGTCTTCTTCCCCATTTGCCTCAGAGCTCGAATACTGGACACGGCACACCAGTCGAACTCCACACTGCTCCCTAACATTATGAAATCAAACATATAAGCAAATTCAGTGCTAGTGCTGGGCGATATGGAAAAAACCTATATCACGATATGGAATCTTTTATATCACGATAACGATATATATCACGATATACCATAATATAGTCCGTTTTCAGTTATTCTTTCAAAAGTTAAAAAAAAAGTAAGTAAGTAATTTTTATCTTACTTACTTTTTTTTAACTTTATTTTGAAGCAGTGGTTTCGCTATGGATCATTTATATCGCCTGTATTGTTTATGTCAGGAAAAATGTGAGACAGCAGGATAAATGGGCTAAACATGATCTGAACATCTGATTCCTGACACCAATTTAACAACAGAAATGTGTAAACTCGTGCGTAGAGAACGTTGTGAGATCCATCACTAAAAAACTGTTTATTTGCCGTACGTGAAGCAGAGCGAAACCACGCGGTGTTTAGGGAAGTAGCTTAGAGAGAGCCCCGCGCGCTCAGAGACGGATCAGCGCTGCGTCAAAGCTAAACATATTACGCAAATGACGGAGAATTTTCGGTTAATGTAACCTCTGTTATGAAGTGACATTTAACTCAGAAATAAGAATGCTGAGTGTAGTAGTAGGGGTGTACGTCCATTAGATGTCGCCGTTGCTACAGCAGGTGTGGCGGACAGCGGACAGCAATATCGTAAAGCAGGTGTCGTAAAACAACAAGATGGAGTTTCTTTGCGAAAAAGTTCTTTTTTATTCTTGTTTATAATCACTTAATATAAACTTAGAGGATGCATAGTGACAAGAAAACACTAATACATTCTTTGTGACCTATTTAATGTAATATTTGCTTTAATAATTGATGAAATTAGGTTAGAAACGATATAAACGATAGAAGAGAAATGCCACGATAGACACTTTTCTATCGTCCCCACGATATGTATCGTCATATCGCCCAGCACTATTCAGTGCCACACGCTACCAGTCTGAACTGTGGCGACACTGGTACAGTTGTCTGCTCTAAAATGTTTTTTGTTTTGTTTTATTTTTTTGACTGGACCTCGTGTCTGCAATAAAGATTTGATAAAGTAGTGTAATGTTATTAGAGAAATAAGCGTGGGTGTCATGAGTAAAAAGATTTGGGAATGATTTTTGAGCATACCAATATGATATGGGCCACAACCAAGAACCATTGTTCCCTGATCATTGAAGTCTAGGTCATGTTCCTGAAAGAGAAAAGTGTGAGTGAGTGAGAGCTCAGCAGTGCACACAACAATGAACACATATTGAAAATGAAACTGTCGCAGGCTAAAAATCAGGGCTTCTAATAAAAAAAAAATTAAATGTAAAAAAAGGCAGGTCCGTGTAAAACTTTTTCTATCGAGGGGGAGGAACAGATGACTCTGACAAACAACTGTGCACTATTTGTATTGGTAAATTTTAGAGTCACCCATTCCCTAAACAAACCCAATTTGGACAGCTGGGAGGCTAAAGGGACTCACCACCACACATCCATATTTAGTATACAGATATATCAATTAAACAAAAGCACACAGTACCTGGCCATGGTAGGTACAGTAGAGGTAGTTTGTCATGGCAGGGTATTCAGCTGCCAGTGTGTCAATCTGAAAAAGAAATTAGTAGGAAGTCCAAGATGTCAAACAGCTGAACACACACGCACAAAACAGAAATAAGCGTTTGTTGGTGCTTACTTGTTTGACCCAGGGTTTGATCCCGAGGGACAGTCTGAGTTCTCTGGTGGCCTGCTCGGAGGAGCCGAATATCTTACCAATCTGTCGGTCAGAGAAACCATCCTGCTTGGCTCTCAACATCAACTCACTGGGGACTGTGTTACTGTAAAAGAGACGGCAAATAAGAAAAAAGTTACTCATCTTATTTATTCTTTCTTATACAACATAGCTGCTTCACACAGCAACAACGTCTTTAGGCTTGAACATTGACCACAAACTTAACTAGTTTGTACACATGGCTGCATTAGTTGCCACTATAGCAAAATAGCAGTTTCAGTGGTAACAATAAGATAATCGCAAGGTAGTATATTCTATGCCTTCATGGGATTTAATTATGTTTAAGACATGCTAACCCTGTCCACAAACATGTTCTGAAATGGATGTGGTTCTTGTATTAGTTTTGCAGCCTATAATTCACTCCCGTCTTCTCTTCAATTCATTCAGTCATCTTTTCTATTTAAGCAGCACAGATATGATGCCCACAATTAGTAGGTAGGAGCAAACAGATTGTAAGCGCCACCCCCTTTCAAATTGTACAGAACAGTACCCGCTTGAACCAGAGTTTTAATTGCTCCAACGAAGTGCTACCCTTTATTTCCTGATCCAGGCCATTCCATAGATCAACTTGTGAAAGGACACAGTGAAGTTGATCTCAAATACAACCCTAGACGACATAAATTAGTCTAGGCCCTTTTAAACCTGAACATGCTTTCACAACACTGAATAATTAAAAACTATTTGACTACGCACCGTTTTACATATATACACTGTTCCCTATATGACTTAAACAGGTTTTGCATGCATTTTAACAAGGCACTGCCAGCAAAAAACTTGATGTTTTTTTGCTTCTGCTAAATCTCCACTTGCTCCTACTCCTCCTTATCTGAATTATTTATGACCACTGAGCGTAACAATATTGAAAATGTCAAGCATGTTTTAACTCCCACAGCACGCAGCAGCCAGGAAAAGTGGAAACCCCAAAACGACAAAGTTGCGTTTTCCATGGAAACTTTATCATATCTACAATTATCTTCTACGCAGAAACAAAAAGTGCATACAGTACTAAAATGTTTATGCAACACTTGTTTTGTGTAGCTTTCCTGCATTCTACATTGTCTACCCTGTGTCTTTCATTATATCCCGTTATCTTTCCAACATACACCCCCAACAAATATTTAATTAGACATTTATACAAGTTTAACTATGACAGAACTCTGGTGAATTGAGGTCTAAATTAGGGGCGTGACAATATATCAATTTAGTCACATATTGCGATATGATAGACACTTTTTATTACAACACTTTTGATGACGTCGTGCATATTAATGGAGGTAGCAGTGTTCCCCTGCTGTCACAGTCAAAAGAGGCCAATAATGATCAAGTATTCAGTCAGAACAGTGGAGGGCAGCACTACAATTTGAAACACTTGTGCCAAACACTGTCATACAGATATATTAGTTTTTATAATTAATAACATTAATTTGGGGTTGATTTATTCCTTGGAAATAGACCCATTTTCCAAGTCGGTGATTATTTGTTCTTATTTATTGAAGAAAACGATATACAAAAGCACATGAAAACAAATGTCAAAGATGCATTAATCGTGATGTATCGTAGGTTATTTTTGTGCATATCTATTATATCAGCATATTGTGAGGTTATCGTGAGCCATATATTGCGTATTGTATCGAATCGTGAGGTACCCAGAGGTTTTATGTTCAAGTTTATGCTCAAATGCCTCTGACTTTAATAACTTGAACACAAGTGGAAATGGGTTGTTCCCCGTTAATGCAAAGTTATGAATGTTTATATAATATTGCTTTTTGGTAGCGTAGGGTTCACAATACTGGAAAGACAGGCTGCAAGTATAGTCAAAATAACGGCCAATATTTGCCGTTTATAGTAAACTTCCGGTGATGTTCAGTTCAGTTAATGTATGACTAAAGCAAAAAGATTTAATGAATAGTTTAGTTTATTCATTTAAAAAAGGGCCATGACCAAGATCGGATCCACTGACCGTCGGCAACCAAGATAATGCAGCCCAAAGTGACAATTTGAGCATGTTAGCTGGATGGCAATAATAGCCATATTTGTCACTCACTAAGCTTGAAAATATGGCAATTTTGTACGATGCACGGCTATGTTTTAACATTCTTCGTGCCGACTAAACAAAAGACAACGAACTAACACACAGTGAGTCTGCTGACCAACCTAGCCTGAAGCCAATCACCTCCACACCCCATCACGCTGTCGGGGCCACTGCTGTGTCCCCGACTCTATAGGCACATGGGACAACATGAAAGTTGCCTAGTGCACCTTTAACAAAGCTATTCCGAGAAATCATAAACGACCGGGCAGTGTGCCAAGCACCAAATACCCACCAGGGGGCATGCCAAAAATAATAAGAAATTTAAAAAATCTAATTTGCAGATTATGCTGTACTTTGTGTCGCTTTCTTTCGTCACTTCTTGCGCCAAATTGTCTTAACTTGTGTTGAGTGGTTGATAGACATTTAGACAATAGACGTTTCCCCCATGACTGTGTGCATGTTTGCGCCGAGTACCTCTTGTACTGCGTCATATGCTGCTCCAGCTGTGTGATCTTGTTGAGTTTATGGAGAAACCACTTGTCTATGGCTGTCAACTGATGGATCTCATCAACACTCATGCTGCCATGGAGGGCCTGAAACAGTAATTAAAATGGAAATTACATTTACAAACGCTTTTGTTTCTCTTGTCACAGAAGTCTATTCGTTCAAAGAATAGAGCAAAAAGACTAGTCAATTGTATTACTTCTCTGACTGGTTATTAAAAATCAGATATCACCAAGGTCGTTCTCATTAACATCGAATATGGCAAAGGTCACCCTATGACAACAGCTAGTAAATACAATTTTATTATTTTTCATTACACGTCTGACAGGGGAAATAATTTCAGCGCTGTGTGGGAGAGTCCAACTAAACAGTGCGTAAAACCTGCCATGAACCAAGTGACGGAGCAGCTAACCAAGGTCCAAGAAATTTACATTATTGATTTTAATAAGGTAGACTCCATCCCTGTGTTGAAGTACAAATAAATCTAGAATTTATACAAAATGTGTTCCACTTACACACAATAAAACAAAACAAGTATATATTGTGTAAGATCACCTTGAGGTATTATTGCAAAGACTGATTCTCTGCAGACAACATGAGGTACATTGATCTGGAATAGTGCCTCACCCACTCATGCTTTCCCTCTGTAGCTATAAAAGAACAGTTCATTTCCACAAACTAAACCCTTAACTAACAAAGCTGGAGGTCTTGGCAGCGACATAACATCCACTATTCTCTCCGCTGTTGATGAAAGCTTATTGGAGTACTGGGGGAGGTTTTTGTGCCTCAATACTTTATGTTTTGTCCCCGTTTCAAGTGAAGCTTGACCCTGTGTTCAAGTGCATCACTCACCCCCGCCTCATTCAGTGAAACGAAAAGACTGAAAATGCAACAAGGTTGTTTTGCGGAAGGACACATTATGTGCATCAAGTGGACTCTTCAGTTTTCCACACATACAAATATAAAGGCCATTAAATTAATTGATTACAGCCTGACCATCCAGAGCCACTTCTGAGTCAGGCTAGGATTATATTGCAGATGTTCAATCATAACACCTTCACAGTGACCATTTCAAGACTGAACATCTTAAGGGTGCAGAGTAACAAAACAAAATGTGTCCACTGCATTTAGCCCATCCCTTGACGTCACTGGACGACCCATAGGGAGCAGTGGGCAGCGACAGTGCTGCGTCCGGGGACCCATATCCATAATGTGGAGCCAGGTTGGTGGTCAGAAACACCTGGCCTATTGCACATGTTTTTAGTGGTAGGGGAAACTGGAGTACCCGGACGATCCTACACAGACACGGGAAGAACAAGCAAACTCCACACAGAATGGCCAGGTGGGAATCGAACCCGGGACCTTCTAGCTGTGACGCACAAGCGCTAACCACCACGCAACCGTGCCGCAATGTTTGGTGAAGCAATATTCAGGTCATAACAAGCTTCAACACATCACAAAATCACTGAGGTCTTCCATCTGACTGAGATTAACCTTTTCTCTGAACACAGGCCAAAACAAAAATGCATTGTAGTATTTTGTTTAAATATTATTGAATGTACAGTGTAGAAATGGCTTAGTCCAATTAATTTTGTCTGGTCTAAATATGTAACAAAGGGCCTATTTTTCATAATTTTTTGTTACATGATTATTATGTTATGTATACATGTGTCAGGTTTTATTACTTGCAATACAGAGTTTGTTAATGTTCAATTACTACTAAAAATTGCTGCAGTCCAAACATTGTTTACTACACCTCTCTTCTTGTGCTATGTGACTGTAATGAAGAAACATTGGAGGGCAGAGGTACCTTGGCGATGGAGAAGATGCGTGTGCTGGAAGGCACAGCCATCTCGTGCTGCAGGTTGAGGGAGTCGGACCAGGCTTTGTTCATGGGCAGCCGGGGAACGAAGCCATCCACAGAGGGGTGACACATCCGCAGGGCCTTCTGCATGCTCTCCTCAAAGGTCCGGCCCACCGCCATCACCTGCATACACAAGAGGGGCAGTGAATTCTCACAGCTCATAGTCAGGGACCTCCAGGGATTTCCAGGTGAGGTTTAAGACTTGAGACTTTTTCTTTGAAACTGAAGATAATATAAACGTAATACAGATGTCATGTATAGCCAACGGATAACATGTGTGCTTGTAAATGTTCTTAATTGTTCAGAAATCTGCTGGATGCATGCAAACTTTACCAATTGATGAAATATTAGGTGTGAAGCAAGAAGAGGAGCTTAACGTGACACACTCCAGGTTATACTGTATGTTTCAAACTGTGATACATCAACAAACATAGCACTGGTGATACTAAATGTGCTCTTATTAATGATAAGATAGACACACATGCCGCGAAACACTTTTGTTCGAAATATTATGCAGTATGGATTTAAATAAAAGCACTGGTATTAATTATTGGCATGAACATGATTTGTCTGTTTTAGTTCCTCACCTCACCGACACTCTTCATGGAGCTGCCTATTTCCAGGGACATGCCCTGGAAGCGGTCCAAGTCCCAGCGGGGGATCTTGGTCACAATGTAGTCCAGACTAGGCTCAAAACAGGCCGTGGTCTTCTCAGATACTGCATTCTTAATCTCTGGCAGAGGGATGCCCAGAGCAAGCTTAGCAGCTACAAATGCCAATGGATACCTATGATGCACAATATTTACATTATCAAGCAGTGTAGTTACAAGCAGTAATCGAGATATAGTAAAACATTTCAACAAAAGAACAGTGATCTGGAATGATTCAAGTGGTCTGGCATCTATAGCATTAGATAGATGCTCATTATTTTATCATCATTTAGTTACCTCTTTGAGAAAATCCCTCAAAAGTCATATTTTCTAAACTGTATTCAAATAACTTCATCCCATGCTTTAAGTTTGTTTTTATCCTCTGTGAAGCATATTTGAGTATCTTCAAAAGCGATGTACAAGTATTATAATTATGAATACGTTTTTATCCACTTTCGACCACAAAAATGAACTGAATATAAAGGAACACCATTCCTGCGAGTTGTATTTGAATTAGCTACAATCATGTATCTTGAGCGGATTCATAATCACTTGAATTTTCTCACCCGGTGGCTTTGGATGCCAAGGCAGAGCTCCGAGAGAGACGGGCATTAACTTCGATGATGCAGTAATCGAGGGACGATGGATTCAGCGCGTACTGAATATTGCATTCCCCAACAATACCCAGATGACGGACCACTTTGATGGCCGTCTCACGAAGCATGTGGTACTCCTCATTGGACAAAGTCTGGCTCGGTGCCACAACTATTGAGTCCCCTATACGAGAAAAAAACAAACAAAACACTGGTTTTACACATGGAGTAAAGTGATCATTTCATTTTTACAACTACTAATCATCAGGCTTACGGTAAGTTAATTGCTAAACAATAAGTACAGCACCTTCAAACAGTACCTTTTTTCTTTTAAGAGCAAAACAAAAAAAGTTGATAAGAGTACTATGGAGCAATTCAATAACTATGGGTTAATAAAATGTCAAATGTTAAATATATCAGTATATTCATTCAAATGTATTCTTATATTTTTGTAAGTACCAGTGTGAATTCCCAGAGGGTCAAAGTTTTCCATGTTGCAGACTGTCACACAGTTATCTGCTACGTCTCGGACCACCTCATACTCCACCTCCTTCCAGCCCAGCAGCGACTTTTCCACCAGGATCTGACTTGACATAGCCAGAGCCTACGGCACGGACAAAAAATAAATAAATAAAACTGTATGTGATTGTTTAAGCTCATTATTGAGCATTTTTCTGCACAGTTAATCCTGACCTTGCGAGCCGTCTCCTCCAGTTTTTCTTTGTTGGCGCACAGACCGGAGCCCAGGCCGCCCAGGGCATAGGCTGACCGCAACATTACAGGGTACCCAATCTGCTCAGCTGCTTTCAGTGCATCAGAAATCTAAAAAAAAGACATTAAAAAATTAGGGTATATAAAAACATGAAAGTATCAAAACATAGAATGTTTTTAGGTTCACTCACAGATTCCACTGCAAAACTGGGAGCAATCTTTTCATTGATCTCCATCAGTTTATCGGCAAACAGCTGTCGGTCTTCGGTGGCCATGATGGATGTCACTGGGGTTCCCAGGACCTTCACGCCATACTTCTCCAGGACACCGCTTTTGAACAATTCGACTCCTGAATAAAACACAGTTCAATATACAAAATCATTCAGCTTTTCTGTGTTATTAGGTTAAAAATCCAGACACATTACCACAGTTGAGTGCAGTTTGTCCTCCCATAGAAAGTAAAATGCCATCGGGACGTTCCGTTTTGATGACTTCAGTCACAAAGTGTGGTGTAACCGGCAGAAAGTAGACGGAGTCCGCCTGCTTTGTTCCCACTTCATTTGTTTGAACCGAGGCAATGTTCGGGTTCATTAGGACAGTCTTCAAATTCTCCTCCTACAGCACAGTTAGATACAAAGTCAAGTAAAGCATTGCAATACAAGTACTGCAAATACATTTAATCTCCCGTATGCTAAAATTAAGATAATAATTAGCGCATCAGCAATTAGGGCTGGGCGATATGGACCAAAAGTCATATCCCGATATATTTAGGTTGAATATCGATATACGATATATATCCCGATATTTTTTCCACAAAGTGAGAGCTGTGAAATGAAATGTTAAGTCAAAGTCACTGCCAAATAGGAGTGTTTTAATATTTAATATTGCCATTTTTATTGTATTTATTTATTTTTTTTCTACCCCATTTGTTGTTAATAACGTTATGTTGCATATGACTAAACTAAAGCCTAAACTGAGACAATGAAATATGACTTATTAAAGTATTACTTACTTTTTAGTCCTTAATAATCATGAAATATAATAAATAAATACCCCAAATAATTTATTGATATTTGCTCTTGATTTAACTGTGTTTTAGTCAGTGGTTTTGAGATAAGTTCTTTATCCAAAGCATTCCCAAACATAAGCTCCTAAACTGAGCCACAAACGACTCTTTACTCTTTACAAGCAGCACAGGCTCACCATCTCTGCTCATCATCAGAGCGGGTATCAGCGCCTAATGTAGGTGGAAAAGCGCTATACAAGTTGAGACCATTTACCATTTATCAGCGAGGGACTGGAGTGATCAGCGTTGCGGCTAACGCAATGCTAACGGGGAAAAAGCGATAGTCCTTTGCGGTGGCAGCATTACAAACGCTGATATTTTCACAGTACATCCACGATCTACCGCAAACCTTAACTAGACTGAGAAGTAAACAAAAGCACATGGCGCAGCGCACGTCGCCGCCATATCTCGCCGCTACATTCACTTCTGTCCAAACCATCTCCAAATGATTGAGCCACTGGTTTTTGTTTTACCAACCAAGGGGCTCTCCTCCGCACGCTTCACAGACATTGTTGCTTTCTTCATGTTTGTTGAAGAGTGCCGGCTGCCCCCCCTCCCCTCGACGAGGGGCGGGGCCGGGGCGCTGGGAGCAGTGCAGAGCTCCGTTCAGCGGGTTGCCTGAAGCAAGTATTACAGCGCAAATTTGGACTATATCGATATATACGATGTGGTCTAATTCCATATCTCTTTTTAAAATATATCGATATATCTTAAATATCGATATATCGCCCAGCCCTATCAGCAATGCAAATAAACGATCACTGTACAGTACTACAAGTATTGGCTGGACGGGGGACCAGGCAGCCGTAACGAGATAGAGGAAGAACAAGAAATAATATTACCTTCATAGCCTTGACTGCCTGAGATCCCGAGTAGTCAAACTCTCCAGCCTGACCGATAGACAGACCTCCAGAGCCCAGGACCAAAACTTTTGACACCTGTTTTACCAAAATCACAAATTACTCAAGAGAATAGTACATTGGGAATACACTGTATATGGCCTCCAGTACCTTAGGTCTAGGTGGGAGCAATGGCCTCTTGGGCATGACGGACTCAATGTTGGCACCTTTTCCTTTTTTGATCAAGGATAAGAATACATCAAAGAGGAACTGTGGACACAAAGATATTTAAAATGATTGTCAGAAAAGAACAATAACAAGGAAACTGATGGTAGCAAGTGTATAGCTTAGTTAACCCTTGTGCCATGTTAACTTTATGCCCCCTCTGGGAGTGTTTTGTACATTCTGTGTATTCACGCACACCAATTTTTTAAAAAAATGTTATGGCCGGGTGCCAAAAATATTTTGAGTGTGTTGTTAAAACATATATGTTTTAACAATACATGCAAAATATTTTTCCATTACATGAAGGTTTAGGGGTGCCAACTCAAGCGTAAAGCGTTTCTGTGGATAAAGGGGCAACGGTGCCAACCGGTCACCATAGAGCTCTGGAGGTAAAAATAAAATAAAAAAAGACTTCAACTCTAGATAATTGCGGGGATATTTATATTTTTGTGTTAGGTATGTATACTCTTATGATATATAATTACCATATCTGCAGTTGTTTCTTTGTATATTTAATTACTTTGAGTGAAATGTAGTCATATTTAGAGGTATTTATTGCTATTACATCTAAGGTTAGCTTGCTAGCAACAGTTAGCTAGCTATGTTAGCAAGCTATCAAGCTTATCATCAACAGTATTGTGATGAACAGATCTGGCGACGCATGCTGGCCAAGCATCCATCTATTTTCTTCCGCTTTATCCGGGGCCGGGTCGCGGGGGCAGCAGTCTAAGCAGAGATGCCCAGACTTCCCCATCCACGCACACCTCCTCCAGCTGTTCTGGGGGGACCCCGAGGCGACACCAGGCCAGCTCGGAGACATAGTCCCACCAGCGTGTCCTGGGCCCTCCACGAGGCCTCCTCCCAATAGGACATGCCTGGAGCACCTTATTTATTCCAATCATTCAAACTTAATGAGGGACTCACTGACAACATATCCAAACCATTTTAGAAAAAAATAAAAATAAAATAAAAAGGCTGGTTTCTAGACACAAATAATCCACTGCTGCCTGATTGTGGTATAGGGCTATGATACAGGGCCAGGGAGGGAAGGGGTTAAAAATAGCTCAAACGAATATTTATATATTGTTTACATTAAACTAAGGGGCTGGTAGCATAAAAACTGGAAATTGCAGGATAAAGTATTTTAATCTTGATTTATAGAGGGAAGCTGTTAGAACATTTTGTGAATAAAGTTATCTTATGTGTTGCATTTGTATACTGTTATTAAATGAATCTGTGTATTGTTTGAAATGCAAGACTGAACTGTTGAACTTAAACATATGCCTAAAGTCATGTCCTGTGCAGATGTGACCTTGGGGGCAAAACATGACCTGGATGTTTAGATAAACTCGTTTGTGGGTAATCGATAACAAGGATGAGTGATTATTCCTGCCTGGGGAGATAGGGAGAAGGGATCACCATGACCTGATCTTTCTTGGGAACAGGAGGAGGAGGAGTTTAAGTCTCACTTTGTTTGATGTGGTGAAAGTTTATGACCAGGGGACGGAGAAAGCAGAGTTACTTATCACATCCCCCACCCTGACTGGGTCCAAAGGGTGGGTGGGGTTATGTTTCTATAAAAGTTTGTTGAACACATTGTATCGATGAGTTTTGAGCAAGGGAGGCTGGCTGCCTGAATTCCTTTGTTTCATTCTCTTCGAGAAATAAACCCAATGTCTGAACCGATGTGTGTTTCAATCTGTTAATATTTCTGATTTTAAGAAATAACAGAGCGTTTCCAGGTCTGCCATGGTGAACAGGCAAAATTCCCTAACAGAAGCTCAAAATATGAAATTATAATGGTAAACACTGAGGCCAGGGGGAGACATGTACAGTGCATCCGGAAAGTATTCACAGCGCTTCACTTTTGTTATGTTACAGCCTTATTCCAAAATTGATTGAATCCATTTTTTCCCCTAAAAATTCTACACATAACACCCCATAATGACAACGTGAAAAAAAGTTGAGATTTTTGCAAATTCATTGCAAATAAACAAATCACATGTACACAAGTATTCACAGCCTTTTCTCAATACTTTGTTGAGGCACCTTTGGCAGCAATTACAGCCTCAAGTCTTTTTGAATATGATGCCACAAGCTTGGCACACCCATCTTTGGGCAGTTTTGCCCATTCCTCTTTGCAGCACCTCTCAAGCTCCATCAAGTTGGGTGGGGAGCGTCGGTGCACAGCCATTTTCAGATCTCTCCATAGATGTTCAATCGGATTCAAGTCTGGGCTCTGGCTGGGCCACTCAAGGACATTCCCAGAGTTGTCCTGAAGCCACTTCTTTGTTATCTTGGCAGTGTGCTGAAGGTCGTTGTCCTGCTGAAAGATGAACCGTCGCCCCAGTCTGAGGTCAAGAGCGCTCTGGAACAGGTTTTCAGCCAGGATATCTCTATACATTGCTGCATTCATCTTTCCCTCTATCCTGACTAGTCTCCCAGTTCCTGCCGCTGAAAAACATCCCCACACCATGATGCTGCCACCACCATGCTTCACTGTAGGGATGGTATTGGCCAGGTGATGAGCAGTGCCTGGTTTCCTCCAAGCATAACGCCTGGCATTCACGCCAAAGAGTTCAATCTTTGTCTCATCAGATCAGAGAATTTTCTTACTCATGGTCTGAGAGTCTTTCAGGTGCCTTTTGGCAAACTCCAGACGGGCTGCCATGTGCCTTTTACTAAGGAGCGGCTTCCATCTGGCCACTCTACCATACAGGCCTGATTTGTGGATTGCTGCAGAGATGGTCGTCCTTCTGGAAGGTTCTCCTCGCTCCACAGAGGAACACTGAAGCTCTGACAGAGTGACCATCGGGTTCTTATTCACCTCCCTGACTAAGGACCTTCTCCCCCGATCGCTCAGTTTAGATGGCCGGCCAGCTCTAGGAAGAGTCCTGGTGGTTCCAAAAGCTCTAGGAAGAGTCCTGGTGGTTCCAAACTTCTTCCATTTACAGATGATGGAGGCCACTGTGCTCATTGGGACCTTCAAAGCAGCAGACATTTTTCTGTACCCTTCCCCTGACGTGTGCCTCGAGACAATCCCGTTTGAGGTCTACAGACAATTCCTTTGACTTCATGCTCTGACATGCACTGTCAACTGTGGGACCTTATATAGACAGGTGTGTGCCTTTCCATATCATGTCCAATCCACTTCATTTACCACAGGCGGACTCCAATGAAGGTGTAGAACCATCTCAAGGATGAGCAGTGGATTTTGTGGGAAAAAATTGATTGACTTTTGAAAAAAGTGAAGCGCTGTGAATACTTTCCGGATGCACTGTAAAGGGTTTAGAAGATAAAAAAGGGACATTTCAGGGAAAAGAAGTTTCACAGATGGGGGGTCAAATAAAGAGTTTTAATGGAAGTCTATGTGTACGCAGATTTAGAAGATCAGTTCTGGTCTTCAAAATTGATCAAAACTAAATGAAACGCAGTTATGTTTAAAAACACATCTCCGCATGAAGTATACCCTCCAATTGGAAGATTTCTCTTAACATAGGACGAGGGAGAAGATACGTCAGCGGTATGTATAGATGGAGAAAGAAAAGACCGTTAACTGCTGTGAGTGCAGATACAAAAACCTTTGCTGGAGGCTTTATGTATTTGTAGCTCTATGGGCAGTGAAGCGCTTAGTGTAATGACCAGTGTTGGGAACGTTACTTTAAAAAAGTAATTAGTTATAGTTACTCACTACTTGTTCCAAAAAGTAACTGAGTTAGTAACTGAATTACTCTATAATGAAAGTAACTCATTACCAGGGAAAGTAACTATTTGCGTTACTGTTTAAAAAAAAAAGGCTTTATATCAAACTATTTAGATTTTTTTTTACAGTTTTCAATAGTCAGTTGAACTGAGTAGAACAGACAGGTGTTTGTATTTATGTACTATCATGTAAAAGATGTTCATAGTAACTGAATGGGGGGTAGAAAGCCTCTGTGACAGAACTGTATTGACCAGTATTTGTGCTGCTGTTTTATTAATGTAGGAATACGGCCGTATTCAAAGAGAATGAGGAGGAACAGGAGTAAAAGAAACATGTGCCAACGTAGCGATCAGGGCAGACTTTACGCACAGTCTTTGTGCATAAAGTCTCTCTGTTCATTCATCAGGCAAAACGTAAAACAATCAGCAAATATAAGGTTAATGACCTAACACAAAGTTATCGGCCTGCTGTCTCTCTGGAGCGGAGAGAGCGGAGAGAGCGAGAGGGAGCGGGGAAAGACGCTCCACCGATTCTGCATCTTTTCGTTAAAAATAAGTTCAACACAACAGATCAATGATCACCAACTCGATTCTCCCCCGCGGCCGCGCTGTGGGGAGGACGAGCCGCGGGTCGGGGACACACGTAGTTTTTGGAGCAGAGAGCACGAGCTCTGCGCACACAGGCAGCGCGAGTCTCCGTGAGACTCCGCCCACCCTCTCCGCTGCTCTCCCCATGCTGACACCGCGGAGCTCATTCAGTCCAATTGTAACGAGCCACTTTGTTGACCCAGTAACGATAACGGCGTTGTAGCGACGGGGAGAGTAATGAATTAGATTACTCCGTTACTGAAAAAATAACGCCGCTACGTAACGCCGTTATTTTAAACGGCGTTATTCCAAACACTGGTAATGACGTTAATGTTCATTTCTGCAGAACTAAAGTGAACTGTGTGTGGAAACAAGACCGTGTGAAAAACTATAATGCTTTTCAAAGAAGCTTACGGTAAACTATGGTTATATTAGGCTCACATGTAGAATATTATAGAGACAATATTGTTGCAGTAAGAAAAAAAAACCTGTCACCGGCATGTATCCTGTCAGTGCACATTAGTTTGACAGAGTTTGCAACATGTTTGACCGGGACTTGAACTGTGGACCCCAATACCATAAATAAGGCTAAACTAGCATCTCCACCACATGCTGCTCTAGAGACAGGCACAGTTAGAGATGTCCCAAAACACCTGGGGCCTCGTAGAGCTAAAGCTAGTGATATTTGTACATGAAATTGTAAAGCCAAAGTGTTAATATTTTTGTTAGGGTCTATAGTGCCATGAGATAAATCTGTTATAGATTAAACACAGGATACCCAATCTGACTTGACCATCCCCATCTGTCTAGACAGAGAAAGAAAAATGGAACTAACAATATTTGCATCATATAATAAATAATCACATACACTTTATATATTGCATATAAAAGCAGCAACTAACGAGAACATTAAACTCCTATTTTCTTAGTATTTCTTTAATTACCTCTGTGTCAGTGGGACCTCCTTTTGCCTCTGGATGAAACTGGGCCGTGAAAACAGGTTTTCTTTGGTGCATGATGCCCTGAAAAGACAGTTCACTTTCAAAATCATTCAATTAGTCAGAACCATATAATATCTATAGCAATGTATAATAAAGCCAGGGCCTTTGTAATCAACATGATCAAAACTTCAGTGATGTGACAAAATATGAACCTCATTTGTGCCATCATTGGCGTTGGTGAAGAGCGGGCTCCACCCCTCGGGCAGGGACTCACTGTCGATGCCGTAGCCGTGGTTCTGTGCTGTAATGAAGGCCTGGCCTGTCATCATATTCAGCACCGGCTGGTTCTGGCCTCTGGGAAACCACACACATGAATATTACACAGCGTCCAGTTATTATTTTTCCACAGTGAGCAAAATGTGAAATCCACAGAACAGACTTTGTACTGGCGAGTTCAGCAATATTAAAATGTTCAATAAAATCCTTTGTTCAAGATTTAACAACAACTTTAGACACCTTAGACTTGTTATTTCTAACTATAACTTAAAACAAAATTGTAGGGGTCTAGAAAATACCCGAAAGAGTTACGTTAGGGTCAGGTACCAGTAAACATGCAACTGAACAAGTGGGGTGAAGGTGTGTAGATTGTGAAAATCAGAGAACCCATCATTCTCGCTCACTCCTCCTGAAATGCAGTGGTTTACCTGTTGCCCATAGACAGTTTGTATGACTTGGCCCCAGCAGCAAGAGCAGTGATCTGATTTCCCATGCAAATGCCAAAGACCGGCTGAGGACGATCACTTTCCAAAACCTGCACCAAAACATATTTTGACACATTTGTAAATTGAAACTCATTCAAGCAAACCATACAATTAAAATGGACGTAAGAAACCAAGAAAAACGTTAAGGGAAGTTCTTTGGGATCATGATGCAATGATTAAGCATCACATATTAAAAGGAAGATGTACATAGAAGTTAAATAGAATTAGGAAAGAGTAGCTCAAATTTGAACAATCGGACTAACCTTTTGGACATTCTGGATGAGAGTCTGAGCCAGAGCTGGGTCTCCTGGTCCATTCGAGATGAACAAACCATCGTATTCCAAACTCATCAAGTCCTGATTCCATGGGACCAGGTGGACTTCTACCCCACGCTGCAAACAAGATAAATAATAAAGAAATAAACTTTTTTTTATATTTGAATAAACTATAGTTATTCAAATATAAAACATTGACTTAAAATCATAATGACTTGGTGAAGAACTGATCAGAGACGGCAAATAATTGTTGACGTTATTAACAGAAGCATTACCATTTGAGCAAACATTTTCCTTTCAGAACACCACTAGGACAGACATGACTTTAATAGGTCTAAACCAGTCTTAAAGCAAATTAAAGAGGTTTTTTTAATACTCATCCAAGTGTAGCCAAGCACACAGAGCGGGACTAAGGCTATATCCACACGAAGACAAAACACTTATATTTTCAGAAACTTTCTTTGTAAGCACGAAGCCAGCTGAGTAAATGTGTGCGTCCACATGGGTCGACTCAGGTCTGTGAAAACAGTGTGATGCATCTGCCAGGCCTGTGTGGGGCGCTGTGACGCCAACATTGATAATTATCAATGTTAATTATCAATGATAATTGATAATTATCAATGTTGGCGTCACAGCCAACATTGAACATCTTGTTCATAATAGAACATCTTGTTCTATTATAATAGAACAAGATGTAGAGGGCGCATGCGCAGTAAACTTTTGTGGAATGTAAACAGTGAAAATGAAACGGATTAAAGGATTTACGATTTACAGAAGAGACGAGGAGGCGAGTTTATTCTTCAGACGTAACGGGACTAAAGCAGAAAAACCTGTCAGTGACCGGACTCTTACTGTCAGTCCAAAAACAGACTGTTTTTCTACTTGTCACCTGTGGCTCACGGACTGCAGTGGAGCAAAGAGGAGCAGAATAAAACCATCATAGATCCATGAGTAAAACTCATAGATTATGGATAACAGACTCCACTCTGGTGCTGTGATGTCATCGTTTTAGTAAAAGTTGCGGAGACGCAACAACGGCGCCACGTAAACGGCGTTTTGAGATCTTTCCACTCTGGGACCTAGTTTGGAAAATGTTCGTTTACAGACCCCCAAAACGCCGGACTCGTATGGACGATACACTGGATTGATAAAATATCTTTGCGTTTGGTCCTCAGCTTGACTTTGTATGGACAGGGCCTTCATAAAGAGATTGGCGGATGTACTTTTACTTAACTTTTTCCTGAAATATAATACACTGATTTTTGGACTTTTGAGAGCTCATTAGACTGAACATTACCAACACAGATTTTTCTAGGTCAACTTGGAATAAACGTGTGACTATAAAAAAAAAAAAAAAAGTTCCAAATTTGCATGGAAAGACAATTTGGGCCAGCGTAAGAAAAATGCCACTTCTTAGTGTGTAATCTAATGAGGAACACACACAAAATGCGGATATTTTTGTCCCTCTTGAGTCTCACCTTGACCAAAAGACGGATGATGTTATGTTTAATGCCGCAGTCAACAGCCACAACCTTGATTGGGTTTCCTTTCCCGAAAACTTTAGTCTCCTGGTGGTTACAAGACACAACATAGATTATAAACAAAACATTCTGTAGCCGTCTTTTTGTGCAACTTTCTGAAACTATAATTTACCTTTGTTGACACTTCTGCAACTAGGTTTCTCTGATTGGGGTCAGTGAGCTCCACAGGCTGTCCGTCGAATTCAATTTTTCCCAAAACTGTGCCCTAAGGGGATTATGGCGCTGATTATGTAAAGTGCAATGCAAAATTGAAGGGTGAAACCATCTGATGTTTCTTCGTACCTTATCTCTAATAATCTTAGTCAGCATCCGGGTGTCTATTCCAAAAAGGGCTGGAACCTGTGGCAAATAAATGTTACACAAACACAAAAATAATCACATTACAAAAAAAAAAACACAATTATTTACTAACCTTCTCTTCATTGAGCCACTCCCCCAATGATTTGACTGAATTCCAGTGACTGTATTCATGGCTATAGTCTTGAACCAAAAGCCCAGACACCTAAAGACATACAGAAACAAGTGGGTTCATATGGAGATAAAATAATCCTTTTTCATTCAAATAAAACATCCCATAAAACATCCAAATATCAGAATATTTTCATCGATTGTCAGGTTTGCGAATTCTTAACACATCATTTAGGTAGATTTTATTAGCATAGCTTTTTGAATCAGATAATTGTATAGTGTTAGCAGTGTTAGTTGTTGAATATTGTAGTTTTAGTCATTAGTTGCTTTTATTGTTAGCTGAATTTAGCTTAGTTAGTATTGTTTTTTTTGAACTGTTCTAAACGCCAGTAAGTACAGAATCAAGTAAGAAAAATTGCACTAAAAAATTAAGATCTTTAATTTTTATAATTTTTCCATCATTCTAAATAAGCATAAAAATAGCGACTTTATTATAGCCTTTACTCTACAGAGTGATCATTCAGTGGTAGTCAACGTGTTACATTGGTTAAACTTAAAATTTAGTAGTAGAAATGACTTTGGGCTATTTAATTAGGGGGATAACTGTGTCTTAGGGTCCACAATGTTACAGACCGTTAGTCAAGCCTTTAGATAAACATGACCTGGATGATTCTGTGTCGTTTTCAATGACAACTCGAAAACCATTTCAAAAGGACAGTGTTCCTGCACAATAAGATATATTTTTTTATTTATGTGATACGTTTTGTACACTTTGCTGTAAGAAAAATAAAATAAAGCTTTGTAATACATACAGTCACATCTCTACACCTCACACAGTATCTGCTGAGGACACAGACAAATCTCCCATGCTTACGTAGACTACAGCAAAAAGTCTACATCTAAAATAGATTGATAAATTCTGAAAGGACAGTTCGGTCCCTTAGCTGCGATGCCAACATCGATCAAGCTCAATGCTAAGCTGCTAACTTTGTAAATTACAGAGGAATCACACTAATAAAATAACCCAGCGCCTCAGAGCAGTCTCGGGTACAAGGCCTCTGTCTGTCACGGTGCTTCTCCTGTGTAGAGAGAGCTGTACAGTTGTCCCAGTGAAACATGTTGCTAAAAACACGTTCGCTCGCTGGAACTCCATCGGATTTTGTTTACGAGAAGCGCTGCAGGTGCCGAGTCGGATGACTCAGGCCCGTCAATCACAGACCCAGACCCAAAGCGCGCCTCTTAGTCCTCCAGGCAACGCCCCTTTTCTGTTCATATTTGCAAGTCTGAGGCTCAGGAAGGGGGGGTTAGTAACCCTTTAAGCTGTTGAACTGGTATCCCCACACAACTTAAATGAAAGTGCGGTGAGATAAAGCGAGTTATTAACCTCTTACCCACACCTTCACAGAGCGCATTTTCTCCAGTTCGGCATTAGCCAAACCTAAAACCTTCATGACTGGAGCTTACAGCCTACAGGCCAGTGTAACGCCTCATTTGAAATCTACAAAATTGATCTAAATGGATCTTTTCCCTCGCATTGTTGCCATCTTTCAGCATCACTCTTCTGCCACTTTTTTGTTGCGTTTGTCTCATTCTTGTCGCTTTTTTGACACATTACTTTGTCACATTTAACGCTTTTTAAATCATGTTTTTGTCTTTTTTGTCGTTGTTTTGACCCTCCTTTCCAAGAAGCTTTTAGATTTGGGTAATACCAAACTGGAGAAAATGTGATTGGTTCAGGTGGGGGTTAATAGGTTAAATGAGGGCTTCAATGTACAATAGTGACACTAAAACTAAATAATACAAACCTATTACATCTTAATAGAGTCACTAGTGCAGCATCACTGTCACAAAGACCTTGTTCCCTTTACCTGTATGCGCTCGGACTCGACATGCTTTCTCAGTCCCAGCTCGTCCAGCTCGTGTGTGTTTGGGACGCCGTAGTTGCCCACAATGGGGTAGGTCAGGGTGAGGATCTGACCCCTGTAGCTGGGATCCGTCAAATTCTCAGGGTAACTGAACCAGAAAAACAACAAGTTAGTTAATTCAGGCACAACATTATAGCAACTGAGCTTCTTCCTAAGAATCTGAAACAAACGTTTGAGTTGGGCGCATATTCCAAAACCTGTTTGACCTAATAGGGCATCAGACTAATTTATTAGGCTATATCCACACGAAGACAAAACGCTTATATTTTCAGAAACTTTCTTTGTAAGCACGAAGCCAGCTCAGTAAATGTGTGCGTCCACATGGGTCGACTCAGGTCTGTGAAAACGGCGTGATTCATCTGCCAGGCCTAAGATGTAGAGGGCGCATGCACAGTAAACTTTTGTAGAATGTAAACAGTGAAAATGAAACGGATTAAAAGGATTTACGATTTACAGAAGAGACGAGGAGGCGAGTTTATTCTTCAGACGTAACGGGACTAAAGCAGAAAAACCTGTCAGTGACCGGACTCTTACTGTCAGTCCAAAAACAGACAGCAAACAAAAACAGAGCAAAACCATCATAGATCCATGAGTAAAACTCATTATAAAGGTCAGTAGATTATGGATAACAGACTCCACTCTGGTGCTGTGATGTCATTGTTTTAGTAAAAGTTACGGAGACGTAACAAAAGCGCGACGTAACAACAGCGCGACGTAAACGGCGTTTCGAGATCTTTCCACTCTGGGACCTAGTTTGGAAAATGTTCGTTTACAGACCCCCAAAAAAGCTTGACTTCGCATGGACAGGGCCTTAAACATGCTCCTTTGGAAGTGTCAGTGCATCTATTTCTTACCCCACGAGTCCAGTGTTGAAGACGAGCTCTCCTGACACTGAGCTGTCATGGCCGAAGGAAAACCCTTTCATCTTTGTGCCATCTTCTAAAACCAGGTGTGCTGTTTGGGCCTGGGACAGACATGACAAGAAAATCAAAAACAGCCTCATCCAAACTCATGCATAAGTGAAGAGAGGGGGCTCGGTCAAACCATTGGGATGCACGGCACGTGTGCAACTCTTTTCTTTACTCAGTGTAGCAGCCACGTGGGCAGGGAGTATGTACAGTACAGTCAGGGTTGCCAGGTCTGGGAAGCCAAACCCACCCAAAAATATCTGAAAAACCGCGGATACACGGCACGGCTGGAATTTTCAATATTGTTTACTAGTAAACAGAGCCCATGTGCTCCCGCCATGATGAGAAACCGCCCCTTTCTCCCGCTCTTATTGAAAAAGCATCACAGAGGCTTGGATTTGAGCGTTTGTCATTCAAGAGTGTGATTTTGATCAAAAAGAAGATAGAAATAGCCAATTTTACATTGAAAACCGCAAGACAAAAAAAAACGATCAGTTTATTTTAACCCGCGGAATGGCTTTAAAAAAACGCCCGATTCCGCGGTTTAACCACAGACCTGGCAACCCTGAGTACAGTGGTCCCTTGTTTATCGCGGGGGTTACGTTCTAAAAATAACCCGCAATAAACAAAGTAGACTTTATTTTTTACGATTATTATATATGTTTTAAGGCTGTAAAACCCCTCACCACACACTCGTGACACTCGTGTCACTAGTTCACACGGGATCTCCCTTATGCCTGGTGTCACTGTGATTTTATTTGTTTAACCCTCGTGGTGCCCTTGGATCATTTTGACCCGAAAGCCACTGGAGCCGCAGCCCATCCAAATGGCACAAAGCCACTGAAGGATTTTTGTAAAACGAAGCAGACAAAAATAGTGTGGTTAATTTTCAGTAAACGCGGAGTCCGAGCTACTCCCGGGTAACTGAGCTCCTCACCCGATCTCGGAGGGTGGGCCCAGCCACCCAAATCTCATGACCATAGGAACGTAGATCGATCGGTAAATCGAGAGCTTTGCCCCCTGACTCAGCTCCCTCTTCACCACAACAGTCTGATACAGCGACCGCATCACTGCTGACGCCGCACCGATCAGTCTATCGCTCTCATGCTCCATCCGTCCCTCACTCGTGAACATGACCTCGAGATACTTGAACTCCTCCACTTGGGGCGAGGACTCCCCACCGCCCTGAAGCGGGGAAACCACCCTTTTCCGGTGGAGAACCATGGCCTCAGATTTGGAGGTGCTGATCCTCATCCGAGCCGCTTCACACTCGGCTGCAAACCGCCCCAGTGCAGCTGAAGGTCCTGATTTGATGAAGCCAACAGAACAACATCGTCTGCAAACAGCAGAGATGAGATTCTGAGGTTCCCAAACCGGACACCCTCCGGCCCCTGGCTGCGCCTAGAAATTCTGTCCATAAAGGTAATGAACAGAACCGGTGATAAAGGGCAGCCCTGGCGGAGCCCAACACACCGGGAACAGGTCTGACTTACTGCCGGTAATGCGAACCAAGCTCCTGCTGAGATCATACAGGGAACGGACAGCCCTTAGCGAAGGGCCCCGGACCCCATACTCCCGGAGCACCCCCCACAGGGCACCGCGAGGGACACGGTCGAAGAGCTTTCTCCAGATCCACAAAGCACATGTGGACTGGTTGGGCGAACTCCCGATGAAGGAATGCTCCTGTTTTGCAATCTGATTGGCCAGACTGCTAGCAGATCGATCAGTGTGATTGGATAGTTTTTCCTGAGGCAATTTGATGTCAAAGACAGATTTGATCAAACACCGCCAGAGGTGGTATAGTAGCAAACATATTTACTCAAGAGTAACATTACTTTGAAATAATTTTACTCAAGTACAAGTAAAACGTACTGAACCAAACAATTACTCAAGTAAAAGTTAAAAAAAAAAGTATTTGAATACTGTGAGTAACTGTTTGAGTGTAAAAGTCTGATATATTTACTATGATGCCATAAATGGTGTGAACCAAAACATAGAATCCTGTGGAAATTGTGAAATTTACAAAGAAAATTCCAAGAAAATGGCAGAACATACAGAAAAACAAAATTCTTGAGCTTAAATATTTACTCAAAGTGGAAAAATAACAATTACTTTTACTCAAGTAAGAAAAAGATACTTCATTAGAATTTGACTCAAGAAGAGATAAAAAGTATTGTATGGTAAAACTACTCGAAGAAGTAGGCCTAGAATGTCTTTAAAAAGATAAAAATAGAATATTCTTAATTATTGGATACATGTAGTTGTCGGAATGTAATATGTTTCTTGTATGTTCGTGTTCACGGTCAGATCTGGATACGTCTGCATTGTGAATCTGTGATCGACTAGTCAGCCTTATTCTGATTACGTAACGAGCCGTCAAACTGTGGAAGAGCGACGGCACATGTGGGCCGAAAACAGCGCGCTGAAAACACCGGGCGTGTGAAGGGACATAAGCCGCTGTCATAGTTTTTGCGCATGCGCCCTCGATCCCTGTGTACTGCGCTGATGTTATATTTGCGCCCTCGACTTAAAGATAGTCATCTGACGCCATAAAATCCAGGCTCAGGGTTGCCAGATGTACGATAACTATCGTATTTGTACCATAATTTCAACCCCTGTACGATGTACGATCAATTCAAAAAAGCCCTAAATCTACGATAATTTCAGAGCGCCAGATAAAGTCTGGTTAAATGCACCGTCCCCTCTGAGCAGCGCTTTGCTTTCGCTCTGATCTGGAGTCAGATTTCCACTATGGCGTTATCCTCCTGCCTTGACTGCGAGTTGGTCATTTGCCCGCTTCTTTATTACGGTTTAGCTCATTTTTCCTCATTCTAACGCCTCATGTGAGTGTGTGTGTTCTCCAATCTGATCAAACCAAATCCAGCAATCGACTGATCAGTGTCTGGAGAATGGAGGGGGGTGTCCTGATTTCAAACCTACAAAAGCAATGTTGTTGCGCTCAATAGCTTTAGCAAACTTGCACAAGAACGTCTGCATCAGAAGTGCCTGCAGAAGTGAATGACTCCGACGCGGAGCTCATCTCTTAGGTGAGTGTTGCCATGCGTGTGCGTAACGTAATAAACGGGACAGCGCGCGCCGGTGTTGTAGTTTGGGGGTGGTGATGATATGAGCCACATTTTGCGCAGGTGCTACAGCGCTATTGACATATTTATAGTGTACGATAGTTTGTGCTGCAATACGATAGTTTTGGAAGCTTGGTACGATATATTGGTTTTGAGTATCTGGCAACCCTGTCCAGGCTAGCTCATACCCGGCCACGTGCTGCTGTGACTGTGCGGTGCGCGCGCTGTGTTGACGAAACACCCAAAAAGATCCTCTTCGCGACGGGAGGCACCCCCTCTGCGACCAGCCAATCGGGACGCAGAACACGAGGCGCATATGGCGCTCATACGCTGTAAAAAAGAAAGCTGCTAAACATGTGCTTAAAATAAATTCGCGAAACGTGAACCGCGTTATAGCGATGGACCGCCGTACGCACAATATATGATGTAGTAATGTGTAGCACGATTAAAACTGCAATGCAATGCGAATACCATTTTATTTGACATTTCTTGACACAAAACCTCGCTTTCAAAATGCACCGGCTTTGACCAGTGTGGAGCAGACTTTTCCGATTGCTAGTCTCTTCTGTCCTAAACACGCCCTACACATCGGTCTCCTAAAATAACTTCAACTACCCAGAAAAATGACAGCTGTGTGATAATGTTACAGGCACCAACGCGGATCTACTATAATATCACCCAGGAAAAACACTTTCTGAGGCTAGGTGTGATGTAGTGCGAGAAGATGCTGCTATCACTCAGGAGTGGCTCAAACATGATGCAATAACCTCAGACTGTATGGGGACTAGCTCTATGCTATGTTAGCATTTCGGGAATCGCATTTTAATGTCATCACACTAAGCGGGTCAGTTAAACTCTGATTAGGCTATAAAGAAGTCATTAACTACGAGATCTTCTACAGCTCTTTCCCTTGAAGTTAATGTTCAGAGTCTCTTGTCAGCACATGCTAAGGAGCCACGTGTGTGGTTAGACCGGTTTCCTCAGTGCTTTCGCGTTAGCTCAGCGCACGATGCTAGGCTGCAAACTTTCTCTCCACAAGTTTATTACAAAAACACCGCTTAAAAACAACACACGTAGAAAGAAACGGCAAGTTCCCGTCTTCAGCAATTAGAAATCCGGAAAACGTGTTATGCTTTTTACGTTAGTAATGTCAGACACAGAAGTTGTCTATGCCAAACAAGTTGAAACAGACGTAAAACAACATTTATTTTCTTACCTTGACGCTGAAAAACTGAACAGGTCGCAGCCATGAAGATGTGTTTGGGACTTTTCTGCCAACCAAACATCCTCGATGCAATGATTTAGCAAGACTGTATGCGAGTAGAATCTTTGTCATGTTAGTTCTAACTTATATCATCAATATATATTGAAGTTGTTCTAACCAGTAACACTACAGACTAATGTGAGCACTGGGCAGCTAATTCAGAAGAATCGTGTTCTGAGTGATGCAACTCTGACATATGAATGGAGTAAAGAGGGACGCGCGTGGATTGGCTGCTGTGGAGAAGTTTTCCTCATAGAAATAAAAAGGAGACATGTCTTTAGTGACTTCGTTCCATTGTAGAAATACGGACGCCACGCCGCCATCTTGGAACGGCATATGTTATGATGTAATGGAACTGGCATAATGACTGTTGTAATTTTTCTGATAAAACCATTGACCAGGTTTCGTACAGATTTCCTCTTAAGGTTTTCCATGACTTTCCCATGACCCTTATTCAATTGTTCATGGCCAAAAATAACTCAGTCACACATGAATTCCAATTGTTACTTGCATTAACACAAACATTTTACCGATATCTTCCATAAAAATAAAAGGGAACATATTCTGCAAAATCGACAGAATTTTGAAGAAAACTACAACACTGTTTCCTTGTCCAAAACATACCTAGAATAGTTTTAAATTTAATTTATGTAGTTTTGAGTTATTACGGGTTCTTTTGAGTCATAGGGAAATCACAGAACTGCCCTCCACATTTTTTCCTCTCAAAGGCCCTCATTTATCAAACTTGCGTACGGTGAAATGTGGCGTGTACGAAAAATCACCGCCTGTTTTGGCATGTATCACTCTGAGCGCGCTCAAATCCTACACCAGGTCAGGAGGTGGTGTACATGATGCATCAATCGAGCTTCTCCTTGTCACGTATAATTTATGTTTATTAGGGGGGAAAGGTGCGACTGGAAAGCCAGCCTTCAGAGAGAGTTTTTCCAGGCTTGGAGAACTACGATATATTGTTCGTGAAGGTACGTTAAGTTTTCTAAAAGGAGGAAGAAAACGGATTCGATTGATATGGAGCTTGATCCAGCATATGGCATAGGCTGTCAGATAAGTGTATAGCAATTATATGGCATATGCTCATAAAATAATGGCAATGTTTTAATAATTATTGTATGAATTTGACAATGCCCATTGTTCTACTTTGTGTTTAACAGATTTAAGATAAGATAAACTTTATTGTCCCATAGGGAAATTTGTGGACTGTGTCAAATTCCATCTAAACACCTCGGCTGAATGGACTGGATTATGACAATGATTCAAGAAAAAAAACAATCAATGTCTCCAATCATTATCTACTACAAGTCTCTAAAAAATGATAGGGAGAGGTTTTTGCCACCTAAAAGCAGAGCCTGGTGAAGGAGCATGGGTTGACAATGTCCATCTGTCTGAAAATCATCTTGAAAAATAGTGACTGTATAAAGCTGGTTAAATAAGGTCAAATCACTGTGGTGAGTCTTGTCAGAACTCAAAAAGGAGTCTTCTGCTGATTTATGTTGTTTAATGGGGATTTGAAGTTGTCCTTAACACCTTGATGCCAATGTATGTGGTCTAAAACAGAAAGGAATAATATTTTAATCTCTACGTAAATAAATACAACAAGGCATATTCACTAAACATAAAACCTCGTAGTTAGCTCCTCATAATTGTTCATGTGAACGGAGCATGGCACCAATTAACAATAAACAGGTACATTTACCACAAACTTAGCATATTCAACACTCACTTGTAATGTGCACGCACAAACATCATCAAGGTGGGCTGGCTGACAAATAATAAACAAACTTTAACTACTAAAAACTTAAGCAAGTAACTCCGTGTCTCCTCTCGTCTCCTTTCTTCCTCTCACTCAGCGCATGCTGCACACCGGTGGGCTAGGCTCCGCCCCTTAAAGGGCCAGCATGCCAGTCTTTAGACAGCCTTTTCTACAGCCGCCCCCGTATTCACCTGTGAATACGAACAACTAAAAGGCTAATCGTCTTTAGGTAGGGCAGGTAGGCTGACGAGTCTTGCCACTGGTCGGACATAGGTCCTTCCTTTCACAGTCACTTCAGCCGATCTTATCCGAGTGTCTGGTCCGGGAAAAACTTGGGATACTTTGCCTACAGGCCACAGGGCCCGTGGCAGCTGGTTGTCGACTATCATGACCACATCTCCTACTTGAAGATTGGCTGATTCCGTCTGCCACTTCTGGCGAGCTTGGAGTCCTGGCAGGTAATACTTCAGGAAATGTTGCCAGAAATGGTCGGCCAGTATTTGGGTGTGCCTCCATCTTCTTCGCCCGAGAATCTCTGGGCTTTCGTAGACAACTTGTGGGAGCGAGGCGTCCCGCCGCCCCATGAGAAGACAGTTGGGAGTAACGGGGTCAGGATCCGCTACATCCGATGAGGTGTAGCCCAGGGGTTTTGAATTGAGCATACCCTCAATTTCAATCAGAACTGTGAGCAACACCTCCTCTGTGACTGTCTGGGCTCCAATGGTGACTCGAAGAGCGGTCTTAAGAGAGCGAATCTCCCGTTCCCAGCACCCTCCAAAGTGCGGGGATCCAGGGGGGTTGAAGGCGAACTGAATTTGCTGGCTCGCAAGCTGTTCTTTGAGGTCAGGATGAAGCGCTTGAAATGCTTCTTGCAGCTCACGTTCTCCTCCTCGGAAATTCGTCCCCTGGTCGCAGAGGATCTCCTTGGGTTTCCCACGCCTAGCTATAAAGCGTCTCAGGGCCATTAGGAATGCATCAGTGTCCATACTGGGAATCAGGTCAAGGTGGACTGCTCTCGTGGTTAGGCATTTAAACAATATTCCCCACCTCTTCTCGTTCCTGCGCCCAATCTTGATAGTGTACGGCCCGAAGCAATCCACACCCGTGGAATAAAAAACCGGCTTGAAGAGGCGCAGTCTGGCTGGAGGGAGGTCCGCCATTCGGGGTGGGTTGGGGTGGCCTTTCCACTTCTTACACTCAACACAGAATCTTTGATGGCGGCGTACTGCTTCACGTCCACGTAGCACCCAGTATCTCCTTCTGATCTCTGCAAACACCCTTTCTGGTCCGGGATGCTGGAGCTTATCATCATAGTCCTGTATGATGAGTCGGGTAACAGCGTGTTTGGGGTCGAGAACAATGGGGTGCACTTCATCTACTGCAAGGTCAGGATTGTGGCGAAGACGGCCTCCTACTCGGACGAGCCCTGTCTTCTCGTCAAACTCAGGTGCAAGTAGAAGAAGGCGACTGGATTTGGCGATTGGTTTGCCGGTCTTCAACAGGGTGACTTCCTCCGGGAAGGACTCTCTTTGGGCTTGTTGCAAGGCTTCCAGCTCAGCAGCAGCATAGGAGTCCGCGGTGAGAGGGTTGTTGGAGTCAGCCGCCCCGTGAAGCTGACGCACTGTGGCCTCCATGAAGCTGTTCCAGGTCTGGTACTGGAGTGGATCTGGAACACTAGAACTGGACATGGTTAACACAACTAGTCGTTTCAGCTCACCTTTAGGATCGCTCTGGGGTGGAGGTGGCAGGTCGGGCCAATCACTCGGCGCTTGTTTTAGGAACACCGGCCCGTCTGTCCATCTACTGCCCCGACTGATGTCTTGGAGGGTCAGACCACGAGTGATGTCATCTGCCGGGTTTTCTCGCGAGGGCACATACCTCCATGTGGCAGCTTCAGTTAGCTCTTGTATTTCCGCCACACGAGTGCCCACGAAGACCTTGTATCTGCATGAGTCTGAACCCAACCAAGCTAAGACGGTGGCTGAGTCAGACCATAAGGTGCCGCTGCGAATGGGAAGGGTTAACTCAGTGATGATAACCTTGTAGAGCTGGGCACCAGTTAGAGCAGCGCACAACTCTAACCGAGGGACAGATTGCTGCTTCTTGGGGGCAACACGAGAGCGCGCTGCAAGGAAGGCGACCTCCACTTCTCCCTCTGGATTCTCTGTCCTCAGATAAGCCACTGATCCGTATGCCTGTTCAGAGGCATCACAGAACACATGGATGTCTCTCGTACAGCTGGGTTGGTCAAGACTGGGACTGGTGTAGCACCTGGGCAGTGTTATTTTGGAAATGTGTTCCAACTCTGCTTCCCATGTATGCCACTTCTCTAACAGCTCCTCTGGGAGTTGGGGGTCATCCCAATCCCTCTTCTTCTCCCACAGGTGGCGAACAATGACTTTGGCTCGGGTGGTATAAGGCACTATATAGCCTAGAGGATCATACTGGCTAGCTAAAACTCTATAGATGTTCCTCATTGTAGCCACTGAGCAGTCGATATGTCTGTGTTTGTAGGTGAGGGTGTCAGACTTACAGTTCCAGTGAAGTCCGAGGGCTGGCTCCGGGATGTCGGGTTGACCTTGATTGAGCCACAACTCACAGCTGGATGATCTGAGGTCTGGAGGGAGATGGTTGATGACACTTGGATCGTTACTTGCCCACTGCCTTAGCTCGAATCCCCCGTCAACCAGAAGATGGCACAGTTTATCCACAAGAGACTTGGCGGCTGATGGACATGTGAGACTCTGTAAACAGTTGTCCACATAGAAAGACTTGTTGATGGCAACACGCACGTCTTCTTCTGGCTGAGTGTGGTCAGTGACGTGTTTCTGCAACGCGAACGTTGCGCAACAAGGGCTGCAAGTAGTTCCAAAGGGAAGTACCTGCCACTCGTACACATCAGGGGGAGAGTCTCGCTTCATGTCCCGCCATAGAAACCGCAGCAGTGGTCGATCTACAGGCAGGAGTCTCACTTGGTGGAACATTCCACGAATATCGCTGCTGAAGGCAATAGTATGCTCCCTGAAGCGTAATAACACAGCTAGCAAGGCAGGGCCGAGAGTTGGACCTGGTAGAAGGAGCTGGTTGAGGTTGTGACCTTGGTACTGGAATGAGCAGTTGTACACCACCCGGTTCTTCTCATTATGTTGGACCATATGGTGGGGTATATACCAAGCTTCTTCACTGCTCTCCACTTGGTGGTCTGCCAACTTCACTGCATAGCCACCTTCCACAAGCTTCTCAATCTCCCTCTGGTAGGCGGCGGCTTGCTCCGGCGATTTGGCTAAGCGCTTCTCTGTGCCTCTCAGGAGTGGCAACACTGCTTCGGGAGTGGCTTTGAGGACAGGCATGTTCTTGACTCGAAGAAGGGGTGTAGCATAACGCTCAGTGCCATTGACGTTAACTCTCACTGTCTGTTCTTGGAGAAGCTTGACTGACTCTTGGTCTTGTCGTGACCGAACCGCCAACTTCTCATTGCGGTAAGGGAGCACATCCATCTGCCATAACTTCTCTACACTTGAGAACAGCTCTGTCGGTGATGGTGCAGATGTGAAGAGGCAGTGACTTACATGAGGGCTAGATTTAATGGCTTGAGCTGGTCCCTGTAGCGTCCATCCAAGGAGCGTCTTCACAGCTACTGGCCCACCAGGTGGTCCTAGTCTGACTGGCTCTATAGGTGTTATGAGGTGCGTATAGTCGGCACCAATCAGCAGCATGGGGCAGACTCTGTTTAGAGGTGGGAGCGGCAAACCTGACAGATGTATATACCTCTGCTGGAGTGAGGCAACTGGATGGGAATGTTCTGCTAAACTCAGTTGCTCCGCAGTAAAGGCATTCTGGATACTGTACATCTTGTCAGGATTGGCTGCTGGGGAAATCGTGAATGACACAGCCGCCCCGTGCAGCTTCTCCACTTCTTGTCGAACTGTACGGAGAGCCAACACCTCTTTACTTCCCTTGAGACCCAACTGTTTGGCAGCAGACTGGAGCAGTATTGTCCGCTCAGATCCGTCGTCTAAGACAGCATACGTCTCCATGGACTTCTCACCGCTCCTCAAAACTACCTTAATGATCTTCAGTAGCACCTTGCAATCGTAGACTGGGCGGTCGACGTACATCACTTTGGCAGTGTTTACAAGGCAGCTCTCTGCAGGAGGTGGAGCCTGTTCCTCTTCTCCCCTCTCATTCACCTCGTGCAGCACTAGCAGATGTCTCCTACCACAGGTCTTGCAGGAAGCTTTAAGTGTGCACTTAGCAGCTTGGTGATTACGTCCGCAGCGCCAGCACTTATTATTCGCTTTGATCCATGCCACCTTTTGTTCCCTACTCAAGTCCTTGAAGTTAGAACAGTTGTTCAGGAAATGCTTGTCATTGTCACAATAGGGACAGTAGGCCTTTGCTGACTCCATTCTCTTAGACTTGCTGGCTGACTGTTCAGGGGAAAGTGGTGATGCTGCAGTGCTTAATCCCGAAACCTTCTCAGTGCTCAGGAGGATAGTAGCAGACTTACTTGGGGGTTTGTGAGTGCGTCTGGTTTCAGGCTTCTTGCTATATGACTCCTCTCTCTTGGGGGGCCTGATACAGTCTTCCTGAACTTCCAGCTCGTATTCTAGCCAATCAGCAAAGTCAACGAGGGTGGGAATGGCCAATCTCAGGGGATGGATGAATCTCTTAAAGCTGGCATTAAGGTCATAGGGGAGTTTACCCAACAGCCTCGAAACATGGGAGCCGCAGGTTAACTCAACTTGGCCTCTTTGCCCCAACTGTTCCAACATGCCTACTAGTGACCGCACGTTGAGGGCGAACAGACGAAAGCTCTTAACATCACCACTGCGTATATTCGGACCGTCCATTAACTCTGCGATCCGTTGCACTGCAAGCTTGTGGGGCTGTCCATACATCCGAGTGAGAGCCACCATTGTATCTGTGTAGGGCTGCCTCGAGTTACAATACGAGTCTGCCACAAGTGAGGCTTCTTCACACTTGAGGTGATCTGTGAGGATCTGGTACTTGTTTCTCTCAGTAGCATTGTCCGGTAACAGATTCTCTAAGGCAATCTTCATGCGTGCAAACTCTCTGGGGTCTGGTGATGTAAAGCTAGGGATGGTGGGCTTTGGTCCCCTATATGTGGTCTCTCTCTGTGGAACGTTAGCGTAGGGCACTTGGAAGAATGTAGGATTTCTACCTGTATATGAAGGCCCACTCTGCTGGGGCGTGGCTGCATAGTATGGATTATAGGGTAGGCCTCTTGATGGCTGGGAAACAAGTTGAGAAAAATCTTGAGCCAGGTTTCCTTGGGAGCTGAGTGTCGGATATTGTTGCTGCTGTTGGGCTGAAATATTGGGTGACGGCTGGTAGGGTCCATAATCACCACTGTACACACCTTGATGTGGAGGAAATGTAAGCAGAGGCTGGTGGGCTGCTGGCTGGGGCTGTAAAGCAACCATCAGGCTCTGGAACTGTTTGCGGAGCTCAGCATTCTCTTGGCGCATCTCTATGAGAGCAGCACTAAACTCAGAGACTTGGTTGGTCTGCTGCCCCCTAGATTGGCCAAACTGTTCACGCTCCTCGAAATCCCCCAGGTCAAAGTTCTGGCTAACTGGTGGTGATGGAGTTCTTGTGGTGATTGGACGCTGCAACGTTGTTAAATCCACTGGTGCCACACTTTCATCTGCCACTGGTGTTCGAAATTTACTCTGAGCCCCTGGTCCACTCAGGTCATAATCCGACAGGTAGGATGGCACTGACAACGATCTTTTTGGTCTAGTGTCTGTTACTGTTGACTGCATCTTCAAACAGCAATTTGCTTATCCGGCTCGAAGGACCAATGAAAAATAGTGACTGTATAAAGCTGGTTAAATAAGGTCAAATCACTGTGGTGAGTCTTGTCAGAACTCAAAAAGGAGTCTTCTGCTGATTTATGTTGTTTAATGGGGATTTGAAGTTGTCCTTAACACCTTGATGCCAATGTATGTGGTCTAAAACAGAAAGGAATAATATTTTAATCTCTACGTAAATAAATACAACAAGGCATATTCACTAAACATAAAACCTCGTAGTTAGCTCCTCATAATTGTTCATGTGAACGGAGCATGGCACCAATTAACAATAAACAGGTACATTTACCACAAACTTAGCATATTCAACACTCACTTGTAATGTGCACGCACAAACATCATCAAGGTGGGCTGGCTGACAAATAATAAACAAACTTTAACTACTAAAAACTTAAGCAAGTAACTCCGTGTCTCCTCTCGTCTCCTTTCTTCCTCTCACTCAGCGCATGCTGCACACCGGTGGGCTAGGCTCCGCCCCTTAAAGGGCCAGCATGCCAGTCTTTAGACAGCCTTTTCTACACATCTTATTGGTGTTTTTCACAGCAAGACATTGCAACATCACAAGGACAGGCTGCTAAAATCTCTCAATGGAGAGGGACACTGCAGGGTAGTAGTTGCCACAACAGCATTGGGCATGGGCTTACATTTTCCAAATGTGTCTCATGTTGTTATGTATGGATAACCAAATGATGTTGAAGATATTGTTCAGCAGGTTGGCAGAGCTGGTAGGCATGGGTTGCAGTCACATGCCATTTTGTATATCATCAAACAGGTCACGAGGGATGACGTTACTGTTAAAGAGGTGATTGCAAATGGCTTAAAGCAGTGGTTCCCAAAGTGGGGTCCGGGGCCCCCTGGGGGACATCAGAGGCACTACAGGGGGGCCCCCAAAGCTTGTCTGCAAAACAAGTACAATGAAAAAAGTTCATTTTGAAAGGAAAAATACATTTATCTGGACAAATGCACCAGTTTAAACCAGTATTTAGTCTACTGTCATAGCGAGATGTTACTTTTAATGTCATTTTAGCTGTAAAACTATACAATTCTTATGAATGGAGTAAATTATTATGATTTGGGGGGCCCCCCGAGAGATTTTCTGATCAATAAGGGGGCCGCGATGTCCCGGACTTTGGGAATGGCAGGCTTAAGGGAAGAGACTACAACTAGTCTATTTCCTGGTCATTTGTGCTGCACATTTTGCCATTCACAATGTGCATGTGAAGGCGACAGTTGTACAGAACCCATACCATTATATGAACCATCTAAAAATGTTGTTATCCAGTCATTAAAGTGCAGAGAGGTGAAACCAACAGAAAGACAGTTGGTTCAGGACTGTTTAGAAGCGTATATGTCATCATTAGACGGTCAAACAAATCAAGTTTTCACAAGCAAGTCTGTGTGTACAGGTTTTAGCACAGAACTTATTGAAGCTGTAGTGGAGCATTGCGCACACATTTTTGATCTTAACTACATAGTTATGAATCTGCCGGTATTTAGATTAGAGCATGACAAAGAAATGTTACTTATAATTGGTGAGGTCTTCGGAGACATTGACTGAGTATACGAATTCACATGAGGTTTTGCCTGATTTAGATATCTATTTTGTTGGTTATTTTGAAGATGAGGAGGAGGACGACTTTGATATTGCAACGCTACATAGCAGCCAAGGATACATTGTACCAGTAATTAAAGTGATGTAATAGTGTATACACTTTTTGTAGAGCAAGAAAAAAGTAGAAATGAATTGCTTTTATTTCTTGGGTTATCAAGAATAGAAGTATTATAAATATATGTACACAAAAAGTTAAATCTCAAATTGCACGTACATGCAAACAATTAAAAGATGTCACAGTCCACTAAATGGAAGTACTCCTCCACTCTAATAGCTTGGTTCTCATCCATCCCCACAACTCGATATGCTTCAACTTATAAAATAGGTCCCTGTTGAATTTAAGGAATGCATTGTACTCTGCCAGTGATGGCTTGAAATACGCTCGCCTCTTTAAAAATATTCACTAAACATATAATGTCTTCTGTCAAGTTACTAGCACGGTGGACCCCACTGCTTTTTGAGACTTCAAGTTCTCTGCAAACTTTCTCTCTACAAGTTTATTACAAAAACATCGCTTAAAAACAACACACGTAGAAAGAAACAGCAAGTTCCCGTCTTCAGCAATTAGAAATCCGGAAAACGTGTTATGCTTTTTACGTTAGTAATGTCAGACACAGAAGTTGTCTATGCCAAACAAGTTGAAACAGACGTAAAACAACATTTATTTTCTTACCTTGACGCTGAAAAACTGAACAGGTCGCAGCCATGAAGATGTGTTTGGGACTTTTCTGCCAACCAAACATCCTCGATGCAATGATTTAGCAAGACTGTATGCGAGTAGAATCTTTGTCATGTTAGTTCTAACTTATATCATCAATATATATTGAAGTTGTTCTAACCAGTAACACTACAGACTAATGTGAGCACTGGGCAGCTAATTCAGAAGAATCGTGTTCTGAGTGATGCAACTCTGACATATGAATGGAGTAAAGAGGGTTGATTGGCTGCTGTGGAGAAGTTTTCCTCATAGAAATAAAAAGGAGACATGTCTTTAGTGACTTCGTTCCATTGTAGGAATACGGACGCCACGCCGCCATCTTGGAACGGCATATGTTATGATGTAATGGAACTGGCATAATGACTGTTGTAATTTTTCTGATAAAACCATTGACCAGGTTTCATACAGATTTCCTCTGAAGGTTTTCCATGACTTTCCCATGACCCTTAATCAATTTTTCATGGCCAAAAATAACTCAGTCACACGTGAATTCCAATTGTTACTTGCATTAACACAAACATTTTACCGATATCTTCCATAAAAATAAAAGGGAACATATTCTGCAAAATCGACAGAATTTTGAAGAAAACTACAACACTGTTTCCTTGTCCAAAACATACCTAGAATAGTTTTAAATTTCATTTATGTAGTTTTGAGTTATTACGGGTTCTTTTGAGTCATAGGGAAATCACAGAACTGCCCTCCACATTTTTACCTCTCAAAGGCCCTCATTTATCAAACTTGCGTACGGTGAAATGTGGCGTGTACGAAAAATCACCGCCTGTTTTGGCATGTATCACTCTGAGCGTGCTCAAATCCTACACCTGGTCAGGAGGTGGTGTACATGATGCATCAATCGATCTTCTCCTTCTCACGTATAATTTATGTTTATTAGGGGGGAAAGGTGCGACTGGAAAGCCAGCCTTCAGAGAGAGTTTTTCCAGGCTTGGAGAACTACGATATATTGTTCGTGAAGGTACGTTAAGTTTTCTAAAACAAGGAAAAAAACGGATTCGATTGATATGGAGCTTGATCCAGCATATGGCATAGGCTGTCAGATAAGTGTATAGCAATTATATGGCATATGCTCATAAAATAATGGCAATGTTTTAATAATTATTGTATGAATTTGACAATGCCCATTGTTCTACTTTGTGTTTAACAGATTTAAGAAAAGATAAACTTTATTGTCCCATAGGGAAATTTGTCTTGGACTGTGGTTCATACAATAGCAATATATAAAAATGTTCTGTTTGACAAAAATAAACCGCTCCTACCTTTTTATTACTGTGAATTTACAGATCGATGCCATTTATGTAATAATAACAAGACAAAGAGTTTAAATGTATGGCTTATATATTTGCTCATTCCTTTCAGGAACACCGGTCTTGGCACTGACTGCATCTGCTGAGACCAACCACAGAGACCGTGTAACCAAACTCTTGCACATGGAAGCTGCTCCCTTAGTGACCGTAAGACATTGCAACATCACAAGGACAGGCTGCTAAAATCTCTCAATGGAGAGGGACACTGCAGGGTAGTAGTTGCCACAACAGCATTGGGCATGGGCTTAAATTTTCCAAATGTGTCTCATGTTGTTATGTATGGATAACCAAATGATCTTGAAGATATTGTTCAGGAGGTTGGCAGAGCTGGTAGGCATGGGTTGCAGTCACATGCCATTTTGTATATCATCAAACAGGTCACGAGGGATGACGTTACTGTTAAAGAGATGATTGCAAATGGCTTAAAGGGTTGCTTTCGAAAAGCTCTCTACTCCCATTTTGAAGAGACTACAACTAGTCTATTTCCTGGTCATTTGTGCTGCACATTTTGCCATTCACAATGTGCATGTGAAGACAGAAAGACAGTTGGTTCAGGACTGTTTAGAGGCGTATATGTCATCATTAGACGGTCAAACAAATCAAGTTTTCACAAGCAAGTCTGTGTGTACAGGTTTTAGCACAGAACTTATTGAAGCTGTAGTGGAGCATTGCGCACACATTTTTGATCTTAACTACATAGTTATGAATCTGCCGGTATTTAGATTAGAGCATGACAAAGAAATATTACTTATAATTGGTGAGGTCTTCGGGGACATTGACTGAGTATACGACTTCAGATATTTTGTTGGTTATTTTGAAGATGAGGAGGGGACGACTTTGATATTGCAACGCCACATAGCAGCCAAGGATACATGGTACCAGTAATTAACGTGATGTAATAGTGTATACACTTTTTGTAGAGCAACAAAATACATGTTAATAAAGAAAAAAAGTTGAAATGAATTGCTTTTATTTATTGGGTTATCAAGAATAGAAGTATTATAAATATATGCACGGCGAGGCGTCTTTCCAATACTATGGCCCTCGCCTCTGGAACGACCTGCCAGAGGAGCTCAGGACCGCAGAGAACGTTCATGTTTTTAAGAGCAGGCTCAAGACCCACCTTTTTAGTTTAGCTTTTAATTAATATTTACTTATATTAACCTTATTTACCGGTTTTAGTTCTATTATTTCTTTATTTTCCCTCTTTTATCCTGTGCTATTTCACGCACAGTTTTAGCTGTTTTTAATGTATCTCTTATTAAATATTTATTTATTTATTTTTATTTATTTTATTCATTTATTTTTTATGTTCTCCTAGTGGTTCCTCTGAGGGAGCCCTCTGCCCCGGGAGTGCTGGTTGGCTGTGGCCGTGCGGGCGCTCTCCTGGGGGTGCCTGGATGGAGGTAGGACGTCTCTCCTACACCTACTCCGGGCCCCCTGGGTTGGCGCTCTGTGGCTGTGGGCGATGGGCTGCTCCTGGTGCAGACGGCTCCTTGGATGATGTTTCCTCTTTCGGTCCATCTGTACCCAGCCTTACATACTCAACTCTATGTCCATTTTTATTTAAGACTTTTAACTGCTGGGCTGTCTGTACGTCTGTGTGTCTGTGTGTGCGGGTGGTGGGTGGTGGGGTTGTAGTTATTTATGTATATTTACTGGTGGGGACGATTTTTATTATTTTTAATGATTTTTAAGCACTGTAAAGCACTTTGTGTTACATTTTGTATGAAAAGCGCTCTATAAATAAAGTTTGATTTGATTTGATTTGATTTGATGTATACAAAAAGTTAAATCTCAAATTGCACGTACATGCAAAAAATTAAAAGATAATGTCACAGTCCACTAAATGGAAGTACTCCTCCACTCTAATAGCTTGGTTCTCATCCAACACCACAACTCGCTATGCTTCAACTTATAAAATAGGTCCCTGTTGAATTTAGGGAATGCTTTGTACTCTCTGCCAGTGTTGGCTTGAAATACGCTCGCCTCTTTAAAAATATTCACTAAACATATAATGTCTTCTGTCAAGTTACTAGCACGGTGGACCCCACTGCTTTTTGAGACTTCAAGTTCTCTGTCCGTTGTGTCCATCATGTCCTTAAGGACATGGAGTGACTTGCTGACCCCGTCTGCGGCTTGCTCTGTCATGTTTGGCCCACTGCGCTTTAAGAATGATTTTAGGAAGTTATTCAGGTGCTCAAGGTGTAAGTCCAGGGAAATGTTTTTACCCTTGCCACCTTTCCCATTCCAAAACCGGTTCCATGTAACACTATGTGCAAGAGAAGGTGAAAGTGTGGCATTGACCTGCACTGTTAGGAGAAATGTGCTGTAGGCATATTGATGATGTCCATAAGCTTTATAGAATAAAAGGGCAGTTGTGTATAATCGCAGGATCCTCTTGCCATCACCTTCCCTCACTGCATCTTGCATGCATCTGTAAGGAACAACCCAACACTGAGCCTTGCTTCTGTGTGTTGTTTTACATGGTCCCGGTCCCCATCAACAGGGTCCCGGTTCTATTTGTAGCCGTCACGAGGGTGAAATCAAGACCATGCACAGTGTTCTCATGGTTCTGCCTGGCTTTTGGGTACTTGTAAATGATTTGGCAACCTGACTGACGGCAGGGGAACTCTGTCTCCTTCAGGGGGCGATTTCTCGAAGCCTCTATCACACCAGCGGCAACGTCCTTAATATCCTCAAACTTGACAAATCTGTCCACAACTTGTGCGACTGAATCATGTAGCCAGCTTCGTTTTATCTCCAAAGTGCCATTTAGGACATTGTCCGGTATGAAGTCCTCTGGGAAGTCTGTTGAAATATATGAAAAGCATTGATCAGAGGTGGGTAGAGTATGCTAAATATTTATTCAAGAAAGAGTAGCATTACTACTAAGTAATAATTATACTCAAGCAGAACTGTAGTTCTCCAAACTATGCTACCCGAGTTTAATAACATGCATGCATATGCAATATGTATGTTTTAGTAGAGACAAAATTACTAGAAACAAAACATAAAATGTGAATTTTGGCATTTTAATATAAATAAAAATATATAAGAGAAATATATTCTGAAGAATAAGATGCATCAAAAGAAAACAAATAATTCCATGTCACGTGAATCTTTTTTCACACCTACATTTACTCAGTGTAAAGATTAGCTATTTTTTTTTCACTCAACTAAGAGTAGCCCTATGGATACTGCAGTTTAATATAACCCAAAAGCAAGGTTTTTTTGTGCCAAGACAAAGTAACCCAAAGTGCTATATGCACTCCAATGCATACTGCACTTAAGCAAATGTAGAACGCCACCTGCCTCTGGTTTTAATGCAATGATAGATCATCATAACTGTCTCTATAACATACCTCAAATCAATTAAAATCATTACCGTCAATATCTTTCAGTCCAAAATGTTCCAGCGCAGCAGCCAAGAACAGAGCAGTGATGTCTTTTTTCACAAAGTCCTTATAAGAATTGAATGCTGCATGTGGACCTTGTTTGGCATTACTACATCTGCATTTAGTGAAAACACAAAATTAAGTTAATATAGTTCTGCTGAATATATTGTGTAATGGATATGTCATATTCATGCTAATAGTCATATCGTGATAAGTACTTTTCATGCAGTACTTAAGTGAAATTCATAAGGGCAGAGCCACACTTTACACTGTGAAAAATGTATTTCTGCTTGCTTATAAAACGTTCGGAGAAGAACTACGTGAACTTTGGTATAGATTGTGTTTGTGTCAGCGTTATGTAAATGTCCTATATCGGGGGAACCACTGTCAATGCATAAGGTTAATGATTAATGGTTAAGCACACTTTTTTTTGCCTTTTAACGTACACGTACTATCTAAGTCAAGGTTGGGTTGTGCGTTGAACCCACAGTATAAAATGACAAGAACGAGACTTGCAAGAGAGACTTCCAAACGAATGCTTGTTGATGTGCAACTTGTATTTTGTGCTATTGATTGAATAAAGACTTCTTCGAACGAACTCATTTCTCCTCGGTTTTCTTGAAGTTCCGGACCAGGGCAAGACTCACAACACCATAAAGCATGCTGTGATGATGAAGTTCCAAGTCAGAATTCATTTTGCCTGGACTTCACTTTTTTTCTCTAAAAAACAGTAATGACAGTTAACAATCATGTTTAATAAAACACAATTAAAACATCTTTTCTTTTCTTTTTTACCTCAGCGTATACATGTTTGATGCCAGTGTCCCACGATCTTTTGCAGCTTCCTCTTTGAAAAATATTTGATGATAAATCTGATATAGAAAAAAAATAAAAATGAAACATTTACTGAATATTAGAGAAAAATATACTATTGTGTCCCACAATTTTGATGCTAACTTCAAATATTTGCGCAGGATTATGAATAACGAAACTCACCTACTGTCGATGTGTTATTTGGTCATTTACCGCCGACTGGAGACACGCTTTCTCTCTTTCGTGCATCGTTCGTAGATTGGTATTGAGGGGACTTCCGCGTCCCGTGAGTGACGTTGCTCGCTAACAACACGTCACGGCAAATAAACGAATCTGATTGCACATGAACGGATTGATTTTGCGGAAGCCGCGAACGAGGACGGGGTGACCAGATTGATCCCCCGCTGTATATACAGAGGGGAATCATTCTGGTCCCACCAGGCTACCTATCACCACCAACCAAAACACTTGACAGTCCTTTAGGGCCTTTTGGAACATACCTATAAAACCACCCACCAAAATACAAGGCACAAATTATTGTGTTTATCACACAATAATTTGTTGTGATAAACAAATTATTTTTTGTTTATCACACCAAAAATAATTAATAGATCAGATGTAAAACATCTGTCAAGTCACCAGTCTTGTTTTCATCTTTGAACAACAGTTCAAGAGGGTACTAAAGAAGACAAAACAAATTAATGTTAGATGTTTTTGTAACGTGTTTTAAAAAAGTGTATTTTTGTCAAGACTTGCATGAACAGAGGCCGCTGAATAATGGTGAGGGATATGTTTTATCACAACGGATGAAAATAGCTTGAATGCATTGAGATACTGGGTGAAAATCCGGCTGCCAAGAATGATGAATTCAAGTCTCATGTGTGCTTGTATGTCTGGACCTGGAAGTGATTTCCCAATATCATATTCCATGACTGACTGGACTGGCTTGTCCCTGCTGAACTGGCCACACGATGAATCCAGTGGAGTGATGCGTTTGCTCTTGTAAGTGACTGGTGATGGGTGCGAATGAAGAAGTCCAGATTGTCCCTGTTGAAATAAATTAATAAACTAAACTAAACTAATTATGATAGAGTATGTAGGTGGAGGAGATGGTTGTGTGTTACAAGTAGTCTGCAATGAAGAGACGCCCAGATCTGCCATTTCTTCTTCTGTTATTGAAAAAAATGATAACTCAAAACTCTCATCCAGTCTCTGCTCAGTCTGCTAATGTTCAGTGGCCCTTGTGGTGGTATCAGATGTGTCTTGTGTCACCCTGGTTGTCTGTTTCAAAAAACAAATAGCAAATGAAAAAGTTTACACCATTATGGAACAATGGTACATTTTTATTATATTCTCACCTGAAAGTGAGAGGGCCTGAGCACTGTCGTTAATCCTTTCAATCACTGTTTCTGAATTAATGTCACATATTGAAGTGGCACCAACTACATTGTCCTCTGCAGAGTTCAAATTACTCTCATTTGCAACTTTAAGCAGATGTAGGCCTTCACCACAGGTTTTGGCAATGTCTTTCTGTTTGCCAACAGCATTTGAGTGTGTTGTTGTGATTCCTAGCTTTGACATCTGACATCTTTTAAAAACTGTTTTTTTTTTGCACCACCATTACAGTAATACATTATTTATATAATACGCAAAGGCTGATAGACGTCGTTCTCTTCCTCTTAATGCAACTGCAGCAGCTACACAGGTCGAAAGTTGTGACTGGTTTGTTATTGTGTTAAATATGGAAAAAAGAAATGGTGACATCTTCTGTAGATCTTCTGAAATTTTTTCAAAGGAAAATGCTTTTAAGTCATCTGCTGATGACTTCCACAACACAAAACCCTTATATGGGTTACAAAGCACTTTAGCCTCCGCTTCTACAACACGAATAATGTGGTGTTTTAATTCTGAAAACAGTTCATGGTGTCTAACCAGAATATTGGCAGCCATTCTCAGTTTTCCTTTTGCCATGTTTTCAATTATTCCAGTTACATCTGTGGGACACTTTACCCTGTCGTGTCTTTTAGATGGGTAATGAATGACAACCTGTTGAGGAGAAAAATGGGAGACATTAAAATTAGTTGTAAGATTAGTTAGAAGTCAACATTATTAATTTTTACGACTACCCACGGTTTGTCCCTAGTAAATGCTGTTTCCATACAACTCGTTGACCCTTTTACCCGAAATGTTGAAACTACTGCCATCTCAATATCACAATCAGAAAATATTATCCACACACAGTTTTGTATTACATGTGTAAAATGTTTGACAATAATTTGGTCACAGACTGGGCATTCATATCGTATTATATCATATTTAAGAAGGCCAATTCAGACTAAACCCCCTCCCCAACCCACGCACAAACGTAAAATGCAAGTCAATTAACAAGATGCATTAATAGATAATTGCTGAAAAAATGTATAGTTCTGAATGTTTGTTTTGTACTAACCTCTACTGTACTTTGTTGTTGTGGCATATCAGCTGATGGTCGCGGGTATTTCTTAACTTCTGCATGAGCTGTTGGTGTGGATGGTTTTGGACGCAGTTTTTTCGTGGACCTTGTTGGAGTTTTAGATGGTGTAAAATCTCTCTGGCGTTTAAGTGAGTGCGCATCTTCTGGCAGTCCCGTCTCTTGCCATTTTTTCAAGGTGTCAAAGTCCCCTCCATTCGTTGTAGTAGGCGAAGACACGATCTACACATCCGCAATGATTTCGATTTATCATCTCTTGATAAGTGGCACCCAAGGTCTGCTAATCTGTTGATCACGCATTTGTCCGACGATCGGCTTTCAAAAATTAGCGTTGTGTTGGCGAGGTTGCCTTTAATCCGCAAATTCGTACTACAAAAACGGCAAAAGTCATTCAACAACATGATGACAAGGCAGTCTTAATCCAGTCCAGCGCAACTTCTTGTGGTTTCTCAGGGCGCACGCCGATGATGACATATGCATTTGTTACCGGGATTGGCTTAAATCAAATCTTGGTAGGCGGTCACAGCGTCACTTCGCCCAATCAGCTAGAAGTATTCTGCTGCTTATCCCTCCTTTTCCCGAAAGGATTCTCCTGCAGAAGTCCCAGATTGATATTGTGGAGAACGCATTAGAGTCCTACACAATCATCAATCTGGCTTTTGCCAGGTTATTGCATTGCCACATCGCATATTATCCGCATTAGTGATTTAAACATGAAACAAGGCTACAGCGTTAATGTTTATGGACAGATTTGATGCAATGTTGTGCTGCATCGACATGCTCCTCCATGCCACGGGCCGAGCGCAGAGGCTCAGCCCGGACCAGAGACACTAGAACCTGGACTGCAGCCACAGAGACGCTTATGGTGTTTTTTGTATTTAAGTTTTTTTATTGATTTTTTGTTTTTACAAAATACCGCTGCTGCACAAACTTTGTGTGGATTCCCCGCCTCACATCCGCAGCCAGGCCTCACCTGGGTCTGCGCGACGCCATGCTCCGTGTTCTGGTTGGTTTGAGCACCGAGTCTGGACCGTATTCCGTACTCGCGAGTATCCCGGGTGTAAAACAAATCCTTCAACAGCTCCACAGCTTTTGTCGGTCCGGACGGGTTCGTAAAGTCCGGGTTTGAGCGGCGCGTACACACTTTAAACTTGAATGCTCAAATTAATTAAAAAAAAGATTACCCAGATATCAAAATGTCGTTGAATCAACGTTGATCTAGCGTCAGGCCTTTTCGTTGAATCAACGTTGATTTCTGACATTGAAATGGCGTCATTTTGCTTGTTATGTTGAATGTCGATCCAACGTTGATCTTTCATTGATTTGGACGTTGAAACAACGTTAGATCAACTCGAATTGGCAACATTGAAACAACATTGAAACAACGTTTAATTTTCAACCATTTATCAACATTGAATCAACATGGATGTAATGTCTTTTCCACTAACATTTGATTGATTTTACATTGAAACAATGTCATTTCTATATAGCCTAGTATACCTTATTTAAACCAAAATTATATACACTCCAAAGCTACCTAAAACATGCGTCTTGCGGGCCATAGGTAACATTTTATTTAAAGGTGCATTATGCAACTTCTTTATGTGGGGACAAAAGTTGATCTTTGTGCGTATTTGACCTTGTAGTGACAAAGCGGCTGTATGAGTGGTCAACATGGCGCCTTTACTTTCCATCACAGTGTTCTCATTGAAGCTCCAGGATCAGTTGTGTGGAAGGTTTTCACTGCAGTGCTGACGAAGCCTACAAAACAAGAAAACCTACAAAACACGTTATCCTGAAGCATTGTAGAGGCCACTGATGGAAAGTGAAGGCTGACCACTCATACAACCACAAGGTCCAATATGCGCAAATATCAACTTTTTTTCCACATTCCAACACCCATGTTAGAAAAATTAAAACACCAAACAAAAGGGTTTCACTTGTAGCTCAAATCAAATAAGGCATAAGTATGCCAAAGAATGCTCTAAAACAGATTGTTTTTAGTTTAACTTTTATTTCAAAATTTCAGTAGTTTGATCATTAAGGCGAGACACTGCAGGTGAATAGGGAAAAAAAATAATATATGTAGAGGTATTAATTTGAAACTTTTGCTTATTATAACGTTATAAATCTGATAAATAAATGTATTGCATATTATCTGTCATTTTACATTATCGTGAAAATATATTTTGTGATATTTTTTAAGATTGAAATGTATGGTTTCATTTTGTTGAAATATTAGTAACAAAGATTTGGGGGGGGGGGGGGGGATTTTTGCCTTGTTTTTTGGTATTCAAAGCTGACATATCAAGCGGGCAATTGCATTTAAAAAATCTCTCTGAAAAAACCTTCAAAATATAGTTAGGTCCAAGGCGAATCTGTAGGAGCTACTATAGTGGAGAAGTTGTTGCAAGAGTGGAATGCAAACCTAATTTTGAGAAAACGGCCCTAAACTTTTGCATGTGTGACACTCCACTCTTTCTACCGGGTGTCTACCAGAAAGGAAATGACCATATTTGGATTATAGCTTCATCTCGAGCTCCTTACACAGGACATGTGGACATAAAACATGTAAATATTTGTGAATGAATAAGCATGGAAACCCAGCTTTTACAGCGCAATGTTGTAGCTACTTCCAGGATATCTCCGGCTCCTTGCAAAACAAATCATTAAAATTCTACGGTGTATATTTTGTCTTTTTGAAAACTAAGCTAAAAAAAACATTGACCACCGTGTGAAAAAATAATATTTTCAGCTTCTGTGTCTCACGTTAAGGAACAGGATGCGTAAAACACAGACATATTAGTTCAACGATTCACAAACACTGCATATTCAAAAACTAGTAATAAGTTCTTCTGGCCTGAATATTTTTACAAAAGAAAAATTAGACAAATTATTCGGGTACCAGTACTTCTTAGATTACAATTAGCTATATCTGAAAACTTGCCAGATAAGCAGTATTTTTTATCATCTAAAACCTTAAAGCTAAATAACATTGCTCATATTAAAGTTATTTCATTGAGAAAAAACACACAATAAATGCATTTGTGCTAGTAACTCTGCACAGATTAAAAGAACATGACACATTTACAAGCATCGGAACTTGAAAAAGAATAGTTGAAGAAACACTGAACAGTGGAAAACCACTCTGGGCTGTAAAATTGATCTCAATAAAAAAAAATGTCTCAATACAAAACTGCAATTTTTTGATAATATAATGTGTTTTTGCACACTTATTAGGAACAGTCCCTCCGCCCCTTTTCAGTCTTTAATTGTCCTTTCTCACTTGTCTTTTCACGCCCTCCTTGCGATCTGGTGCATACCGCAGCCACTTCTTTACTACGTCCCGAAGGCAAATTCAGATACCCTTCGGTCAAACTGACGAGCAGCCACTGGAGAAAAAAAGGACTTGTTAGAATCAAATTACAAATAATTTTAAATGGGTGTTTTCATTTTAAGCAAAAACAAATCAATGTATCTACTGTATCTATCGATTGATCGATTGATCGCTCGATAGTTAGAGAGAGATTGCGAGAGATAGAGAGCGAGAGATAGAGAGCGAGAGAGAGCGAGAGATAGAGAATGAGAGATAGAGAGCGAGGAACACTCATATATGGTACCTGATCATAGCATCCAATATCACAAAAATCACAGCTTTACAGCACATATAATTAGGCAATACACTTCCATAATAATTACACAATTATGCAGGTTATTTTAAAACTAAGAATTTCAAGGTCTGACATTTCTAGAAGTCAGAAATAATTTTAAAAGGTTTCACCGTGCGATCGAACAATTACAACATTACACTCAACAACAGTTCGTCATTAAGTCCCTTAGACTCAGAGTTTTTAATGTAGAGATCCAGAAGGCCTCGCGTCTCTTCAGAATGAGATTGTGGTCGCCTCCCAGGCGGGACCGGCACCTGCTCTATCCCGGTAAAGCGGAGAGATGACACGTCATGTTTAAGTTCGTTAATGTATTGGCGCTTTTGTGCTCACTCATGCGTATTTTTAATTTCCGTTGGGTTTTTCCCACATAAGCAAGACCACACGGGCAGCGCAACATGTAAACCACATACGTGGCACGTGATCACGCTGCGGATGGGATACTTTTCTCCTGTGGATGGGTGATAAAAGTCAGAAGTTTTCATGGTGTTATGGCACTGAGCGCCGTTGCGCATATATAGTTCCCGTTCGGTATTGGCGTAAGGAGGGTCTGCGAGCTCCCCGGGCAAAGTCTGAATGAACCAGGGAGTCTTTTAAGTTACGGCCTCTTCTGTGCGTAAACAAGGGCGGGTGCGCCAACCTTCCGGACAACTCTGGATCAGTCTTTAGTATGTGCCAATATTTTTGAAAAATGTGTTTAATTGTGTGACTCTGGGGGGAATAAACCGTGTTGAAAATGGTTGAAAATTGTCTCTCTGTACTGAGTTTTTCTGAGTGAGACTTCTCTTTGTTGGGACAGCGCAGCGTCATATGCTTCCTCAACCCACATAGATGTTTTTCTCGGGATTCAAGACGTACTGTTGTTAAAAAAACAAACATATATAGGTTGGCATAGTTGGGCGCACATATTGTCCCCATACTGGTCCCAGACATTTGTTGATAAAAAGTCCTGTTAAAGCTGAAATAGTTGCACTTCATTACAAAGGCCGCCAACTGTGTCAAGAATTCTGTAGGTGGTACGGTTTCCTCCCGTTTTTGTAGATAACAGTTCATGGCGTTTAGACCTTCTTCGTGTGGAATATTCGTGTAAAGGCTTGAGACGTCAAGTGTGAGTAAACACGTCATCAGTAAGATCGGATATCTCTGATATTTTGTTAATGGAATCCGTCGAGTCTTTTAGGAAGGCTGGGAGGTTCTGCACTTGTCTTTTGATTATCACATATTCCGAAAGTGGAGATAGCAGAGAACCTATCTGACACAATGGGGCGGCCATGTGGATTGTATAAGTTTTTATGAATTTTTGGGAGTGTGTAAAACACTGGTGTCATGGGGTGTCTAGTCTACAGGACAAAAAATCAAACTCTGACTTAGTCACCCATCCCCGCGCCAGGGCTTCCTCCAAATAATCGAATATATCCTTTTGGAATAGTGACGTCGGGTCTGTAGGGAGTTTTTTTGTAGTGGGCTGTGTTAGACAATTGTGATAGGACCTCTTTGATATATTTTTCAGTGTCCTGTATGACCTTAGCCCCTCCCGTATCAGCTGGTTTTATGATAATATCTTTATCATGCATCAGTTCCTCCAGTGCATTTTTTCCTTCTTTCGTGAGGTTGTCAGTGTATGGTTGAGGATTATTACAGGTTTCCAAAACATCCCTTTCCACAAGTCTGCAAAAGGATAGAGGGATTTGATACCTGAGGACAAAATGTGCTCTTAGGTCTAAAAGGACTCACAGATTCTTTTGAAACTTTGTGGCTTTTAAAGAAATATCTCAATTTTATTTGTCTAAAGCATTTAAACAAATCAACTTGTAGGTTGAAAGCATTCACAGGTTTGTGGGGAACGAAGGACAACCCTTTGGACAGTAAAGCGAGCTGTTCCTGAGTGAGCTCCTTGTTGGAAATGTTTGTTACCGTGTCCTGGTGTAACTGCGTGCATGGGCGTTGGGTTAGGGTCCAGGTCTAAACAAGTAAACCATTAACTCGGGTCAATAACGGGAACCAAACCAGATCTACACTGGGACTACACCGTGAAGAGGATTTTTCAAAGCTGATGACATGTATTAAATTATGTGTTTTAAACAAAGTATGTTTGCTAAATAACATTTGAAAGTATTTGCACTTTCTGCTGTGAGTGAATCTGAAAAAAGAATTTAGAAAAAAATTACTCTTTTCCAACCCATAGGTAAACTGTCACATTTTTGGCATCAGGTGTTACAACCAATATAATATTGGAAAGTATTATTTTATCATAAAAATATTCTATTTGTTTTACAAGTAAATGTTCACCCATGCTTACAAATGCCAAACCACACAAAAGACAATGTCATTTGAAATTAGTTGCAAGTGGTGCAACTGCAAAAAATGTCAAATTATCTTCTACAAAAAACTATTGGGATGAACTGATCCAACATTGGTGTACATGATCAGAGTCAATATTAAAAAAGTCAGATATCGGTTTAAAATATCCAATCTGAACCGAGGATGGAGGAGCACTCTCCTTTCGTAGTCGTCTCATTTCATTGTGGATTGCAGCATTATTCAGTTACAGATTATTATTTTATGCAAAAAGCTACAAATATACAAAATGTAGATACTTTCAAATGTTATTTGGCAAACATACTTTGTTTAAACACATCATTTAAGACTCAAAGATATGCATGTCATCAGCTTTGCAAAAACCTCGTAACGGTGTAGTCCCAGTGTAGACCTGGTTTGGTTCCCGTTATTCACCTGAGTTAATGGTTTACTTGTTTAGACCTGGTATTGATTCAAACAATTTGATAACAAATCCTGCACATCATGCTCTTAAATACTTTTACTTCTTATTTGTGAAATACATTTTACAATGCATACTTTTATACTTTCACAAGTCAATTTTCGCTCCCGTATCTGTACCTTTACCCAAGTAAGAATATTCAGTATTTTTCCACCACTGGATTCTAACACTCTGAGTTACGTGCCGCTTCAGACCTGCCCCTGTTCAAAGCAAAACTAAAGACTCACCTGTTTAAAAAGGCCTTTGACACATAGTTCTGTGGCAACTGTTGAGAAGGGTCTGTTTTTAATAAAATTGTACTCCTTTTTATTTTTATTGTGTGCAGCGCTTTGGTCAACTTTGGTTGTTGTGAGGCGCTTTAGAAATAAAACTTGATTGATTGATTGATCTCAAGAACTTGTTGTCCATTTGCTTATCCAGGTCCTGTAGAGAGATGTTCTTTCCCTTAGCCGTGCCGCGCAGACTGTTTGACCTTATTATGAAGGTTATGTTTCCAGTAGGGTGTACATTTAAGGACATCCTCATCCTCAGAATGCGTTTGTCATTCTAGTCCCAAGTCCAGGTGAAGATGACAGACATGTTTGTCATCTTCACCTGAACCTAGAAACTAGTTTGTCAGAGTCAGCTTCACTTGCACGTAGTTTGTCAGACAATTTCAAATAATACAACTAAATGGGGATTTTGACAATAAAGGCAGTATAATACAACTAAATGGGGATTTTCACAATAAAAGCAGTATTCTTTACTTGCAATTGACGTCACGTCCGCATCATTACTTATGCCCCGGTGTTGCATGCTAGACAGATTTGACCGGTGACAATATTGTAAGCGCAGAAGAGGAGTAAAATAAATTGAACTGTGACCTTATGAACTCCGATCAAAGGCACTAGACACAGCTATCAGTAAAGAGTCATTTGAGAAAAGTAATGACAAGACAAAGTTTTACACAGGACTGCCTAACGTTCTAGTTCTTATGCAGGTGCTCTCTCTCTGTGAACCTTACACAAGTACCACTGCATTGTCAGCTGATGTTGGTTTTGATGAGGTTAAGAATCTACGGCTTGCACATTTTTTTCGTAAAGTGCTCTCTGTTTTTAATAGGAGGCTTAATTTTTTGATCGAGTGGCCAGAAAGAGAGGCACTGAAAGCTACTATGCCCATGGAGTTTAGACAGGCTTATGGATCATCGTAGACTGTAAATCTGAAGGCCTTTATCGAAAGGCCTTCAGATTTACTAGCAAGAGCACAGACATGGTCAAATTATAAACACCATAATACAGTCAAATCTTTTTATTGGAATTACACCGCAAGGACATGTCTCATTTATATCTAAAGCGTGGGGAGACAAAATCACTGAAGACAGTGGTTTTCTTGACCACTTATTACCAGGGGACATTGTGCTTGCAGACCGTGGGTTTACCATTGCTGACAGTGTGGGCTTCTACTCCGCAGCTTTGAAGATCCCCGCATTCACTAAAGGGAAATCTCAGTTGTCGTCATGTGACGTAGAGGAAACACGTAAAATAGCCAGCGTTAGGATCCATGTGGAGAGGGTCATTGGACTTGTCTGACAAAAGTACCCGATATTACAGAGTAGGGCAATGATGTTAGAACACATGGCAGTTGAGGGAGACGGTGTTGCAGTGATAGATAAAATAGGGGTTGTTTGTGGTGCACTTACAAATGTATCTGAGAGTGTAGTGCCAAGTGAATGAAATATAAAAATCAAAGCATATGAATTGAATATGTTGGATATGTGACATACCATAAATGATCTAAGGCCTGGGCCATTTATTGCATTTCAAGGGTGTGAGAGTATAAAGGTAAGTAAATACAAACCAAACAGGTTAATAAAACAATATAAAAAAATGCTGTTGTACATACAATGCCATAAAACTGCACGTTAGTAGGAAGGCAAATAGATTTCCAGTATTGTATTTTGGGCTTGTACTATTAATAGTAGATAGAAGGCATTTACTAGATCATTACTGGTATTGGTAGAAAAAAGTCCCCAACAAATCAATGAACTTCTATTTCAATTATCTGACTTTAATGTTTCGATAAAATTCCTTTTTGTACATAAATATATTTTCTGAATGATATTTCACATCAGTGCAAATTATAACCTTTACATGCATCTGGGTCATGCAAAATGATGCAACAAGGAAGAACCAAATGTGTAGAATGTAATCAAATAAAAAGTATGAATTACAAAAGCTGTTATACATCTCTTAATGTGGCATCAACTATATCTGGGGTATTTATAATTAAGAAAGTTGCTGTCCTAAACCCCTGTTTATACCTTCTAGAGGGGATCTGTTTTGTGATAGCGATGATCCTGTAACTTGCCTTGTGAACGTTTTGCCCAGAATTTCTGGGAGTAGAAACTTACGGAAAAAAAGCTCAGCCCTAGGAACAACATTGACCCAAAAAGCCAAATCTGGAACAATCCTTTCCACAACAAAATCCTTCTGGTTCCATACAATGAAGTCGCAATAGTCGACGTCTACAATAAACAGCTGGGCCTGGACTTGATAATAGTAGGCATGTGTTTGTGAAAAATGTATTTCTGCTTGCTTAAAAACGTAAACGTTCGGAGAAGAACTATGTGAACTTTGGTATAAATTGTGTTTGTGTCAGCGTTATGTAAATGTACTACATAACGGAACCACTGTCAAACTGGTTTGACCGAGCTAATGCCAGACTGATCAATGCATAAGGTTAATGATTAATGGTTAAGCACACTTGTTTTTGCCTTTTAACGAACACTTACTATCTAAGTCAAGGTTGGGTTGTGCATTGAACCCACAGTATTATATCACAAGAACGAGACTTGCACGAGAGACTTCCAAACAAATGCTTGTTGATGTGCAACTTGTATTTTGTGCTATTGATTGAATAAAGACTTCTTCGAACAAACTAATTTCTCCTCGGTTTTCTTGAAGTTCCGGACCAGGGCAAAAAGACTCACAAAAAGATTCACATGTTCGATCGAGCGTCACGGTTTCTCCGTCTCTCATCAAACAAAATCCCTTCTGCCCCGCACAGTCCGAGAGGTTCTCCTTGTCTTGATAACAATGTGGACACTGAAATACAAAAAGAGAAAACCATGTACCCTGTCCATTGCATTTGTAGATTCATTGCAACCCCTTAAGAACCACTAGGTGGTGGTCTAATCAGTGTTTCTAATACTTTGAAATTGTATTTAGTTAAAAATACTAAATACTTGGTTTAAAAATGTATTTTGTAACGTATTCCGTTACTTTGAACATTCAGGGTACTGTATTCAGAATACTTTCACGTTGATTTACATTATATTTATGGATATATGCAGTGTATGAGGAAAAAACATGTATTGATATGCATTATATGCATGTATAAGTGTAATATAGAGTTATGCCACAGAAGATAAGACAATCCTTTATTGATCTCACAAGAGAGAAATTCACTTGTTACATTCAGCATTCAATAAGGTCACTCGGTGTGCAAAATGGACAGGAAATGTGCAAACAGTTAAATAGTAAAAAAAAAAAAAACAGGTATGTTATGTACAAATACAATAAGTAAAAGTAAAATTCTTAAGGGGTGGAAGTATAACAATAAGGAAATAAAAAATGCAGGTTGTCAATAAGAATGATATTTCACATCAGTGCAAATTATAACCTTTACATGCATCTGGGTCATGCAAAATGATGCAACAAGGAAGAACCAAATGTGTAGAATGTAATCAAATAAAAAGTATGAATTACAAAAGCTGTTATACATCTCTTAATGTGGCATCAACTATATCTGGGGTATTTATAATTAAGAAAGTTGCTGTCCTAAACCCCTGTTTATACCTTCTAGAGGGGATCTGTTTTGTGATAGCGATGATCCTGTAACTTGCCTTGTGAACGTTTTGCCCAGAATTTCTGGGAGTAGAAACTTACGGAAAAAAAGCTCAGCCCTAGGAACAACATTGACCCAAAAAGCCAAATCTGGAACAATCCTTTCCACAACAAAATCCTTCTGGTTCCATACAATGAAGTCGCAATAGTCGACGTCTACAATAAACAGCTGGGCCTGGACTTGATAATAGTAGGCATGTGTTTGTGAAAAATGTATTTCTGCTTGCTTAAAAACGTAAACGTTCGGAGAAGAACTATGTGAACTTTGGTATAAATTGTGTTTGTGTCAGCGTTATGTAAATGTACTACATAACGGAACCACTGTCAAACTGGTTTGACCGAGCTAATGCCAGACTGATCAATGCATAAGGTTAATGATTAATGGTTAAGCACACTTGTTTTTGCCTTTTAACATACACGTACTATCTAAGTCAAGGTTGGGTTGTGCGTTGAACCCACAGTATTATATCACAAGAAGCGCCCCTCTTTTTAAGGCTTGTCAAGTGCACAAACCCCCAAAATATGAATATGCAAAGATAGTTGATGAAAATAAAACATGAGCGGAGGGGGTGGGATTAAGAAGCAGAAGTGGGTTTGATTGAGATAAAATTCAACAATGGAGCAAATTGTCAGCCTGCATGCCTGAAATATCCCTATAGCTTGAGTTCACATGAAAATCATACCTGATGAGAATCTGTTCAACTCTGGATAACATATAGCCTTGATAAGACTCTTGGCTGGCTTCTCAGCTGTAGTGTGGAGCGCTTGCTTCAGTTTGGACGCTGTGATGCGACCGGCCCTTTGTCTGAACCAAATCCTCGAGTCTGCCTGTTTTCGGGTCTCTCTCTCAACTGCACGTATGTGTGAGGCTGTAAGTGCTGGCAAGGTGAAGGTCTTGCACAACTCGTCCATGTCACCATCGGATATGAGACTGTATCCTCAGTACGACAGTCCATGATTGACTTTGGGAGCATGGTAGTGGCTGACTTGGGGATGAAGTTTTTATAGAAGGCCTCATTTGTAATGAGTGCAGTTCCTCAAAGAACTTCTTGTACGTCTCGGAGCCTTTAGCCACAGGTGGACATGATTTGGCAGGCTTCTTTTTGGGTTCAGTTGTAGAGCAGGAAATGGCATCATCCAATCGTTGCTTTTTTGCTCTCGCTGAACCTAAATCAATCTTTGATACGGGGGCAACAGGAATCTAAAGATAGAAAAATAGGTATTACATGAATCTTTTTCATTAATTCTCTTCTAGAGAGGTCTCATAGGGAAAGAATCAGTGTCATTCCTTCAATCAATTTGAAAACTTAAAAAAAACTCAAACTAAATGAGTCTGCCGCTGTTAGCCATTTTCCTTTCAGGATATATTAAATCACCCAAAATGGTGGTGTTGTTTTTTAATTTCCAATCAGATGCACACAAGGAAAAATTATACCTGAATGTCCGGGTTTCACGTCGACTATGTTGCTCGTCTGATTATAAACTGAGCATTATTCGGATCGAGGAGGCCATATAATATGTTAAACATTCTCTCATTTTGACTGGTGTCATTGTACAGTGATGCTCTTGGAGGTTTCGTGCTAAAGCAGCACATTTAGCCCAATAATATGAAGCCGCAGAAACCGGAGCCACTGCGGAACTGGGGATCTACATTACGCACGACAACGCTGAAGCCAAGCGGCTGATATCGACATTCAGCTCTGGTCATGCTCAGTCCACCCATAAATCCGCGCTCTAATTTGTTAGTGTTTTGCTATTACAAAATAGCACAATTAGCACAGGCAGTCTCAGAGTCAGGGCAACAGCTGAGGGAGCGATGATCTCCAGGTGTTGCCTCCGCCTCGATCAGATGATGACAGAGAACTAGGTAAAAAGGTGCAATCGTGAGGTTGTGCCTCCTTATTCACAGGCAACACCTCACAAGAGCTATGTCGATATCAGCCACCTGGCTACAGTGATGTGGCACGCGTACTAGTAGGACCTCAGTAACTAAATGCGCTAGTCCCCTCTTGGAAGTGTCTGCAGCATTACGCACGACAGCCAGATCTCAGGCTAACGTCAACGCAGCCCTTGTGAGACTGCCTGTGCCAATGGTGGTTTGTAAAAACAAAACACCAACAAATCGTAGCGTGAGGATTTATGGGTTGACTGATGGTGCGTTCCACTTATGTCGGAAGTTGGAAAATCCGACCAGGATACAACGTTGTCTCCCAGTTGTTGCGTTCCAGTTGTCCAGGTCGGAAACATCGGAGGTCGACACGTCCGTAAAAGTTAAAATTTTGTTGCTCATGTTTGAGCATCATAACCAGTTTACAGAGAAACCTCATTGTAATATTTATTATAATTGTTGTAAACCATTAATAAGACGCTAGCAAGAGAGCAGTAATGCTTATCCATTTCGCGTTGACATCTAACAAGTTTATTTGGGAAACATCTGCCAAATAACGTGGTTTAATGAAGCTTTACATATGCGTCACGTCGGGCGCAGCCATCTTTAAGTGCTCCTTCTCGGGTGAGCTGATTCTGTCCTGAGTTTCCGAGTCGGAATTACGGAGTTGATGCGCGTTCCAGTTCCAACTCGGAGCTCGGAAATTCCGACTTCCGAGATCAACCATTACTCTGGTTCTTTGCCTACGCCGATCAGACTCGACTTTCGCCTTTTTTGTCAGACTCGAATAAACTCTTCGTTTATTTTCGTTAGTTTGGGGTCTGGGTTGGAGTTTCGATGGTGCTTGAAGCCGGTCTCCTCTTATTCTCTGCTAAATCTATCCTTCCGAAGTTACCACTCGGTCGGCAGCGTCAGTATAGAGGAGATACAGCTAACGTGAGCGTGAACGTGCATGACGTGATTACGCTTTACGCTGTTTGCTTGTTCGCCCCGAGCATAGACTATGTAAGTGACTTTACAGCATATAGAGGAAATCAAGGTGAAAAGGCCGGGGCTCATTCTACTCACCAGGGCATTGCTGGAGCAGGTATGAGGAAGACATTTTAAATTTGTACACATTTATTTGTGGTTAAACTCTGGCCTCCTCTAAATGTGGTCGATGGATTGACAACAGCTGAAAACCGTTTATCATTTGAGATGTTTTGTGGCTAATATATGGAGGACCGTGGCTGCCAAAACAATAAATAAATATATAAATAAATAAAATAAAGATCAAATTTGCAAAGAAATGCATGCATTTATTGTAATAAGTGCATTTATTTATTTATATATCTATTTATATATGTATTTATTTATATATTTATTTTTGTATTTATTTATTAGGCCCGAGCCAGGACTTTGTCCTGGTAAGGGACTATTGTTCTCCCCCGGTTTCTTGTTATTATTAGGCCCGAGCCAGGACTTTGTCCTGGTAAGGGACTTTTGTTCTCCCCCGGTTTCTTGTTATTATTAGGCCCGAGCCAGGACTTTGTCCTGGTAAGGGACTATTGTTCTCCCCCGGTTTCTTGTTATTATTATTATTATTATTATTATTATTATTATTATTATTCCGCCTCTAAGATCCTGTTTTTCAGTGCCTTCCCGTGCAAAAGTACACGCAAAAATTGGCACAGTGATCAGAGTCGGCAAAAATTGCGTGTCAGTGGGCGACATGCACACGCCCAAAACAAAATGGCTCCACAGCGCCCCCTCAAAGTTGATCCCCATTCTTTTGGGGACATGCATTTTTGGCGTAGGCCAATCCCCTTTGGCCCAGTGATAGAGCACATGGAGAGAGTCACAAAACATAATTATAGCTCCGCCCTCTGACCAACAGGAAGTCGGCCATCTTGGATTGAAATCCTGGAGAAGAAATCTCCCACCAGATGTTTCAATGTACTACTCCTTGGTTTCTCTGCAGAATAAGCTCAAACATGGCTCAATAGAATCTAGAGAAATGGAGCTACATTTTCAAGCCAGCTTTTTTTGATAACGTTTACAGTTTTCACATAGCGCCCCCACAAAAAACATGCTTTTTTCCCGTACATTGGACAACCCCTCGCAGGCATGCGCTCTATCCAATCTGGATCATATTTGGCTGACATAAGGCCTCTTATGGTATGAATCCATAGAGCTCAATAAGTTCACGGTGCTCACCAGTATAGCGCCACCTATCTATACCTTGAAAATTTTAGTTTGTACGATTTATATAAAACTTTGCAGGTATATTCTACACATTAAATCGAACACAAAAATATATTACATGTGTTTGATATTTTCGAAGGTGTGGGCGTGGCAATGACGCACAGGAAGTCGGCCATTTTCACTTTTAACCTCTTAACTCCCACCTGAACCAAGTACATTTCTTTGTGTGCTGTGTTTTCACCTGCACTTACGTCTCATTTCTGTAATTGTGTTTTTGATGTTTTTTTTCAAGAAGCTTTAAGATATGGGTCAAGACGAACTGGAGAAAATGTGCTCGGTTAAAGTGGGGGTTAAGAGATTAAAATGGCACCCCCACAAAAAAAAGGCCTTTTTGCAGTACATTTCACAACCCCTCGCAGGCATGCGCTCTATCCAATCTGGATCATATTTGGCTGACATAAGGAAACTCACGGTCTGAACAGATAGAGCTCAATAACTGCACAGTGCTCAACACTATAGCGCCCCCTATCTATACCTTTAATATTGCAGTTTGGATTATTTATCTCCCACTTTGCAGGTATATTCTACACAATAAACTAAACAAAAAATTATATTACATATACATCATATTGTGTAAGATGTGGGCGTGGCCAGTGTAAACGTGTTCCTGAGAGCATCATTCTTATGCATTCTTTGTCCCTTTGAGTTTTAAATGTAATCACTTATACACCAGATGGCCCTGAATCTTTTTACATGAACACAAAAATGATCCATGCTATAGCGCCCCCTGCTGCAAAGAGCAAGAGTTAGTAGACAGAGAGCACACAGGTTGTGTGTGAGGCCGAGGGGAGAGCAGGTTTGGGCGAGAGCGGGGGCGGTAGCAAAGGAGGCGGTCGCAAGGGGGGGCTGCGCCAGGGGCGAGGGCCTACATCGCCGCTTGCGGCTTTAATTATTATTATTATTATAGTTACGCCTCTAAGATCCTGTTTTTCAGTGCCTTCCCGTGCAAAAGTACACGCAGAAAATGGCACAGTGATCAGAGTCGGCAAAAATTGCGTGTCAGTGGGCGACAGACACATGCCCAAAACAAAATGGCTCCACAGCGCCCCCTCAAAGTTGACCCCCATTCTTTTGGGGACATGCATTTTTGGCGTAGGCCAATCCCCTTTGGCCCAGCGATAGAGCGCATGGAGAGAGTCACAAAACATCATTATAGCTCCGCCCTCTGACCAACAGGAAGTCGGCCATCTTGGATTGAAATCCTGGAGAAGAAATCTCTCACCAGATGTTTCAATGTACTACTCCTTGGTTTCTCTGCAGAATAAGCTCAAACATGGCTCAATAGAATCTAGAGAAATTGAGCTACAACTTCAAGCCAGCTTTTTTTGATAACGTTTACACTTTTCACATAGCGCCCCCACAAAAAACATGCTTTTTTCCCGTACATTGGACAACCCCTCGCAGGCATGCGCTCTATACAATCTGGATCATATTTGGCTGACATAAGGCCTCTTATCGTATGAATCCATAGAGCTCAATAACTTCACGGTGCTCACCAGTATAGCGCCACCTATCTATACCTTGAAACATTTAGTTTGTACAATTTATATGAAACTTTGCAGGTATATTCTACACATTAAATCGAACACAAAAATATATTACATGTGTTTGATATTTTCGAAGGTGTGGGCGTGGCAATGACGCACAGGATGTCGGCCATTTTCACTTTTAACCTCTTAACTCCCACCTGAACCAAGTGCATTTCTTTGTGTGCTGTGGTTTTATCTGCACTTACGTCTCATTTCTGTAACTGTGTTTTTGACGCTTTTTTTCAAGAAGCTTTAAGACATGGGTCAAGACGAACTGGAGAAAATGTACTCGGTTAAAGTGGGGGTTAAGAGATTACAATGGCACCCCCACAAAAAAAGGCCTTTTGCAGTACATTTCACAAAACCTCGCAGGCATGCGCTCTATCCAATCTAAATCATATTTGGCTGACATAAGGCCTCTTATGGTATGAATCCATAGAGCTCAATAAGTTCACGGTGCTCACCAGTATAGCGCCACCTATCTATACCTTGAAAATTTTAGTTTGTACGATTTATATTAAACTTTGCAGGTACATTCTACACATTGAAACAAACACAAAAATCTATTACAACATGCCTCTATCTTGCTTTGTTCCCTTTATAATTAGGCCCGAGCCAGGACTTTGTCCTGGTAATTAGGCCCGAGCCAGGACTTTGTCCTGGTAATTAGGCCCGAGCCAGGACTTTGTCCTGGTAAGGGACTTTTGTTCTCCCCCGGTTTCTTGTTATTATTATTATTATTATTATAGTTACGCCTCTAAGATCCTGTTTTTCAGTGCCTTCCCGTGCAAAAGTACACGCAGAAAATGGCACAGTGATCAGAGTCGGCAAAAATTGCGTGTCAGTGGGCGACAGACACATGCCCAAAACAAAATGGCTCCACAGCGCCCCCTCAAAGTTGACCCCCATTCTTTTGGGGACATGCATTTTTGGCGTAGGCCAATCCCCTTTGGCCCAGCGATAGAGCGCATGGAGAGAGTCACAAAACATCATTATAGCTCCGCCCTCTGACCAACAGGAAGTCGGCCATCTTGGATTGAAATCCTGGAGAAGAAATCTCTCACCAGATGTTTCAATGTACTACTCCTTGGTTTCTCTGCAGAATAAGCTCAAACATGGCTCAATAGAATCTAGAGAAATTGAGCTACAACTTCAAGCCAGCTTTTTTTGATAACGTTTACACTTTTCACATAGCGCCCCCACAAAAAACATGCTTTTTTCCCGTACATTGGACAACCCCTCGCAGGCATGCGCTCTATACAATCTGGATCATATTTGGCTGACATAAGGCCTCTTATCGTATGAATCCATAGAGCTCAATAACTTCACGGTGCTCACCAGTATAGCGCCACCTATCTATACCTTGAAACATTTAGTTTGTACAATTTATATGAAACTTTGCAGGTATATTCTACACATTAAATCGAACACAAAAATATATTACATGTGTTTGATATTTTCGAAGGTGTGGGCGTGGCAATGACGCACAGGATGTCGGCCATTTTCACTTTTAACCTCTTAACTCCCACCTGAACCAAGTGCATTTCTTTGTGTGCTGTGGTTTTATCTGCACTTACGTCTCATTTCTGTAACTGTGTTTTTGACGCTTTTTTTCAAGAAGCTTTAAGACATGGGTCAAGACGAACTGGAGAAAATGTACTCGGTTAAAGTGGGGGTTAAGAGATTACAATGGCACCCCCACAAAAAAAGGCCTTTTGCAGTACATTTCACAAAACCTCGCAGGCATGCGCTCTATCCAATCTAAATCATATTTGGCTGACATAAGGCCTCTTATGGTATGAATCCATAGAGCTCAATAAGTTCACGGTGCTCACCAGTATAGCGCCACCTATCTATACCTTGAAAATTTTAGTTTGTACGATTTATATTAAACTTTGCAGGTACATTCTACACATTGAAACAAACACAAAAATCTATTACAACATGCCTCTATCTTGCTTTGTTCCCTTTATAATTAGGCCCGAGCCAGGACTTTGTCCTGGTAAGGGACTTTTGTTCTCCCCCGGTTTCTTGTTATTATTAGGCCCGAGCCAGGACTTTGTCCTGGTAAGGGACTTTTGTTCTCCCCCGGTTTCTTGTTATTATTATTATTATTATTATAGTTACGCCTCTAAGATCCTGTTTTTCAGTGCCTTCCCGTGCAAAAGTACACGCAGAAAATGGCACAGTGATCAGAGTCGGCAAAAATTGCGTGTCAGTGGGCGACAGACACATGCCCAAAACAAAATGGCTCCACAGCGCCCCCTCAAAGTTGACCCCCATTCTTTTGGGGACATGCATTTTTGGCGTAGGCCAATCCCCTTTGGCCCAGCGATAGAGCGCATGGAGAGAGTCACAAAACATCATTATAGCTCCGCCCTCTGACCAACAGGAAGTCGGCCATCTTGGATTGAAATCCTGGAGAAGAAATCTCTCACCAGATGTTTCAATGTACTACTCCTTGGTTTCTCTGCAGAATAAGCTCAAACATGGCTCAATAGAATCTAGAGAAATTGAGCTACAACTTCAAGCCAGCTTTTTTTGATAACGTTTACACTTTTCACATAGCGCCCCCACAAAAAACATGCTTTTTTCCCGTACATTGGACAACCCCTCGCAGGCATGCGCTCTATACAATCTGGATCATATTTGGCTGACATAAGGCCTCTTATCGTATGAATCCATAGAGCTCAATAACTTCACGGTGCTCACCAGTATAGCGCCACCTATCTATACCTTGAAACATTTAGTTTGTACAATTTATATGAAACTTTGCAGGTATATTCTACACATTAAATCGAACACAAAAATATATTACATGTGTTTGATATTTTCGAAGGTGTGGGCGTGGCAATGACGCACAGGATGTCGGCCATTTTCACTTTTAACCTCTTAACTCCCACCTGAACCAAGTGCATTTCTTTGTGTGCTGTGGTTTTATCTGCACTTACGTCTCATTTCTGTAACTGTGTTTTTGACGCTTTTTTTCAAGAAGCTTTAAGACATGGGTCAAGACGAACTGGAGAAAATGTACTCGGTTAAAGTGGGGGTTAAGAGATTACAATGGCACCCCCACAAAAAAAGGCCTTTTGCAGTACATTTCACAAAACCTCGCAGGCATGCGCTCTATCCAATCTAAATCATATTTGGCTGACATAAGGCCTCTTATGGTATGAATCCATAGAGCTCAATAAGTTCACGGTGCTCACCAGTATAGCGCCACCTATCTATACCTTGAAAATTTTAGTTTGTACGATTTATATTAAACTTTGCAGGTACATTCTACACATTGAAACAAACACAAAAATCTATTACAACATGCCTCTATCTTGCTTTGTTCCCTTTATAATTAGGCCCGAGCCAGGACTTTGTCCTGGTAAGGGACTTTTGTTCTCCCCCGGTTTCTTGTTATTATTATTATTATAGTTACGCCTCTAAGATCCTGTTTTTCAGTGCCTTCCCGTGCAAAAGTACACGCAGAAAATGGCACAGTGATCAGAGTCGGCAAAAATTGCGTGTCAGTGGGCGACAGACACATGCCCAAAACAAAATGGCTCCACAGCGCCCCCTCAAAGTTGACCCCCATTCTTTTGGGGACATGCATTTTTGGCGTAGGCCAATCCCCTTTGGCCCAGCGATAGAGCGCATGGAGAGAGTCACAAAACATCATTATAGCTCCGCCCTCTGACCAACAGGAAGTCGGCCATCTTGGATTGAAATCCTGGAGAAGAAATCTCTCACCATATGTTTCAATGTACTACTCCTTGGTTTCTCTGCAGAATAAGCTCAAACATGGCTCAATAGAATCTAGAGAAATTGAGCTACAACTTCAAGCCAGCTTTTTTTGATAACGTTTACACTTTTCACATAGCGCCCCCACAAAAAACATGCTTTTTTCCCGTACATTGGACAACCCCTCGCAGGCATGCGCTCTATACAATCTGGATCATATTTGGCTGACATAAGGCCTCTTATCGTATGAATCCATAGAGCTCTACCTCATCTACACATGTTGGTCACTGTATACTCGGCAGTAACCAATGACCATGACAGTCACATGCGCCTCAGTCAGAGCTTTCCGACAATGTATAACATGTGACGGTCAAGGCAACCACTCCACTTATACAGCCTTAGCAAAGTTTCAGCATAGCGCCACCTGCTGGCCTTTAAGATGTCTTTAAGTGGCTTGTAAGTGGCCCGCCCATCCTCCGTGGAAATAGCCAGAGTTGTTCTTCTGGCAGCCTGTTGGCCTCTGTCAGAGTTTCCCCTGAAATTCGTCAATTTTCCCAATTTCCACCTTTATTCACGAAAGCCACAGTTTTAGACTCGTACGTAGATATACTACCCCTCTGTGACAGACAGAAGCTTTAATTTGGACGTGTTTGCCTCCAAATTCAGCTTTTTTGGACTTTACACTCACAGGAAGTTCAGATAGACTGTTTCCTGTCCGTCTCTGCGTGTTCCTCGTATTATGTGGCTCTCACCAAAGTATTCCTTCATCTATCGAGAGTTCTGCGGGGCTGGAGCACCTTTTCAGATCGTTGGCCGCCCGGGGAATTAGCCCTAATTAAAAATGTTTCAATAAATATTGCTTGAACTGTAATTTTAATTTCTGTGAATGCGCGAGTGCAGAACTTTCATAAGATTTATCTAAAATTCGCTGTGCTTTTACATAAGCCTGTGTAGCTCCATTGGTAGAGCGCAGGGTTCCCACCGTTTTCTTGCCGGTTCAATCCCCACCATGACTTTTTTCTTTTTTTTTTTTTTTACGCAGTACCTACTGGGAAGAACCTGAATTGGCAACTATGCTCCCACCCTCATTAAAAACGGGAAAATGACCCACACGTTGTACCACATGCCGTTTCATAAGATATTGCACATTTCGGCTGTTAAATAAATGTGCTTGTGTAGCTACATGGGTAGAGTGCTAGGTTCCCAACCATGGGATTGCTGGATCGATTCTGTCCTTAACTCTTTTTTATTTTTTTATTTTTTTGACTCGGCAACTACTGGGAAGAACATGAACAAAGAAAACAAAGAAAGAAAAGTTGTAGCACAACTACACAGAAAGACATGGGGAGACAGTAGGGAAACAATAGAGGCAACACTAAATGTCTAAAACAATCAATAGTGGGGCAAAAATCACCTGAAATGACCTTGCTGGGACCTATTTTCAAAATCTGTGATTTAGAGAAAAGTAGCCACCATCGGGTGTACTGCAGTATAGGGTTATAGCTCAATGATAGTTTACCGGTCTCCAGTACATGAGGTTGCCAGTTCAAATATAATTTTGACGCTTTTCTAACTCTTTTTTAAAAAATATATATAGATTTACCTGACAGTTATGCTTGGGTTACTTGGTTCATATCTGGAACAGCAGCAACTGCTCCTGCTGAGGAGAGAGGGGGACACATGACCTCTCTCCTCCAATGCCATGCTGGACCTATTATTAGGTGAATTAGCCCTAATTACAAAATGTTTTAATCAATATTTCCAGAACTATAATTCTGTTTTCTGTCAACTGATCAGTGCAAGTGTTTCATAAGATTAATATAAGATTCACTGTGTTCCTACCTAAGCCTCTGTAGCTCCATTGGTAGAGTGCAGGGTTCCCATCCGTTAGATTGCTGGTTCAATACCAACCTTGACCTTTTTAAAAAAAAAAATATATTATCGGTACCTACTGGGAAGAACCTGAATTGGTGCCTATGGTCAGACCCTCATTCAAAACAAAGCCAGCTTTTTTTATAACGTTTACAGTTTTCACATAGCGCCCCCACAAAAAACATTATTTTTCCCGTACCTTGGACAACCCCTCGCAGGCATGCGCTCTATCCAATCTGGATCATATTTGGCTGACATAAGGCAACTCACGGTCTGAACAGATAGAGCTCAATAACTTCACGGTGCTCAACACTATAGCGCCCCCTATCTATACCGTGAATATTGCAGTTTGGATTATTTATCTCCCACTTTGCCGGTATATTCTACACAATAAACTAAACAAAAAATGATATTACATATGCATCATATTGTGTAAGATGTGGGCGTGGCCAAAGTAAACGTGTTCCTGAGAGCATTATTATTACCCATGATAACTGGCACATTCTTTGTCCCTTTGAGTTTTAAATGTCATCACTTATACACCAAATCGCCCTGAATCTTTTTACATGAACACAAAAATGATCCATGCTATAGCGCCCCCTGCTGCAAAGAGCAAGAGTTAGTAGACAGAGAGCACACAGGTTGTGTGTGAGGCCGAGGGGAGAGCAGGTTTGGCTGAGAGCGGGGGCGGTTGCAAAGGAGGCGGTCGCAAGGGGGGGCTGTGCCAGGGGCGAGGGCCTACATCGCCGCTTGCGGCTTTAATTATTATTATTCCGCCTCTAAGATCCTGTTTTTCAGTGCCTTCCCGTGCAAAAGTACACGCAGAAATGGGCACAGTGAATCAGAGTCGGCAAAAATTGCGTGTCAGTGGGCGACATTCACACGCCCTAAACAAAATGGCTCCACAGCGCCCCCTCAAAGTTGACCCCCATTCTTTTGGGGACATGCATTTTTGGCGTAGGCCAATCCCCTTTGGCACAGTGATAGAGCACATGGAGAGAGTCACAAAACATAATTATAGCTCCGCCCTCTGACCAACAGGAAGTCGGCCATCTTGGATTGAAATCCTGGAGAAGAAATCTCTCACCAGATGTTTAAATGTACTACTCCTTGGTTTCTCTGCAGAATAAGCTCAAACATGGCTCAATTGAATCTAGAGAAATGGAGCTACAAATGCAAGCCAGCTTTTTTTGATAACGTTTACAGTTTTCACATAGCGCCCCCACAAAAAACATGCTTTTTTCCCGTACCTTGGACAACCCCTCGCAGGCATGCGCTCTATCCAATCTGGATCATATTTGGCTGACATGAGGCCTCTTATGGTATGGATCCATAGAGCTCAATAACTTCATGGTGCTTACCACTATAGCGCCACCTATCTATACCTTGAAACATTTAGTTTGTACAATTTATATGAAACTTTGCAGGTATATTCTACACATTAAATCGAACACAAAAATATATTACATGTGTTTGATATTTTCGAAGGTGTGGGCGTGGCAATGACGCACAGGAAGTCGGCCTTTTTAACTTTTAACCTCTTAACTCCCACCTGAACCAAGTACACTTCTTTGTGTGCTGTGTTTTCACCTGCACTTGCGTCTCATTTCTGTAACTGTTTTTGACGCTTTTTCTCAAGAAGCTTTAAGATATGGGTCAAGACGAACTGGAGAAAATGTACTCGGTTAAAGTGGGGGTTAACAGATTAAAATGGCACCCCCACAAAAAAAGGCCTTTTTGCAGTACATTTCACAACCCCTCGCAGGCATGCGCTCTATCCAATCTGGATCATATTTGGCTGACATAAGGCAACTCACGGTCTGAACAGATAGAGCTTAATAACTTCACAGTGCTCAACACTATAGCGCCCCCTATCTATACCTTGAATATTGCAGTCTGGATTATTTATCTCCCACTTTGCCGGTATATTCTACACAATAAACTAAACAAAAAATTATATTACATATACATCATATTGTGTTAGATGTGGGCGTGGCCAGTGTAAACGTGTTCCTGAGAGCATCATTATTATGCATTCTTTGTCCCTTTGAGTTTTAAATGTAATCACTTATACACCAGATGGCCCTGAATCTTTTTACATGAACACAAAAATTATCCATGCTATAGCGCCCCCTGCTGCAAAGAGCAAGAGTTAGTAGACAGAGAGCACACAGGTTGTGTGTGAGGCCGAGGGGAGAGCAGGTTTGGGCGAGAGCGGGGGCGGTAGCAAAGGAGGCGGTCGCAAGGGGGGGCTGCGCCAGGGGCGAGGGCCTACATCGCCGCTTGCGGCTTTAATTATTATTATTATTCCGCCTCTAAGATCCTGTTTTTCAGTGCCTTCCCGAGCAAAAGTACACGCAGAAATGGGCACAGTGAATCAGAGTCGGCAAAAATTGCGTGTCAGTGGGCGACATGCACACGCCCTAAACAAAATGGCTCCACAGCGCCCCCTCAAAGTTGACCCCCATTCTTTTGGGGACATGCATTTTTGGCATAGGCCAATCCCCTTTGGCACAGTGATAGAGCACATGGAGATGGTCACAAAACATAATTGTAGCTCCGCCCTCTGACCAACAGGAAGTCGGCCATCTTGGATTGAAATCCTGGAGAAGAAATCTCTCACCAGATGTTTCAATGTACTACTCCTTGGTTTTTCTGCAGAATAAGCTCAAACATGGCTCAATAGAATCTAGAGAAATGGAGCTACATTTTCAAGCCAGCTTTTTTTGATAACGTTTACACTTTTCACATAGCGCCCCCACAAAAAACGTGCTTTTTTCCCGTACCTTGGACAACCCCTCGCAGGCATGCGCTCTATCCAATCTGGATCATATTTGGCTGACATAAGGCCTCTTATGGTATGAATCCATAAAGCTCAATAATTGCACGGTGCTCACCACTATAGCGCCACCTATCTATACCTTGAAACATTTAGTTTGTACAATTTATATGAAACTTTGCAGGTATATTCTACACATTAAATCGAACACAAAAATATATTACATGTGTTTGATATTTTCTAAGGTGTGGGCGTGGCAATGACGCACAGGAAGTCGGCCATTTTCACTTTTAACCTCTTAACTCCCACCTGAACCAAGTAAATCTTCTTTGTGTGCTGTGTTTTCACCTGCACTTGCGTCTCATTTCTGTAACTGTGTTTTTGACGCTTTTTTTCCAGAAGCTTTAAGACATGGGTCAAGACGAACTGGAGAAAATGTACTCGGTTAAAGTGGGGGTTAAGAGATTAAAATGGCACCCCCACAAAAAAAAGGCCTTTTTGCAGTACATTTCACAACCCCTCGCAGGCATGCGCTCTATTCAATCTGGATCATATTTGGCTGACATAAGGCAACTCGCGGTCTGAACAGATAGAGCTCAATAACGGTGCTCAACACTATAGCGCCCCCTATCTATACCGTGAATATTGCAGTTTGGATTATTTATCTCCCACTTTGCCGGTATATTCTACACAATAAACTAAACAAAAAATGATATATTACATATACATCATATTGTGTAAGATGTGGGCGTGGCCAAAGTAAACGTGTTCCTGAGAGCATAATTATTACCCATGATAACTGGCACATTCTTTGTCCCTTTGAGTTTTAAATGTAATCACGTATACACCAGATGGCCCTGAATCTTTTTACATGAACACAAAAATGATCCATGCTATAGCGCCCCCTGCTGCAAAGAGCAAGAGTTAGTAGACAGAGAGCACACAGGTTGTGTGTGAGGCCTAGGGGAGAGCAGGTTTGGGCGAGAGCGGGGGCGGAAGCAAAGGAGGCGGTCGCAAGGGGGGGCTGCGCCAGGGGCGAGGGCCTACATCGCCGCTTGCGGCTTTAATTTATTTTTGTTTTTATTTATTTCTGTATTTATTTATTTATTTTTGCATTTATTTATGCATTTATTTTAGTTTTTATTTATTTATTTCTGTATTTAATCATTTATTCCTGTATTTATTTCTGTATTTCTCTTAACGTATGCAAATCATGGGTCTGGTCTGGTTGCCGCTGCTGTAAGGTGATTGGTTAATCCTTCTCCATGCACACATGCCTTGTTCAGCACAGACACGGCCAAACACGAGCTCTGCTTCAGTCTATTGAGAGTGGCACAGAGCGGGTCATCTTGTGACTGGAGGATCGGCAGTTTGAATCCTGCAGGAGCACACTGTCGTTGTGTCCTTGGGCAAGACACATTTCACCTTCCTTGCCCCCAGTGGTGTATGAATGAGCGTGTGAATGGATGAGCGTGAGTGGCGCAGTTGGTAGTAGAGCTGGTAGTCTCATGATCGGAAGGTCAGGGGTTTGAATCTCGCCTCCAGCATAGACATAGCCAAACATGAACTCTGCATTATACCTACATTAGGCAAGTGTTTTCCAGCAAGTATCCACTCACATTCACACGCTCATTCATACACCAGTGGGCAGTGTCTTGCCCAAGGACACAGCGACAGTGTGCCCCTGCAGGATTCGAACCGCCAATCCTCCAGTCACAAGATGACCCGCTCTGTGCCACTGTCAATAGACTGAAGCAGAGCTCATGTTTGGAAGTGTCTATGCTGGACGAGGCATCTGAAATCTATCTGTGTGCATGGAGAAAGATTAACCAATCACCTTACAGAAGAAATAAATACAGAAATAAATAAATAAAAACTAAAATAAATGCATAAATAAATAAATACAAAAATAAATAAATAAATACACAAATAAATAAATAAAAACAAAAATACAGAAATAAATATATAAAAATAAATAAATATATAAATAAATAAATGCACTTATTACAATAAATGCATGCATTTCTTTGCAGATTTGATCTTTATTTTATTTATATATTTATTTATTTATTGTTTTGGTAGCCACGGTCCTCCATAGGCTAATGCTAACAGCTATAGGGAAAATACATTGAGGGGGCTAATGTAGGGTGACCAGATGTCCCAGTTTACCCGGGACAATCCCAGTTTTGAGTCCTCTGTCCCATGTCCCCACACATTCCTCCAAAACCATTCATTTGTCCCAGTTTCACACAGGATCTGTCCCAAGTGTCCCAGTTTTGGGCCAATATGATCCACAAAGTAACAAACTTTGCTTGAAAATGCATGTCTTTGGGCCATGCAAATGTCCATTACCAAGTAGAAACCAAGAAAACATTTAAAGTCTATCATGTTAATGCTGATTGGGGCCTGGTGTAAGACATTAACAAGCAGATTTACCATTTAGCGTGGGAAAAACAGTCAATAAATGGTTCCCTGGTTGACCGTGCAACTAAATTCCAAATAGTGTCCCAGTGTTTTAGTTAGAAATCTGGTCACCCTAGGCTAATGGAATCTGAAAAGTATACCGGAGTAGCTGCTTTGCTAACTGTCCGCATGCGTAAGGTTTGAATGACGCGTCTCCTTTTTATTTCTATGGTGGTTTCGATGAGCGGGTTAGTTTGAGCGGGAAGCGCAGACTGGTTCCTTAGGAATCTGTGGACTCGGAGGAGGAGACCATAAACTTCAAACGCTCTCTCTCACTCAATTGAACGTTTGTGCATTTGATTAAATAAATAAATAAATATGATAATAATAATATTACTGTGTAAAGTATTCTAGTGCGTAAAGGCTCGAACCTAATTTGCTGAGAGTAAAAAGCCTTATAAACAGTTATTACATCTAATTCTATTAATTTGCTTATTTAAACATTTGTTTAAATACAGGCTATCAATTAGAGCCTATAAGCTGATCGCCAATAACCAACTTTTTTTCAGAGACCTATGACAACATACAGTAGGCTATTTCCTAATCAAACTTAACCTACCCTGCTTTAACTGCCTCAAACGCTAACTTCCTTTTGGTGCCATCACTCAGGGAGGAAATGGCCCACAGCCGGTGGCAGAGCTCAATGGTGGGGGATTAGGGCGGTGTGTGCATTTGCTGATGACTGCAGGTCTGGTGCGCTGTGGAGACGACTGACTGCCACTCTGCTGGGTTCAGCACTCTGCACAAAGTGGTGTGAGTCAAAGAACTAGGAAGCGGGTTGCACCAGTCCTAGACAGCATCCTGGAAATTAACCTGAAACAAAAGCTTTGAGCTTTATAGTGTAATGTTACATTTTGTATATGTGAGAGTAAAACACTTTTTTATTAAGAGGAACAGATTCTTTGTGAAAATTCCCAAACGTTTCCATGGTGTCCATCAAATGTTATAGACTCAATATTTGGATTTCACTTATACTACAACCGTTATGACCAATAGCCTACTCAGTAGACCTATAATATGACTATGAGCATAAGGGTTTTAGATAAACATGAACTATGTCCATGTCCCCCACATTTGGGAACCACTCGTTTAGTTGGTTGCAACTCTCTTATCTTATCCTATATTTTGCTCTGCTTATTTGAAGTCCACGTGTCCACTTTGGGTTTGGATCTTTTCTGTGTAGTGCTCTGCTGACATCTTGTGGTGAAACATGTAGTGGCAAGTAAAATTGTAACCAATGACAAATGTTAAGGGGGGCCAGTGTGTGCAGAAGTCATATCATTTGCAGGGCTATCCTGAGAGCATCATAAGCAAAGGCTTAAAATAGTTCAGCGTATGTCCTGTGTATGTTAGTTATGTAGGAAGTCAAGTCGTAAAGGTTAAATTGCACTTTCAATTCACACTACTTCCACAAGAGCATCAAGGCTATTATGTAGACCCCGAAGGAGCTGTAAGTAATCCATACTTCAGTGAAGATGTTTAACAAACTTTAGATTCATGAAGTCTGTTCACACCATTGCATTGTAAATAAAAACAATTCTTGACTAGACACTCCATTAATGTATGTGAAAGAATAGAGAGACGCATCTATACTTTTTGATAATATTTTAAACTGCCACTCAAAGAAAAAAAAAACAGATAGCCGGAATTCTGTGAAAAAATGTACTAAGATAACCTTTCTTGCCTATGCACCATGACGTTTTCCAGGTACATGGTACAATAAAGCCTATACTAGTACAGCATAGTTAAGTACTAAATTACTTGTGACTGAAACATTTTATTGTTGGAGAGACGATAAGTGCGGCCATTTCTTCTATGTCAGCAGCCCCTGGGCAGCAGTGAACTTTCCACCACTGGGGATGACAATGGTGTACCTCATGAATCATGCGTCTGGTGTATAGTGAGTGTGTGAGATTAAGTGCCTTTTTTTTTATCCAGTGAGATCCATGCTACATCCTCTACCTTTAATTTGAGGGTAAATTGTGAACCGATGATTGAGCCACAGAAGAGTGCGGTATAGAGCACATGTCCATTTATAGGAGAAGGACTCTGTTATTTGGTGCCTTGGAAATTCCACCTGTGATTGGCCCAGGACCGTCCTAATGATGGACACTGTCTGTCCTCGAACTACATTGTCTGTGGTTTCAAGAGTGCACCTCAGATGTTGCTCAAGCTTAAGAGCAGACAGAAATAGAGCGGCTGCCTCCACGCTGTTGCCAGGTTTCCAAGCATCGGCCCTGAGGAGACACAAATAAAGAATGGCTCATTTTAAGAATCTTAAACGAAGGCAGGGTTTGCGTAGCTTTATATGGCTAGGGCTTTGTTAAACTCTATACAGATTTATAAACAAGTCTGTTCAACAGCACATGTGAATTGCAAATTTTACTGTTGCATTCATATAAATTGCTCGTCAAAACTTGCCCCTTTCTTAAGATTTCTAATATGACATATTTCAACATACAGTTATTATTAAGGGGGCGACGGTGGCGCAGATGGTAGAGCGGGTCGTCTCATGATCGGAAGGTGCACATTGTCGTTGTGTCCTTGGGCAAGACACTTCACCCTCCTTGCCTCCAGTGTCTGCGTACACTGGCGTATGAATGAGAGTATGAATGGGCCCCCTATGAGAGACCAACAGGCCCATTTGGAACTATGAGGCCGTCCTTCCGTGGACCCACCACCTGCAGAAGGAGCCATAGGGGACTGGTGCAATGTGACTTGGGCAACTCCAATAGCTGCCCCCACGACCCGGCAATGGACAAGTGGGAGAAGATGGATGGATGGAAGTTATTATTAAACACACCTTTTGTATTTACTAAAACATGTTTTAATTTGTTGCAAATATTACACTATAAAACCATTGCCTTCAGTTATACTGTTTTTTTCCAATTAGACGGAAGGAATTAGTGGTGGAAGAAAACCAAAGAGTAACTTACTGTAGTGTGAGTCCTAGCCAGAAGTCTGGTGATTTAAACTCAGCTCCTATCAGGGCATACTGCTGTTGTGTCCTTTGGCAATACACTTTACGCAACCTGTTTTATTATGAATGTCGTGAGTGAGTGATTAGCAGTTGTCGGAGAAGCCAGTGCTGCAAATTGGCAGCCATGTTTTGTCACTCTGCCTCAGAAAGAACACAGTCTAATACAATCACAAACAGGTAAAAGTGTATCGCACATTCACACAATGGGAAAGAACAATATGCAGGAATCAAACTTCCAACCTCATCAGACGTCAGCTCTATCTCTAGATTTATTGTTCCGCTTTTTATAACCACATTGCTTTAAGATCATTTGTCACAGCTGTTTGTCTTCTTCAGAAGTGTTGGCTTCTTTTGTTGCATCCTCCTTTGGTCATTGTAATAATACAAGATCCGCTGTCACTGTTCTGTTTTAAGAGCTGGCATCAGGACTCAAAGGCTGTTTGTCTTCCTCTCTACGATGCGTCAGATGTCTCCCTACTGTAGTGAGGTAGTATCCCTAATAAAAAAGGCCAGCAGGCTGCTTTGTTTAGCCTGGCCCCAGCTAATCCCTGTGTGGCCAGTGGAGTGCTATTGAGAGCGGAGAGAGAGTCAGAGTGTGTATCAGCGCCCTGAAGGAGCCATGGCCCCCGCTCTTCGAAATCCCAAGAAACTTCACACCTCACTGTGGCGCTATAAATAGGCTCCATCTGTCCCACCAGGCTCAGTTACAGCCCCATTCCTTTCGGGATAGTTGGTCGGAGGGCAGAAGTGAGTCGAAATAAAAAGGGCCAGTCCCCATCAGAATCCAGTCTTGAGTCATGGGTGCTGGCTCCCTTGGTGACCTCGGCGGCTGATGTAGAGATTTCCTCCACTGCAGAGCACTGTTAAGAGAAAATGCCAGGCTTTGGTGAGGGGTGTCAAAACATCTCCTCCCTTGAGCTACCCAGGCAAAATAAAATGGCAGAGAGCTACTTATTTGTAGCAGAACTGTATTTCAAGTGTTTGATGACACTTGAATAACTATGGGACTAGGCACAGTACACACTGAGCAGTTACTATAAGATGATATTTCATCTTAAAAAGAGAGAGAGAGAGAGAGAGAGAGAGAGAGAGAGAGAGAGAGAGAGAGAGAGAGAGAGAGAGAGAGAGAGAGAGAGATGGATTCACACCTCCATCATTTGGTGCACATACAGAAACTCATACAGAAATAAAATCTGACTCATGAAGATTATGTAGTAATGTAGACCTATGAGGGCTGCTTGGAAAGTGCTACGGGTTTGAGACCCATGACCCATGTCTAAGTGCACTTAATAAATAAACAAGCCATTTAAAAAAATCCCTCTATCTATCTATCTTAGAACTCTCCAAGCAGATGTCTTATGCAGAGCAGCCAAATGTCTATTAAAGTAAGATTATTCAGGCTATTTCTATAAACATAAAAAACACACACAGAGAACAATGTATTCAAAATATTTCTCAAAAGTATCTTGATGTAAAATGACTTACTTACTTTTGGTCATTGCTTTTCACATGAATAGCTCCCATAGATGATATCCAGTCCCACTCTGCACTCATCACTCTTTCTCATCGCTTTTCATTAATCATGTTAATCATCAAGGTTAGGAGGCTTCCCCAGCTCCTGGAAGACACCCAATCCGTGTGACGTGCCTTTATGTCAGAACAATGTCTGGCATTTCTTCTGTCAAAAGTTCATGTGGGGTCTTAGATGTTTGAATAAAGAAGATCATTATGTATGCCCCAACACAAGCAGCCCAGCGTGTCCTCAGAGGAGACTGTTATAGCGTGTCCTGGAGCAAACCTGGAAGTGAGATTAACAAATGCCCTTGTGTCACCTCAAGGATAAGACTGGCACGGGCAACTCAAGGAACATGCCCACAAGCAAGGATACATGATCAAAGTATTAGTAAGTGTCTCCCAAAAAGTACGAAAAATCAAGTCAGTTTCAATCAAAACATTTCAGAGATGTTCTGGCCCACAGCATGTCTCCCTCTGCTTCAGTATCTCTACAAAAGCACATGCAAATAGGCTGGAATTATTGCAAAGGAGTCAGGCAGATGGCTAATAACAGGGTTTAGATGAAATACACTCAATTTTATTCTAAACTTTTGTTGTTTTGTCCTACAACTACAGATGTTTAATCGTTCTTTATTTGCCAGTCATGATTTGCTATCCTTCATTGCACAGATTTTCAAAAGAGTTTTTTTGTTGTTGTTGAAAGACAACAGGTGCAAAGTAAACTGCAGTCCAACGAATAGATACCGTCATCAAATTTATGTGACTGCTAAACCTTTCTTGGAACAAAAATCAAGACTCCAAAAAAATTGTAAAGAATCCCTCTGTGACCCCTAACCTTTTAATAGAACTATTCCTTTCCGGATTTTGGTGTCATGGATGACAAAGACACCCACTGAGTGCAGCTTCGCCCAGCGCTGTGCCCTTTGCCATAATGTTGAGGGGATCCCCACACACTCTCCTACACTTCTGAGAGCTTTGACCTCACCTCTCCACTATGGCTGCCTCTTGGGAGCTGGCTATGATTACAAATACGCAAAGGGTGGCATGTTTAGAAGATCGTTTGTCCTCACTAATGCAATGCCTTGAATATCCAACAGACAGAAGGCTCAAACATGTTTGTTGCTTGGCCACAATGGCAATAAAATCACATATTAACAGTGTGCATGCTGCATGGTTTACTTGTGTATGAGCCATATATTTTTGTCTAAATGCCTGCAAGATGTAAGCATGGTCTCCCAGTGGTGATAGTTGCATTCTTCTCCACTTGTTGATAAAGACCTTGATCGGTCTTTTCCCCTTAATTTCCAGGCTGCCCTGCCATCACCTCTTCATTAAGGCTACACGGTAAATCCATTAGTTTGTGTTGTGCCAGAGTAGAGACTGGCACAGGTGCAAGCCTATCGGTCTAAGGGGAGGGTAGTGGGAAGTGGAGCTCTGAGAAGGTGCAGGGAGTGCGGGTGAGCCCTGATGACAGCTGAGGGGCTAGGCTTTCTTTGGCTTGGCCTTGCGGAGATGGGGTCAGTGAAAGCAAGTGGTGGGCAGTAGGGATTTGGGGGTTTGGGCTGGAGAAATGTGCGGTTCCTTCGTCACTGGCCCCTGGCATAGTGGCTCGGTGGGGGCTGGGCTGCACCGCTGGCACTACAGACAGATATAGATGTGAATTAAGAAGACAGAATTTGCACTCTTGGCCTTGTCTAGGTTACAGGCAACAGCAGCTGCAGCTCCATTGATCTCTATCCCTCTGGGTTTTTACGTCACATCCTCTCCCAGGAGAGACCCTCACTCACTCATGTACAACACAGGAGCACAGGTGCTGCTGCACCCAACAGCCTGGGACATGCTATGCAAAAAACACAGGCTTAATTAGACAAAATGTCTGAAAGAGTGAGACGGTGTGCGTAAGCTTTTGTTAATTTTTGCATCTACACCTAGGACACTAAAAGAAAATAGCTGTTAAAATGTCCATCTCAATGATTTGGGGCGTCTTTGGTTGAAACCCACAAATGCCCTTCTTCTCGCCCGAGTTCTCCACCTCGCATAATTAACAAAATGTCACTATATAAAAACAGGACATTATGGGCAGCGTGTCCGAGTAAACAGTGATGTTGTAAAGTGTGTGATGCAGCAGTAAAAACAAACTTGAGTACAGCTTGATGCACTGACCATAGCTTGAATTACCTCCAGGTCTACGCATCTAACCACGTGATGACCTCCTCCTGAGAAGACGTATGATTTCCAGAGTCTTATTTCTGACAGTGAATCCACTTGACCTGAAGCGAAAACATGTTGTCCACTCACTGTACGTTACTTTACAATGCCAATGATAGCTTACATACCCATTCATAACGGCTGCTGCCAGTGAATGTCTTGTAATAAATCAATTTCATTATACAATTATACTACAATGATAAGTTATGTGCACTACAATGATATAAAGATGGCGGCTGTGCGCAACCGTGCATAAAAGCCCAAATCTGTTCATGTGAGCCGGATGTGCCTCGGCCTCAGACAACCTTTAGCACCCTTTCCATGTTTTCGTTAGTCATTACTGATATCTGACAATAATAAGCCCTTTCTGGCCCGCAGCCCCATACTCCATGTTTGGAGGGCACCCCCCCTGTGCACACCCCCGTCAGGGGGCCTCACCCAATCCTCACGCAGAGACATTGCCGACGGGGGTCAAGAGGAAAATAGCTTCATATATATACGCCCAGGCGGGCAGTTCGTGCTCCGAGTCTCCTCCACTCTGTTCTTCACACTCCTTGTGTTGTCACCCGAACCGGGAATTGTCTACTCTGTTTGGACAAAACTTAGTTCGACTTTTTAACCAAAATGGCACCCAAGAAGGACCCTAAGGCGGCGGCTCCCGCCAAGAAGGCTGAACCTGCACCAGCTCCTGCACCAGCTCCAGAGCCCGCCGCTCCTGCCGCCGCACCAGCCATTGACCTGTCCAAAGTCAAGGTGAGTTAAGCTTACGATGATGGGGGATGAGAGTCAATTATACACAGAGCTCTATGAGGCCTCTAGTGCTGCGCGTATGTAAGCGGCTATTTCCTTTTAGGCTGAGGTAGAAACTCAAGAAATCCCATCAGCGACATTGGCCTCTACAGGCCTACCTTTATGTCTTGTGGAAACCACCATTAGATGTGGTTGCATTGTTTTTCGAGTGAAAGTAATCACACAATCAAGTCATGTAACTTGAATGATGAGACGTTGAGCTGCAGAGATTGAGTAGAACCATGGATAGCTCTGCGCCGTAGGGCAAGCCCCCTGTTCTCTGGATTGGGCCATTGCACTGACAATGAGTGATGCCAGAGCATCCGTGCGCCAAATGTGGCCATGTTAATGTAGCTAAACATGGAGCTCTGCAGATCAGATGACACCACTAAAGCTAATTTTGTCAAAGAGATGAGTTTAAGCCTAGTTTAAACCTAATTCATTATGCCAGATTAGTGCCAAGGCCACAGAAAAATGAGTAGCTGGCAATATGTGATGGCATTCTGAAGTAATAAGCTTAATGTTTTAATCAGAGATTTAATATAACTAACATGCCTGTTGTATATTGGCTCTTAGGTGGAATTCAGCGCTGACCAGATTGAGGGTAAGATTTTTTACCATTTTAGCTCCATTGTTCATTGTCCAATTATATTGTAGCCTACAACTGTACAAACAGCAGTGTAAATAAATGTACTTGCTGATAGTTTTTATCCAAATTGTCAGTTAAAACAAAATATTAAATTATAAACAAAAACACCTGACCAATCTTACTTATGGCTGGAAATAAGCTATTATAACATTTTATTGGGCAATCTGCCAAACGAAGTGTATCACTGGATCAGCAGCTCATTTAGTGCTTTAGATATAGAGATGAGTCTATAGAAAGTAAAATGTAAGATATTGATATAAAAGTGATCTCTCAACAGCTTGAGCAATGAGGTCGTAATGCCACAGTCAGCGCTTCCCCTTTTGCTCAGCTGCTCACTCACGTAGAGCCTTGCCTTTAAAAGGAGGGGGCTCATATTCTCAGCTATGTTTGTCAATTCCAAGGTGGTCTTTTAAAAGAGCCAATAGCCACACACAGCAGGCAGCGAGGGAAGGTGACAGCTGAGATTGAAATAGTACGAGGGCTGGCTCCACTCAGGAGGTCCTGTGCATTCAGCCCTGTAGTGGAGTGTAATGCGTCTCACCTTTATGTACACACCAACGCACTGTCACTCAGCGTCACTCAACATGGCACCGTGATTTTCACCAAACACCTTCAGAACAAATGGTAAATATTTTTACAATTGCAAACAAAAAAAATATTATATAAAGTTTAGTAATCGCTAAATGCAGTGCAAAACATTACAGAGACCTTTCTTTTTTATCTTCTTCACGGCAAAAAATTATAATAATGTAGTGAGGCTTTACCCCGCAAGAGTTGGACTGGAACAAATGTACACACTTAAACAATCGCTGTTCTTCTCAAACTTGTCTCTTCAACACCAGACAGTACCTCCAGATCTAAGGTTCACACAATTTACCAGATTTAAAATAGGACAAAACAAGGACTTAAGCTATTCTAAATGAGGACTAGTCCAAATTCCCTTTACAATTGTGTGCATTATTCATTCACACCATTCTCAGTGGTGGTAAGCAGCTATTCTTGCCACAGCTGCCCTGATGGAAGCAAGGCTACCAGTCTGCACCATCGGCCCTTCCGAACACTCACTCACTCACTCCATTCACCCAGGCTTCCTGGTGTTCCCAAACAGTCTCCCATCCAAGTACTGACTAGGCCCTTCTCTGCTTAGTTTCCGAGGTCTGACGGGATTGGGCAGAGCAAAGGCGGACAAAGTGGACATAATGGTGATTAAAAATTGACAAATTAAATAAAGTCAGGAACTGCAAGGTGCCTAAAGTATCATCAGAGGATCCTATATATCACCAGTGATACCCAAAACAGTTTCCAGCAATAAGCAATGACAAGTGTTTGCATTGCTAGCAATTGTGAGCAAATATTGCACACCACTCTATTTCTGAGACACAATATGAATGCGAAATCGCAAAATATATCTTAAAGTTTTATCTGTGAGTAAATAAATCTCTTCTCCCAGATTACAGGGAGGCCTTCGGTCTTTTCGACAGGGTGGGTGACAACAAGGTGGCTTACAGCCAGATTGCTGACATCATGCGTGCTCTCGGGCAGAACCCCACCAACAAGGAAGTCAACAAACTGCTTGGAACCCCGTCAGCTGACGGTATGTGTAGTGTAAGGAATGTAGGACTGTTTAGGATGGAACAGTGTGATGTCAGTGCATATGACTATTAGACAATAGTAAGTAGATTTTTGTTCATGAATCATACCAGTGACAGGCAGGAGATATACTTATGATTAAATAAGAACGTAAAACCAAGACAAATTAAATCCATTTATTATATACAGTATTGTATATATACATTTGAAGCCTAGTAGAAGTTTCCAGCTACTTTCCACTTCTTCAGAGTATTAAGAGTAAAGAAATTAGAGAGTTGACCAATATATCAATATTTGGGTATTTTATCGGCTATCTGCCCATAAAAGGCTGATATCTCTGGAACCGAAAGTGCTAGAGACAATTTTTTTGCATTGGAAAGAGCACAACTCCACAACTCCTTAGGCCTCAGGGGAGCTGGGAAAAGTCACGGTGAATATCGGCCACACGTTTGTACACCTTAGATTGTATTTCATATATTTTATGTTGCAGACGTTTGCTTGTAATTTTGGAACCATATACAGCACTCCATGCTGCCACAGTTCAACACATTTTACAGTTTAGGATTAACATACACGCGAAAATATTGGCCAAAAATATCGACCGTCCGTGCATATCGGCATCAGCCAATAAAAATCCCCCAAAATCAGTATCGGCCTTAGAAACACCCATATCGGTCGACTTCTAAAAATAATGGCTTTCTTTATAGCTCACTAGTCTAGACTGGGTGGTTAGAAAGATATTTCCTGTGAAGTACTTTCAGTGCCCTATTAACAATGGGTCAATTTAAATGCAACTTTTGTATTTAAGACATGGCCAACAAGAGAGTAGAGTTCGAGGCTTTCCTGCCCATGCTCCAGTCCATCATCAACAGCCCAAACAAGGCCGGCTTTGAGGACTACGTTGAGGGTCTGCGCGTCTTCGACAAGGAGGGCAACGGCACAGTCAATGGTGCTGAGCTGCGTATTGTGCTATCCACACTGGGTCAGTTTAACAACAACCTGCTAATGTCTGTCATTGCTTAATTGTTCTTAATGAGTTCTGTCGCCCCCTACAGGAGAGAAGATGAATGAAACTGAGATTGACGCTCTCATGGCAGGACAGGAGGATGAGAACGGCTGCATCAACTATGAAGGTAAGCTCAATATTACTGAAGCTAATTTAATCATGTTAAAGTTTTGGTATCTGAGCAAAGTAAAAGCAACTTGTGAAAGTAACGTTTTCAGTAAAAAAATAATAATTATGCAGTACTTAATGTATTTCAGTGAGTACAATTGAGGCTAAAGTATGATAGAAGTATTATTTAAACCTACGTACTTGAAGGTGTGAACCCTTGCTTAAAAATGGTCACATAACTGATGATTAACAAAACTTAAGGATCTAGTTCAGAAATGGTGAAAAGTAGTTATAAATCATTAAATATACAGCATGAAACTTTCTTTCTTCCTAACCCTAACCCCTGTAACTCACTGTCTTTTCTTCCTGCAGCCTTTGTGAAGCACATCATGTCTGTGTAAGAACCTGTCACTGCGCTGGTGAGCATCGTATACATGCAGACCCCATGGTGTCACGACATCCACTCCGTTTCCAGCACCACCTAGAGGAAACACGGAACAATGGACTATGAGATGTCACTGAACATGTCATGAACCCTTTTTACTGTTCTACATTTTATTGTCCAACTGGTGCTTTCTCCTCCTCCTTGAAGTTATTTCTGGAAACATCCTGATTTTCCAAGAGTTGCAGCCTTGATCTTTTTTTTTTTTTATCCAACTTCCAACTCAAGGCCCCTGTTGTCACGTTGGGGCTGTCGCCACATGTTGTTGCAGTGTTAAAGAACTGGAATTGTACTGTCTTGGCTGAAGTGACTGGTTTGGCCCAGGACTGGCCATCAGAGTTAATCCTTTCCAGAACCCGTCCCTAAGTCTTAAGTTATTGTACTCCCTCTGTTATTTCACAATAAACTTTTCCAAATTCCCATTATTTAAAATTCTCATTCCTTATTTGCCCACGCGCTTTCAATGGCTAGAAATGTCCACTGAGTCAGTTTTCACCTTTTTATTGTCTGTAATTATTGTCATTTATGTCATATCAACAAGAGAAAAACTGCGTACATCTACTTGACCTTTTAAATACATTTACAGTTGCCGTAGGTTGGAGCAGGAAGTGGGCAAAGCACATGGAGATGGTCAGATGCAGAAATTACACAGAAGCAAACAGAAGAGTTGCAGATGAAGGCAGCTATTAGGCAGGATATATCACAAATGCCGAAGGACCTCAGTGATTCTCAAACTTTTAAAGAGGAGTACCATCTCAGAATAAGCGGATTTTAAAGAACACGTTAAAGTGTTTTTTTCCCCCTCTCCAGGCTAGTTCCAAAACATCAAATAACCAGTATTAAACCGGCACTGTTCAACTAAGCAAGGACTATCCTAAATCAGAACTAGAGGAACCTTCGAATGCATGCTCCTCTGTTGTAAAACCTAAACCTAAAAGCAGTCACTAGTGGTATCCGTAACACAGTTTGAGAACCACTGTTGTAGGTTAAAAAATAAATAAAAAATAATCTAGATCACTCAAACACTTTTTTCCTAACAGATGTAGCAAGAGTTCTGTGTGGTTTGTAAATATGTATTTTTTTTTTCCCACTTTCCTGACCTACATATTGCAACAGAACATCCAGATACATTAGCGTCTGTCTTTGAACATAAAATATGTACCACACACGCACACACACACACGGACATTGTTCAAATAGCTGCGCCTTCTCGAGTTGCAGCCTCCCTTTTAAACAAGTCAGTCCTGATAGGAACAATGCTAGAAGGGAAACTAACGCCTAAAACTACACATTAAAATGTCAGTTTTTTTTTATGCCATTAACCTCTCTTGTGACAGGCGTCTAGGTCAGTGGCTCTCAAACATTTCACTCCAAACTCTGCCACAGCAGACGCAAAATATGGACAGAGACACCCAAATACAAAGTAGAGTAAACTTCTGCCCGAAAAGTCTGCTCACAGTTTTAAAATGCATCTAAACTAGGACAAAACCTAGTTTAGCTATTTTAGATAGATAATGAAATATATTAACTTTTTCCATCTTCACAAAATCCATCCACATGTTACTCTGTTTGAGAACCACTTAATTTCTGTAGAACTTTGGAAAAAAATCATTGTCTTTATCAGGACTGCATTCAACGCCAGCTTTCTGCCACCGAGCGAAACACTGTAAACAACTAATAACTACAAAACATGAAGTTGTATCATTGTTACTTAATACGTGAGGAAATAACTTACTAAAGTCCTTTTTTTTTTTTTTTAAATACAAAATAGCCTCTTTTTAATATTAGAATTAACACATGCGGTCTTATCATAACCTAGTGCTTGCAGTAATTTACAGGTCTTACGGTATAGCCATATTGTGACTTGCTTTTGGAATATTTAAGACATGTAGATGGAAAGGTGCTTTTACCGTCTGTATATATTAGTTATACTTGATAGGAGATGACTTGAATGGGTTGCAGCAAGGATGCTTGGTTTGTTAACGGGGGGGGGGGGGGGGGGGGGTTTGGACTCCATGCACATTTACTGAGCAAGAACGATACGTGCTGCGTGGAGTACGGGCCACTTTACTTTCTACTTGAAGAAAAAATAAAGACGTGGCTTCCTTAAAACACGTAGCAGAACCAAGCGAATATCTGGTAATATCTCGCGATCACGAATCAAAACTTTATTACACCATTGTCCCAAAAGAGAGGCCATTAAATTAGAAACAGCACATATCCAGGTTCAAAATAGACAAATAAATAAGCTCCAAATTCAAGTCTCTACTTTTGAATTTTGTGGGTGTTGACGTGACGTTTAGAGGCTGTGATTTCGGATAAAGGTGTCGCGGTGGCCCGACGGTGGCAGGAGAGGCCAGAAAAGTCTGGTTCCGGCGGGACGTTCACAAGCCCTGTTTGGCCAGAGCTTCAGTGACGTCCTTTGCCAGAGTGGAGAGCTGAGGGGACTCGGTGAAGTTGAGGCTGCCCGAGGACGACAGGTGGCTTTCCCGGAGGCGGCTGGGTGACATGGATCCGGAGCGGCGAGGAGACTGCAACACAATGTCTGCCCCGTGGTCCACCCGCGCCTTGGCCTCATCCCGGAACATCAATCTGTGGCTTTCTATCTGCCACAAGAGACACGTTATGTAGTAGGAGAATAAAACTATTCACAAAGGCACTACATCACTGAATTAAGGAGTAAGTAGGGAATGAACACAATCTGTAAACAGTGGTTCTCAACAGATGCAGCTCAGGGACGCCATCGCCACAAGTCATACAAGCGGGGTTTGATGACAACCTTTTGCTAACTGTGACAAGTGCTTTTCGGATGTTACTAGTCAATTAGTGATTTCCAGGCCAGGTTCAATTAGATCCATTCCAAAGGGTCATAGTAAAAGTGTTACTAACAGTACTATACCTGGTTTATCTGTACCCAGCCATATCTCAGCCTTATGTCCATTGCGTGAGTGCGTGTGGTGTGTCTCTGGGAAGGTGGGTAAGGAGAGTGTGAATGCGACAATGTGTTTGTATTTGTGGGAGGAGGTGTGTGTGAGAGAATGTTTTTAAATCTGTAAAGCGCTTTGTGTTACATGAAATGTATGAAAAGCGCTATATAAATAAAGACTGATTGATTGATTGATATAGAAATCGACCAGCATTTAATATCAATCCCTGCTTACAACCCAAAATAAATGTTACTTTAGATTCTTATAACAACATTGTACAGCTTGACACAGTTATGGTTTGAAATATAAAAACACACTATTTTCTCAGTGTTCCGTTGATTTATCCTTTAAAAAATTAGGTTGACACCAAGGAACTATCAAAACAATAAATTATGTAGGATCCTGACCACTTAAATTTATCACAAGAAATAAAATCAATTGCATAATTACACTGACATTTTCCTATCTGGCGCACTGTTTATTTCCTCAAAATTCGAGCCTTTAGTTCAAATTATTTTATGACAAAATCTAAATCTATATAAAATCCTAAATGGCTACTTAAGTTATTCTGCTCTCATGTCGTTTAGATACGGCTCTTGGAAGGAGCATGCGTGATCATAAACCAATTAATCACTGGTCTAAATAAACTATTTTCATTTTAAATAAAACTAAATATTCAATTTGTTATGTATTTCAGTGGAATGTTTTCATGTTTTTATGAAGGTAGTTATGAATAGAAAAGGCGGAAGAGATTAACTAGAATGCAAAACTATTGCTAATGCAGGAATAAGTGGAATTTATAAAAATAAGTGGAATTTATAAAAATGATTCACAATGTTTGCTTGAACTTTTCAATTTTATGAGAAAAAGATGGTGTATACTTTACCTTATGTCAGCAGCTAAAGGAACGCAAAAAGTTTGTGGAAGATTGACTATTTTAGAGGTTCACTACTTTTAGGTATCTTTTATAGGGATGTTAATTCTCACACTTATCACGATGACTTCTACTAAATTACTAAAATTATTAAGCAGTATGCTAATGCTACTAAAACAACCAAAACTTAACCACTAAATAAAGGATGTGGAATATAATTTCAATAGACATACTGTGTTAATTTAGTCAGTACTTATTACAATCTTATTACAATCTCTCCAAAACTTTATGATTTCCTTTAAATAGCGAATGAGCCTGGGGCAGATACTTACCAGCACCTGGCCTCCCCCTGGAACGTGATGGGCATTGTCCAGGGAACCCACCTTGGCTTGGGCCTTGTCTTTGAAGTCCAACCGCACGGTCTCAATGCGCACATTACCGCCCCCTAATGAGCACAACAGGAAATGCAACACAGGCTGTACAATTTGACTTACACTTTTTCCTTATTCATACAGTAACTGAAGAAAGGTATTGATATAGCCACTAGATGGAGCTGTGAACTATTGCTGGGAGATTAACGCTTCTATCTACAGAAAAGGCACTGCATATTAACCACAGCTACATTAAAAGCAAAATGTTGAACAAAGTAATCTAGACAAGTATAGCCTTCAACAGGTGGCAGCAAGTCACATTTAATGTTTTTTAATGCCATTTCAATGTCTAAATGCTAGTGATGTGACGTTCATGACCGACCGAATCTCACATGTGAAAAGAGCCGGATCTTTTTCTTCAGTCAATTTAATCCAGAACTCCCCTGAACGAACACAAGAATCAGCCCAACAATGAAGCAGGCAACACAAGTGAACGCTAATGCACTAAAAATTATTTGTCAGACAATTGCAACCTCTTTTTATTAGTTTGTGGCGCAGGATTTTATTCACAAACATGTTTTTAAAATCACTCTCATTGTCATTTTAGATTATTCAAATAAAAAAAGTGTGCCTTTTATCGATTACGTCTCAGATATTGGCTGGCGTTATTAAACTGTTATATGTTATATCAAAAAGAGCCAGTTATTAAATCCCATCACTACGAAATACTATATTTTTAATGCCACAAATAGAAAAAAAATCTGTGTATATTTCATTTCGTAACCATTCTAAACATTCAAACAAATGGGAATGAGGGGACATTTTGATATTAAAAAGTAAGCTGGACACAATAGGAAACTTTAGAGCAAAATGTTGTGTGAAATTTCAGTGAGAACTGCATTGAACTCTTTTTAGGCCATAGTTTTGTGTGTTTGACCAATGTATGCAGTAAAAAAATTGGAACAATGTCTTTGAGTGGGCTCTGTCTCTAAGGAAAATTTTTATTAGATTTAATGCAAGTTTGAATTACAATTTAATGCTTTTATTTAATGACTGTAAGGCCTCAATAATTTAATTAATGACTTTAACTGGTTTGTAATGCCCTGCTGAAACCCTGTTATGAACACAATGGACCATATGTTACTCACCTGGCCGATGATGGATGTTGTCTAAAGAGCCGCACTTGGAGGTCACGTGGCTCAGGTCGATCTTCTTGTTCTGGATCTGGATCTGCAAACACAAAAGTGAAGTAAAAAAACACATGAGGGATGAATCACCACCGTTGCACCCCTTGTGTCACATGGAGGAAAATGCTAGAAATCAAAGCACTGTAGTCTAAAGTACTAAAGGAGGATACAAATAAATAAATGTAAAAAAAAGAATCTATGAAAAGAAACACAATGTCCCCCCATATTTTATGTGCGAATGGAGCGCACCTCCATTATCACCGACTGTAATTTTATGCAAAGTGTTTTTCACAATTTCTTGACACTTGGAGAACTGACTAGAACAAAGAGGCCATATAGTTTAATACATAGTGGCGTCTTGTTTCCCACGCATCAAATGTCAAACATTTAAATGCCTGATTTTATACAGGATTGTGTTCACGTGGGAGGACATTAAACTGCATTTACTCAATAAGGTCCCAAAATCCATTAACCTGTGTCTTTACAGCCGTACAAAGTAAATTATGTCTTTTTTTTTTTACTATGATTGCACTTTGTAGATGAAGGTAGGTTTATATGAGCAGATGCAGACTCTGAAATCACTGATCAAATACCGGGTTGAATTTGATTTACCCCCTTGCGCTTATTTATTTTGCTTCCAAGTAGCCAATACCAGTGTTTCTCATACTATGGAAGAGGTATATCAGGGAATTTGGGGTCTTGTCTTTTTAGATTTAAATTCAGTTTTGTTTTAGTCCTGTTATAGACATTGATCTAATGGTACTTGGAAAGTGAAAAATAAATCAACACAAATCCTTGTGGGTGCTTCTTGGTGTGAGTTTGAAAAATAAAAAATTGTAAAGTATGATATTCATTGTGGTGGACGACAGGCCAGAATTTTAAGGAACATTTTACAACTTAAAATGAGATGTTTTGACTTATTTTATAAGTACAATGTCTGTGATTACTGGACCAGCCCGAAGGAAACAATGATGACTGCGATCTTTGATTTGTGCCTAAAGATGAGTTTCAAAACACATAACTTTCATAGTGTACAGCAATATTGACACTCATTTGGCTTCTGTTGCCATGCTCTGACAGCATCTGCACACCCTCTATTAGTCCCTGCCCTCTATCTGCAATTATAACTTCAAATTCTAGTGCATCATGAACACAACCTGTAGATTTCAATACCTGCTTTTACATTTTGCATAGCTCTCCATGCAATTCCAGTCATTTCCTCTGTATCTCGTTTGAGGGCAGGATCGTGTAATGTTTTCTTCCACAGTTTCCATTGGAAACCTCTTGTCTCTAAATTGCAAATGGTGCTCAAGCCCACGAGAATTCACTAATGTGCATTCATGAGAAATGTTTTAATTGCTTTATTATCCTCGAGCCAGCGCAACTTCATTTTGATTCAAACACATTTCTCTAATCATTTTATGCCTCAGACAGCTATAATAGAAATCATTCATCTCGGAGTTAAAATATTATGAAGCTCATGTTAGGTATTAGCAACAGCAATAACTGACAGATGCTGACAGGTCATGTAATTAATCTTGACTTTTGTTACTTGGTGTAGTAGCTTAAAAAAAAGCCTCGTCAAATGGGTTCAAGCTACTTCCCCTGAGGACTATAATGTCCACTTCGGACGTTATACGAAGACGTTTACAAACATGTTCTGAAATCCATGTTTCTTGTATTAGTCAAGTAGATGCTCTTTTAAAGTGGACATACACACATTTTCAAAGAATATGAATTCATTTAGTTAGTGGTTGTGTGAAGCCATTTGAAAAAAAGTGGAGTTTGCTCTTTTTAAAACATAATGAAAAAAGAAAGTACCAAAATGACCCGGATCCAAAGTTTACATACCCCCGTTCGGTGTATTGCCCCCTTTAGCATCAATGACAGCTTGGAGCCTTTTGTGGTGGTTGTGGAGAAGCTTCTGTGTAATCTAGTGGTAAAGCGGCCCATTCTTCTTGATCATAAACCTTTGATCAGGGTCATTTTCTTTTTTCAGTATGATTAAAAAAGAGCAAACTTTTTTTCACCACAAATGGCTTCACACAACCACGAGTGAAAAAACTATGAGTGAAAACAAAATAAAGAATTCATATTCTTTGAAAAATAGTAAAAAAAAAAACTTTGGAGCACAACTGTACAATGCATGATGCATTGCTTTTGGGTACCTCATGACGGATTTTACATCTTTTCAAATTTAAAACAATGTTTATGTATTGGAAAAAATCCTGTATCACCAGTAACAACTGTGTTGGTCATTATCTTGTTTAAGTGCCCTATGCAGGCCGGAGTAGTAATGAGCACTACATAAATGCAGTCTGAAGATGTAAATCAAAGCGCAGCGAAGGAACAACCAAAGTTACCAGGATTACAGCTGCGTGAATGAGAAAAAAACAAACAAACACACCTTGCTATGTTTTTGATGAAGGAACAACGCGAGATAGAAGTCAAATTTGCATAATATATCCATTAAAACATGTTTGAACTCTATATTTAATCTTAATTTTTAAACGATAAATGTCAAATGTAATGGTAATGGATGTAACTTGCGGAAAAATTGCTATTTATACATTTTTCCCCCAAAATCATCCAGCCCTACTTCCCTTTCAATGAGACTTAAAACCACCAATTAAGAACGCTGTGGATTATATTAAAGAAAAAGAAGGCAGGCAGAGGTCTGTGGCACGGCTGCCTCAGTGAAAAGTAAAGATAAAATACATGAAAGAAAGGAAAGGAACAGCACTGGGACACCACGGACATCAAAACACACAGACAAAAGCGCTTTGGCACAAGAAGACTCACATGTCCACCTCCTGCCGAGAGGCCCCTCCTGTCCAACGAGCCACACCTAGACTGAACATGGCTATAGTCCAGCTTTACACTGGGAATGAGGACCTGCAGTGAGGAGGCGAGCAGTGAGCACACAAGGCATGGGCTGCTAATGGGGTACAATGCAGCGCACACTTAAGTTTGGGACAACTTCAGCAAAATGAAACAGGAAACATTTAAACTGTTTTGGGATAATTATACTCCAGCTTAGTGTTTCTTAAGTTTGTGTTTCGGGGGCACCAAAACGTTTATTTTTCTCTTGGAGGGCAAGCCAGCATGTAGAAAGATCAAACGCAAATCTGCAGATCTTTGATTGAATGGGCCCGATCTTGTGTTTCTAAATGCAGACTAGACTTTTGCAGAGACGGTGGGCGCTCTGTGCAATCTTCAGTTTTATATCTGGCGCAGTAAGTTGGCTGGACAGACCCCCATGTCGATGTTATGCACAGCAGTGGTCCCTCCCCAAGCTTTACCTCCTACAGACCGTCCTAGACTGGAATATTTTCAGCTACTGTGGCGGGCGGTGTGTGTGGTCGGCGAACGTGCTGGTGTTTTGATCACGTTTCTGCGGCGTGGAGTTTTCCCCGCACTCTTAGTAATACTGGCGCAAGAGCCTAACCGTCGATACATTCTGGAGCTGGACAGTGTTTGACTCACAGTGGGAAAAATAGTTTGTAGTTTTATCCTGCGAGCGCTTAATAAGACGCGCAATGTTAATGTAGAGAAGAGGAGAGCAAAGATGAAGCGCGAGTTGTAGTCAGAGCTGTTTGTTTTTTTCTCTAAGCGATGCCCTCAGGCTACCGGAAAAAGCACTGGCGTAACGTTGTTTGTGCACAAGATACCAACTTTGTCTTGAGCAGCTTGTATATAGCAACTGTATATCCTTTAATTATAGTTGCGTTTAGAAGAAAATCTGATTTGGTGTCAGATTAATAACAGACTGTTAGGTGCACAAGTTTATCAAATATATAACCCTCAAATATCTAAGCAGGGAGAAGGGACCTGTTGCTGTGGTATTGGGCGCTCCAAAATAAATTAACTGATTGAACATTAATAGTAATTTCATGGTGGCCTCTTTTACAGAACCACTGACTGTCCTGTACATCAATTTACAGTATATTTCTTGAATTTATCCACAACTGAGAGGAGAACCTTGGCTTGCGATTGAAAACAAAATCGCCTCTCGACATAAAGTATTAAAACTGGATTAAGAGAAACTAAGAGTTCTTTGCTTTTACGCTACTATAGAGGAGCAGATGGCTAAAACAGCATGCTTCAAAGTCAAGATGCAACAAAATGCAAAGTGAAAGCAATTCAAAATGGGAGATCATTAGTTCAAAATAGGGAAGATGAACTATAGCTGTGCGATAATGAGCTGAGAGAGCGAGGGCAGGAGGAGTGAGGCATATAGAGCAGCTGAGTACAGTAAAAACACAAAGAAGATACATTCTGCTGAGCGCATCAAAGCTGAGGGCGTTACATAAACTACAGAGACGCACATTTGACACTTTAGCGTTTAATACAGTACACAGGGTTAAATCGGAAGTCAAGGAAAAAGGAGGTAAAAATTGTCTCAATCCAGGTTGAATGTTAGCTATACTTATTTTAGTAAAGTCTCAAAAGAGATTGTGGTTTGCATAATCAGAATGTCACATTTTTTTTAAACGTTGTAATGTGGTGTAAAACATATTTTTTAGAAAACTATTAATTATTATTTGTCTGTGTCATGTAAAAGAAAAAAAGACGTTTAAATTCAATTCCAAAAGGTACAAAAATAAATGAAGAGAAACCAGAATTAAGGCAATCGATGCACACAATAAAGTAAAAGAATAAAGTAATTTCCTGTTATATGTTGAACCTCAAGTGAATTCATATAAAGTGTCTAGCTGGTAATTTAATACCAGTCTTCCAGTCATTCCAGGGATACATGTACCGAGTGTGACAATCTGGACATTTGGCGAGTGAGGATTTACAGCAGCAACTGTCGTTACACTAAAACCTAAAGTTATTGCAGCTGCCTTTGGAGACTCAGAGGTATGCGAGTAAAATCTGATGTTGAAGACAGGGCTATTTTAACACAGTTTAAACAGTGAACTTTAGAGAAGTCTGGGGGATGTCACTTTATAAGAAAGCCACACAAGCTCAGCTGAGATATACCACCCTTTACAGAATAAGTTTAAGGACTAATAACAAAGAGCTCAACCTGGATCATCACAGAAATAATAATAATAATAATAATGCATCAGTTTTATATAGAAATCAATTTAGAGTGGTGTTTTAAATTTGTAGTCAACGTGAGGAATTATAGGTAAAAAAGTATATTAATAATATAGTTTTTTGAAATCACTATGACAACATACTGACTGGAAGTGGTGGATGTTTTGAGGTCCTTGAGATTTTTCTGTTCGGTAAACAAATCCCCTCCCCCCCAAAAAATAAATAAAAAAATTAAGTAATACATTGAGCACCCCACCTGTCCTCCTTTGGGCTGGTACTTGATATTTTCTGTAGACCCGATCTTAGACTTGATGTTTTTGAAGTCAGGCAGCGGTTCACTGATGATGCGGAGCTGTTTGGGTGTTGTAGCGGGAGATTTGGGAGGGGTGCGGACCACTGCCACCTTCCTCTCATGTGACAGGAGGCTGAGGGAGCGCGGGGTGCCCGGGGTCCTGGAAGAGGATGAGTAACTGGGGGGTGTACCAGGGGTCACACCAGCGGAACCGGGCGTCTGAGGCGTGGAGTGACCGCTGCGGGCCGAGCGAGACCGCATTGTCTGTGTCACTGTGGAGAGGGACCGTTTTGTGAGTTGAAAAGAGAGGGAGGAAACATACATTACAGGCCCTGTACAGTTGACCGAGGGAGCTAGAACTACAGTACTAGCTGCAATTTGAACTCATAACTAACTATCCATTATGATTCTTTATGAACAGTGCGATTCTTCATGGGAATGAGTTTAAAAGTATGTTTTATATCTTTCAGAGAGCAACTGGTATTTTACTGCCACAGCTACTCTAACAATTCCAGGCTTGCTTAATGGACCAATGTTTTTTCCGCGCTTGCAATCAATACAAATGATTTATTATTGATTTATTTATGATTTATCATTATCCCCAAGTGGTCTCTATATTCACACATATCTGCTTTTACAAAATACTGCAATAGGGACAAAATACATTCCACTCTGCAACTACAAGAAATTAAAAATCTTCCTTGATCCTTCATGTTTTATACGGTAACTTAGAATAAAATACAATAGGGTAAAAATACTTTTAGAAAGAGTTAGACTGAATATGCAGGATTATTCTAACACAAATTAATCAAACCGGTGCAGTATGGTTTTCATGAGAGAACACCCATATTGAACCTTGGTCAGTCAATCGCTCAAAAAGTGAATAAACTGGGTCAGGGACAATACGGAGTTTAAAAATGTTAAAAATTATGTATGTTCCAGCCATGTCCTAATGCGTAGAATGAGCCCAGACCTGTTACCACAACTGTCTCTCAAATCCTGCACTGTCATTCAAAAAGTTGTTAATTCGGGTCAGAATTTCCATCATGCACAAGCTTAATATAGAAACTGCAGTTACGCGTAAGACCTGAGGTGGCAGTAGTGAGTATAAAAATGACCAACTTGCATCTAGTCCCTTTAAGTAAGCATAGTTTTAACCTGGCAGTTTTGAGAGTGCTTTGAAATAGACTGTGAAACTCTTATCACAAGAGGTAGGCATCAACTGAGTTTTAAATAAGTTGAAATTAGTTTGAAAAAATAAATAAAAAATAAAGCAAAAAAAAAACAGATACAGTATATTAGTAATGACTACCGTATTTTCCGGACTATAAGTCGCACTTTTTTTCGTAGTTTGACTTGGGGGGCGTCTAATATGTGTTTTTCACATGCCACTAGAGGGCACTGCAGGCTAATCAAGCAGCAGAAGGAACATTTGGAGTGAGTGAGAAGCGGCGGTTACTTGAAATAAACACACAAAGAAAGCTAATCACGGGCTAAAAGCTAGATGGCCACAGCTAGAGGAACGAGTTTACAAATGGGAGCTTAAACAACGTGCTGTTGGGAGAGGCTTGTCAACAGTTACGCCTCCGTGTCCAGGTGTCGTCCGTCTCAAGGTGACGCAGAGGATGAAGATTTCAATGGATTTAGTGATTTGGAGTGAGATCGAGAGTTTGGTATGTTCTTTATGCTATAGTTATCTGATCTGTTTATGTGACGTTAACAAACCAGACACCTATTTAGTTTGTTGTTTATGCTTCATGTAGTTTCTATTACGTTAGCATACCGTACGCCTATTCAGCTCTTTGTTTTTTTCATTAGGCAACGTTTGACTAGTGCGTCTTATACTCCGGAGCGACTTATCTATGTTTTTTTCTTCTTCACTACACATTATTTGGTCTAGTCCGGAAAATACGGTAGTTGCTTTGGTTACTTAACATGTAGTAGTGCAACCATAAATGTACAGTTATTTGAAGATTGTAGCAACAGTACACATAATTATGCTTAAAATGATTAAGCTTTATACCTCTCATACTGGGGGCCCGTCCAGTCCTAAACTCGGCTCTCGCCTCAGTCCGAAAAGCTACATGAGACACAAAGATTAAAAAAAAAGAAAAAAGATATTTGGTAAAGAGGCTGTAATGCACATATTTTATAGTTTTGAATTATTTATTGGTCTAGTGGTCTCACATGTCGGTCTGCGTGGAGCGGTGGAGCCAGAGCTGGTGATGGATGTGGAGCTCTCCTCGTGATCTTGATGGACGCGTCGAGTCCATGTTGCTGTGGGTCGAGCGTACCTCCTGATGGGGCTTCGAGACTCACCATCCTTTAGGAAGACAGACGTTTGAATTATCTCCCATTTCCATTGTAGTTTAATAAGCAAAACTTTCGTATGAACCATCAACATTTGTTATTAGGGATGTAACAATACCCAAATTGCAGTAAGTACTATAATCGTGTAAATCTCACGGTCCAATACGTCGATATTGCAAGGAGAAAATGTTACTATAAATGATTGCCCTGCCATACATTTAATGCAATTACACACTACCTGACCAAAAAAGAAAGTCGCCACCTGGATTTAACAAACTGTAATGAACCAGGGTTACTGCAGTTGGTCAGATCTAGCTTCAGCAACACTATGTGCCCAAAGAATAAGATCAGCTGAACATCCTGAATGACCGGGTTATTCCATCAATGGATTTCTTCTTCCCTGATGGCACGGGCATATTCCAAAATGACAAAGCTAGGATTCAATGGGCTCATATTGTGAAAGAGTGGTTCAGGGAGCATGAGACATCATTTTCACACATGGATTGGCCACCACAGAGTTCAGATCTTAAGTTACCCCATTGAGAATCTTTGGGATGTGCTGGAGAAGGCTTTGTGCAGTGGTCACACTCTCCCATCATCAATACAAGATCTCTGTGAAAAATGAATGCAACACGGGATGGAGAAAAAAAAATCGTTTGACATTGCAGAAGTTTATTCAAGCAAAGTCACAGTGGAAATCAAAGCTTAAAGCAGTACTAAGTAACTTGTTTACCTTAATAAATCCTTTTAAAATCCCTCTGGGGGTAATACAAGTGTTAATGGGATGATTAGGGGTCTTTCATCTCCCCCCGGTGCCTCTGGCCAGAAAACCACATTTGCAACTTGACTGCCACCGGACCAGAGCAACCAATACACACTAATGGAATCACGAAGAAGAAGCTAACAGGCTAATGGTCAAAGCTAACTGCGTAGTATTTACAGCCAAGTTTGAGTGAAAGAAATAATTTCCATTGTGTAATTGGATGTACAATATCCCTCTCTCCCTTCGCTTTTTCTGTCAGCGTAGTATTTACTTTCACGGACAATTAATAAATAAAAAAATCGCAACTTGCTACGACACCTGCAGTTGCGCTTATGGCCTCTAGGGACAAAAGTTACTTAGTACTGCTTTAAGGTGGTCCAATAAAAAATGATAGCGTGTGACCTTTCTTTTTGGTTAGGCAGTGTATATTTTTTTTTACATAAAACAAAAGATAACAAATGTAATTTAATTTTTCACAGGATGCAAAGGACTATGGTCTATGTCAGTAGTTTTTCAAACAGGGGAGCTTGTACTACTGGGGGTACATGGGCTGCTTCATGTGGTACTCGTGCTCCTCTGCAGTTCAAGTGCAGTTTAAAGACTATTCATATTTATGTACTCTTATGTGTTGGACCTGGTTGAGACCTACTTTATGTTAGGTCCTATTTTAAACCTGGTTTAGTCAAGCTTGTTATGATGATTTAATGTGGTCCTTTGTAGAGCATGAATTTCTGAGTATGTAAAAAAAAAAAAGGAAGTCTCTAGCCCATTCTTGTGTGGAGTTATGGATTTTTTAAGAAATAGCCAGAATTCTCACTCCAGCCACTAGGGGGGAGCTTAAATTAAAGAAAAGGAACAAATTCCACACGTGTCCAGCAGAGGGCATAGACATAATAAGAGCTCAGGATATAAACAACACATTACATTATAGCCATGTGGTAAATGGTCCCAGGGTATCGAGTGTGGAGTGAATGAATAATTACTATATGTAGCACTTTGAGAAACGTGTGACACAGGCTGATAAAGCGCAAGAAGTGTAAGCCAATGTTATTTATTAGTCCTTTATAATATATGCGGCTGAATTTCGGCCCGCGACCCAAAACAAGTTCGACACCCCTGGGCTAAGGTATCACTTGAAGTCAAAAGTTTGAGAACTATTGAACCAAAACGGTTTAGACATAAAGTAAAAGAAAAAGTGAGACTTCATCACGATTCACAATACCTTCAATATTGTTACATCCCTAAGAGCTAATATGTTTTTCTGATTGACATACCTTGGCAGTGAGGTTGCATATAAAAAGGTTAGGTTTAGAGGCGGTTGCTCTATCTAAAGCTGCCGATCTGGATATGGAGGTGGGGATCTTTGTTAGTGGTGAACGATGGCACTAAGATGGAGTCAGTCCCAGTGAGAAACACAAAACACAAGACACAAAGTGACTGTGACAAAACATGCAGAAGGATGAATCTGAGCCCGGCCACTCGCCTGACTCACTTCATACAGCCTATACTACACAGAGTAAGAAGCATGGCACAACTCCATAGAGAGATTTCCCGTTAGACAATTCTGGTCTGACCAATCCCAGTGCAGGGGGCAGGCTGCCGAGATGGAGTAATTTCAGGATTTTTGTTATTTAGAACTAAATTTTCCAAATGGGGGTCACAACAGATCTTTTATTTCAGCTTAGCTTCTGTTTTGATAGTATAGAATAGAATAAAATGGATTGAGCTGTGTCTCTGATTTGTTCCTTCTGTTCCTGTCAGTCCCATCTTGAACTTTTACAGTCTATTAGAGCAGTACCAGACTGACGTACTCTGTTACAAACACATGAAGCGAGTCATGTGGCAATGCCAGGCTAGTTGAATCTGATATGCAATGGACAGATCAGATCACTGTATCAATATACTCCAAATACAAAAATTAAACACACAATTACAGTTATAATTGTAAATGCTATATGGGTTGTGATGATAACGATGAATAACAGTAACACTAACATGGTAATAAATAAGGTATAAGAAACAAACAAAAATGATACACTTGTTATAAAGTGTAACATACTGTAAATGTTGACTTAATGTAATGCATTGTTGCATTTGTTGTAAATATGTAACCAACTTAATGTCATAATATTAAAAGATAAATAAAAAAAACTGCTGGATATACTACAATTATTCTATCTCTCATTCTTCAGGCATTTAGCAAATAGAAATCATTAAAAAAAATTCTAATTGACCTAAAAAAGTAAACTTTATTTTGGTTTCATGTCAGACAGTGAGAAAAGTGTATGTAAACATCTGGTTCTCTCACTGTATTTTAGTCACGACAAAAGGTATGAAACACAAATTGGACAATTTTCTTTCTTTCTTTTTGTGTGTAATATTATTTAAAATTGCCCAAAAAGACGATTGATCCCTTTGTCAACCTGCTTTTGTGATTTGACTAAACAAAACAATGACTTTTCGTGAATTCGTAAATTAGCTCCATTTCAACTCTTTGTACATGACTGAAAGAGATTTCAGTCATGAGATTTGCAAACCACTAACCACTTTTTATGTACATTGCCAATGTACCAGCTTACTTGGGGTTTGCAATGTACACTAGTAAAATAGGAAATGGGTGTTTCATTATTGGTGGTGGACATATTCAACAGCAGTAAACAACAAATTCAAACAAAGTGCCTTATGCAACACCACAGATAAAGCAAATGGGAATTTTAATGTGGGCTTTTATAAAACTTTCTCTGTGTACTTTGTACTTACTTTATGCAGCACTGACGTGACATTTTATATATGCAGAAAGTGTGTTATTTTAGACACAATGACTGCCATTACTGCGATGGCGGAGTGAAATGAAGTCACGACCAGAGCCGCTGGAGAAATGTCACAGGGCGAGCTACCACCCACACACTCAAAGAAAATCCAACCGGAGGTGTCTTGTATAAAAAGCCCATTATACACAAAAACAGCTAATATTTTTTAACTAAGCCAGATACAAATTTTTTTTTTTTTTTTGTATAAATAATTTCAGTTCTTACTATTTGCTCATGCCATTTAAATGGCAATTTCAATTAGACTAATTATTTTTGCTTATGACTAGAGCCAAACATATTGAGGAGTACAGCCACTTGATATCTGATGATGAGATGAAATAGTCATTTTAAAATTAATCTAACCATCAAAATAAATTATTCATTCAACATTTCTGAGAAACAGTGTCAATAAATGTTTAGTTTTAGCCAAAATCATTGGTCTGGCTTCCCCTTGCTTCTGATGCTCATAACACATATGTACAATAATACCTAACAGTCTAAACATCTACTAATGATAAAGCCTTTTTACTGTATGCTGTTTTGTACTGTTGAGTCTTACCATGGTTTGTTGATCTGGCGTGTAGCTGCTGTAGGTTACTCACCGAGGCTCTGTCACGTGACTGTCTGGCCACGCTGAGAGGCTGGCGTCCGTCTGGTAACGTTTCTGGAAGACAATAATATGGAGTGAGAGACATTCAAAATTATGAGACAACAAACATCACAGCACACAGGGGAGTGAAGTTACATTCAGAGATAACTCCACTCCTAAATGACGTTTTATTGAACTATGCTTTCTATTTCATCATTTGAGATCATTGTGGTTACCCATCCCACAATAAGCAATTTTGAACAATACCAACATTATTATTGACTTTATGAAAACGATATGGTCATATGGTACCTGATATATGATACAATATTTTTTATGGCTTTCACTTTATTTCATGCCGAATTTCAGATGTTAAATGGCTCTAACATCGCTGACATGTGCCATATGAACCATCTCGGGCCCGGAGAACTTCAGGAAGGGGTCTCCTGGTGGTTCCAAGAGTCAGGACTAAACACAGTGAGGCTGCATTTCAGTTTCATGCAGCTAAAATCTTGAACAGTCTTTATGAGGATGTGAGACTCTGACAATGTTCAAATCCAGGCGGAAAACAGTTCTTTTTACCCGTGCATATGACAACTGAAAGTTTTTTATCTGCACTCTTGCCCTTTACTGTAATTGATCATTTTTTAGGTTCATGTTTTATCTGCTTTCTTTTAATTTTATGCAACTGTGAAGCACTTTGAATTGCCTAGTGTATGAATTGTGCTCTACAAATAAACTTGCCTTGCCTTGTATGCATATATACATTTCTATAATTTAACATTGCATCAAAGGTTTTACATAAATTTCTCGTACAACTGTATTCAACTGCACTTTCTTACTTTAGTAAAAGGCACTGAGGCCTGGGGCAGGCGCTCACCCTGTGCTGCTGGAATCACAACAAATTCAAAACATTATTTTAAATCTCTTGTTCTTTTTCCTTTGTTGCTTTCTTGTTTAGAATCAACTTAGCTAGTTTGACGTTGAACAAGTTGTTTTTGAAGGCAACAAATGCAAACAAACAAACATCCATCCATCCATTTTCTTCCACTTGTCCGTTGCCGGGTCGTGGGAATCACATTGCACCAGCCCCTATGGCTCCTCCTGCAGGTGGTGGGTCCACAGAAGGACGGCCTCATGGTTCTAACCGGGCCTGTTGGTCTCTCATAAGGGACTTCTTTCCACTTTCTGCTTTTGCTGGAGTGTTTATTTTTGACAACTAATTTTGTACTTCTACGCAGGTCAAATTATTTTGAAGCATCTTCACTTGAGAACAATTACTGACTACTCTGCCACCCTTTGATGATGGCGAAACCACATAAATGTCTCAAGTCTTCAAGGGGCTATTTGATGTTTAAATGCTTTGTAGTACAAAAAACTTAGTAATTCCACAAAGGACAAATGCTTTGGGGGAGGTGGTTGATGCCCCTTTGAGAACACTGCTGTGTGGAGATTTGGCAGGATATCACAGAGAATGGGGGATTTTGTATTACATAAGTCAACCTTGGAAAACAACCTAATTGGGGCGCTGCAGTGGTGCTAGTGTTCAGCGCGTTCGTCTTTGCACTCACAGAGCACGGGACGGTGGGGGAAAATGAAGTGCAAACTGCCTGTGGGACAGAGGGGCGTACGCAACCATTATATTGCCACGTCCTAAGAACAAAACCTCGGGAATCACCAGTTTCCTAGCAACAGACAGCGGCTGTAAAAACGTAGAGTGGATTTGTTCCTGTCGGAGATCGGGGGGTCAGGAGTTTATGGCTTTTACTGATAAAACACAGTGGCAATATTTATAAGGACATGTTTATAGCTTGACCAGCCAACTCTTCTCCTCAATACAAAGAGTCAGAACCTTGTCCAATCCCCCCGAGCTCTGATACTCGGGGTTGACAGGCAGATAAACCGATCAAAGAAATGTTTGGTCCCTCTAGCTTCAAAACAAACATGAATATGAAGAAATGTTTAAAAGAGGGTATGTCAAAAAGACTGTTAGGTGATTTAAAGTTTGACACAGTGATATTTTAGAGCAAAATACCTGCTACATTTGAGAGATAAGCTGCAAATAAACTGTATTTGGAACTGATCGATTGAAATCTCAGCGCGCTTAAAAAATTTGCAGTTAGAAGGTTCCCTTAAACTTCTGCTTTCATTAGCTATATTTCAGCGCCGTTGTTCCATTTGACACATAATGACAGAGTAAATAAAGAGGAAAAAAGAATTGTAGGAACAAAAAGAACACAAAATATAAAAAAATGATGGAAAGACTTTATTGTCTCGAATACAACACAAAAAAGGTAAACAGATCTGGGCAAACAAAACAAGACAAATGAGAAGACCAACAGAGGGCGACAGCGGAGGTGGGACAGGGCTGACTCAAAGGTGACTGTCCCACACATAGCACAGGGGCAGGACATGGGTTCACCTGTGGTTCTCCTCCTGGGACATGAATGATGCTGAACGGGCCGGGTCTGACGCACTGCCGGCTTCAGTGGCGTCCGCCGGGTAGGAGAGTGTGTCTGAACTTCAGCTTTTTTAGTCATCTCTGTTTTCTTTAACAGGGCTGAAATACACCATATTTATTAAGCACTTTTTTGTAGTCTAGCATCTCGGCATGACTTAACAGATCCATCTAACAACAGCTCACACCTCAACTCACCAAATATTGAGAAAAAATACCCTTGAATGATTTCTTATAATGCTTTACATCTTTACTAATATACCGTCTATTTTAAAAATGTCACCCAATAAATAGAATAAGGTGTTTGCTTTGAGGGGCTCACCTCTCCAAAAACCTAACCAATAACTTTACTAGGAGCTTGAGATATTGAGTAAAGGTAGCCAAACATGAACTCTACATAGGTTAGGTCCTCATCCAAATCTCTGATAACCCACAGCAAAAATAGCATCTTCTGTGTCTGGCTGGTCATAAGGAGAATGCTTTATATTGTTGGTGACAGTATAATCCAAAAAGTTACATAGTGTTCCTTTAACATAAATATTTAAAAATGTTCATACCTTTTTTCTTCTTGACCTCCTCTCTTGGAACGCAGACTAGCTCCTTGCGCGCAGGTTTGCGTTCAGGTGTGGAGATGCGGCCTTTGGGTCTCGAGGCCTCGGTTTTGGGTTTGACTTGCTTCTCTGGCTTTGTCTGTGGTGTTTGCTTCTTCTGGACTCCGTCGGGCTGTTTGACTGGAGTCTGCACTTTGGGCAGAGGCTCAATCTGCTCCGTGGCCATACTCTTGTCATCATCTGCAAGGCATTGGACAATAGTCTACTATTTATCTGGTTGGACTAGACGATGAAAGTTTAAACTAAAAATGGGCAACAACCTAAAATTGTATATGTTATATATAGCTTGGCAGAATTTGACGGATTATTATGTTATTTTAGATCCTTTCATATCACTTGAAGTTATATCGCCTCACCTTGTGTATCGACCCAGGAGCTGTCCAGTATGGAGTCGTCCATTGTGGTCTCGTCTCTGTCATAACTTTCTGTTGGCTCTTCCGTCTCCACTGTCTCCTTCTCTGGGCTGGCCGGGGTCTCGGGCACCTCACCTACCTCCTCCAAACTACCCTCCTCTATCTCCGCCTCTTGGGCCACCTCCACTTCTTCTACCTCTTCCACTTCTTCTACCTCTTCCACTTCTTCCCTCTCTTCCCCTTTTTCCTCTTTATGGACCCCTACCTCCAGTGCGTCTGCCTCGGGAGGGGCCGAGAACCGCACACTGTGGCCTGGCTCTTCGGCTTCGTCTATAGTCTGAACCACAGTGATAAAATCGTCCTCAACTGTAACCACCGATTCAATGGCGGCGTGTGTCTCTGGGATGTCTTTCACCAGATCCTCCCCTGTCTCAGCCTGTCGCACTTTCTCAGCTGCCTCCATCTCCATCTGGGCCAATCTTTCTTTCTCTTTTAACTCTGCTTCCTCCTTTTCTTTTAACTCTTTGGACAATGTTTCTTGTTCCTCCTTTTCCAATCGTTCCTTCTCCTCCTTCTCTCTCTCAGCCTTTTCCCTTAACTCCAATTGCTCTCTTTCTATCCTCTCTTTCTCCAATTTTTCCCGCTCCTCTTGTTCTTTCTCCTCTTTTAACTTCCTTTCTGCTTCTAGTTTTTCCTGCTCTTCCCGCTCCCTCTCCTCCCTTAATTTTCTCTCTTCATCTTCCTTTGCTTTTCTCTCTTCTTCTTCCTTCACTTTCCTGTCTTCTTCCTCTTTCAATTTCTTTTCTTGCTCTTCCTTCACTCTCCTGTCTTCTTCCTCTTTCACTTTCCTTTCTTGCTCTTCCTTCACTCTCCTGTCTTCTTCCTCTTTCAATTTCTTTTCTTGCTCTTCCTTCACTTTCCTGTCTTCTTCCTCTTTCAATTTCTTTTCTTGCTCTTCCTTTAATTTCCTTTCTGCTTCCTCCCTCGCGTCTTCCTCCTTAAGCTTGCGTTCGGCCTCTTCTCGCTCCTCCTTAGTGGGAGAGAGCGATCTCTTGGGTGACCCATACAGTTCCTTTTGCTTTTGCTTGGATGGAGACAGCACTGGTGATAGCAGTTTGTCATCATCAATGTTGCTATCCACAGAGGACGCCGGAGAGGTTTTGACTGGCCTTGCAATACGGTCCTTGGCCACGCCTGTGAGTTGATAAACATCTTCAGCATCTACTTCTTCGTAAGCTTCTTGATGGACTAATTTCACTTTCTCTCTGAGCTCTTGCAGCTCTCGCTCCTCCTCCACACTCAAAGGTCGATCTTCCATCTCCAATTTGCGTATTTGTCTTTCATAATCGGCTATTTCGGTTTCTGACACAGACCCCTCACGGCTCGCCGTTCGTTCAGTCTCGCTTTCAGTTCTACCGCCTTCTTCCAGAGTTACAGTCACAGTTGGTGTCACAAAAGATTCAGGTTGTTTTTCTTGCAAAATTGTAGGAATAGTATCATCTTTAACCTGATCCTGATCCTGAGTAGAATCCTTTCTTTGTTTCTGGTTTTCATCTTCAATAGAATCACCAGCCCCAGTTGTTTGACCTTCTAAAGATGTGTCTCTAACTGCTAGTTTCCTCGCTTGTTCACTCATTTTCTCCTCCAGCATAGTTGGACTAAAAGCTTGCCCCGCATTAGTCGTTGGGCTAAAAACATCAGCAGGTGAAGGCATCGGTCCTGAATATTCACTAAATACACAATATCCCATCTCTTCAAGTTGACTATCACTCTTTCTTGGACTTAGCTGCCCTGAAACCATGCTGGCCATCGGGTCATATAAAGCAGAGACATCTTCAGGTATGGACGTTTTTCTGTTAGTTTCTGGTTCAGTATTGTCAGAAGCAATTCTGGAACGATTACCGGCGAGGTCTAGCATTTCGGGCAAATCCTGCGCCATCATGCCACCATTTTTGAGAGTGGTGTTGGTTGGGTCTGGGGATTCTGGGGACATCGGCTCAGGGCTAGATTTTGATTCAGGCGTAATACTTTTAGGAGGTGACGAAGACTCCGTTTCTATAATGAGTGGTGGAAAGTTTGGTGTCTTTTCCACAGCGGGAGTAGTGACAGGCAGGTAGTCTGCTGATTCATCAAGACTACCACTTGTGTAAGACAGAATATCAGAGGCTAGCGGGGAGATGTTTCTAGGTTTGTTTGGATCTATTGCACCGATAGTGATATTTAGTGAGTAGCTTCTCTGCTCTAAGGCCAGTTTACCCGGAGAAAGCCGACATTCGTTACTCCTATCAGGCACTGTAATGACTTTTGTGTCCTCTTTTTTGGTTTCTGTCTCAGTAAGGGTACTGTAGCAAATTTCTGGAGCATTTGATTCCACTTTCTCTTCTCCAGATCTACTTAGTTCATAATAGCCCTCACCTTTATTGTGAGAGGGCTGGTCTACATCCACGGCGGATGTCTCAAAATAAGCAGACATGCCGGATCTATCCTTTGCATCACCTTCTTGCACTTTGCCTGCTGCTGATGAGAAATTGGTAGGCTCGCAAATGCCACTAAACTCTACTACCTCTACCGACGGCTGCTTTTCAGTGACTGTGATTGGTTCGCCGTATGTAGGTTGCAGAGTGACGGAGCGGACACATTCTTTGGCTTTGTTTGAGACATTCGGGGTAACAAAAGAGGGCATGTCCAAAGTAGGGCTTTCTGGCACAACACGTTCACCGGCAAAAAACTCCTGCATCAATGGTGGTTCAAAAGGCTCGTCGGGGCGTTTCTCTGATCCAATGCTGTCAGGACTTATAGAACCGCTTTTCTCGTCAGCCTGTTTGTCTGTCTCCATCTTCAAGGCTGTAGAAACATCTGTTAGTGGGATGCTGACAAAAGTACAAATAGCATGCAATTTTTTACTGGCCAAAGCTAGTATCAGTGAAAAAGGCGAAGCTCTTGTTTGAGAAACTTACAGCCAATGATATGGCCATTGCAGAACAGCGGCGAATTTATGGTGTTCATCAAGTCACAAATGGATGTCAACATGGAAATGAAGGTGACGAATCGGCATGAAGACATCGTGGAGCTGGGTGATGGGAACCAGGCAACATGATTTATTTTTTACAGAGTACATGCATGCAACTAAACAGAACATGTCATTCTTATGAAGCTCATTATATGAAGGATCCCTGTTTCGATAGGCATGAATGTGCAACACCAAGCCGTACATGAGCTGATAAAAAGCACAGCATTACTGTATCAATGCAATATGGTCAGCTTAAAAACATAGCAATAGAAAAATCCAAGCGCAAAAATAACATAAAAAAAAAATTAAGTTAAGGTAAAAGATTATGAATTATTTCACCATCAAGCCTGTGTTGCCTACAGCCGCAGCATAGCACAGACGTTTTGAGCCATTCCATCTCACTTGTATTGCTTTTTATATGCTTTATTCAGACTCCTAAAGGGAGTGCAGGAACATGCAGAGGGCAAGACACACCTGTGTCTAGGCTCTCCTCGCCCTCTGCTTCCTCCTCCTCTATGCTCCTGGAGCTGTCTGAAGCAGCACTAGCTGCCTCATCCGCCTCTAGCTCCAGGCCAAGGTCTTGGGGCTCGCTTACGGCCTCTGGCTCCTCCAGGCTGAGGTCCTGGGCCTCGCCTGCAGCCTCTGCCTGCTCTAGAGGCTCGGGCTGGGGGCTGTCCGGCTCGTCCCCACTCCACTGTTGCTCATCAAGAGCAGCCTCTGCACTGTCCTCTTCCACCTCCTCCTCCTCCTCGTACTCAGCTGTGAGAGCCTCCATGGTCTCTTCTTCAGAAACAGGGGGAGAGGGGACAAGTAAGACTAAAGGCAACACAGACTTGGGTTATGTAACAACACAACTGGATGGATACTTTCAGCTCTTGGAGATGTTCATCTTAATGTTTGTTAACATACTCATCGTACTATATAGTATGAAACCAGTGTGCGACTTCATAAAGTTGAAGCTTGAGCTTTTAAACCTCAGACATGCACAAATGTGTTGAACTTTTTGGTGTTCAATATGAACTATAGACATCTACTGTAGGTCCTCACAATAAAAAAAAAAAAAAAACATAACTTAATCTAATGGCACAACATGAACTTTCAGCAGTAGTTTGGATAGGCTTTTGTTATCAATTAGGGCTGGGTCCCGCACATTTTTTTCTTTCAAACCGGCACGTCAATACTTGGTTTACGATACAGATACCTGAACAATAAATTTTTCGAGACCAATACTAAAAAATATATGTCATCTAGAACCAGAACACAGAACAATAATGTTACATTAGCTTCATTTATTTGAGCCGACACAACTAAGTAATTTCCTTTAATGCTGCCCTTGGACAAACAGGCATCAAAACTTAGTCTCTAAAGATAAAACTTTTTTTCAACGGTACCCAGCACAATTAATTTATACACTACAAGTGAACTCAGGGTAGTTCTTCCGTTTAAGTTTCAATATTTATCAGCAATAATATGAAACTACAGTGGACCACATCATAAATAGCCTTTTCTTGTGCATTGTACACATTCTATTGCACAGTGATTTGACAATATGGATACAATTAATATTTTTGAAACTTATTAGTCAAATTTCACTGGGTTAGTGTATATTAGGCCCTGCAGTGTAATACTTGCATGGTCTAATTGTACAAGATTAATTTCTTATGAGTGTTGTCCTGTTGTTCCTGAGGGACATTTCTGTGGTGTGGGACTGTTAAGTGCTGTGGATAAACTGTACAGAAGCCACAGGTAGCAATGACTTTGAGTGAAATAAATTAAAGCGGAAATGACAAACATGAAATTGCTCAGATTTTGAGCAAACAAAAATGACAAGGACACAAGCCACAAACAGACAGACGAAAAGACGAACTGACGGAGAAATGTGAGAACGGGAGGATGATCGGGTCAAAGGTCATGAAGAAGGAAGAAGAATCGGAGTTAGAAAAACCATGAAAATAAGGAGGAGATGGAGGGAAATGGCACAGAGGAACCATGCGTGGTTCACCTTCGATCTGTCTAAAGGCCACGGCCTGCCCAGTGGGGCGAGAGCCCGAGTGCGTCCACTCTGGGCTGAACAAGGGGTGCTCATAGTACTCCTCGTCAGAGTGGTAGGGGTCGTCCTCGGGCACGGACACTGAGATGGAGGGGGCGAGGAACTTGCACCTCTCCCGAGAATTTTGGAAGCGACGGAGAGGGCCTGCCTCCTCCTCATCCCCTACATCTACAACAAGACAGACACAAGGAGAAGAACTGCAGGGAAGTCTGACACACGGACTGAAAGAGGAAGAGGGCAAAAGGAAACTGAAGACAAGAGGCATGAGGAACAAAAGGGTGCCAAAAATGTCCATCTATAAAATAATAAGTATGAAATAAAATGCACTAAATCATGTAACATGAAATGGCTGTGCAATATTTCATGTCATTTTAATTAGTTAAAATAACAGCAATAAATAATAGCTGAAAGATATTTGTTAGTCCAATCTCAGGAAGATGAACATTTTTTGCAATAAAATTTAAAAGGGAATAAGAACAAAATAAATGTCCAAGAAAGGACAAATGTAAAACATAAAGATCATTGGGAAATGAGAAAGAGAGGGACTGAGTATTGAAGTGACACATATTGGAAATAGACAACGACAGGAGACAATGACAAGAAAACAAAAGGTGGCCAGGCTCTAGGTACAGCTTTGTAATTCATCACTGTTGTACAGTTACAGTACTTTAAGTTGAAACCATAGTCTCCAGTTTTAGTTCAAAGGTACAGTTTACTGGTTCCCATACTTCTTGACAACAATAGCTGGCCAAGTGTAAGACACTTATGCACATTATAACCACTGCAACCAACAAGAGATGGACACAAATTAGATAAGAGTAATAATAGTAATACAATACATACGCTGCTTACAAGGGGACCATCATTGTGCCTTCTGTCAATGACACAGTTGGCTCCTGCTTTTAGAACGCAGCTGAACTCTCAAAACATATATTGTTTCTTAGCTTACTTACAAAAAGCCATCATTTTCTTATCTAAAGCCAAAAACAAACCATGTTTATAGCACTAAATTTGCAAGCATAATACACTATTACTGTAGGTAGTTGATGCAAAGACAGACACAGAGTGGGGCAATGCATGAAGAAATTATGGATAGACAATTCTGTGACAATGGTGATAATGATGAAAAAGACATACTTAGAAGTGATGTATGACAAAAATGAAGAACACTTCTCTGGTGGTTCTGGGTGGGACAGCAATGTGGCCTGTCCCCTGTGTAAAGGGAGGGGACTATTTCCAGTTACCAATCAAGCTGCACTCACAAGAGGGACCATTCTCCGTGTGTTAGCCTGGTACATGAACAGTCATCCTACCTTGTTCCAATGGTCCGAAGTGCTCTGCGGCTGGCGAGGGGGGAGGGGATGGAGGCAAATTGGTGGTATCTTCAACTATAGGAGAAGGGCAAACATAATACAACTACTTTCTTTCTCAGCTCTATAAATATTTGATACAAAGTCCAATGATTTTTGGGGTGAGTTTGACTTGGATAAAAGTTCATGCATTAATAATTAGATTCTGTCTGGAAGTATTAAACTGGTATAAAGCTCACCTGATGGCAGCCTTTGACTTTCCTGCTCCCCTTTAAGCACAGCTACAGCCTCGGCTGTCACCTCCTGCACAATCCTCGCAGAAACTTGCTCTGTAAACAAATGCAGTAATCATCGTCAGTAATTAATCTCTTGCAGCACTAGTTGTGATAGAAGCTTGGATAAAATTGAGGAAACTGAAGAAATAAAGTAAAATTTTAGTTCAAAGACGAAATGAAATGTATCTTCCAATGTGAAGTATTATTCAGACAGCTCTCCATTTTCAAAACCAATATATAAAACACAAACAAAAGAATCAAAAAAGCCATTAAATGCAAAGAGGTCAGTATTTTTTTTCTATCTGACGTCTTGAAATCACTGATTGATTTTGTCAAAAACAGTACGTTATTTTCTAATTTTGCTTCCAGAGGTTTGACTTGATGTCACAGCATTTTTGTCATGTCACGCATATGGGAGTAAAAAAGGAAAGTGATGAAAGTGATAACACTGCACAGTTTTGTCCAGGTTAATGCTGAGATGCTTGATAAAGTTTTCTCTTCAGTGAGGCCCACCACATGTCTTTTAGACCCGGTCCCAACCCCGTTTTTTTAAAACATTCTGTGGATCTATGGAACTTTTACACATGATGAATTGCTCTCTTCAGATGGGGGTCTTCGCTACTGCCTTTAAGGGGGCGGTGGTGAGGCCCGTACAGAAGAAGAGCAATTTGGACTGTAAAACATTTTAGACCGGTATCCAACTTACAATTTTTAAGCAAAATCTTAGAAAAACTTGTCTTTATCCAACTTAATGATTTTATAAATGCACATAACGTCCTTGAGAAATTCCAGTCTGGCTTTAGGGTAAACCACAGCACCGAGACGGCCCTTTTAAAGATCTTAAATGATTTTAGATTAAATTATGACTCACAGAAGGTCACAGTGTTGGTTCTACTGGATCTGAGCGCTGCCTTCGATACAGTCGACCATACTATTCATTTAACTCGTTTAAAACACATCGGCCTCTCTGGTGCTGTCCACAAATGGTTTACATCCTACCTCACAGACAGGCATTCATGGTAAGTGTGGATTCTTGCTCCTCTAAGGTCCATAAAATTACATGTGGTGTGCCCCAGGGTTCGATTTTAGGCCCAGTGCTTTTTAACCTGTATATGCTCCCTCTTGGTGATGTCATCAGGAGACATGGAGTCAACTTTCATAGTTACGCTGATGATACACAGTTGTACATTTCCATGTCTCCTGAGGACACCAGGCCTATGGATGCACTTTTTAACTGCATTTTAGATTTCAAATCCTGGATGGCAGAAAACTTTCTCCAGCTTAACCAGGACAAAACTGAGGTTTTAGTCATCGGTCCTGAGGCCCAGAGAGAGAAACTTTTACCCAAACTACAGTCATTGTCTTTTAATCCTTCCTCACAGGTGAAAAACCTGGGTGTGATTTTTGACTCTGAGTTGACTTTAATTCCACACATTAAGAATATCACAAAGATAGGTTTTTACATCTAAAGAACATAGCCAGAGTCCGCCCCATTCTCTCTCGGGCCAACACGGAGACGCTCATGCATGCTTTTATCACCAATCGTATTGACTACTGTAATGCCCTGCTTTCTGGTCTTCCCAAAAAGAGTATCTCAGGTTTACAACTTTTACAAAATTCAGCAGCTCGTGTCCTGACGAAGACCAGGAGGCGGGACCACATTACACCGGTTTTAGAGTCGCTGCATTGGCTCCCCGTGTGTTTCAGGATCGATTTTAAAGTTATTTTAATGGTTTTTAAATGTATTAATGGTCTTGGTCCTTCTTATCTTTCAGAACTTCTTATCTTTCAGAACTGCTTTTACCTTATGAACCTTCACGGTCCCTGCGCTCCTCTGGCAGGCGTCTCCTAGTTATTCCTAAAGTCAGGCGTCTTTCAAATATTATGGCCCTCGCCTCTGGAACGACCTGCCGGAGGAGCTCTGGACCGCAGTCCTAATGATATATTGTATAATTATAAAATTATATATATTGTATAATTATATATATATATATATATATATGGATGTATGATGCGGGGCGTATTGTTTTAAATGTTATAATCTGTAAAGCATACTTTTCAGGAAGGAAAAGCGCTTTATAAATAAAGTTTGATTGATTGATTGATAATAGGCAGTCGTTTCTGAAGCCACAGGGAGCTTCTTCAGAAAAGCTCTAAGTGTCGCCATAGCAACCGTTAAGCCCATAAAAAGTTGCTTTAGAAGAATAGAGCTATTTTAATCTTTACACTTATTAAGTTTCTGTAAAAACGGTGTTCATGCAGAGGCCAGGGAGGATATGTCTTCAACAAATTTGGGTTAGGTGGTTAAATAGCCTATACTGTCCAGCATAACCACATAATATATTCTAATAAAGGCAATCCAGTGGAAAAAACACACAAAATATACACAACCCATTAGGAAACACGCACGAAAACGCAAAAAGTAAGAGGATTGAGTTGTCATAATCAATTCTCAGTATTGTAAAACCAATGGAGATTTTAAAAGGTAAATTACTTAATGTTGGACTAAGGGATTATGGACATTGTTTACTTTTATGGCAGAGTTTATCCATAAAGGTTCCTTTTATAACATTTGATTTCCAACTTGCATATAATACCCTTGACCAAGAATACTACCCTGTAAAGTCAAGGAGTAGTAGAGATTGTCAAACTGATTGAGTTGCTCTTGTAGTAAGAGTGTCCTGTTCATTGCTTTGATCCACACTATACACAAGTGTTACCCTGTTTAAATTATAGGTGCTTTTATTTAGCTTGCACAGCGGCGAAATAGAGGCAGCAAACAGGCAGCGCCAGACGAAGGCATTAATCTACCTCTTGTTCAGATGCTTTTCTGGATGGAAGTGTGCTCCATTTTCCAATGCCATTTTAAGACCTTCTCCCAATCGAACATCAACCCACATATTCAAACCAGCTGGCCGTCTGTCACACATGCGCACAGACAAATACACTTCAGAGAACACTTAACGCTGCCCACTCACCATCTCAGAGCAGCTATGTCCCCATTTCCAACACTGAACGGTAATAAACATCTTCAGCGCAGCCGCGTTACAGCACACAGGCAGAAGTCTTTCAGCTAATATGGGTAAATGGCACTTAGAGGTTGACACATAATTGCATGCTGTTAAATTGCAAAAGTTTCAAAGATTGATGGAAAGCTGGAATGATATAAAACTTAGTCTAGGGGAGATTGGTGGGTATATTTTCAATTTCATGTTGTGTGACGAAGAGCTGTTAGAACTAGATTGCAATTACGTTTCGGATGATTACAATTAACAAATCGCATAGACTGCAGTTATTTAGACTCTAATCCTTTGCAAACAACAAAACACCACGTCATCATGGGGTCACAAATCACAAATCTGATGGCAGTCACAGTACATAAAATGGCAATTATATATATTCTTCAAAATTGTGCAGCCCTAGTGAGCTATCTTGATTGAAATCCTGTGAATAGAGCAGGGAAATTTGTCAAGCTCGTTCAAGAATGACACAGCATTTATCTTTAAAAAGTAATAGGCATACAGTATTATAAAGATTTCAATCAGTCATTGTCTGCTCATTCCAAAACGAGATTTGAGTGACGCCGTGGGCCTTGGACAGGGCATAATGGACCTTTTCCTGCATGTGTAAGAATCAAGATGAAAGCCAGTAAAAAGCCAACATAGCAACACAAAGAGGAAATGCAGACGCCCACTGTTACATTATTACAGTGATGCATGGACCATTATCAAAGTTGAGATATTTCACTCATAAAACAACAATCTCAAGTTTGAAGATGTAGTCCTTCAAGCCCACAAACAATTCAGCTGTCGTAAAAGCAACACACAAACACCTCCAGACGCCTACACACATCTACAAAGTGAGCGCCCCGCAAAATTGACCTTGTGCACGATAAAGCCTGCAGCCGCTAATGGAGCCCAACGCTGTCTGGTCGCCTCAGCAATTTCCCGACAAGACTTGTGTCAAATCAAATGTACTACACTGGCTTGACACGACAGCATGCACACACAACTGTTTATCCGTATAAATAACACAAGCCAGCAAATGCAAAAGACACACACACACACACACACACACACACAGGCATCCTATGGAGAGGTGAAAGTGCTTTACCTCTAGGTAGAAGCAGAGATGCTCTCCTCTCAAGGCATCGACCAAAAAATCCTGAGTCAGTCTCTACTAAGCCCGACCGCTTAGCGCACACACACACACACACACACACACACACACACACACACACAGTAGACACTCACGCTCGCTGCGGGATCGAGAGGGCACAGAGAGGGGAGGAGAGGAGAGAGCGAGAGAGAGAGAGTGCCATTTGGTGCGATACCCAGCAGCACCAGTGCCCGAGAACCTGCGAAGCCAGCGGTCACCATGGCAACAGACTGGCGGGCCGCGGAGTTGTATCCCATTGTTATTCGCGGGGAATAGGCATCAGATTCAAGTGTCCGCCTTTCAGAACAAGACGATACAGTATCTAACGAGGGTCGCATCACGCCAAATCTGGGCTCTATTATGTGCTTTTATGCTAACTGTATAATGTTTGGATGTTTAGACAGATAGCGCCGATGAATGTTGATGCATTGCCAATTATTATGAAGTAGTTTCTACGCTGTCAAAATCAATCACTTTGCAAGCGTAAGACTTTAAATTACTATAAGAATTCACAAGACGCAACTAAAAAACTTGTATGACAGAAAATAATGCAGAAAAAGGTAGCAAAATATCAGATTTTGGTTTCCAATTCAAATGTTTTAAAGGTCCTATAATAAGCTAAATTGACTTTTTGACCATGTTGTTATGCTATGTCCTTGTCAAAAACACCCCCAGAGTGGTTTTTGGCTTAATTCACGCAGTTCTAAGTAATCCTCCTGAATTCTGCTCCGCCCTCTCCTGGTAAACGACTGAGTTGTGACACTCTGACGTATTTTACATCATAGTGTCAAAAGTGCCCGACGTCTGTAATGTTTTGCCTTACGGCCTAATTTAAACAGCTTTTTCATTATTTCTGTTGTAAGAAAGAAAAAAGAAAAAAAGAAGTGCCTGACGCGTCCGCGCTGCCCCTGTGGAGGAAACAAATGCACCCCCTGAGCATCTGAACAGATGTCATGTTTGCACCGAAAGTTGTGAAGAAGGAGCTCTTTCTAACCTACTCTGGACACCGCCTGTTTTCTTTCTTACCCAACGATAATGTCACGGACAAAATGCGCTGAGAGAGGACAGGACTTTATTCAACTTTTCTAAAGAAGAGTCCACCCGCCAGAAGTTTCAGCGACAATCAGCCAGAATAGTGTTTGTCTGTGACTGTCTCTGATGGTGAACCTTGGCCAGAATCAAAGTGGATTAACTTTTATAACCAATGCGAGTCCCATAATGTAAACACCCGATGGTCGAGGCCAGAGGGAGAACGGTGAGTCAATCAAAACACGTGTTAGCCATTTATAAAGCTGTGTTGTACATGTCAACTACTTATAACTGCATTGTGAAGTAACTTCCCTTTTTACTGTGATATATATATTTATTTTACTGCTAAAGTTGTATGGGCTGCATCTACTCAGAGAGAGGGGCGGAGTTAACTGAATCAAAGCGTCTTGTTATCCGGGTTTTAAAAATACTTCCAGAAAATACTCACAAAAATGAGTACTCCATAGTGGTAGAGGTACAATACACCATATAAATGCCTATAGTTTACTTTGGTATGGCTAAAATAGCATGATACAGACCCTTTAATGTCCGGTGTTATTAATACACTCTATTGCTTGAATCGTCATGTTTTGTATTAGCATCTAGTGGTAATTAAATTCTGAGTTCAACATTGTACTTACATTACCAGCAGGGGAGCTAACGAAGCTCATTTTAGAGGCTATAATTTATCCTGCATTTATCTTGTATATAAGATAAATGCCCCCATTAAGTGCCCCCATTACATCAACAGAAATTGCTACTTATCTTAATGTTTTAAATGTTTCTTTTTTAAGTCATAAAACATTTAAATGTGAACAGAATAAACTTGACCCCGCTACTGGAAAACAAAAAACAGGTATTTCACACATCTAGACGTGTTAACATTGTGCATTGGATTCTGAAACCCCAATTGCAAATCTAATCGCAGGTTCAATAGGGAATAATCACATTTGGATAGAAGAAATGTCACCAGTCATAAGTACTTAAGATCTCCTTAATTTACTGTCAATGGGTTGATAATATACAGCACATACTGTATTTTAAGGGAGTAATTTTACCGATTCATGGCGGAATATAGCAGGGCCTTGTCATTGATTGTTGCATTGTCTTGTCTGCGGGATGCTACAGGCCAAAAGAACAAAAGCATGGCAAATTGTAGGGGGCGCGGTTGCCATGGCGACACCACTGGTACATTACTGCACTTGTCTGGAGAGTAGCTCCGGGTGGGATGGGCCCGAGGGGTCCAAAAAGGCAGATTTTATGTGTTAATTACAGCACTCTCAATAACAGCATGTGATTTCAGTGAGGGCCCCGCTAGTGCTAACCCACGTACGACAAAAGAAGTGCACAATGCCTTCTACAGGGTAAAATAATTATCATTTACATCTGGGCTACAAAAATTAGAAAGAATCCATGATTATAACTATGATGATTATATACTATAGTACAGGTACAAAAATATCAACTGAACTGAAAAATCCACTCAATTTCCCATAAAATTCAGAAAGATACATCTTCTAGAGTGTAGATTATATATATGTATATAAATGAATTTAAACAAAATGTACTAACTAACATTATAGAGGACGATATTCCAGAAATCACAGCAGTATAAAGACCAAGTTTGTAGGACATATAGTCTGTCCAATGATTAATTTGTCTGACAGTGCTTCCACAACAATGTCATGTTGTAAAATGAACTCTTGGGAAGCATCTCGTGTCAGCACTGAGCTTGCGCCTCTTGACACAAATTAACAACAAATCTTAACAGAGCCCCAGGCCTTCGACTGTCTACAGCACGATTTTGTCTATGCTGTGGCCTTTATGTTGAATAAAAACCTCGTCAGCACTCAGTGGGGAGGTGATGTGTCCGAATGTGTTTAGATTAGGAAGCTAAAGCTTTGTAAAAAAGTTATATAATAAGCAAAAATCTGTCTTATACAGCTCAGTATCCAATACACTAGGCATTTTCTAACGGTTTAAAGTTGTAAGGAGAAAACTGCATTAAGCTTTTACAGTTTTCAAAATCCAAAAGGTAACTTTATAACAGGACTAATCTCACAAGAGTATTTCTTGGAATATTGTTTAAACTTTTTAGTTTTCATATTACTAAACCACACAGCAATGTTTAAAGCCAAAATACTCACTGTAGATCTCACCTGCGGTTACGGCATGCGCTCCCGTTAGGTCGCCATTGAAGCCATTCTCTCGGGCTGAGTAAGGGCCTGTGCTCATGATGGCCCCGGGCTGACACGTCCTGAAGGAGGAGGAGTATCCGTTGGCACCCAGGGGATTGTTTGCCTCTTGCCCTCCTGATGGGCTCCACTGGGGGGCGCTGTCCTCTGGCTGTCGACCGTCTGCCATGCTGGTGTCAGCAGCAGGAGAGAGTGGGCAGGGGCTGGACTCTCCTCGATGCTCTGACAACAGAGATGGACAAGGATAAGGAAGAATTTCTTTATTGTTTGTGTGGTTTCATGAGAAAACTAGGGGGTTAGTCAATCAAAATAAGTGATTATAGAAGAACCAACTCGTAACCATTTGGTAGAGCACATTTTAGATCATATTAGCGCAAAGCGTATCGGTGCTAAAACACAGTTGTGTAGACGTTATACGAAATGAAATGAAAGGATTAGATTACATTATGAAACATTTTGATTGAACTTAAATCCCAAAGTTTGGTATTAAAAATTTCTATAATTTGTCTTTAGCTGAATGGCGCATTCTATATGATGGATCGTGCCTGTGGTTGAAAGTTATAGTAGTTGTACAGTTGATCATTGTTTGATAAAATGACCAGTCAATTGATTAGAAACAGACTGAACAGAATGTGCATACTTAGAGCAAACTGTTGCATGGTAACAAGAAAAGGACAAATGACGATCTCCAAACTTACACTGAATCAAAAGCCATCTGCGACAATTGTAGATGGTATGACTGCCAGTTTGATTTGAGACAAAGACGGTGACAGATGATATGTCAAGACTAAGGAAACAGCGTTCAGCACCTGCACTCGCTGCACTGATCCCGAGCCTAAACGGCACACGCTACCGCTACCATGGGGGGGGGCGGCATGGTAGCGCAGCGATTAGTGCTCTCGCTTTACAGCTAGACGGGTTCAATTCCCACCTGGACGGGGCCTTTCTGAGTGGAGTTTGCATGTTCTCCCCGTGTCCACGTAGGTTTCCTCTACCACTAAAAACATGTACACTAGGCCAGGATGAATGATGTGAATGTACAATTGTCTCATGTAAAGCGCTTTGTGACCATGTCTGTGAAAGGCATATAAAGATCTTCTTCTTCTAAACGAAAAGAATTGCACCTAAAAACACCTCTGCGGTAAAATTAGCACGCACTTCACTATAGTCATGGCAGCAGAACCGGAGTGACAACAGAAGGTGCATAATCATAAAGGCGACACATAACAAGTCGATATCGAGTTGTCACTGTCGACTTGCAGTTTTCTAACACATAACTATGAGGTCGTACAGAGCCCACTGCAGGGGAAATGTTCTTACACCTACGGCAACAACTTCAGCTTTCTAATCCCTGCCACAGCTCGACAGTTCAGAAAGTGCCTGTGTGCCCTTGGATGTTTGAGCAGTTGACAGCGGCTGGATGAAAACCTGGTGATTTATGTGCATGTAACGGCTTATTCCGCTCTCGGTCCAGGTGGGAATCGCTCCACAAATGAACAGCGCCGGCCTTGGACGCTGCTGAGGTACATCAAAGTGGCCGGGAGCTTTATCAACAATGGCCTTCACAAAGTACAGCGAGTTTACATTGTCGGGCATTTGCGGAGATGCCTGAATCAACCACTGGGACTTGACGTAAGTGAAATGTCCTCCCGCTGCTCTCCTTCTGCCTGATTGATTTGAGCAGGAGCAGAGAAGATCCAGCAGCAGCAAAAGAAGAGTCATATTGATTAGTCCATATAATCGCTTGGGGGCCGGATCATGCAGCGAGGCCCGACGAAGTCCTGGACAGAGGTGGGACGGAAGAGCAAATAAATGGTTTGGTTTGGGCTGTAGATGTGCAATACTGATTAAAACTATTCATACTAATCTTTATGGAGGAGTTAAGTGAGACAACGCAAGTCTATAACAAAGACTGATTCATTGATAGATTTTCTTTTCATTAAAACTTCAGGCAGAATCTTCTTTATTCATCTAAATTCATTTCCTTTCAAAATGCTAGTAATATCTCCACTTTACTGCGCAGACGCTGCAGTTCTCCTAAGGTGTTATTACGCCTAACCCGTTTTAGAAAATCGACATGTTTAATTTGTGTGACTATACTTGGATCGTGTAACCACTCATGCAACCGTATTTAAATAGGAAAAAAACGTGGAAGAGCTTGGTCGCTAACAACGACTTTGGTCTTTGGTGATTGAGGGTACGTACGCATCAACTCGTCACAGCTCAGGTATAAACATATCTCAGTATGAAAAAACGGTGGCCTGTTCCTTTAAGGCTCTGATCTATCTCCAAGAGGCTATTGTTCCATATCAGCCAACCAGAGCCCTCCGCTCTCAAAACGTAAAGTGATTCCTGGAGTCTTATGATTCAATATTTCTTTTATCTAAAGTCTGTTCATCATTATTCACATGAGGTGTTTTTCCACATGCAGGCGCGTGTCAGCCGAATGGCTCTTTCACCCGCTTTGTCGAGCTGTTCCATAACAAGGGCCAGTGCCAAACCAGTCTGACCACGTATAGGTTTTGGGACTGACCTCACTTCCGTGAACTTAGCCCCTCACCATGCTCAAATTTAAATACAAAATATGTCAATCGTTTGTGCTACGTTTGTGCTGTTTTGTGCTGTAAAAAAACGTTGTTTGTGCCGTTATCGTTTTTGAGAATTGTTTTATTGGTCAGATCGAAGGTCACCCTACTCGGTATGAAGCTCAAAAACGGGTACAAATGGTGTCAACCGCTTCCTTTATATCTGTGCCATTTTGTGCTGTAAAGATTTCCGTTTGTGCTGGTTCGGTATTAAAACTATTACAAACTTTAGAGCCTTGAGGCGTCCATGCTCGTCCTCATCTGAAGCGCGCACACGTGTCATGAGTGCACGACAACACACACTGCATGCAAAAAACAATCATTAATATCTCAAAAACGATAACAGCACAAACGAAGCGGCCGGGTCGCGCTATGTGGAACGACGGCTATTGTGTCCCCTGTCCCACTCCCCCTTGGGAGTGCCAGATGGTGGGTCTGGATTGATTGATTGATTAATTGATGACTAATCAATATGCAAATCATTTCCATCTAGGTGGCTTATGACTTGCTGACTTGCTTCTTGTCTCCCAAAAGACAAGAAGAAAAGGCTTTTGAACTACAGTCAATTGATTATAAAAGTTCAAGTGAATTGCTCATAAAGTAACTTTTGTAACATAATACATTTCCCATAAAACAGCATTAGTGACATAAATATGTAAATAAAATTAACAAACAACAGCAAAAAAGTAACAAAAGGGGAAGGGGAAGTCCAAATGTGTTTCTTTGGTCAGGAAAGTGCATGTACACATGGTACTCATGCATGTAAACACACCATTTGCAGCCATGGGCTAGTTTGCAAAGATACGTTATGTTACAGTATTTGACAGAAATACGGTTAAATACGGTTACATGACTCCTGCTTCACATCTCGAAGGTCCTGGGTTCGATTCTCACCTGGACGGGGCCTTTCTGTGTGGAGGTTTCCCCTACCACTAAAAAACATGTACAAGAGGCCAAGAGAAATGATGGCGTGTTTGAGAGTGCTCATGCGGGACAACGGATGGAAATTAGCACAAGGCTACAATCCATTTATGCTCATTAACATGCACTGTACCGACCAAATAAACCAATAAATAAATCCATCCATATAATGCTTGGCAGTTTATAATATATAGACAAAACATTGTCTTTCTTTTTTTTTTTTAAACCCACCAATGGATATACTACACTGAGGTGGCAGCAATTTTCTTTCAGTATTTTTCAGTGCTGTAGGTCTGCTGTGCACTCGCTGCTTCTTGAGGTATTCGCCCGCAGCCTGTGCTTTTGTGCAAAAGGAGGAGTGTGACGGTGCAATTTGTCATTTGCCTCAGTCTCCGGCAAGACCCCGAGCAGAGAAAGAGAGGTCTGCTGGAAAAATCATGAGCCAATAAGAGCAGCCTGGGACCCGGCTACTGCTTCACTGAGCACTAGTCACTACATCCACCATACGCTCTAATACTTTTGGGAATAGCATGGCCAAGCAAACTGGCATTACAACACTCAGTTCAATATGTGATGGCTCTATAGCAACGAATACTAAAGGGTTTATCATAGACCTTGTGTGGCACTGCATGACTCAGCTTTGAATAGAAATCCTCTCAATAGAGATTTTTATGGCACAAAATATTAAACATTTTCAGTCCATCCTTCCCCAAAGGCCAAAGTAAATTTACAATGATCCCCTGGATGTCACGCTGCCTTCTGTTGCTCATCCCAGCACTATGTCCAAACTAAAATCCAGAGAGAAGCACTCCCAATATTAAGAGCCTCATAAAGCACAGTGACGTCCCTTGACGTTTGCCTATCGGTGGAAAAGGGTCACTTTGAGCTGTGGCGAATTTCCAAACCTAATATTGCTGCAAGCAAGACCCAATCCAGAAATGCAAGCTGCTGCTACTGCTGGTACCAACAGTATGGTGCACTTGCATTTTAGTGCATCCAAAAATGAAATAAATGACACCATCTGCAGATATTAAGACAACTTCAGAATCAAAAGGTACATTTGCATACTTGAGGTGGAGAAAAAAAAAGGTTTGGGGAACCTCAGCATTAAAAAAAAAGTTAATAATGTGAGAAATCCTAGTAAGAAGTATGAGACTGGACAGGTCAAGATTTCGTATGGGCCTGCAGCAGCCTTTGCAGGAAGCCGTGGGAGTGACACATGTTAAAAAAGAAACACAGTGGAGGATAGTTTGACACAATCCAGGAAATGCAGATCAAATTGCCTCAACAGGGGAAGAAGAAGTGATCGAAGTAAAAAGGATTACTCAAAGTGTGTGAACAAAGCAAAATACTACTAAAAGTATGTTTTTGACACTGTAACATGGGTTGTAACTGTAAAAATCAACTCATGAATGCTTACACGACCACAGAGTCTTGCACGGATGTTCATTGAGAGCTCAGACAACAGTGACATGATGTAGACAGAGGACAGCAGCAGGTCTGTTGCTCTTGGCTCTGTGCCTGTGGCACTGAGCCAGAGGGACGGACAGAGCTGAGACTGTGTCTGTTTGCAGCGAGAAATAAATAAATGTACTGGGACACTGATCAATCCGTGCAGCACTTTCACAACAGAGGTCCTGAACAAAGCAACAAGAGTACGGTAGACACACCCAAAAGTCCAATAACTCTGTCATTACTGAGCTAATTTGGCTCTGATATACATTGAAATGTGTCTGTTACACATTGAAATGTGTCAGATCATAGCCGTCCTCCATTTCTTCAGTGGGACTGTATTAATGCAGTAATGATCAAGTTGCTAAGCAACACACAGAAAATGTTAGACTTAATACTTGCTGTGGGAGGACAGACATTATTATTGTGAATTGTTATTCAGATGTGCATGCTTATGTCAAATAACACTTCCAAATTAATATATATTCAGGATGAATTTTTAATCTTTACTACTGTACATGTCAAAAGTGAGACCTAACCGTACTCCATCACGCACAAGAAAACGTTACTGAAATTAATAATTTCACCTCGTTACTCTATTACAATAATATTCTGCTTCTGTCGCCAATATTTCACAGCTGTAAAATAAGCAGCTTGGCATTTTAACTTAATTGCAGTCGTGTGTGATGATTATAATATAATATAATCACTCCTATCTCTAGCAGAGTCTGTTCTCACATATTATGTGAGAACAGACTCTCTTGGAGACCAATTTTATCAAGTCAGACAGCTTTACTTTGTGCCACACAGGATAATGTCTAGTTTAGTTAAACCTTTTTGCACTGAAGCTATAACAGCTCATGAAGTTGGACACTTCATCCTGTGTGCATCCTAAATGTCTGCTCGTCTTGAGTGTTTACAGGCCACATAAATCTCAGCCTGAGACATTATTAAGCCACAGACACATCAGTCTGTGCACTAATTACATAGCACTCCTTCACAAATCACTGTACACACTCAAACTAACAATCATCGGCAAATTCTAATGACACCTCACTCCAGAACCACATATTGTCTTAGAATAAAAGGGAAAGGGGAAGATTTTTTAGGCAGTCTTCCTCTGGGGGATGCTATTTTTTTCATAGGGATAAAGCACTGTAAACGGGAAAGAAAAATAAATTATGAGGCCATTTTAAACAGAACTCTTTATAGTTTTTTGTGCCATAAATCATTCATTTGTGTCATATACTGTATCATCTTTTTAAATGTTGAAAAATGACTATCAAAATTGTCACTAACTGAATCTTCTCCTTACAAGTGTTGTAGAGTAGGTTTTGGACGATGGAGAGCATTTGTATTTTTCTGACCACACTGACAATGCACTTAATTTTCACATCATCATGAATGCAGACAGCTTTAACGCTTTGTCAGTGACGTCTTTTTGTTATCTCCTCTGTCTCCCGCTCTCATCTCTCCTCTTCTTTGGTCCCATATCTTTGCGTCCGATAATGCTTCCGCCCACCTGTTATTCTTCACCTTCCTCCTCCTCTTCCTCCTACACACTCCTCTGCCTCCTACCTCCTTCCTTTTCCTCCGTACCACCTCGACACTCTCCCTCACGCATCGCTCTCCTTGTGAATGTGTGTGTGTGTGTGTTTGCTGCATTGCGGGGCTCTCCTCTCAGGGACGCCGCTTCACTGCAAGAGCCGCGCAGCTACAAAAAGGAGCTCAGGGACACGGGATTTAGGGGCATTTATTTACTGACAGCATATGACGTGTGTGTGTGTGTGTGTGTGTGTCCAGGGGCGCCTAGTCTGAGTTATACAATGTCAGACACTGAGATTGAGCAGTTGTTTGCGCTGATGCTGGAAGAATACTCCCTCATTTGAAGCACATGTCAAACAAATAACCCAAGCTGCATTCTTCCATCTCAAAAACATAGCACGACTCTGTCCATCACTCACCTCCTCCACCGATGAAACCCTAATCCACGCCATTAATACGTCCAGAATCGACTACTACAATAGCATTTTCTACGATAAAACCCTAAATAAACCAGAATAGGTTCAAAACTCAACTGCCCGTCTCCATACCCACACCCGCTCCTGTGAACACGTCACCAATGTCACCACTGGCTCCCGTCCCTCACAATCCTCCTCATCACATTCAGATCCCTCACAGAACTACTCCACAACCACACTCTGGTTCCCCCTGCTCCTGTGAGATGAACGCCCTAGGAAAGACCTGCGACACACTGGAGGGATTACGTCTTTCAGCTGCCTCTGGACCCATCCGGAAGAAGAAAATAGATGGATGGGTGATGGTGAATCTATTATAGACTAAAAAGCTATAGATATTCTGTCAGAAGTTTTTATTGTCAAGTTTGGAAGACTTCACTCACTGTCTAAAGATGAAGTAGCCACATTAGAAACCTCATTGTAATTAAAAAAGGTTGGCTTTAATAATATTATTCACTTCTCTCTGGAAAGTTAACACTGTGACATGCATGCGATAGGTGTGAACACAATTGAAATTAGTTTGGGCAGTAATGGTGAACTGAATGCTTCTTGTTTCAGAACCAGACCTAAACAGGACTATACCAGATCTAAACTCAGACTAAAATAGGACAAAACCATGCACTAACTCAAAAGACAAAAACATGTCAAAATGTCACAAAATGTGTGACATTTTTACATGTTTATGTTCTACATATAATCTGCAGGGAGCCTTAGTGGCACCTGAGGCAAAGGACGCAACGAGCAAGAGTCAAAGATGAATTTATCAACTTAGATGGTGAAAGGAGCAAAACCAGTCCACTGTGAGCTTTTGGTGTGGACAAGTGTTGAGCCTCAGAGTAGGCAAACAGCAACAGTGAGCATTGGCGTCCAGGATTACTCAAACATGAATGAAACAAACTACAGGTATGTTTTAAAGATTACATTATGCCATTTTTTATCGGCGCGGGACAGGGGAGGGAGCTACATGCACATTTATTGGATGTGTAGTGACCTGTGCCAAATGAAAGTAGGCTTGATTTGATTACAACGCCGGGACATCAGATATGGGACACGGTAACAGCCTACTTTACATAACTGCCTGTATACATAGCATAAACACTGACAAAACTGTACATTACACCTTTCAGTCCTTTAGCCCTGTAAGTCACCTCTGTACCTGGAGCTGTCTTTGTGCTTTTGCCTGAAACATAAATGTGTGAAAGTGTGACTGTCTCTCCCGATCGTCTCGCTAAAGCAGCTCTTGTGTTCCCACTCGGAGCCCACGTCCCACACAGTAGCGCTCCTAGCACTCACATGTCCGCCGCCCACGCACCCATTTCATCCACAGAGGTAGCGGCTCGTATTGTCAATGCTGTCTTTTCTCTGACAGGTATTCACCAGGATTTGAATGCTGGAGATGCGTGAATGTCCTTTGAACGCACTCAGAAACTACAGGGGTTTGAATGGACCCGGGCTTTGATCAGAAAACACAGAAAGTAAATAAAATAGTTGTCAACAGCATTCAGCGAGTTCAACACAATTGCTTCTTGGGAAATTCAAAATGTTTGCATTAAAAAAAAAAGACCCAGAACGCCACCAATGGAACACGTGCCACACTTTGAGAACCGCTCATGTTGTGCATTACCTTGATATGTGATTGGAGTTTAAGCTCGAAAGTCACCTTGGATCCCAAACTTCTCCTGGTCACACCGGGCAGAGGGCGCACAGCTGTCGGGTCACACCTGGAAGAAGACATGCATTTTAATTCATCAGCAGCTCATAAGATCACAAGGACATCAGAATGAAGGACTAAAGGTAAGAGGAAACAACAATCCATTATGATATGTACCTACAAAAGTTATAATCACTCCCAGATTATTAGGTACGGCTCAGTGTTCTTATGTGGTCTCTGCAAAACCTGCAAATATGTGTCGTTTCCAGTCCAGAATCTATTAAAGCAGTGGCATCCAATATCCCACACAATTTACATTTAGATAACACTCAGTTTCGCGTTAGTTTGCTCTTTAGTTGCGTGAGAAAAACAGAAAACCTGTACATTGAAGGGATTTTTTAATTGTAGATGTGAATATAATGTCATTCTGAGACAAAAAATCAAGATGTGTACAATCTGTCAACAAACCTATTATGTCCAATTAAGTCAGATTAGCTAAATGCAAAACTATGCCCAGATAAAATTTGAACAAAGTAAACCCTTTGTTGAAAAGGTTGTTCAGACATGGGCCATTATGGAGTAATGTGCAGTAAATAAGTGCTGTATTTCATAGCTGAATCTAAACTCTTGCGGGGGCTCAATAGTAACACATTCTCAGCAGTGGAGACTGTATCGCCACCGGCAAAGGCGGTAACTGCAAAAAAGGCAAGAGCACACCCAGAATATGAAAGTTATGAAAGAATTATATATGAATATGAAGCAGATTCAATGTAAATACTGTACCAAGAATAACTGTGTTTATATCAGTATAATAAACAAAACATGTTATTTCTTTTTACTTGTATCTTTTTACAGAAAACAACGTCATCTCTAAGAATGCTACAATACCCAACCAGCAGTACAACCATGAAGCTGGTGTTTAACAAGCACATACAAGTTCTTTATTTAGATTAGGCGAGTCGTGATTTAAATGGAGAATACATTACAGTAGCAAACACAAGCGCTTGAAACACCCATCAGAGTCCGTGATGACTGAGACCTGTTTGTAAAAAATACCGCCAGATCGTTACATAATCAGGACAAAACAACACCTACAGCATGATTCACCAAACCGTTCACGGACAGTAATCGATACTTAAGTGTGGTGGACTTTCTGATTAATGAAGTCTTGTCATAAACTAACACAGCAATTTAAAATTAAAAGTGTATAAAGATCAGAATGAAAAAAAATCATAACGCATATGATACAACACAATAGAAATTGACACTGGGATATTGATTCTAAAAATGTCTAAAGTAGATTTTAAAGGGATCCATTCTTCTCCATAAGACTTCCCATGAATAGTTTTAGTGTGGTCCTAGTAAATTTTTAGGTTTCTGAATCAGTATCAACTTTTCTCTTAGTATCAAAGTTAAGTTACAAATGATCATGACAACAGCACCACACACTTTGCCCTTTTGAGGAAACCTTAGCCTCATTATTCCCTGCTTCAAAAATTAGCATTAGATAAAGAAAACCTGAACGTAACAGAAGTTAAAGTGAAAAGGACCATGTTCAACAAGTCAAACACGGTCACCACTTCTAAAATAATAAAAAGCACAGTGCGTTCATCCCATTATTAGTGTGGGGCTGAAGTAATGATGGAGGCTGTGGCTGCCTTTCACCAGGTTCAAAGCCGCGTGAGTCAGCAGTGGCGGAACAAGTTTCTCGGTAAGAGGCTTATTTTCTTTAAGTTCAGAAAATAAAAGAGAAAAGTAGGAGTTATGCAAATGACAAGCATAATGAAAATCTCCACCAACTGTGGTTGTACTTCTCGCCGCTGAATACCGGTCTTTGAATCCTTAATGACACAACGCTTTACAACTTTGTACAGTTTTGTGTATTTAGTTCAGTTCAGTTCGATTTATTGACCGTAAAGCTCATACAGTGATTCAAGATAACGTTTCTCTCAACCTTGGTAAAAAAAGAGAGTAATTAACATATGTACACATTAGGAGGCAGCAGATCGTGGTGGGAAGAAAGCTCAGCTTCCTGAGAGCCTGGTGGATGAAGCGGTCTTTCAGGCATTTGGACCTGGCATGGATCGAGAACCTGATGGTAGAGGTAAGATTTTATGCCCGACCTGAGTGAGGGTCAAGATTTTCTTTTTTATTAATGTCATTATAATCTCTAATAAAAATCTAAGTTATAGGCTTAGTCTATTGGATACAAAATGTTGTAACACTCAATATGAAATAGAGGAGTCGTCCCGTAGTTCAACCTTTTTCCTGCGGCGCGGGGAGGGAGGTGGTGCAGGTGCGGGAACACGTGCCCACTGTATTATCACGTTTCAGCAGCATGGCCAGAGACCCAGCATTCATGGTGTGCATGCTCTCACTTCTGTGTAGTTGAATATTCAATTGAAAGGGTTGTGTTCAAAATAATAGCAGTGGGGAGTTCAATTGGTGAGGTCAATCATTCTGTGGGAAAAACAGGTTTGAATCAGGTGGCCCCTATTTTAGGAAGTCAGCACATGTTATACATGTATTTCACTTTGAAATCCTGAAGAAAAATGAGTCGTTCAAGACATTGTTCAGAAGTACTGTGTTCTCTTGGTAAAAGGTTGATTGGAGGGGTTAAAACTGCTAAAATGATCTCCAACGCGTTAAAATTGAAAGCAAAAACACAGAGACGCAGAAGAAAATTGGAAGACTACCATTCGAATGGATCGGACAATAGCCAGAACTCCAAAGGCTCAGCCAATGATCAGCTCCAGGATGATCAAAGACAGTCTGAAGTTACCTGTGAGGACTGTGAAAGTTAGAAGACGCCTGTGTGAAGCTAAACTACTTGCAAGAAGCCCCCGCAAAGTCCCACTGTTACAAAAAAGACATGTGCTGAAGAGGATGCAATTTTCAAAAGAACACATCATCTGGCCGAAAGAGAAATGGGGAAACATTTTCTGGACTGATGAAAACCATAGTCCACTCTGAAGACAGTGAAGCATCGTGGGGCAAGCATCATGATGGGCATGTTTCTCTAACTATGGCGTGGGGCCTATTTATCGAATACCAGGGATCATGGGTTAGTTTGGATACATCAAAATTCTTGAAGAGGTCATGTTGCTGAAGAGGAAATGCCCTTGAAATGGGTGTTTCAACAAGACAGTGACCCCAAACACACCAGTAAGCTAAATCTTTGTTCCAGACCAAGAAACAATTATTTTATGGAGTGGCCTGCCCAATTCCCGGACCTTAATCCCTTGGAAAACTTGTGGGGTGACATCAAAAATTGAGTTTCTGATACAAAACCAAGGATTTGTGGAATGTTGTCAAAGCATCTTGGGCTGGAATACCTGTCGACAGGTGCCAGAAGCTGGTTGACTCGATGCAACACTGATGTGAAGCAGTTCTAATAAACTGTGGTCATACAACTAAATATTAGTTTATTGATTCACAGGAAAACTAAATCCTATGGGGAATTTCTTTTTTATGTAGTACATATTGAGCTTGTAAAGACAAATGCAGACACTGCTTTTTTTCCCAATGTTTATTTTTTTAAATGTTCTACAAAGTACTTGAAGAAATTATACATTTCTCTTCATGTTTTGATTTAGAAAACCATGGGCAATGCTTCCAATGCATCGAAATAAATCTATTATGGAGATTTTGTGCTTAACTAACGTTTTTAAACACACTGCTACTATTTTGACCACAACTGTATGTGCGAGGCGCTGCTGCGTGCACCGCACGTGTGCTCCTCTCGGTCCTGCTGCTCTGACCGAGCCTTAAATAAATAATTATGTATGTTGGGTTTGTTTCGGGCTCAGGCCGACAATTCAAGTTAATTGCTCGGGCTCTACTTGATTGCAGGACTGAAGAAGCTGAGACGGGGGTGTGATATCATCTTTTTAGATAACAATGTCTTTTCAGCAGGAAAGCCACTTGAATGGGCCTCGTCCAGATTATTGTTAAACCAAAAACACAACAGTACTCAAAATCGGCCGAGAAGAGTGTGGTCCTGCTTGATATCCAAAGGGCATACAATGGCCTCTACGGGACAGGCAGTTTGTGTAATGTTTCCTCCAGACATACTGCTTGTAGTTGTTGAGATCTGGAACCTTTTGTATAAAACCTTCTTTACGTTCAAAAATGTAAAACATTTCCCTAACTCTGGTCTCACAAAACTGTGCTATCCAGTCCACAAAGAGGCAATAAAGCATCACAGAAAAGGTTAAAAGGTTTTTATAGACTTTCTTAACAAAATACAATGCAATTTTTCTGGCATGTATTGCGATTTGCACAGCACAGATTTGAACTAAAACCTGCACAAAATTGTTAGCAGATAAGTTGAAAATGGTGAAAGGAAGGCTAAATACAGATTGCTTCATTGGTGATTATTAACCAATGAAGTTAACCAACCAGCACAAAGAGAGTGCGAAAGCTCATTGTTGGACAGTGCCACACTAACCTACATGATGTGAGTTCAATTATGTGGACAAGGCTTTCCAATAAAAATGCTAATGAAATGGCTTCAAGTAAAATGGTTCATAATTAACAAGACTGAAAATATTACTGGATGTACATCTGAAGCAAGACTAGAGCAGCTGTAGACAGGCTAACACAAGAGTACAGACTTTCACGCTACATCGCAATCAAATCCACATCACGACCATAATGCTCCAATTGTCAAATCACAAATGCTGCAGTTATTTAGGTCCTCTTATTTTCCATTGTCAGTCAATGAGAAAACATACTGGGGCCTTGATTTTGTTTTGTAATGATGAGAATACATGTTGCTGTATCTGGACACAAAAAATAGCTTTGTAGTTTCAGTGGTTGAAGTGTTAAGTATCTGAAAAAGTTTAAAATGTGCAATTTCATGATTGATTTCCGATCATCAATCATCAATCCATCCATCCATCCATTTTCTTCCACTTTTCCGTTGCCGGGTCGTGGGGGCGGCTGTTGGAGCTGCACCAGCCCCTATGGCTCCTCCTGCAGGTGGTGGGTCCACAGAAGGACGGCCTCATGGTTCTAACCGGGCCTGTTGGTCTCTCATAAGAGGCTTCTGAACCGCTCTTTGTCTGACCCGTCACCTAGGACCTGTTTGCCATGGGAGACCCTATATGGGGCACGAAGCTCCCGACAACAGAGCTCCAGGATCATTCGGGCACTCAAACCCCTCCACCACGTTAAGGTGGCGGTTCTGATACATCATCATCAAGTACATCATCAATCGCAATACTTTAAGTTTTTACATTTGAAGAGTTCTATTGCAAAAACAGATAAGTGCCATTGAAAAAAAAAAAAAGAAGTTATTTTCTCTTTGTGTAGCCATAAAAGGATTACATCTCTGATCATGAAATAAGACACACCAATTTACAAGGTCCATAGTTCGTCCTTTTATTTTTGTCAGAAGACAAATTGCCGCTGACTTATAAGAGCTGGCACCACATGCCGCCCCGCCACCTGATCCGGCGCACTGTTATTTAGCATCCACGCAAGATGAAAGGGCTTTGTGCAGTCCCCGGGGAGCGCACATCCAGAAGCCACCTGTCAGCCCATATTTAAGACAGTCTTTGAGGAGAACGGCAGAGATTTTTACTGACGCCATCTTTTTTCTTGGTACAGTGCAAGGAGCTGGCGTATTAGCAAAGTGGTACAGAGCGAGTGAAGGCCAGAAGTAAAGTCATTCCATGAGGTATGTTAGGAAAAAATGAAATGTAGATTTTGCGATCAAAAAATGCGGTCAAATCCCCTTGTCCTCAGAGCTTGACGAGGCCGAGCAGCAGAAGCAGTAAGGGGGAAAGTGTCTGCATTTGAGCATAGGGCTACATTCAACTTTGAAAAACACTGAATCCTGACAATATTACAGAAAAAGATTGTCACAGGGATCACAATTCGTTTCTTTAGCGTCATATCGCCCAGCCCTGAGCTAAACTGAATTAAATTAGGTATAAACTGGATGCAATAAACCTTATTACCTAACCTAACTTGAGTCCATTAGTAAAGCATGAATCCAACCCAAACCGTTGACCAAGCAATAACAAAACCAGACAAAAATCCAAAGCCAAATACCCAGTTCAGACGTATCAATCAAGTGATCCATCTGTTACTTACAGTGAGACACCGAGGCTAAAGCAACAAGGACACGCACATCAGTGATAAAATACAAGCTGGTAGCTGTAATTTCCATATGACCGCCTGTAACAATGATATAGAAATGTAAATGGTCGTGTTATCTGACTTAAATGGTTTCAGTGCGACAATGTCATCCTTCTCCCCATTAGCCCCTCATCCATCATCCCCGCTCCACACATTAACCGGCACATAGCAGCACTGCTACGGTGGCTGTGAGGGGGACAAAAAATTGATTACGTTTCAGTGCAACTTGTACTACAATTAGACTCTAAATTTAAAGCGGAAACTCCAAATTAGGGCTAAAGGTTTTGGAGGAAATAAAAACAAAATAAAAATGTATAAAAGCATCAACAGAACTGTAATATAATATGGAATAAACAAGAATGTTGCATGTTTGAGCAGGCCTAAACTGCAGACTTATGAGCTTTGATAAGACATGAGCTACTTTTATAAAGAAATTAAGCTGTAGAGATCTTAAACCTTGAGGATATTTGAGAAACTAGGAGACTCAGGTGGAGTAAAACTTGTATAGTATTTAGGACAAAATTTCAACAGTAGCTGGGAAGAAATTTCAACACAAAGACAGAAAATTATTCTAATTTTTACTTAAAGATTTTATAAATAGGACTTATTGATAAATGTGTTGTTTATTTAAGACAGTAATCAAACTGATCTCGTTATTGTAGGAATGTAGTCTGTTAAAATATATGGTGGGGGTGAACACGTGCTTTTGTTTGGGTCGCATAAACACAATTACAGCTGAATGCAGACTGGCACCACAGCGGGACACACTGTACATTTGTTTCTCTCGGGACACAAGACACGGACAGTGTTTAACTCAAGCTGAGTACTTGAGTACTTGACTCAAGTTTGACTAATAGAGCTTATAAAAGTCTAAATGCTAAAGGAAGAACACAAGGCAGTGCGATGTAAACGAGGAAAAGAATGTGAGGCTGCTAGAAGAGCAGTGCTCAGTGCTACCTGAAATAAACCATGCCTCAGTTGACCTCAGCAGGTGGAAGATGTGGCCCATGAGCTTTTGGCCCATCCAAATGAGCATCTTTGCTCATGAACTGCAATACACAAACCAAAAAAAGTAGGAGAGGTCCCGCTCCACTTGTAGATATAAACCCTAATTGAAAGCTCTGCTTCTACTGATCCTTCTAATCGTACACCACCACCTGATACACTTAAGTCAATAATACAGGGATAATGAGACCGACATTAGCTGGGAATTAGACTTCACACACTGTTAGGTCTATCACATCACACGTTACAATCCAGGTAAAATTATGGTAATGCATTAAAGTATATTTGCTTTCAGTGTTGACAGCAAGACACACTGTTATATACACAACACATAGAAGGTAGGCTATATATTGCATAACAGTATAAATATGTATGAGGAGAGGTGTCAAGGAAAATGAGGGATGATCATGTCTGGATGAAAGCATCAGAAGTGGCCCAGAAGGGGCAGAGACAGGGGACACGATAAAAAGATGAGCCAGAGGAGGACAGAGAGGGGGAGGGAGGGAGGGAGGGAGAGACAAAGAGGAGGGGGCAGACCATTACATCACTGCAGCAGAGGCTGAATAAAACTCATACAGTCTACAATAACGCACAAAGCTGTCTGTGATCTGCATAAGTCACCACATTTCTGCTAAGAGGCTTTTACTCAGGACCAAGATTGTTTTGTTAATGAGTTTGCATATGATCTGTATCAAGTAAAAAATGTGTTTGCTAGACGTTTACTGGCTCAATAGAAGTCTGAGTCTAAAGTAGGATCATGATTCTATTTCATCATGATTGGTGTGCACTTGTGTATATTTAGCCTTAAAGAGCTAACAACTGAAGCAACACACTCAGAGTATGACTAACAGTGACCACTAAGAGGACAGACTGGAAAAGAGACTGTACCACAGGGCAGCTGTGGCTACAACAGTAGGTTACCACTGAGTTTGGAGTCAATAAATAATGACTACATTGAAGACAATATACAGCCCTGGGAAACTTGTCAACACAGGCTTGTAAAGAGCATTACAAGTGTAAGCTGTTATCATAATTACAGAGGCACACGGACGACGGGCTATCTACTTTTATAACCCACTGGTGCCCAGGGGGCGCCAGAGATTTCAGGGGGTCCCCAGAGCTTTGTCTGGTCAGTGGGTCAGGCCGTAAGATATAAGATTAATGATCAAATTAAACAGTAAAAAATCCACACAAATGATTAGAAAAAGAGAACATGATCAGAAAACATTTGTGAAAGCTTATAGGTTTTGAAGTGGGGGGACTTGGCCAGTCGAGGGCACAAGAAGCAGGGTCTTCAAAGAAAAAGATTGGGAGCCACAGCTCAAAGTCAAATAACACTACAGCCTTGGGCGGAATAACACTGTACCATTTTCCTTATTTCTTTATAGCAGCAAAGTACAGAATATGAGATTCTGCCACTCTTTAGGGCACATTTATAGGACATTTATCAGCAGATTAGAGAAAAGGCTTACGGCGTCGATTTGTGTGTTACAGCTGACAAACTACATAAGCATTTGTAAAATGTTGTCAGGTCAGAATGGCTTGTCTTCATGGTTCAGCTCCCTACGCAGTGAAGAGAGGAGAGGCTAACCGGAGTGAGAAGGTCAAACCGACCTGCTTGGAAATGCCACTAACGTTTTCTGTCACCCAAAACAGCAGGAGGAGAGCGCTGTGGACCTGCCCCACGCTTCAATGCACACATTTGTGTTTGAGAATGGACAAACAATAAGTGAGCAACACTAGAGTTGCTTACACAGGGCAGCGATAAATCAATATGGTTTGGAGTGTAATATTTGAGAAAGTACAGTCTGAGAGACTTTCTACAGTAAAACAGAAACTTCACAAATAGTAGAAAGCCATATATCAGACACCAGTTTGCAAACTACCGCTTTAATGTCTTGGATTTTCATTCAAAATCCAGTGTGAAGTAACTTGCACGTTTCATGCTGGTTTTTGACAGCGCTGTGACTTAAGGTTGGGACTGTCACAAAACTTACCTGGGGCAAGAATCTTTTTATTGTTGCACAAAATTATAATTATTATATTTGGTTAGGTTACACATCAAAATATCTACATCCTAAAATTAAGTGGGCTGCAGCTTATCAGTTACGTGGTAATACTATAGGAGGAAAACAACATGGTACAACTATAAAAAGCATTTTGTTTCCTGGCTTTTCAGTCTTTGTACTGGTTATTACCATAAAATAAAGTAAAATGACATGTGTGTGTCCAGTTTTTATGAGTTCCACAATCACCATAATTATAACGTTACACAATTTAAGATACCACACTATTTTCATACTAGTACTGTACTGGTGAAATGCAACTCCTATCACATGGGAGAAAGCTAACAAGTCAGTCCAGCTGATGCAAAACTCAGATATTAAAGATGATCAATCAAACTGCAACTAAAACAACTTCTCACTACTTTCTGCAAAAAGAGTAAAATCATTACATCAATAGCAAGTAAGCAGACTTTTAAACACCATACTCACAGGCGGTACAGCCACATCCTACACTGTGCGCGAGAACAGTGTGTCGCCGACAGTTTGGCTGACACAGTGTTTGTCTGAAGGTGTCTAGACATGTGCCATCAACACACACACGTAACAGCGGAGTGCCTTACGCAGTCTGGCCATCACTACTACATGCACAAACAGCAAGATAACCCCCTGGAGCTCCATGTTTTTTTCAAAACCACATCCATTATTCAATAGAGTAAACGCAGCATATTGTCTTGTTATGCTACAAACAGCATCTGCCCGGTGAATACAAGCGGCACAGTGACGCAGCACATTTGCAAGTTGCCTTATACCCGTCTGCATAAAGCTTGTGTGTGTGCGTGGGTGAATGAGTGTTTCAATGACTTGCAGACAAAAAATAAGGCATAGCTCACCCGGTCTATTACGTCCGCTGCTCACGGGATGCGAGGGGAAACATTCGAGACGACCTAAGAGGGGGAGAGAGAAGCGGGAAGACAGAGAGAAGGAGATTACATTTTGGTGCCAGTAGTTTGAGTGCAGAGGCAATGGCACCTTGTTAAGCGCAGACAGACACACACACACACACACACACACACACACACACACACACACACACACACACACTCAGAGAAAGGAGCACCATTGATATATCCTCCAGGTGTGAAAGGACTAAGATGTCGGTGAAGTGGGGGACCGACTGTGGGCTACACTCTATTGTCCCTGTACAAAAGGAAACTGCAGTACAATTGTAAGAGATAGAAAACACACAACAGCAAACAACTGCTCAGAGAGGACTTTGTGTGGATCAGTAGATAACAAACAATACGCCAAGTACAATTAAGGTTTTGGTTAGGCTGTACTAAAACAACTTCCAAAATTAAATAATAAAACAAAGTTAAAACAATCTAGACAACACAACACGGACGAACAGAATCTACCACCGCCTTTCTCTCGCTGCAAACTTAAACCGTTGAAAATTGGGCCACCAACACTGCCCAGTTTATCCTGGAGTAAAAATATCCCAACTAGGACGAGTCACACTTCTACTGTGAGGGGCTAATAATTTATTGAATGCATGAACTGATTTCAATTTGGTAAATATAAAAATGTCGGAATTTAGGTCAAGTGTATTTAGGTGAACTCTACGTAACTATTTACACCCATTAGCTTTCATTTTCTCTGTAAGGTAGCACAATGCAAGGTTTCCACAAAGCCATAAGACGACAGCCAGAACGGCAAGGATGTGTAGACTTTTCTATTTATTATTTAATTTATAGTTACGAACAGAAGGCCACTATAAGGCATTTAAAGGAACAGGCCACAGTATGTTTTTGCATACTGAGATATGTTCTTACCTGAGCTTAGATGAGTTGATGTGTACCTGTCTGGTCTTTGTGTGTGCGCTCGGTCACACAGAAAGACCGAAGATCTTGTTAGCAATTAGCCTCTACTCCTCTCCTCTATGGGGCCAAACGGTCGTGAAGTTAGAAGCGACCAAGCTCTTCCACGTTACGGTTTTATTACGCCTTACAATATAGTACCCCTTTTTATCCGCTTAGAAAATTTACATGTTTGACAATTTTACGTAAGTATACTTGGATCATGTAATTACACACGTAACCGTATTTAAATAGGGAAAATGTCAGAGCTAACTTCACCCCCGTTTGGCCCCATAGAGGAGAGGAGAAGAGGCTAAATGCTAACAACATCTTTGGTCGTTTTCCGTGACTGAGCGTACGCATAAAAAGACCCGACAGCTACGCAGCAAATCGTCTAAGCTCAGTTACGAACATAATCTAAGTATGGAAAAACTGTGGTCCGTTTGTTTAAGGCCTGATTTACGAAGCCAGGTGCTTAGTGTGAGTACTGCTATTAGAAACTGATTATAAAATGAGTGGCGGAAATCTGCAGCATAACAAATTCAGGTATAGTCTAACATTGACTGCATGTTTTGTTTTTTTACCACACATTTAATAATTCCAATCTCTCTGTCCAATCTAAATGTGAGAGGACATTTCTTGCAAATGAATTCCAGGAGAAAATGAGATATGTTCATGAAATAATAAGACTAGATCAAATTGGATCTGCCATCGTTTTCTGGTTGCCATGTTTCAGCTGACACACACTGGACAGAACATTCAGTTTGTCAAATAAAACTCTGTCCCCAACGCTGTCAGACATCGCTCTATTCACAGAACGAGCAATTTCACAGCCTCTTTTATGAGCCCGCGTGGGCAGCCAGAGACGGCGCACTCAATTATAGCCCCAGCAAGCTAATGAACATCCCGGGTTGGTGATCTGGCACATAAGATGGACTGTTCCCAACACGCATATGCAAAGTAACAAGTAGGAGTGAAAGATAGCTCAAGAGAAAGCACAATCAAATCAAAGATGCAAGTGTTTATGGTCACTAATGATATTACCAAATCGCAAAGGGTGCAAATGGTCAGCGATTTACAAACTTTTCACATCAAGTATCATCTAAAAAATATGTGCTTTTCTGAGCACATTCAGATCTAAACCTGGACAGAGTACAGGACTAAACAGTGGGAAATAGAACGAAACAGGGATTGAACCATTATTCATCCATCCATTTTCTTCCGCTTTATCTGGGGCCGTGTCGCGGGGGCAGTCTCAGCAGAGATGCCTAGACTTCCCGATCCATGTACATCTCCTCCAGCTGTTCTGGGGGGACCCCAAGGCGACACCAGGCCAGCTCGGAGACATAGTCCCACCAGTGTGTCCTGGGCCTTCCACGAGGCCTCCTCCCAATAGGACATGCCTGGAGCACCTCCCGAGGCATCCGGAACTGATGCCCTAGCCACCTCAGCTGGCTCCTTTCGAGGTGGAGGAGTAGCGACTCGAGTCCGAGCTCCTCCCGGGTAACTGAGCTCCTCACCTAATTATTCATGATTATCAGAATTAAAGAGGCAAGATTCAAAGATTTGTATTTGTATTTTTACAAATACATAACAGGTGTTAGAACATTTTGTAATAAAGTTATCGTATGTGTTACATTTTTATACTGTTATAAGATTAATCTGTGTATTGTTTGAAATGCAAGATTGAACTATTGAACTTAAATGTATGCTAAAAGTCATTTCCTGTCCAGATGTCAGTTTGGAAGAAAAACATGACCTGTATGTTTAGAGAAACTCCAGGATGTGGTTGATCAATAACAGGGATAAGTAACTTTTGGTTTACGAGGGGAAATAACTCCTGCCTTGGGAGGAAGGGAGAAGTGATCTCCTGACCTCTGCCCCCTCTCTCCTGGGAAGTCTTAATTTGTGTATGTGGTATAAGGGGGTGTGGGCGTGTGTGATGTTCAATAAAAGACCAGGGAAAGAGGAAAAACATTGGAAGAGGCTTTAGACAAAGTGGGTTAGAAGTACCTACTCCTCTTTTCCCCTGGCCAGTAGAAACTCTTGTGTGAACTTGTGTTTAATCTGTTTACTATTTCTGTGGCAGAAATAACAGAGCGTCTTCAGAGCCGTTTTTGGTGAACAAGCAAAATTCTCTAACAGCAGGGAAGGGAGAGAGTTCAGCTTCCTGACAGCCTGGTGGATAAAACTGTTATTCAGTTGACTGGAACTGGCCCGTAGATTCCGCAGTGTCCTCCTTGAAGACATTACCTTGAAGAGACTGTGTGATGGGTGCATAGGGTCCCTATGATCCTGACGGCTTTGCGGGTGAGATGGGTGGAGTACATGTCCTTAATGGAGGGGAGAGGGGCTCCGTAGATCTTCTCCGCTGCTCTCACAATGCGCTGGAGGCTCCTTCGGCAGGAGGCAGTGCTGGCGCCGTGCCACACAGTGATGGAGCTGGTCAGGATGCTCTTTATGGTCCCTCTGTAGAAGTTGTACATAACAGAGGCTGTGACACTGGCTCTTCTCAGCTTACATCAGTGATGTAGTGTGCATGGTCCAGGAGAGGTTCTCTGTGATGTGCACACTCAGGAATTTAAAGTCCACAACAATCTATTTCGTCTTCTCCACATATAAACATAAAAGTACCCACCACACATCCCCGGACGTGACGACATCGCGATTGCTAGTATAGAGATGTAGAGGAGTAGAAAGTACAACATTTTTCTCTGTAGATGTAGTAAAGTTCTAAACAAAAATGCTTCACAGATCCTCAGAAACTATTAATGTACATTTTCTTCGTTACTGACCACCTTTGCAGAGTAGACGGGCATTGTAGAAACATAATGCATCGGCGCTATGGCCCACGACTATTTGTTGACGACCGCAGCCTTCACCTCCAAACGCTGATGATATGGAGCAGAAGGACATTTGTTATTGATGACAATACAGTGAGAGACAAAGTGCAGCAATGAATCACAAGTCACATCGGGAATACAGAGACATTTATTCTTCAAGAGGCAGAAGGCAGCATTCAACACTACAAGTCTAAGTGTAACTCAATACTCACATCATGTTCTGTCATGGAATAGACATCAGTGTGTAATGGGCATCAGTGTAACAACTATCAGGGGGTGTGAGAAAGTAAGAGCTGGTACAGTAGCACATAAATAAATAAATGTCTATCAGTAAAAGGGAGCGTCATAGGCATTGAATCAGAAAAGTCTCAAGACATTACATGATCTGTAATTGTTAATTGTAATAAATTAATATAAGAATGAGTTGTTTCTGTAGGTTGTTTATTGAATTCGTGGTTACGCTGAATACAGTGTCAACAACTCACAAGGAAACAACCCAGTCCAGTTGATGACTTTTGAAACAACAACAAGCAGTTACAATAAAGCAAAAAACCTTTGTGGAGGATTCCCAAAAAATGATCCATAGTCCTTTTCATATTACATACATAGCTCAAATGAAAATTCCAATTTGAAGAACTTTATTTAAGACATACAGTATAACCAGAGAAAATCGTTAGGGAACGTGGTAGGTAAAAACATACATTGCAGTGTCCAATTAGTTGTGCACAATAATGAAGAAGTGATGAATATTATGGGCACCACACAAAAGGAACTCCAAATAGGCTCGACTGGACCTGCTGGTAATCGATCAATCGCCTGTGATCTGATGGACAGGACCTTACAATGATTTCACTCAGTAGATTCCAGTAGTTTCTCGAAGTGACCCGTACAAAATCTTATGTTTGTGTGCGTCAACTGTGTTTTTAAAGTTTGAAGTGATGAGAACAATAATCACTGAGTCATCCTCCCACTTGTCTCACTGTTAGACGAGTGTTGCTAAAATAGTTTTGCAGTAAAGTTGAAAGAAGAAAAATGCTTCTTAGACCATTTCAGATGAAATACTCCCTTATAGCTGTAATACACCTTCTTCTGAGGATGGTCAAACCCTCTAAGATCAGAGCTCCCATTACTCTCTAACACAGGGGTGTCAAAGTCAAATGGACGGAGGGCCAAATAAAAAATTTAGCTACAAGCCGAGGGCCGGACTGTTCGAATGTTCATTGAAATTTTTTTAAATGACGCATATAGTCTAGTGAACCTAATTGAACCTACTGAAAACCTAATGCTGCGTTTACACATAAGCACGATGCGTTACGAATGCCACAAATGCACATTCGTGGCCAAGGATCACGAATTTGATGATTCGGGGTCGAGGTTTCACGCGCCGCCACTAACTGTTGCGACTTGTTACTACGCGTTACGATTAATGGCACGAATTATTACGCACGGTCGCGAATATGCGTCCCGCGCTGCTGCGTGGTGTTGCGCGCTGCTGCGTGGTGTTGCGCGCTGCCACGCGCTGTTACGGGTCACTAGGAATATTCGCGTTCTGTCCGAAATCTGTCAAGAATTGGGCGAATGTGGAGTGATCTTCTTCCACCGGGTTGGAGGCGGAGCAGAGGCCGTGCTCTCCCCTGAGTCATTGGGCTCTTCTGGCTCCAACTCCCGAACATCAGGTACGACCCAGGAGGAAGAAAGGTCGGAGGAACACTTTCAGCACCCCGCGGAGCGGCAGCGCCAGGTGCTGTCCGTGACTTGGAGCGCGGATTGGCCGACTTTGTGACACGAACTGATGCGTTCTGTTAAGAATCCCATTGAGATGCGTTAAGTCACGTCACGAACGTCACGAATGACGGAAAAATGACATTCGTAACGCATCGTGCTTATGTGTAAACGCAGCATAACAAATATATTCCAATATGATCAGATAAAGAGGCCTCGTTTTAATTCCTCTGCCTTTTGTAGCCTTTGTTCCATGTCCATATTCTTGTTTTTGTCCGCGTGTTTCGTTTCATAATGTCGTCTCAGATTATACTCTTTCAGTACCGCCACACTTTCTCCACACAGAAGACACACAGGTTTTCCAGCTACCTCCGTGAACATATACTCCGACTCCCACCTTGTTTGAAACCCCCGGTTCTCAGTGTCCACCTTCCGTTTTGCCATTTTTGATGGGTATCTGAAAGTTAATTTTACTGTGATGCTGACGACTGCTGTGCCAATAAATATTGAAATGAAGCAGCCTACTGCTCGGTGCGTCACCGTTGCATTGTGGGAAATGTAGTATTGGTGCGTGTAAAAGATCTGCGGGCTGCCGGCTTGCTGCGGTCTGCGGGCCGGTTCTAATAATAAATCAAGATCATCCCAGGGGCCGTAAAAAACCTTCTCGCGGGCCGGATGTGGCCCGCGGGCCTTGACTCTGACATATGTGCTCTAACATATTAATCTTATGGCCTGTCTAGTTGCGCTGATCGACATCAAACATCCTGCCACTTATTCTTGCCACTCGTTAAGATTTGCAGGTCAATTCATTTAAATATTGAGAATTGAGCAGAAATCTACAAGGGCTGTACATTATGCTGCGAAATTATCATCACAATATTAGGTGACGCAATTTCCATATTGTAAAAAGCCACATTATATCACAAAATCGTCTTCTATCTGACTGAGACTTACACATACAAAGCTCAGCTCAAAGATGATCAAAAGTTCAGTTTTGGTCATTCTAGACCTACATCTGTGAAGAGCAGTGGTTTTAGAGTGAGGTGCTCTGAGTTGTCGGAAGTGGGAGGGGGGTGTGGGAGGATGGAGGGAGTGGGGGTGTCGGAGGCGGATGATGAGCTGCCTTTCTGTTACCACGGCAACCCCCTAACTCGGTCAGTCTCCATGGCGACAGATAGCAGCATCAGCTGATTCAGCCTAAGTGAAGGTTAATATCACAGTGAATAATTTTCTGTGTCTTTTAAAATGGCTGCTGGCTCAGGTGCGGATTAAAGGTTTAACTACAGTCAGTGTCTGTGAATTTATCTGATAAATGTGCCCACAGTGTGGAGCAGTACGGGTGGGTCATATGTGAGTGTACCAACTCTTGCTATGGACATAGGCCTACATGGGCGACCTGCGCTGTGGTCGCCCACTGCTCCTCACAGGTTTGTTTTGATCGATGAGTCAAATGCAGAGATTACTCCACAGGCACAGTGAACTATAAAACATGATTTTGTAATCATTTGATTTTATTTCTCAATGTCTCGGATTTCATTATATGGACAAAGATGTTCTTTATAATTCATTAGCTTATGAATTACAGTGCCTTGCGAAAGTACTAATGCACCTTGAACTTTTGCACATTTTGTCATGTTTACAACCTTAAACGTAAAGATTTTATTTTGAATGTTTTACTGAAAGTTCACACACAAGTAACAGACAACTGTGAAGTGAAAGCAAAATGATACATGATTCTGTTATTTAAAAAAAAATTGAAAATTGAAAAGTGTGGCGTGCATAAGTATTCATACAGCATGACTTAATACTTTGTGGAACCCCCTTTTTCTGCAATAACCGCAGCAACTCTTCTGGCGTATGACTACATTTTAGCCCATTCCTCTTTACAAAACAACTCAAGCTCTGTCAAATTAGAAGGAGAGCTTTTGTGAACAGCAGTTTGCAGGTCTTTCCACAGATTTTCAATAGGATTTAGGTCAGGACTTTGTCTGGGCCATTCTAACACATTAATATGTTTGTTTTTAAACCATTCCATTGTAGATTTAGCTTTGTGTTTGGGTCATTGTCCTGCTGGAAGGTGAATCTCCGCCCCAGCCTCAATTCTCTTGCTGACTCCAGCAGGTTTTCCTCCAAAATGTCTCTGTATTTGGCTCCATCCATCTTCCCAACTATTCTTACAATCTTCCCAGTCCCCGCTGAGGAAAAGCAGCCCCATAGCATGATGCTCCCCCACCATAATTGACACTGGGGATGGTGCACTCAGGACGATGAGCAGTGTTAGGTTTGCGCCATACATAACGTTTTTCATTTGGGCCAAAAAGTGAAATTTTTGTCTCATCTGACCAAAGCACCTTCTTCCACATGGTAGCTGTGTCCTCCATATGACTTCTAGCAAACTTCAGACGGGATTTCTTATGGCCTCCTTTCATTAATGGCTTTCCTCTCGTCCATGAAGGCCAGATTTGTGTAGAGTACGACTCTAGTTGTCCCATGTACAGATTCCCCCAGCTCAGCGGCAGTACGACGCAGCTCCTCCAGAGTTATCTTGGGGCTCTTGATACATTTCTGACCAGTGCTCTCCTTGTTCGGTCTGTTAGGTTAGGTGGACGGCCGTGTCTTGGTAAGTTCGCAGTGGCTATACTCTTTCCATTTCCGAATGATGGATTGAACAGTGCTCCGTGAGATGTTCAAATCTTGGTAAATCTTTGTATAACTTAACGCTGCTTTAAACTTCTCCACAACTTTACCCCTGACCTCTCTGGTGAGCTCCTTGGCCTTAATGATGTTGTTTAGTGAGAGTAGATTACGCATAGGTGGCCTCCGCAAATGCTGTATGAATACTTATGCACGCCCCACTTTTCACTTTTCTATTTTTTGTAAATAACAGAATCATGTATCATGTTGCTTTCCCTTCACAGTTGTCTGTTACTTGTGTGTAAACTATCAGTAAAAAATTCTAAATAAAACCTTTACGTTTAGGCTTGTAAACATGACAAAATGTGCAAAAGTTCAAGGTGTATTAGTACTTTCACAAGGCACTGTAATTCATAAGCTAATGAATTATAAAGAACATCTTTCTCCATACAATGAAATAAACAATGCATACGTGACATTGAGAAATAAAATCAGATGATTACCAAATCATGTTTTATACTTCACTGTGCCTGTGGAGTAATTTGTTCTCTGCATTTGACTCATCGATCAAAACAAACCTGTGAGGAGCAGTGGGCGACCACAGCGCACCAGGACACATCTCCAGATCTTTGAGCTTGGATCTTGGTCAGAAGTACTTACTTAACAAGAGGTTCATGTTTTGTGTCGGTGAAGGAATGAACAAGGACCTTCAGGGTCATTTTGCCCAACTTCACGCTTAAAGGCCTGGCCCAGGAATAAAACTTGGGATGTTCTTACTGTGATAAAAGCGCCAACCACCGCGCTGTACATAACAGAATATCTTTCAATTAAAAAAAAAGTTTAATCAAAAACCAACCAAGATGGGACAGTAATGTAGGGCCTTAATTCTTGGCAAAAGACACAGTCCTGCTATTAACTGACTCTACAACAACATCCGCTGATGCAACAATGTGACCTTGGTTTTTAATTTTTCATTACTTTCACCACATTCATCACAGCAACAAAAAAACAATACCACGGGAAAAGAGTGGGAAGATTGTTTCAGTGAAAGGAGAGAGAAACTCATGCACGAGAAGTAGGAGGCAGCAGACAAACCAGTAACAAATAACATGCAAGCTTTTGTACATGTACATACAAATAGCTTAAAATATAAATACTATGTATTAAAGTACTACTATAAAGTAATCTCAATGGACAAAACAACACAATCAGAAAACCTATTAACCCAAGGAGAGAAGAGCTTGTTGGATTATTACTCTTCCACTAGATGTTTTACAGTAGCCCCATAAAGACCCTATGATTGCCTGAAATACTCTGACTACATGCTTTTTGTCAGCATCTTTCAGACATATGAGCTCAATATACAGTGAAATACACATTGTTAGTGTTGTTTGTCTTTGTAAGAAACACAAGTCTGAAAAATCCCTATTACACCCACCCACAACTTGGTTATGGTGGTGTTGGTGGTGTTGGTTATGACAGTATGACAGAAGATGGAGAAGATTTAGTAATTTTGTCATTCCATGAGTTTCATCTAGGTAACATTGCGTAACGTAAATCGAAGAGTAAGGTTTGTAGTAAGTGATGACATGCAGCCATTTATTCTAACATGTAATTGTTATGGTTGACTTTATGAGAAAAGTCAGAGAACTTCATTACCTGACCAAAAAAAAAAAGTCGGATATAACTCACTGTTTTGATCTCTGTTGCTGCAGTTGGTGAGGTCTAGGTTCAGCAACACTATGTTCCCAAAGAATGAGATCTGCTGACTACCCTGACTAACCAGGTGACTTCTTATTCCCTGATGGCACAGGCATATTCCAAGATGACAATGCCATCTTCATTCATAGGGCTCACATTGTGAAAGAGCGGGTCAGGGAGCATGAGACAGGATTTCCACACATGGATTGGCCTCCAGAGTCCAGATCTTATCCCCCATTGAGAATACTTTGGATGTGCTGGCGAAGGCTATGTGCAGTGCTCCCACTCTCCCATCATCAATACAAGATACAAAAGCAGAAGCTTATTGTAACAATGCCACAGCAAATGCGTGCTGTAATCAAAGCTATAGGCGTTCCAACGAAATATTAGATCATGTGACCTTTTTTTTGGTCAGGCAGTGTTCTTTCTTTTGTTTTATAATTAGTGAAGCTATTGTATAATGACAGAATTTCAGACGTAGCAGTAGCAGGCTATTTTGAAACTCATCCAAAAGGCTTTGTCAAATCTGAAGTTATATTGGTGCAAGAGTAGGAGACTTTAGGCAAATGTGCCTCAGGAAACAAAACAATAAAAAATATGTAAAAAGGTTACATTAATACAGCACTTTATTGGCCAAAGCGCTTTATATCAAATAACTATTCAACCATTCCCACATATACATGTATCCACCGGGTGTACACAAATACTGGGGCAAGAGGGGTGGGGAAGGGTCTTGTGTCATTGCACACAACAACAGTAAGCATTGTGGTAGGCCATTCCTATCAGTAGGCAAAAACTAAGCTACTCCCATCCCAGTCAATGACCTAATACAATGCCGGATTATTCCGAGGCTCATTCAATGTAAACAACCAGACTAGATGCAGGTCTAACTTCTCCCCCTCAGAGGTATGTATTCAGCTTATTGTAACTTCAGAACTGGCAAAGCCTCTTGGATGAGAAGTGAACCTTTTCTGCTCACAAAAACTAGCCCACGATAGCTTTTGGAACATGGAACCCTGGAGACGATCATCTTCAACTTGGTTAGCCATTGTAAATGCAATACGACACACAAGCAGAAGAGAAAGAGAAAATAAGATACAATGCCCTGGAGAATGCATATTTTACATAACATGAAACACACATGAAGAAGCAATATGAGGGATGTGAAATTCAGCACATTCAGAGGCATTTCCGTCACCACCACTATTCACTTCAGTCCTTTCTGAAAATAAAAAGGCAGGTACAGATGTGTAGCGACTGAGCAGAACTGACACTGAACAAATCAAAGGAAGGTTTTCTGGCTGAAGGAGGACTGAAAGATGTGAACGAGAAGTAAGTCGTGTCTGACTCATTGTGTGAATAAGAGGGCAGTGGAAAGGCTTCTATAGAGGGGAAACAAGCAACAAAGCTACAGTATTTCAATGCACACAGGTAGCCGAAAAGCATCAAACTGAGGAGCAGACACAAAGAGGAAAAATAGATGCGAGGCACACAATGTGTGACTTTCCTGGTCAAATAAAGGTCAGATAATAAAAAAAAAAATCCATTACTGTATTATTCACAAAATGTCAATGCAATCTATTTGCAATATAACCATTTTAATGCTGTTTTAATCCCAAACTTTCATAAAAAGCCAGTTATTATATTTCCCAATTCAATAAGTCATTAAGCCTATATGTCATCTCATGCTGCTCGTGAGAAGAGATCCCTGAGTTAAATGAATTAGTTCTCACAATAACGGTGTCTAACTCGGTGTAGTATTTGTAGTGTGTTCATGATGTAAGGCTGGACTAATCCCATCTCTGCTCCTTTTGTTGTAATGATGTAATTTCCTCAGCTCAGGAAGCCCCCACTCCATCTTAATCACATATGAAGGCTCTAATCCTTGTAATCTAATAAGAGCTGACCAACGATCACCAGCGCTGTGATGTGTGCCTGTTCATGCAGACTGTTTGAAGTACAATATGTTTTATGTCACGCATTATATCTGTTGTAACTCCTATGCAAAACTACATGCAATAATCTCTTTATCAACGGAATTTTATCAACAACCTGATGACTGTAAACCTCCACTGCCAATGCAATTCTACATTTGTATATTCAGTCCTAATTTTTATTATTTATACTTTTTGCCCCTTAATGCTTTTTATTCATTGTATATAAGAGACCTCTATTTACTATTTAATTGTTTGAACAGTGACGACATGCAGGGGTGCGCATTACAATATTGCCAATCTACCATTATCAATAGGTGACGCTGTATCTCTCCATCCATATTAAGTAACTAAGTGCTTTATTTGTCATTGTACAGTTGTACAACGAAATTGCGTTCAGATTTTGGGTTAGTCCAAAGCCGCTGTGACTAAGCACGCCGCCATTCTGAGCCAACCTGACCAGCATGTTTTTGGAGGTAGGGGAAACTGGAGTACTGCCTTCAGTGCTCCTCTGAAATGGTGCCCTGCCTCCTGGGTTTGTCACTGTTTCAGAGCATGGTGTCCCGCACTGGTCAGCTCCTCCACCTCTTCCTTCCTCTTCTGCCTGCACAGCTCCCTTCGCCCCCGCCACACCACCTCCTCTCGCTCCTTCTCATCTACATAGTTCTCCTCCTTCTCCCCTGGCTCTGACACCATTCTTTACCCGAGGGTGACCACTTATCCGTTGCCGGGTCGTGGGGCAGCTGTCCAAGCTGCCCAAATCACACTGCACCAATCCCTTATGGCTGCTCCTGCAGGCGGTGGGTCCACAGGACCACCTTACGATCCCTGGGGCGATGTAACTGTTCCTGAATCACTGTCTGAGCTGTCAGGACCATGGGTCTGCCATGGGAGACCCTACCAGGGACACAAAGCCCCTGACAACAGAGCCCCTGGGACTATTCAAACCCCTGACGCAACATATACACAACACATTGTAACAAGGTTTTATAAAAAAATATATAAATAAAGATTGCTGACAGTGTAAAACAAACATGCATGGTTTCTCATAAAGGTGCAGAAGTTATATTTCAGTTATATAAACCCTTACTAACGCTTCTTTCGTTTAAATTCAATACAATGCACTTTAATAATGCTGCAATATTAAAAGCAGTCATCTAGAATTGCATTTCATTTCATCAATTTGTGTCAACTGTCAACAAGTAAGTAAGTAAGTACTTGGATTCTATACTTTCTAAATAAAGCTTGTCTCAATACGCTGAGATAAGGTTTTTCTTTGTTAGAAAATGGGGCACAGGTTTACAGAGCATCAAAATAAAGCTCAATATGCTCTGAGCTTAGTCCAGATGTCTTGCTGCAAAGCCTGAAATAAGGGACTTTTCGCTTGTTCCCAGAAGGATCAACACACAGGGAAACTCGCACTATTTGAGAAATAACTGTTGATGGCATACAATTCACTCGGGAGTTTATGCTTTCAGGCCCGACAGTGGTTTCTCAGGAGAGATTTCAAGATTGGCTCATAAAGACAATAAAATAACAGCTCTGCAACTCCATCCAGCCCAATACATTCAGTGATATTTATGTAATTTCTTTTGACTTGGCAGCTTCATTCTGTGCGGAAGAGTTTGCTATGTATTGTACAGTAAGAAGATCAAACGTGACACATTAAAAGGGCATGGGAATAATTCGCGCTCTGTTCTGGTGTCTAAGACTTGTGAGCATTTACTCCTTGACTTCACAGGGATTTCTGTCAGGCTCCGGGCCGCGGATCACACACTTTACTAAGCGCCGGGTGACACTCGCGGCAATATGCGGGAGAAGGGGAAAGCCGACAAGTGATGCAAGAAACACAAGTCAGCGGCTGCCACAGTGTGATTCAGCAAGTTTCCTTTTCAACACTTGCATGTAAAGTATGTGGAAGGATTATGCGTTTGCAATTTAGAGTTCATGGGCTGTGTGTTTTTATTATATCAATACAAATTCAGGTCGCCAATGTGCTGGACATATCTTTGTTTGTATGGAGGTTGAATGGGATTTTTACTGTATGGGTTGTTTCAGGGTAGCCTGACACATTTTTCCAATTCTCTGCATTATCTTCGTGAATTCTGGCGGATTGACCAATCAGAGAAACGCATGAACCGTCCAATTACGCCTTGTGCATTTTACATGAATGTCCAAAATACTCTCATAGAATTCATTTTACGTCACCAACAGCAGCCGGCAAAGCAAAAAGCCACAGTTGCAGTCTGTCCTTGCAAATAAGTCTTGGCGCAGCACAAAAAGCTGTGTCAGAGGGACGCGGTGATTGGTTCATGTCCATCAGCGAGAAGTTCATTATCGCCTTCAACGCCTCCCAGCACAAATGAACGCTGGATGCCAAACAGCTGGATAATTTGCAAGAAGATTCTTTTCACACATACACATAATGAATAGTTAGCTACAGGTGCGACTAAGCCCAAAGTGAAATGCAAATGTAGCTTTCGAAATTAATGTTTTTTCTCTTTTCAAATGCCACAAGGTCTTGGGAGTAATTTAAAGTAGAAATGACAAATGTTTTAACACTCACAACGCGTCAACCTCTGTGGTCCATCATGAAGACAGGGCACAAGAAGCGATAAGGCAGTGTCATTTGAAAGCAGGTGAGGCTCCTAGCAGAAGTGAGTTATGCAAGTTAATGATAGTGTTTAGCAAGCCAGATATTAGCTCCCAGTGTAAAATGTGATACTTTTGGAAAAACAATAATTTTGAGTTGTCTCTTCCAAGTGCATATGGGATTAAAAAGCTTTATTCGATCCCTTTCAATGGGGCTGTGCGGTTAATAACATTTTTATAGAATCTCAATAAAATTCATCCAACAGGGTAATTTAAACCAATGGAGGCAACACTCTGAAAACATTGTTTGAAGAAGAAAGCGAGCCAGACCTTCTGTGAGGTCTGTGCAGAGAAACGTGTATCTGTGGGGTCTAACGATGGGAGAGTGAGGTGCGCGGTTTCACTGTCACAGAGTTCATTGTTAACCAGGTGTTGTCTTATCCTAGTCTTGTGTTTAATGGTACTCCAGAGGGAAGATTTCATTTTTTTTATATAGATGAGGTTCACTTAAGGACCACACCAGGAAAAGGCAGAACATTTAGACTGTATTTGTAGTTTTATCATCCAGCCCAACCTTTAACATTGTGAGATGAAAATAATTCACCCCTGAATTAGAAGATGCCTTGTGTGAATGACTGAACTGGGGCAGGCCAGGACAGTGCACTCCAAATGCTTCCTACTTCATTGAGAACATAATTTTTGGTCGCTGCCTTTCACTGTTATCTCCTGGTGTGGAGTAGGTGGGATTTTGATGGGCACTCGGCGGGAACTGAAGGGGGCTGTTTTTGCGAGTTGTTCTATCTTTGGAGCATCTCTGGGGTTCAGGCTCCTGCTAATGAGCTGAGTAAATCCCATTCACTGGGACAGCACCCACAGAGATACAGTGCACTAAATCTCTAACTTGTGTGTCGAGAGGGAAATTACTGTTTTCCCATTTTGAGGTTGCCTATTGCATCCATTCAGAGTGCAATCGGAGCATGAAAAAATAATAACTTAAGTGAAGTAGGCCTATTACTGGCATGTTCATGAGCTTCTATTTTATTTCATTGATTTTTGTTGCATTTTCTTGTATTTGTTTCATTTTCAACTTGCATAGTTTTCTGCACATAGGAGTCTTTTGTCTACATGGCTCAATAATTTTTTCCCCATGCACCATATCTGTCATTACTTTGTCAAAAAGCATTCTTGCAAAACATGTGTAAAGCGTGCTAGTTTTTAATAGCAGAACAGAAATCTATCGACATAGGTGTGTTATAACAGCTACTTATGTAAAAATTATGATCGACTCTTTTTAGGGAGATCAGAAAGACAGATGAGGAAGGTGTGTTGGACAGGACTCTAGTGGGCAGGATCTGACTGGCTTTGGCCACAGACAAAGAGGTCAGCTGTTTTGACTCTAACTCTCCCATAGGGGAAAAGAGGAGGGAAAAAACATATCAATCAAGGAGCAGGAAGTAATAACACCCTAAAAGGCACACCACTGTGGGAGGTACGGGTGCCGTGTCTGTCTTTCGAGCTGGAGGTCAGCTGAGGTCGATCAGGGTGACGCTGGACCAAAGCCAGAAATGAAAATGAGTGCAAAAGGAGATTGTGATTGATGGGTTTCTGACTAGGCAAACGACAACAGCTGCAGCGAACAAGGTGGGCAGGAGCTGTCAGTTAAAAATGCTACAACTGTAAACTGGTGCATATGGACTATACAAACGTATGTGCCAGGGCAGGAGTACACAGATCTCTCGAAATAAGAGTGTCAAAATCTGGACACGCTAGTTTTAGAAAGTAACTGCTTGATTCAATAAGCTACAAAGGCACAATACTGTTTCCAAATGATAGAAATAACAAAATGCCAATTTATTATAGTTATTGTAATATTAAGTGACACCCTATCCATATTGGTCTATATACATAAAGAAGACACAATACATCTCAAAATTACTGAGGTCTCCAATCTGTGTTCAGTTTTGGTCATCATTTTCCATCATTTTTTTAAGTCTTGTTTTGACACAGTATGATTTAAAAATAAATTACTTGAAAAATCTCATATTGCGCAGATCTCCCCAAAACACTCTCACTTGTTGCTACACTACCAGACGTTTTACCAGGAGATGCAATATTTTCGGTTCATCTCAATAACCACAGATGATGCTTAGGAACAAGAAGAGCTTCAGTAAGCTGCCAGTCGAATAAAAATGTAATACAAAACGAATTACCAAAAAGACGGAAATCTGTTGTAATCTATATTTATCCACTTGACTAAAAAGGGTATTTTACATGATTAAACCTTTTAAATTTGTCGAGAGAGACCCAGGTTATTTCATTCAGACCAGTGTTTAAATATGCATGTTTATTATTTGGCAACTGCCACATGTAGATAATTAACCAACAACAATCTATAAAACACATAAACCTGAGCATGCACGCTTGTCAGTAATGAGATGACTTTAATTTCCTGCCCTCACTGGTGTAGTATGCAGCATCTTTGGCCCGCTGCCCTTAACTATAAAACCAGGCCAATATACAGCATGTCTCCCTTTATCAATGGCATAGCTTTCTTTATGGAGCACATTCCACCTTCTCCTCACAGGTGGTCAATATCAAGCGCCGGGATAAAGGACGCTATCCCACTTCTTAGCGCCTCTTCCTGAACCGTGTGCACTCTTGAAATAAGTCCAAACAATCAATAACATAATAATAGAAAGTTGCTGCCTCTTCAAAGTGGTTCGTAATAGTGCAAACAATTGAGAATTAAACGGGTATGTTTTAGATATTTTGGGGTTAGCATTGTTTACTGCAGCTGGCACAAAACTAAGAAACAACACACTTTGGGAAGATAGTGCCTCAGGAGACTGCTGGTAGTTTTGGAGGGATTTAGATGAATACTACATATTGACATTCCCACAAAAAAAAAACATAAACTATTTTCAAATGGGATCTCAACTAACAGAATTGTAAAAGTAAGAACAGCGGCTGTTTCCTCAAGACATACCATGGAAATGTGAGTGACTGTAAATAAATATATATATATTTTTTTTAAATGGCACTCCACAATCACACACCAATATTGTGCATATTTTCCTGATTAAGCACAGCATGTGTGAAACAAACAACATTTGCTACCTGTCTTATATTGTGATAACAATATTATTGTGATATATTTACTAAACCATTTCAATGCAGGAACGTGGGAAATTTGTTTTTCTTGTTAATTCATCAAAATTGTGCCAATAAGTGCAGCTGATTAACCACTGTTAACCACCGGACAATCAGCTACTGTTCTGTTTTCAGTGTTGTGGGAACTTGACTCATTTACTCAATGTATCTCCCTGATCTTCACCCTGTTAACCATGTGCGGTCATATTAAATAGAAACTTCGGGAAAAAACTCTCGCATAAACAAATTATGCCAAAACAAGACTTATACATAGATCCAATTAAAACAAGAAAATAATAATTCAGGACCAAAACAAGTCTAAAATGGAACTAAAAAAAAAGCCTAACCTAATAAAAAAAAACAATAAACTGTGCAACCCTAGAAGATCTTTTAATGAAAGCAGCAGTGGTGGCGTCTCTAAACTGCGACAGTCAAAGACATCTAATTAATAGCTTGCCATTGATCATTTTAAATGTCAACTATAAGAGGAGCAAAATGTCAGCATGATGTTGAGTACATGTTGAAATTAACATATTTTTATTTAGCAGGCAGCCCATCTTTCCTGGTGGCATATTCACTTAAAATTGGCAAAACCGTTAAGGCCTCAAGTCCCAATTTCTTTGCCAAAATATGAAGCACTTCACACCACAGTGGGACCAAAATGAATGGATGTAGGTGACAGATTGGCAGCTCCCTGGCAGACATGTTGTTTAACTGTAGACTGCCGCCAAAACCTACCACTTACGCTCTCTTCTCTCAGACATAAAGAATCCTCCCCACTAATGCACTAATAGACACATCAGAGCATTGCGTCAAGCTTCGAATGCGACAGGTGGTTCATGGGATATCAGGCTTGCTACTAGGGCTGGGAACTTCGGTCGTTTAGTCGACTAATTGGTCGATGCCGTCGCGGTCGAACAAGATTTTCATTGGTCGACTAGACTTTACTATGCAGGGGCTTTCAATTTCAGCATCCATCCATCCATCTTCTTCCACTTGTCCATTGCCGGGTCGTGGGGGCAGCTGTTGGAGCTGCACCAGCCACTATAGCGCCCCCTGCAGGTGGTGGGTCCACAGAAGGACGGCCTCATGGTTCCAAACGGGCCTGTTGGTCTCTCATAAGGGGCTTCACCCATTCACACTCGCATTCATACACCAGTGTACGCAGACACTGGAGGCAAGGAGGGTGAAGTGTCTTGCCCAAGGACACAACGACAATGTGCACCTTCAGGAGGCGGGATTCGAACCCCCGACCTTCCGATTATCAGACGACCCGTTCTGCCATCTGCGCCACCGTTTTTATAATGTCTTTAATAATTGAATAATAATACTTTTTTTTTTGGTCGACTAATCGCTACATGTGCCACACTCTCGGTCGACCAACCATTTCATTGGTTGATTACAGCCCTACTTGCTACAATGTTTCAATTCATGGCAATCTGATTTTGTTTTTACTGCCTGACAATCCTTAGAAAGCTGACCTATTGTGGATGACACCTTCAGTTACAAATGCCCTTTAGCCGCAGTAGCTACACTGATGGGCAACACTGCTCACCTTGACCGTAAACACTATAATAAATCACTAGATCTTCAATTGCTTTTGGTTTTTGCACGTCAGGTGTCACTGTCGCCGTGAACTGCCGATCTACCCTTCCCTCTTCTCACACACAGTTTATATGCCCCTTCTCAGTATCCCATGGTGTAGAGTTTGGTCCGGCAGCTCTCAAACCTTGACATCCCTCTAAACATAATTTAAAAATCCCATCCATCTTAGCATACACTGTCCTACTAGTGGACTAGAGCAGTGTTTTTCAACCTTTTTTGAGCCAAGGCACATTTTTTTCATTGAAAAAATCACGAGGCACACCATGCACCAGAAAATGTTAAAACATTTAACTCTGTAGCCTATATTCACAGTATAAAGTGCATCCATGCATCACTAATTTTCTTGTCTCAAAGAATTTAGCGACCTGCGTTCACTTTCTGATATGGAAGAGTTTTACATGGTTACTCCGCCGATCACCAGACAGCACAGAGACTTGACAATGGCACACTATTTGCAGATAATTATTGATTTGTTTTCAAAAAATATTTTTTATGGAAATTTGATAATTTTCCGAGGCACACCAGACAATATCTCATGGCACACTAGTGTGCCCCGGCACAGTGGTTGAAAAACACTGGACTAGAGTACTCTGGCCTGCCTAGTGACAACATTCTTCCAGATGATTCCTTAATGAGTGGCAACAGTGAGGCCATAGAACAGAAAACACCAGGCCCATAGAATCTGTTGGTGCTCAACTTTAAGCGACGATGAGGAGGCTCAGCCCTTTTGAAAAAGAAAGACGCACATCTGCCAAGCGAACTTGCATACCCAGATGTAGAAGGTTGAGAGGCCTTTCTAGTCAAAACACTTTTCCAGTGAAATCCATCTTTGTATTGAAACTTTTTTGTACCAACTTTGTATCAAACAAGAGAAACAGATTTGTGCATCTTTGTTCCAGTAATTACACTAATTATTAATTCAAACTTATTCCTGAAGCAACCAAAGCACTACATTTTCTCAGGATGCATCTATTAGATTGTACTGAACTTGAGAAAGTACTTCAGTTTCCAAGACTCCATCCATCTGGTCTGACCCTGGGAAATCCACCTTGAGCCGACAGCAAGCAGGCAATTCAGAAAGTTTGGTTCAAAAGAGGTTGACATGTTTCCAACTGCACACAGTCAGGGACTTAGAAACCTTCACAGTATGTCTTGAATACAACGAACTACCTAACTTTAATGGACAGTAAATATTGACACGTTCTTATCCTTCAGACCAGCGGACTCTGTATTGACGGCACATGAAACAAGCCGTGATTAACAGGCTCAGGTGTTCACGCTCCATGCATCACCTTGACATGTGCCGACGTCTCAATTGCTGATAATTACTACATTAGCATCCACTTAGTTAGTTAATCTGACATAAACTGTACTATCCCATACTTTCACTTATGTGTCCTTCATTTCATGTTTTTCTGTCAAATTATGGTTGCTATTTGTAGGATTTTTGACCATTCGAAAAATGTAATGTTTAGTTTAGAATTGCACAGAACTATCATCACTCGACAGCCACAGATATGTGCGTGTACAACAATGAGCAATATCACAATGTGAATGATACACCCACATAAACAGGTGACGCACTTCCATGGATTTGATAGAGCCTTCAGTACATGTTGCCATGCGTGGTTGGCAGTCCGAAGAAACGAGACAGTCGCATGCCCCGCAAAACAAACAGAGGACTAACTGGAAAAGACTGGAATGATAATCAGCCAATACATAACCACCAGCAGCCCCAGTCCTCTGGGAAAAATATGCCCACCCCCAACAACAAGGAGGAGCCAGACCATTCAGGATCCAGTGCTCCCCTTGCCACATCCCGAATGTATTGGGTGTTTAAAAATATATTCGGACGCAAAGGAGAGGAAAAAGACATGACTATCTTGATATTGATTTAAATGTGTTCTACTAAAGAAACCAATCATGCTTTGCTTGTTCAATTTGGATATATCAGGGATTAATGGGATACAACATAAGGCAGGTTATTAAGCTTATTTTTCCACATACTATACAGCAACAGAAAAGCACAATGGGGAAAAAAATGTGAGGCAACTCAATCGATAATATAATCTCTACATGTTTACAGTGCTCAATGAAAAGGCACTCGCAAATATGACTCAGCACCTGTTCTCCAGCCTCACCTCTATCCCACATTGGCAGCAAAAAAATAAATAAAAAAATAAACTGTATGTGTGAGGCAGATGCTTGCCTTGAATCTTTAGGGGGATGCATTACATGTGAATGCGCTATAGATTCTTTGTTTACCACCGGCGGATATGGAGTCTGTGCATTGCCACCGCAGAAGCCAAGTTCCCGCAGTGACCGCAATAGGCAGTGCGCTCCAGCAGCACAATGCGGTCGTTGCCGTATCAAATGTAAAGCACATGCACTGACTGCCTTCTTCAATAATGCAGGGGGTTTCTAGCATGCGTGTCTTACCTAAAGCCAGGACAGCGGGTTTCTTTTGTTCGTCTGTGAAGCCTTTTCCAGGGCTAATTCCGCCACTCTCCGCCGCTACACCGCTCTGAAATTATACAGCACAGTCACAGAGGGGCACCCCATCATTGAAGCTCCAGTGCATACGGGGGTGTTTTTATTACCCTATAAGTCACTGCCCTTTCCTTTCGTATCGTCATCCATATATATAATGCAAAACTAGCACGAGGTAATAAAGATGTGTGAATGGAAATGTACCTGTTCAGCGCAGTGTCTTCTCCAAACTCCGGCTCTGATGGACACAGGTTCCGCAGCTTGCGTTTACCGTAATGGCCCGGCTAGATCCGCACGAGGCAAGGCTGGCGCACGCTGTTTCAGTATTACGGTTTACAATACCACCAGTTTATGCCAACGCTCAAAAACAGTTTTGAAATAGCCATTATTCCCCGAAGAAGGTAATTCAATACATCTAATTATTATCGTAGTCAAGGTGTGAAGCACTTTCTGCAGTCATCTAGCTAACGCGCCAAATCACCGCAAAGTCAAACTAGCAAAGATTCACAACTTACCATGCACAAAACGTACTCGCGTTGTTTTCGTACTTATTCAGTCTTGTAACCAAGAATAAAACACTTTTTTTTTTGTGAGTCGGTTTTCTAACAAGCTGCTGTCATGTTTACCGCTTGTAGTGATTTTATAGATATAACATACCTGGTGCACCGGTCTGTAGTTATGTGGCCCCCATGTGGCTATTTAGAGCGTGACCACTGTGCTCCAGGATTATTACATTTGAGTAAAACTAATAGGCCTTTTCTTCATTCATGTTGGTTCAGCCCCTCTTCTAAAACATCGAAAACGTACACAAATCAGACTAAAATGTATACTGTCCAGTAGTTACTGACCTTAGTAAACATTATTTCTACAATCGTGACCACTATGAAAGAAGTGTTGTGGTAGGTCTAAGGCAGGGGTGGGCAATTCATTCTCATAAGGGGCCACATAAGGAGAATTAAGTCGGAGGGCCGCACCAACAATAACTCGAACTTATTCTGCAACTTTATCCTTTTGTACATTACACTAAATGGTGTATTTTGAATATCTGATACTGGTATTTAGTGGGACTATTATTTACTGTAAATATTTAGCCATATCAAGCATGTGTGCGCATCGTTATTCAGGTTATTCAACTAATTATTCTCGTTAACTTCTACCAGATTTCGGGAAGTAAAGTGATAGCAGGGGTCTCCAAGTACATTTCCCTAGGGGCCAAAAGGGGAGTGTATTGCCGGAGTCCAAAACAAAAGCTCCAAAATAAAAAAATGTATTGATTGGGAAAATACTAGGGAACTTTTTTCAATAAATGAATAATAATGAGCCTGACGGGACTGTAGCTAATGTGTTGTTTATATCCTGATCGCTTATGTCAGTGCCCTCTGCTGGACACGTATGGAATTCTTTCCTTTTATTTTGATTTAAGCAGCCCCCTAGTGGCTGTAGTGGGCATTCTGGTAATTTCTGCAAAAAAAATCACAACTCCGCAAAGAAATTGGCTAGAGACGTACTTTTTTTTAAATATATATATACTCAGGAATTTATGCCCTACAAGTCGTGGGCCGGATTAAGTCATCTCGCGGGCCGGATGTGGCCAGGTCTGGTCTGGTCTGGTCCAATACATTACATTTTATTTTTCATTAGCGGTTTGATTCTTCTTTTTTTCACTTAATATTGGTTTGATGACCTGAAAATAACAACAGTGATGTAGTTTATAAAATTTTTATTTTCTAATTTAGTTTTACAATAGATACGCATATTCACAATAAATAATAAAATTAAGTTGGTACATAGGCCACAGTATTACATGCTGCACAAATAATAAGATACTGTAAATCACATACCTGAGAGTGAAGCTGGCGCACACATACATTTGTACTGTAGGGCTATTGAATATTGAACATTAATGTGCCACAGCAGTTTTGCGTTTTTCCTCATGAATACAATGAAAAGGCTAATACATTCATGTGGTTAATTCACAATTTCTTGGGCATAAAAGTGTTCACGGGGCCAAGGCTAGAGTAATAAAGTCTTTTCCATTTAAATTTAAACTATACAGAACAAACAGAATGAAAACATTTAGGCCAAAGTTTCAAGTAACATTAAAATCACACAAAAATGAAATGCACAAGAGTAAGTGACCCACAAGTAACGCAGGTCCATCCCATCAGTGTGACTGCATACATATTACAATTACATATTACAATTAAATTCTTAAATAATGTCAGTCCCCATTTTGCAAATTATTAGTTGAATTATAATTGTGTGTATTATAATAGTATTTTTTTTTCCATATTGTATCTATTTTTTTTTTTTTCAAATAGCTGATCATGAAAAATATAATGAAACTAGCAGTGAAAACATGAGGATTTTAACCCTGAGAAATTCTAAATGTATCCAGGCCTTTCAAAGTTAAGGCATTGCAGGGGCCTCTACTCCAGTCCCACTGTTTATACTGTCCATGTAATGCCCACGAGAGGGCAGTGTTGGATCTGGAATGTTTTGTGTTGACTGAGACAACGTTAGATCAGAGTTGAGGCTTGTTGATGAGGAGAGGGTACAAGTACTGTCTGAGCAGCACTGCAGGACTTCAGATGAGAGAAGTGTTTCTTCATCATCATTCAGGGGAAACATTCGTCGCTCCCAGGGAACTTGAGGCTACCAGAAGACAAAAAACGTTGAGAGTATTCCTAAGCATCAAAATGAAAAGGTAATTCATGCCAAATGTTCATCATGACACAATGTCACAAGTGTCAAGGCCCAAGCCAATCAAGTAACTTGTTATTAAATCAAGGACAGGACACTCTGTGCAGGTCTGTGCACTGGGAAGTGAAGCAGAGTTGATTAGGACACTGCTGATAACAGCTCATTTTTCGTCCAATCCAGTAAAGTGGGCCTAGGCGCTGCAATCAGGCTTCATCATCAAGAGCAATAGTGGGTGAACACTGTGTGGGCTCTCTATTCTAGAGTTTGCATGTGTGAACTCATAATATCACATAGTCTTTAGAAATGGTATCTGCATGTTAAGATGTCGATATAAATAAAATATAGTCAAATATTTGAGTGAGAAATATTTGTGCTGTCAAGGCTTTCAGCCTTGGCAAGACAACTTTATGTATACCGCCCATTTCATACACAAGGCAACTCAATGCTTTGTTGTTTTAATCTTACCAGACATTCCTCTGAGCTCAGCTGCTCATCTGGGTCCAGCTGTGTGAAACTCCACTCCACAGAGTTGTCCTCTGACATGCGTATTTCCCCCACGCTGTGGGACAGCTTACTGCCAGATCTGGGACAAGAAAACAGGCGTGCTCTTCATTGGTTTCACAGAGTGAGCTCATCTTGAACACTTCTCTAATGTTGTACTGTCGAGTAACATCTTTTGTTACAGACATGTTGAAACAGGAACATGCTCACCTTAAGGAATGCCCACAGTGTCTTTTTCCCCAGAAAGACCAACGCTTTTTTTCTTTTAGTTCGAAAGGCAAATGTCTCTGAGCAAAAACCTCATCAGTGAGTATCTCAATCTGCACACAAACCCCAAAGACACTTTTGCGTTAACATTTTTAAATAATAGAACTGGTCATAATAAAATAAACATAAACGTTGATTATGAAATGTTTCTCACCTCTTCATCTTTGTCTTTTCTAGAATAGTCTTCATCTTTTGAAATAGACTGAACGTTAAGCACCTGCCAACTGCAAAAAAAATATGTAAATGTTAAATTGCACTGCTCTTAGGCACAAACAATGGAAAAGTTGTTGAGATTTCAGTTTTAAACAGACCTTGGAGTCAGAATATCTTTATACTGTAGTTTTTCCACTTTAGTCAGTGAAGATGGAATGACTATGTTGTCAATATCAAACAGTCTTTCTCCATAATGTCTGCGCACAGCCCCCTGTGAAGGGATACAGTATGGATAGATTAACAATAGATGGCTACATGAAGCTGTTTGCCATCATTTAATCTTACCCTTGTGTTGTTTTGTTTTTGTGAAACTAACACAAAGCTTTCTTGGAACATCTCATCTGAGCTGTCGCAATCATCATCCTCATCTGAAAAATATTATCTTGTGTTAAAAGCTTTTAAAATATAAAAAGAAGGGTTATATGTTACATGATGTATTAAAGTTTGATACCTTCAGTGAAGCTATTTCTGCGACGTCTTTTCCTTTTTCTCTGATGAACTCTGCCTTCTCTCTGAACACCACAAAGATGTTTGATGGGTGACAGTCCCAATACCCTCTTATTATGATGATGTGTATAATGCTTGTGTTTGTAACCTATAATAAAAAAAAAATGGGGGAAATCACAATGTACACATTTTGTTATAAATTGCATTTCAAATCCTCTCTACACAAGCCTTACGATGACTAATAATGACATGAATAAATGGTGAGTAGTAGCATTGTTGAGTCTCTTACTGTTGTGCAATGGCGTTGAGCTATGTCTCCTATAATGTGCAGGGCTCAAAGGAAGAGCATTTATAACAAGAGGTATTTGAGACCATTCCTCTCTCGCTGAACCCTTTGTGAAGCGCCTGAGCAGAGCGGAGTCTGAGAAAAAAAAAAAAAAAACACACAATGTAAGGCATACAATATCCTCACTCACTACAAGAAAATGTGAATGTATGTTCAATAATCAGGTCCTAGAAAAAGAAATACGACATTTTACAATGAAGTAGATACAAATGGCTCTCCTTTCAGCTAAAAGGGCCCATACCTCCACTGTTAGAACTACACGTCATGGAAGTCAGCGTTCCTTTGGAGCTACTGTCAGGGTCAGAGCACACAAGCACCGGCTCAGAGGAGGGAGAGCCGTATGAGCAGTAACAAGACGCGAGATCAGACAGAGTGGACGAACACTGAAAGAAAATGTAAAGAAAAAAAAAGCATCAACAATTCAGCATCAATGACTGGCTAAGTGACCAAATGTTGTTGTTTTTAATGCTCCTCTGTAATCAGTCAGTTTGGGACCAGGGACCAGTATGGCATGACTGTAATATTTTCTATGTATTTTGCTCGCTATTAAAGCCTCTGCGATCCTGATAACTTTGTCATTCATTATCTTGGATTTTAGGATTAGCCAGTAAATATATGGATTTCGATTACAAATTAGCCAAAAGTTTGCATATTTTACATGGAATAGCTTTGACAAAACCCGCAGACGGACCTTGGAAATCTCCCAGGGTTATATGGCAAATTTTGTCCATGTTTGTATTATGCTACTGATTCTTTATTTCCTCTTTTTAAGCGTAAGCCTTGAATGTGCACTACTGTCGAAAACTGTAGTATCTATGTATTGATATTGTGCTATTGTTCTTAAAACTGATGGGAGCAGTGTGTTGCATTTCAATCCACAATATAATTCAAATAAACTCCGGATGTCTGGCTTCAAATTAATCCCTACTTAATCTGAAAGGCTTTTATACTGACATTCGACAATTGAGGATTGAAGAGCAGTTTTGGAGCAACATCTGTCAGAGCAACGTGGTAAAATCTAATTAAAATTAGCATATGAATATCCTGTACCTATTCCACACATTTCCAATTAAATCCTAATCTGTTCTTAACCTATTGAGGGGGAAAAGGATACTTAAGGATACGTGTTTAATCTAATCTTACCTTTAAGGTGCTGTTATTGCACACAGAGTTTAGCCTGAACAATCTGGGCTTGTGATAGATAACCAAAGGGCGGGTGCGGGCGCAGACACAGGACATGTCATCTTTAAACTGTTGCCTCCTCCTCCTCACATCAAACCTCCTCCTCTTGGTGCTTTCGGATACAAAAACATCACTGCAAAGAAGGCGGCGAGAGATTTTTAAATTGATGAGGCATTGTAATGTGGTGGTATATTATATATATTTTGTCTTCTGAATTGTTAGTAAAGACAAGTATACATGTTGTTACTGCATGTTCATTTGAAGCAGTAGTGGAAAGAGATAAATCAAACTCAGAACTGTGTTTCTGAGTTCTTACTACTTACTCTTACGCTTCAATTTGGGTCAAATGGGGAATCATCGTAGTGTGCAAGTGAATTGGTGTTTATTCTGTGTTTTCTACCTCTCAAAGGCTCTGTTGTCTCTCCGTGGCTTTGAGAGTGGAGACAGGTTGAGACTATTGACAATCTGGCTGAGCTGTGCACTCTGCAATAAAAACACCAGATGTACACAGTGTACGTCTGCAGGGACAACTTGGCTATAGATCTTTATAAATAAAGATCTTCTTCTTCTTCTTCTAAAGTAACAAAGAGCACTCTCTGGTACCTGTCTCTCTATGTTGTGGAGAAGGCGTGTTGGACTGCAAGGTTCATTGTCAGCGTCCAGCGCGGTACAAGATAACCCAGAAACTTCCTTTCTCATCTGTCGTGACGTCATCGGCTTGGAGTCTGCAAGCACCAAACATCCCTGAGAGAGAGGAAAACAATGCTGTAATAATCCGCGGAGTCTCCAACCTGACGCTCAGGATCAGTGGCTCTCCTGGGAAGCCCTTTCTAAGTAGCTGCCCAGTTCCCAAAATCTCTTTCTTTGCGTTGAAAAATCATGGTGGCCAGGGTGTACTTCACACTACCTGAGTTAAATCGATATTCAAATACATTAAAAGTATTTCTGCAACGATATGAGAAACAATTTTGCAATATTCGATAACGTCCTTGAATATTGTAATATTTTACTGAACCATTTCATTTGACTGTACATTCCAGTAAAAAAAAAGTTATAAGCAATTTGTCTGTTTATTTATTATTTTTTTCTAATCAAATTGTGTGAAAACAAGACAAAACTGAGAGAGTATTTTTACCTTGGTGGAGCGGATGTTTTTATGAAGCTTCATAAATTGCTGGATCCGCCCATCGAGCTCCGCCACTCGCAGCTGCAACCAACTCCATCTGCTGCCCAGCTCTGCTCTCTCATCAAGCCACCTCCTTTCAAAGCGAGGCGAGGCACTAGGAAAGGAAAATAAATTACACAACCTCAACCTCTTCTCTGCTCTTTTTAAATCCTTCTTTAAAACGCACATTTTCTCCCTGGCATTTAATACAGAAGTTTGACTTTTTAATGTTTCGTATCTTTACTGTTCATTTGTCCATTAACAATGCAATTTTTACTGCTGTGTTCAGCACCTTGGTCAAAACTAAAAGCTTTCATAAACACTTTTTTTTTTTTGGTTTGTCTGAAGTGTAGTATATTGTTTTAACACCTTCATTTTTGGGACACGCTTATGACCCGCTATACAAGCCAAGAAGCCCATCAGTAAAATAAACAAAAGTAGTGGTCTACTTTTGTTTATTTTATGATTTTCCAAAATATCATATTTTTCCAATATGATATTCCAAAAATATTTCTTAGCACTACAGAGTGACGGGACCAGCAATAGTGTGTATCCAAGTGTTTCCAGGGTGTTAGGCATAGCATTTATCCAGTGCGTCAGTGTGTCTTCGGTTGGCTGACTCTGCTGGTGTTGCCATGGCAGAGCTCTTGAACTTTGGTTGCACAGGGAGGGCTTCCCCTACTCCAAACATACAACAGACAATGAAAGGTTGAAACCCGCAACAGACATTGAAAGGTTATGCCACTCTCCCACCAAGCAGCTACACACACTAAGCCCAGGGCAACCAGACAACAAGTGTAAAACATTACGCTTGTATGCCAACAATGACACAGAATTAAGATTTTTACAAACAAAGTAGGCTTGCTGTTATACTTTGCAGGGGTTTGAGCATTAACTTGCAATGTGGGTGAAAAGAAAAGGCTAGTCTCGGCACGTTTGACCTACAAATTCCCCATAAACGCACACTAGGATTTTTGGGGGCGTGTGTCACAGTTAAATTTTAACTATCCATATTATGCATTCCACAGTGAATAGCTAAAGTGAACATGGGCAATTTATAGTGGAAAAAAACCCTGCTGCTATTCATGCAAATTCAGATCAAGTAATCTGGACAGTGACAACACGGATTTAAGTATATAAACTATAAAGACCGAGAGAAGAGCTAAACAGGAAATGACATCTTTAACAAGAAACCAAGCCATTACGAGTCCATAGGGAGAGGGGCAGTCATGTATCGCCCAGAAACATAGACTGTTGCTTTACGGCCAGACAAATAAAAGATGAGCTGAAAGACAAGGCTGAAACAATAATTACTTCCTGAACAAACACCTTTTATTAGAGTTTTAAGAGCTAGTAAACACCCCATGCTTTTGCCTATTAAGCTGTTTTATGGCAGTGTCTATGTCAGAACATTTCAAGATTACATTTTTGAATATGTACTTGAGTAATCGCTGTATCTAACGACTTGCTAAACTCCAGGCCATGTTGGCTCTTGTTTGTTGTTGTGTTTCAACTCCGTGCAGGTACTGGTTAGTTTGGCAAAAACATTGAACACTGGATTTACTGAATATTGCAATTGCTACGTTGATTAGGTTTGTGCAAGGGGACATTGCATAAGATAAAAAGAATACTAACTTTCTGTTTGTTAACGTTTACTAATAATCTTTTCAAGGACCACCACAAACCTTCCCCCCAAACAACCTCACCACACAGTCAGACACACTCAGTAAGTTTTGGTTCATGTCAGACTCAAAAGGGAGGAGCTCGGAAGCAGTCGGTCTGGCAGCTCTAGGTACATTTTTCGTAGCCTGTGGCGGGTAAAGGAAGCATTGACATCAGACTAAAAAGACAAATTAGCAGTGTGTGTGTGCATTGCTGAAAGATGTCATTCGTTTTTCTGCCAAAATCCTGCGCTTATGAAGCCACTAAACTATAAACGCTGCAGAGACATGCTAAATAGAATTGTCTATTTATAAGATGTTTAACTAAAATGTATCCAAAAAATCTAATCGAGTTGTCTGCTGATCTTATAAAAAGGCATTGTTTAAAAGACCTGTTTAAAAATGTGCCCCATGACTTGACACTTGATTTTAAAACTCAAAAATCACAACACTTGTAAAAAATAGTACATGCTTTTGCAAATCAATAATAGCGTTGACAGCTGTATACTCACACACACGGCTCTCTGTATTTGCTGGGCGCCTTGCCCTCCACCGGTTCGTCATCTGAGCTGGAGCTGGCTGTGGCCTCAGAGTCCAGAGTTTCCCTCAGACCCCTCAGCACAGCCCGGTTGCCCTGACTGAACTGTTTAATCTCTGTGAAGGGAGTTTGCGGCCAAGGAAAGTGCAGCTCGCTGTCCCCCTGTGAAAGCTCAGAGACGGCAGGAAAACCTCCCTGGTCTATGAAGCCCCGGGTCCTCAGCCCCTCCAGCTGCTGATCACAATGAAGCACGGCATGTTGCCCGAGCAAAGCTTCAAGTCTCTTCTGCTGATTGTGCGCTCGGATGTGCAGTCCCGTCTGCCTGGAAACCCTCTTCCTTATTCGGCTTTGTAGTTCTACATTCGGAACGAGCTGATCCGAGCTGCAGTTTTTTCTATTTGATCTGGTAGTTGTGGCCAAAAGAGAATTGTCATCCCCATTTTCAAAACGAGGAAAAACACTGGAAAGACTGCACAGTGGGTACACATCACAAGCACCTGGTCCACATTGACAAGTGGATTTGAGTCTATGAATGCCTTTGTGTTCCGGTAGAAAACACATGTCCAATGCACCTGGAAGCATAGACGGTGCCAGATGGGGAATTCTTTTATTGTAAGACTTGGCTGAGCAGTCCATACTTGGAAGGCCTCGTGACCGACTATGGCCTGTGCTGGAGGGAAGGTCCAGAGGATTAGCTCGGTGGTAGGAGTCAAGAGAGGGCAAAACAGATAACAGCATCTTCTGGAGGTCTTCTGAAGGTCTGAGCTGCGAGTCCACGTCCATAACCCCCATAACAGATTGTTCGCTTGAGGCGGGAGGAGAGGACAAGTGGATGCCATGACCATCCTTGATAAACTTTGTCAAAGCAGGAGCCATAAGTTTCGAGAGCACAAAGAAAGGATCCTGAGATAGGCTGTGATGTACCTTGGTTTAACTGTGGAAGATTAAAAAGAACAGACAGTTATCCTACATTAAAATTGTTTAGATAACACAAGCTTGGCCATGTCAGTTTGTTAATCATTATTTTACAAATCTCTGTTGCAGTTTAGTAAGATTTCCGTCAAATTCAATCGTTCATAAACTGCATACCTCCTCATAAGATATTTTAGCCTGCGTGAACCATCAGGCCTGAATTGGATTTATTGTGTCAAACTGGGCGTAGTAAACCATGAATAAACCAGAAGGAACACATAATGTAAATGCATTTCTAAAGGGCAAATGATATTCATTCTGTTTAAATTGCAGATGAGGAAAGTAACTTAATCTGACAGGTAACGTAACTGTTAAGTTCACTTGTGTTACTTTCTCAAGCATCGACTCAATTTAATTGGTTTCTTATTTATTGCTAGATAAGTTGAGTAATAAACCAAGTTAATCTTACCTGTTTTTTGTTTTGCTTCTAAAGTTTATAAAAAGCAGTTGATCTTAGATGTTAGCAAAGATAGTGAGCGCGATTTGCTGATGTTTTATTAGCATAACGTTAAGTGAAGTGAGCGCAGTTGCAACGACAACGTAACGGGTGATAGTAAACGTTGACCGCTCACTTACCTATGGATGAAAAGATCAAGTATCTGATCCAGAATAAAACAAAAGCATAACTCTGTCACTTGATTCTCGCTGCGATCCTAAATGGGGGTAAAATATGCGCGAATGTGGGAGCCACAGCCGCAAATAAACAGAAGACGGGATCATGGAAGAGCAGACGGTCTGCGGCAGCCAAGCCCGCCCATGGGTCTGAGCCCGCCCAGGGAAACATTTTGTGGTGCACGTTTCCAACATACTTTACGGTGCTGGAAATGTATGGTAATGCTGTTTGAGCGGTGTGCCGATTTGGTGCCTTCATATGAAAAAAAGAAGAAAAAAACTGTACAAACTGCCCTCTTATTACTGAAATTATGGGCTATTACAAAGTATTAAGTATTATTTTGTGTTTTTTTATGTTAGGGTTAGGGTAGGGTGACCAGATGTCCCAGTTTACCCGGGACAGTCCCAGTTTTTAGTCCTTTGTCCCATGTCCCAATAGATTTCTCCAAAACCATTGATTTGTCCCAGTTTTACTCGTAATCTGTCCCAGTTGTCCTGGTTTTGGCCAATGTAGTCCCCCAAATCACATACTTCGCTTGAAAATGAATGTCTTTGGCCCATGTGAATATCAATTACAGAGTGTAAACCAAATCAAAATCTCAATTCAGGATGCGGATTGGTGCGTGTCTTAAGTCGTTGACAGTTTTACCATTCATCGTGGGCAAAGATTGTTTCGATTCAGAACCCCTGTGGCCGATTCCCGAATATTGTCCCAGTTTTTTAGTTGGAAAATCAGACGTCCCAGTTTACCCGGGACAGTCCCAGTTTTGAGTCCTCTGTCCCATGTCCCCACACATTCCTCCAAAACCATTAATTTGTCCCAGTTTTACACAGGATCTGTCCCAAGTGTCCCAGTTTTTGGCCAATGTGATCCACAAAGTAACAAACTGTGCTTGAAAATGCATGTCTTTGGGCCATGCAAATGTCCATTACCAAGTAGGAACCAATACAAAATATCAAGTCTATCATGTTAATGCTGATTGGTGCATGGTGTAAGATATTAAAAAGCAGATTTACCATTTAGCGTGGGAAAAACAGTCAATAAATGGCTCCCCGGTTGACCATGCAACAAAATCCCAAAATAGTGTCCCAGTTTTTTAGTCAGAAAATCTGGTCACCCTAGGTTAGGGTCTTTCACACGCGTGTATAAACCAATTAGGAAAATTAAGCAAAAAAGCCAAACATAATGGCACAAAGATTAAAAGATACAGTAAAAAGACTAAAAACATATATTTAATATCTATAAAATAAATCCCAAATGTGTTTAAAGTGAAGCCCAGTATACTCTGTGCTGTGCCTGAACCGTCAGATATCGGAAGGTGAGCAGGGTAGGTTCTGGTTGCACTTGGACGGGTCGGGAGACCGTTTGGGAACACAAAAAAGCCTGAGTGAGTGCATCAAATATTAAGGGAATGAACAGTGTTGGCAAGATGTTCCAGTATGAGCCACATGCAACTGTAGTCCACATTATCAACATAATAAAAGCAATAACAACGGTCATCAGAAGACTGTACTGGTAGAAATTATACATTTTATTTTGATGTGGAAAATCATATATTCAAGCTGACAATAATGTAGTCCACAGTGTAGGAAATGACAAAACTGATAATATAATATCAAAAAAGCCACACACGTTTCACAAATGTGGGGAAAACTATTTAAAAAAGAGAGAGCACATAACAAGGATTCCCAGAAGCACACACTGTTTTCAGTGTAAAGTGGAAAAATCAGACAAAAATGCATAAAAAACATTCAGAATTATTATCAGAAAATGATATAATTGATTATTCAGAAAATGTGTAGCAATAGAATGTTTGTTATCAAACATTACAAATATGTGTCTCATTGTCAATAGACAACCCCGTGAACTGCTACCTTAACGTGGTGGGGTTGTTTGAGTGCCCGAATGATCCGAGGAGCTATGTTGTCTGGGGCTTCATGCCCCTGGTAGGGTCTCCCATGGCAAACAGGTCTTAGGTGACGGGTCAGACGAAGAGCAGTTCAAAGACTTCTATGGACAATATTACAACAAGGACCGTGACGTCGCCCGGTATGGCGCAGCCGGGGCCCCACCCTGGAGCCAGGCCTGGGGTTGGGGCTCGAATGCGAGCGTCTGGTGGTCGGGCCTCTGCCCACGGGGCTCGGCCGGGCACAGCCCGAACGGACGACGTGGGCCCGCCCTCCTGTGGACTCACCACCCGCAGAGGGATCCGTAGGGGTCGGGTGCAGAGAGGACTGGGTGGCAGTCGAAGGCAGGTGCCTCGACGACCTGGTCCGCGTGCGCAGCTTCTGGCGTTCGGGACATGGAACGTCACCTCGCTGGGGGGGAAGGAGCCTGAGCTCGTGCGGGAGGTAGAGAGATACCGGCTAGATATAGTCGGGCTCACCTCCACGCACAGCCTGGGTTCTGGATCCCAACTCCTGGAGAGGGGCTGGACGCTCCATTTTTCTGGAGTTGCCCGCGGGGAGCGGCGGCGGGCTGGGGTGGGTTTGCTCATAGCACCCCAGCTCAGCCGTCACGTGTTGGAGTTCACCCCGGTGAACGAGAGGGTCGCGTCCCTACGCCTTCGGGTCGGGGACAGGTCTCTCACCGTTGTCTCGGCCTACGGGCCCAACATCGGTGCAGAGTACCCGGCCTTCTTGGAGTCCCTGGGAGGGGTACTAGATGGTGCTCCGGCCGGGGACTCCATTGTTCTACTGGGGGACTTCAACGCCCACGTGGGTAACGACAGTGAGACCTGGGTGGGGGTGATGGGGAAGAACGGTCTCCCCGATCAGAACCCGAGTGGTGTTCTGTTATTGGACTTCTGTGCTAGTTACGGTTTGTCCATAACGAACACCATGTTCGAGCACAAGGATGTCCATAAGTGCACGTGGCACCAGGACACCCTAGGCAGGAGGTCGATGATCGACTTTGTAGTTGTGTCATCTGATCTCCGGCCGCGTGTCTCGGACACTCGGGTGAAGAGAGGGGCTGAACTGTCAACCGATCACCACCTGGTGGTGAGCTGGATCCGCTGGCAGGGGAAGAAGCCGGTCAGACCTGGCAGGCCCAAACGTGTTGTGAGGGTCTGTTGGGAACGTCTGGTGGATCCCTCTGTCAGTAGGGTCTTTAACTCCCACCTCCAGAAGAGCTTCATCCAGATTCCGAGGGAGGTAGGGGACATGGAGTCCGAGTGGACCATGTTCTCCTCCTCCATTGTCGATGCGGCTGCTCGTAGTTGTGGCCGTAAGGTCTCTGGTGCCTGTCGCGGCGGCAACCCCCGAACCCGGTGGTGGCGCCCGGAAGTAAGGGATGCCGTCAAGCTGAAGAAGGAGTCCTATCTGGCCTTGTTGGCTTGTGGGACTCCGGAGGCAGCTGAGAGGTACCGGCAGGCCAAGCGTGCTGCAGCTCGTGTGGTCAAAGAGGCAAAAACTCAGGTCTGGGAGGAGTTCGGAGAAGCCATGGAGGAGGACTATCGGTCGGCCTCGAAGAGATTCTGGCAAACCATCCGGCGCCTCAGGAGGGGGAAGCAGTGCTTCACCAACACTGTTTACAGTGCGGGTGGGGAGCTGCTGACCTCGACTGGGGATGTGGTCGGGCGGTGGAAGGAGTACTTCGAGGATCTCCTCAATCCCACTGTCACGTCTTCCGATGAGGAGGCAGAGGCTGGGGACTCGGCGGGGGGCTCATCCATCACCCAGGCTGAAGTCACCGAGGTGGTTAGAAAGCTCCTCGGTGGCAAGGCCCCGGGGGTGGATGAGATTCGTCCCGGGTACCTTAAGTCTCTGGATGTTGTAGGGCTGTCTTGGCTGACACGTCTCTGCAACATCGCGTGGCGGTTGGGGACAGTGCCTCTGGATTGGCAGACCGGGGTGGTGGTCCCCCTCTTCAAGAAGGGGGATCGGAGAGTGTGCTCCAATTACAGAGGGATCACACTTCTCAGCCTCCCTGGTAAGGTCTATTCCAGGGTGCTGGAGAGGAGGATCCGGCCAATAGTCGAACCTCGGATTCAGGAGGAACAATGCGGTTTTCGTCCTGGTCGTGGAACACTGGACCAGCTCTATACCCTTCATCGGGTGCTCGAGGGTTTGTGGGAGTTCGCCCAACCAGTCCACATGTGCTTTGTGGACCTGGAGAAAGCGTTCGACCGTGTCCCTCGTGGTGCCCTGTGGGGGGTGCTCCGGGAGTATGGGGTCCGGGGCCCTCTACTAAGGGCTGTCCGTTCCCTGTATGACCGTAGCAGGAGCTTGGTTCGCATTGCCGGCAGTAAGTCAGACCTGTTCCCGGTGCGTGTTGGGCTCCGCCAGGGCTGCCCTTTGTCACTGGTTCTGTTCATTACTTTTATGGACAGAATTTCTAGGCGCAGCCAGGGGCCGGAGGGTGTCCGGTTTGGGAACCTCAGAATCTCATCTCTGCTTTTTGCAGATGATGTTGTTCTGTTGGCTTCATCAAATCAGGACCTTCAGCACGCACTGGGGCGGTTTGCAGCCGAGTGTGAAGCGGCCGGGATGAGGATCAGCACCTCCAAATCTGAGGCCATGGTTCTCGACCGGAAAAAGGTGGCTTCCCCGCTTCAGGTCGGTGGGGTGTCCTTGCCTCAAGTGGAGGAGTTCAAGTATCTCGGGGTCCTGTTCACGAGTGAGGGACGGATGGAGCGTGAGATCGGTAGACGGATCGGTGCGGCGACAGCAGTGATGCGGTCGCTGTATCGGACTGTTGTGGTGAAGAGGGAGCTGAGCCAAGCGGCAAAGCTCTCGATTTACCGATCGATCTACGTTCCCACCCTCACCTATGGTCATGAGATCTGGGTAATGACCGAAAGGACAAGATCGCGAATACAAGCGGCCGAAATGAGTTTCCTTCGCAGGGTGGCTGGGCGCACCCTCCGAGATCGGGTGAGGAGCTCAGTTACCCGGGAGGAGCTCGGACTCGATCCGCTACTCCTCCACGTCGAAAGGAGCCAGCTGAGGTGGCTAGGGCATCTGTTCCGGATGCCTCCTGGTCGCCTCCCTCGTGAGGTGTTCCAGGCATGTCCTATTGGGAGGAGGCCTCGTGGAAGGCCCAGGACACGCTGGTGGGACTATGTCTCCGAGCTGGCCTGGTGTCGCCTCGGGGTCCCCCCAGAACAGCTGGAGGAGGTGTGCGTGGATCGGGAAGTCTGGGCATCTCTGCTGAGACTGCTGCCCCCGCGACCCGGCCCCGGATAAAGCGGAAGAAAATGGATGGATGGATGGATTGTCAATAGAAGGCCAATACTTTGAATCACAGTCTTCAAACTATGGTATACAATGTTTGTTATTTTATTTATTTTTGGTAAACAACCCGGTCAGTCATTGATGAAATCACAGCGTCAACCATTCTATATCAAATTAACCATTTGACAATACATTCCACTCAACGTAAGGTCAATATCCCATGCCACAAGATCTCGTGATATTGAAAATGTCGTGCTATATGAAAAAATCTAGTGGTTTAATTTTCCTCTTAATCACTCGCCATGTTCACCTTTGGCGCGGAAGAAAATGGGTGTAGCTTTGATAAAAACTGTTAATTTGTGACCAATATTGAGTTGGTTGAAAAAGATTGACAAAAGCTTATTATTAACAATTATAAAGGCAGGTACTTCTCACGTGTAAATAATCAAATACACATATTTAGTATTACCTTTAAAAACTGATAAACAACCTGAGTTACACACATTTATAAGTCTGTACTGCTATGACAATCCAGCTGTAATGGACTCACAGGTATGGGCCAGTGACATATTCATTGAAAAAAAAGCTGTATATTCCTGCCGTTATCATAAAAGCACAATAGAGAATTGAACACAAAATAAGAAATCCAAGAAGCACCGTCAACGGTTGTTTTCTTTCTCTGGTGTGACATGGTAAAAAAAGACAAAAAGCATAAAAAATGTTGATGTGAGAAAAAATAAATGGACCGTTGATTATAGCCCCTGTCAAAGTAGGTATAGATATGATCATTTTTTGTTCAAACCCCACGTTTCGGCTTCAAGGTTTAGTCTGTGTCTCGGTCTGCGCCTGCTCTGATTTCAACCAAACTCCAGCTTTTATGTTTATAGAGAAATAGAAGTATATATGCATCTAAACTTGTACAGTACTGTATAATTAAGTGTTCATTAAAGACTGAATAGTATGAATTTCACTCTGGCGAGAAGAAATTAATAAATTAAGCATTTTGTATTTTATATTTCAGTGTTATTTATTATTTTCATATTATAAATTAGCACATCTGACTAAAACGTCAGAATGATTATAAAACATAAAACTTCAAATTAAAAATACAAGTCAGGAATGACAATACAGCATAAATCAATAAAGCAAATATTGGAACAGGCTTATCCTAAAAAAAAAATACAAAAACACGCACACACACAACCATTACATTATACAGTACTCGGTCCAAATGGGCATAAGATTCAAGACATTCTTTTGAAAGAGTATTCTGTGTCGAAGAGGGTATTTCTTTAAAGGTGCACTATGCAAAAGTAAAGGCGCCGAGATAACCACTGGGTCACTGAAAGGTAAATAAAGTTTATATTAGTGCAAATTTACCTTTCACTGACGCAGTGATTATCTTGGCTCTTTTACTTTCCATCCCGGTGACTCCTATGATGCTTCAGGATCAATTTTATTTCAGGTTTTAGGGTTTCTGGTAGGTTTCCAGAATTAAATGTATATGTAACCACGGAAACTGTTCAATCAGGAGTGAAAACCTAAAAAACGATTGATCCTGGAGTGTCCTACAGGCCATCAGGACGGTAAGTAAAGGCGCTACGCTCACTACCACCCAAGCATCCGCTGGGTCACTGAAAGGTACGTTATTGATATCATTTTTTTAATACATAAAAAGTTGCATAGTGCATCTTTGATTTATTCTGATTCCGATTTAAATCATGCAGCTCTATTGAAACATAAAGCGAGATATTGTGCAAAAACAGAACATTTACATGACCTCTCATTAGTCAAATTTCTTTTCAACTCTGAGTATTTCAGCTGCAACAGGTAGAATCCTCTGTTCATTTTACTTCCAAATGTCTTCACAAAGTTACGCGTCTCTGTGTCACGCTTTGGCGATTACAAACAAATTCAGACGATCAGTGTGCAGCTTTAAATGCAAATACAGTGTAGAAAGCAATAACCAATGTCAACATTTCAAAATGTGCTTGCCTGGGGACTCATTTGTGGTTCTGTAATTATTAAAAGTAGTCCCTTCTTCTGGAGTCATCGCTGGTGAAGGACGGGTTCCACTGAGCCGGGTAGATGCACGAGTGACGTGAGCCGGGCAGACCGGTGAAGGGGTACAGGCCGTTCCTCTCGAGGTCCGCATTACGCAACGCCGGCTGAAGAAAGCAAACACAAACAGACCTATTCAGATGAATGACTCGATTAAACACAACTACATGCTTGTTAGGGTATTTTCAGTAACATAGTAATAACATGTTACTGAATAATGTATTTTCATGAGTAACTATGATATGCAGTGGGTAGAAAAAGTGAGTACACCCTTTCTCTCACCCATTGAGTGTTGACATATTATGGCCAGTAAAAATATGATACCATGTAACTGTTTGGGTGGTATTAGCTTAAGCAGACACGATTTAATGATTCTTGTTATTTTAATAAAGATAAGACCACATTTATGAACAATATAGGCAGAAATGTAATTCCAAAGGGTGTACTCACTGTTACTTTTATAATCAAGTCTCCTTCAATCCTATTCAAATGCTATTACTATGCTGTGTAGCAGTAGCCTTTCATTTATTCTCCCAGTGTCCCCTAAGTCCAGTAAGCTGCCAATTATTTAGAAAGAATAGGCAAACGTTTTTCCATACTGAGATATGTTCTTATCTTGGCTTAGATGAGTTGATGTGCACCTGTCTGGTCTGTGTGCGTGCGCTCAGTCACACAAATGTAGCTTCTAACTAACGATACCCCTGGCATCGGCCAGAATGCCTTTAGACAAAGAATTGTAGAAATGTATAAAACACTGAAGTGTGTGAGCTTCTGTCAAAAGACTAAATAATCTTTCTGTCATAAATAGTTGTCTTTTCTGTATTTTTGAAATATATTTTTCTGATTCAAATGTATTGGAAAAATACACTTACTATTGATTGTATATAATTTTCATCTTGTATTGTGATAAGGTAACATTTACTGTATAGCTTCTAACAATGAGCAAAAATTCAGTCAGGACAGCAGGGGCAGCACTACAGTTTTAAGCACTTGGACCAAACACTGTCACACAAATAAATTACTTTTAATGATAGTTTTTATAATGGGGTTGATTTATTACTTTTTAAATAGGACTGTGTTTTCTTCTGTGTTTATTTAAATGTAAATGAAGTCACTTACAGATCTGTAGACCCATTTTCAGTGTGTAAGTCAGGGATCATTTATAAAAGTGGTGCAAAGCACATGAAAAGAAATGTAAATGATGAATAATATGTAGTATGTAAAAATAAAGGTTAAAAAATACAATGTTTAAATCGTGATTTATCATAGCTTATTTTTGTGCAATATATCAATTATCGCAGTATCGGCGTATCGTGAGATAATCGTTATCGTGAGCCATGTATCGCATCAAATCGTGAGGTACCCAGAGGTTCCCACCCCTAGTGCTCATGTACACTTCCTGTAACTTCTCAATTCTTACAGAGTAGTAAATGTCCGTCATCTGCAGCAGGTTCTTGGTGCTGCCGTTTTCTTGCATTTCGATCGTCTCTCGTCCCCACTCCATGGAGATTCGGTTTGTTTTGGGAAAGTCTGCGTAAGGCGACATTTGCAAGTCTCCGCTTTTGAAGATTATTTTGTTCAAGTCATTTTTATCCCTCCTTAAAAAAAATAAAAAACAATTAGTGCCCACAATACAACCGCTGTCACCAAATAATTACGGCATTGTCACACATGTAATGATTTCATTTTTTAAGTCTTACTTGCAGCAGGTAACTATGAGGGCGATGATCAGAATGAGCAGAATGCCTCCTCCTGCTGGCGATACCACGATTGCCATCAGCTTGTAAACTGAAACCCATGAAAAGTAAATAATGTATTTGCCCTATTCCACTCATAGGCTCTACAACTATCAGAAACACTTTGAGAACTTACAATTTCCACAGTTGAAGCCACCAAAACCGAACACGCACCTGGAATGTCAAAATACATTGTGAATATTTAGAGGCAAGGAGAATTACTAAACACAGTCACACACAAAAAGAGTTCAAACTTACGCTACACATGATCCATTTTCCAGTTTGTATCCATCTCCGCATTCTGAAAGTACACAGTTTCAACGGTGGGTTTAGTTACCTGACTGCCGCACAACATGGAGATATAAAGAGGTCCGAAAACACAACAACAAACCTAAACAGGACAGGTCATCGGGGTTGTGCTTGTAATATCCCTGTAAGCACTGGCAGGAAGCGGTGCCACTGGTGTCGGTGCATGTGGAGCGCTCTGTATCGCACAGAGTCTGTTGGGCCACGCACAAACTCTCCACTGAAACAACAAATCACATTCGCAGGCATTAATTGTTTTCAGAGATCAGATTATGATGCCTGTATCAGGGGAGTATACTTTTCAATTCAAGGGCCCAGTGGCATGAAATCACACGTCATGAGAACATTTCAAGGGAATAGCCAGAAATACATTGGTGATTATGTAAACTATTCCACTATATTCATCCAACCATGCCATACGATCCTGATAGTAACAATAGATTTTTTTTTTCCTCAACTAAGGAAATGTTTTTTTACTAATTTATCATTACTGAATGTTAACGTTTAACATTCAGTAATGTTAAACGTTAACAAACTTTTTACTAGTTTAACATTACTGAATGTTAACGTTTAACTTTTTGTCTTAATCCCCACCTTAACCAACAGCATTTTCTCCCGTACGGCTTGACCCAAATCTAAAAGCTTCTCGACTGGGTCTTACAAACAGGCCAGGGTAACTCATTTGACAGCTAAGATCTACAAAACTCATTTAAATTGATCTTTTTCCTTGCTTTTTTGCCACTTTGTTGCCATTTTTCTGTCACTCATTTGTGGCGTTTTTGTTGCTTTTTCGTCACATTTTCATACATTTTTTTTTAATCACGTTTTTCACTTTTTTTTTTTGCTCTTTTGTCGTGTTAGATTTTTGTCGCTTTTTTGTGGCGTTTTTGTCACTTTTCCATCACATTTTTGTCACTTTTTTTTCTTCATAATTTTACTGTTATTCTTTGGTGGCTTTTTTGTGGCAGTTTTGTCACATTTAGTCACTTTTTTGTGTTTTTGTTGAGTTTTCATCTTTTTTTTCCGTCTCATTATTGTCACTTGTTTTTTTCAAGAGGCTTTTAGATTTGGGTGAAGCCAAACTGGAGAAAATGTGCTCGGTTCAGGTAGGGTTTAAGAGGTAAACAATCTTTGACATTGAACAACGCTTGATTTCAAATGTACCCCATATTTTATGCTACATGGCGCCCTCTAGAGGCCTCTAAAGAAAGAAGTTGGGAATATACTGTACCTTGGTAAGTGAGCTGGTGATGCAGGACCATCCGGCAGTGGGCCAGTGAAGAGCTGCAGTTGCTCATTGACATTTGGATACTGTTGAAAACCTCAGAGCTCGTAACATCGGCGGAGATGGAAAACATGTTCACTGCAAAAATATGGACCCCGCCTTCCTCTCTGTGGGAAATCAGATGAAAACAGTTGGGGAAACATAAATGAATGCATAATAATACTAGTCATTAATGCCCAGAAAAGCTACACAGTGCAGAGTAGAGCTGCCTTTTGTAATAACACACAATGCAGTGCTAATACAAAATGTTTTACTTACCTTTTGCTGAGTGTAGAGCGGCTGTAACCTCTAAGTACTGACAGTGAGGCATTGAGCTGGTGTGAGAAAAGGAAAACGGCTATCAGATCTGAAGATGGCCTCATTTTTTTGCACATTTTCTGACATTCTCCAAGTTTAAACCTCACCAGCTGTATTATCTCTCTCTGGATTTCATGCATCGTAGCACTTCTGAAGACAACGGGGTCATGCGGCTGCCTGTTAACACTGAAAGTTCCCAGAAAAGTCTTGGCTGTAGAAGGAAGAAGAAAAAAAAAACTGTCACTGAGCGCAGTTTAAAGCAGCCAATGTAATCTAGCGATTAACATTGGCTGACACATACTTTATTTCACGTAGATACTGTAGGTGCAGTAATTACAGAGATATTAACCATGAAATCATGCAAAAACATCTGCATTTTAACAGTTAAGAAAGCCCTCCACCTCAAAACAAACTAGTGGATATGTCTAATGTCCTATGAACACAAAACAAGTGGAAAGATTGTGTCTTTAGGAGTAGATTACCTCTGGTGCAGGTGCGTCCGTCCTCTAGGTCAAAGCCCAGTGGACACTCACAGCTGAAGGAGCCTCTTGTGTTGACACATCTGGAGCCAACAGGACAGGGGTCCCGCTCACACTCATTCACATCTGCGCATACAAGCACATTAGTTTATAGGGAAATCAGAAAACACCCACAAGCAGCTTTAAATCTCAGTCGGTGAATCTAAAAATGTTTTTCAATCTGTGCGATATGTTATTTCACCATTATTTTGGTGACGACTGTCATTTTGAGAATTGTACTTCCACTTGGATTTCAGAATGACAAACACACAGGAGCTTCACGTCATAACAGGTGGGTGCAAGCGTTTGAGGTTTTGAGATGGAGAGGGGCCAAGTATTCTTGATTTTTACAAGGGAACAATTCTACAAACTCACCCTCATTGCAGGTCGGTCCAGTCCAGGCCTGCTGACAGTGACAGGTGAAGTGATGTCCTATGTAGCTTACACACATGCCTCCGTTCATACAGGGATTTGACACACAGAGGTTTCCTATATGACGTAACAGAGCATAGCATTAGTATTAGCAAAAACAGAGCCGAATGACAGGAATAACTAAAAAAGACCTACATTTGACTAAAGATCTAAATTAGGAAAACATGTCATTAAAGCATAACTGAAATAATCTACAATTAAAATGAAAAACTTATTTCGACACTGTATTTGCAAAAACAGTTTGAGAACCACTATACTATTATAGTATATAGTAATTGTTCTAATAGCAATAACGCCTGAGGCAAGGTATTATTGGACCACGCGCAAAGTACTTATAGTAATACTAATGCATAAATAACGCAAAAATTCGCTTCATAATTTCAAGAAAACATTTCTCACTCTCTGCACTCAGTGATAGAAGGATGCATAGCTATTTAGTGACATTTCACCTTAAACAGCACATTTCCTCAGCAAAATAAGACATGACACGGACTCCTTTCCAACCCTTTTCATACAGCAGTTTAGTGTTTATGTCTTGCCTCTGTACTACCTTTGGAGCGCATATGCGGTAGATGCAAAGGTAAACAAAGGCACAGTATCCGCAGATACTTTATGGTCATCAACCGTCATTATGCTTTTGAGATAAGTTCTTTATCCACAACATTCCCAAACATAAGCCTCCTAAACTGAGCCACAAACGACTCTTTACCCTTTACAAGCAGCACAGGCTCACCTATATCTCTATGGAGGCAGAGACGGGTGAATCCGGAGGTGCGGTAAGTTTCTGTGATCATTAGAGCGTGTAGTAGCAGCGAGAGAATGACGTGATTAGCGCTGCGGCTAACGGTAAAAGCTCGCAGCGAGCGGAGCGGACTTTGCTGCCATATCTTGCAGCTCTATTCACTTCCAAAATTGCGTGCCCTGCGATTACGAAATCGTGTTGTGTAATATCGCGATAAAATTGCAAATGCAATTAATCGTTCAGCCCTACTCACGCACCACATACTATGCAGGGGCACAGTCTGCACAAGTCAGAGCCGGGATTTAAAAATCATGCGAAACAACTTATCAATTATTTTGGGCCAATTTGAGATTCTAGTCTTGATTGATTGATTACCAACATTACAAGTGACACTAACTTGGTGGAGGTGGTGGAGGTTGGACAGCAGGGGGTGATGTGGTCACAGGCCGAGTCCTCTCCCCTCGGGCCGGTCTCCACGTGGTTTGGGTCTCTGTGCTCCTTGTCGTCAGTGTCCTGTCTGTAGATGTAGTAGTTGTGATGAACTGACTGTGGGATGCAGTTGTCACTTCCAGGGGATTTGTGCTAGTTTCTAGTGGCATCGTGGTCAGTTTAGTCGGCGCTGTTGTTGACGGTTTTTGGGTGTGACTGGGCACTGTGTCCGGGGCAGAGTAGGCCGAAGTAGTCTGCTGTTCTGTGGTAGATGCTTTGCTGGAAAGTACAGTGTTGGAAATGGTGGGTTGTGTCTCAGGCAGTGCAGTGGTAGGGCTGCTCGTGGTCTGTTTGGAAGTTGAAGTGTCAGACGGGGAAGAACTGGTGGTGGAGACGGCAGCTGCAAAAGTGTCCTCCTCTGTGCGCTGAGATCTGTGGAGGAATGCAGCACAACATTAGAGAATATGCAGAAAACAGTGGCACAATAAGGAGAATATGTGACAGTTTAAAGCAAACTTTTAAATACTCTGGTACAGTAGCTATAACAATTTCTAAACATTGCAAGATGTGAGACAGAGACGGTTTATATCTGACCAGCTCAGCAATAAACTGGGATAAGAAATCATACTTTTTTCCTCCGGTATTATCATAAACAAAGAAAATCAACTACATTGTTTACAAAAGGTTTGAGATTCAGATTTAATGGAAATTGTTTTACTATAATATATCAAATCAAAAAATTAACACTAATAATATTGCGATCAAATTATTTAAATGTGGATGCCTATTTCTATGCCACCACAGTCAAATCTGTGAGAAACATTGCATCTTTTTGTGGATCCCGATTTTGTGTTTTTCTTCAGTTTTTTATTGGATTCTGTCACGCTCGTGAATGACAGTGAGTGTGAACAGACGTTTGCAGTCAATTAGCTTTACTTACTTCTTAAAGACTTTATGAAGCGACTAAGCGTCCGTAGTAAATTGTAAGTTATATTGTGAATTTTTAAGACATATTGACCATCTCTAAGACAATGCCATGTTGCGTTATGCAAATAAAGATAGATGAAACTCGCTTTCTTAGCTATTCCAATTAGGATATCTGTCACTTCTCAATTGCTCGTAGTGAATTGTTTTTAATAATTTGTGGTGTTTCTAAAGCCTGTAGTTTTAAAAACTCTAGTGCACTCAAATGAGCTTATTGGATCCTTAAAGTTGCTTTAAATAAATTACAAGTACCCTTCTGTTACTGTGGCAGTAGTCGTTGTGGGGAAGGCCTCAGTTATCAGCAATGGTACTTCAGTCAGAGAGTCATCGGTCCTGCCGCTGACTGTAGGGGGCACTGTGGTCCCAATATCCTCATTAGTTCTGGATGGGACTCCCTCTGTGCCCTCCTGGTTCAAAGTGCTTGAACTATGGACCTCAGTTGAAGCCTCAGTAGACACATAATAGGACACATGGTCTGTGCTGGACATGTTTGTGGGTAAAATGGCCGGGGACAGCATAGGAGGTGTGGATGAAATTGGTAATTCACTTTGGCTTACGGTGTAGTCTGTGACCAGAACAGATGGTGTCAAATTGGACGTCACTTCTGAAGTTAGCGTTTGTTGATTTTCCGTGGAGTTTATCAACGTTTCTGTTCCGCTGGATGATGAGGGAAGTCCCGTCTCTGAAAGCATTTCCCTATAGGAGTCAGTTTGTTGTGTCGCGTCCATGGCCTCTGTTTTAGGCATTGAGATGCTGTGTGTGTAATCCTCAGTCTCTGCAGTTTGAGCTGAAAGAGCCCATGTCGCAGGTGGCTGATGGGAAATGGAGTCTTCTGTAAAAACAGACGAGGTGCTATTGTTTTGAAAAGAGGTGACAGACAGCAGCGTTCTCTCCCCTGCTCTGCTCATCGTGGTCGATGTAGAAGCACCGTCTGTATTGATGGAAGTTTGCGAAATAAACTCAGTCACATCACCAAGTCTCAAGGTGCTGTCTGCGCTGTCCTGCGGCAAACTCGAGTCCTCCGTTTCAGTCCAAGACCAAAACCGGGGCTCCTGGGATACGCCGCGCGATCCCACAGGCCCCTGCTCTGTGTGAAGTAAGTCTTTCCAGTCACTGTTACTGTTACTGCTGCTGCTGCTGCTGCTGCTGTAGGAGGCCTCTGTAGTGGAAGAGATGAGGGTCGAGGAGAGGGACTCCGTAGACAGACTTATGGCTTGCATTGAAGAGCTCCTTCTTTCAGCAGAGGTCTGTGTCTCTGAAGTGTCTATAATAAAGAAAAAGGCAGTGTTAGAAAAAAATGTCCTGTAGGTTAGCGAACTCATACCAATAAGATAAGGTAAAACATGCATATTATCCCCAAATTAAAGCAGAGACCAACTTTATTTTAGATGAGATAAAGACACACTTTATCTACTGCATATGACCAATCCCTCAAAACCAGAGAGGCAATCTAGGAACTCTCTTAATATGATACATTTTATAAGGGCCTCTCCATTAAGTCTATGATAACACATTTTTAGCTGCTAGAAAGACAGAATCCCTAAAAAAACGAATTCAATGACTCGTGTTTTAATAATATAAAATTGTGAACAAAACAAGTGTTAGTTGGTGCTATAGTTTTCCTCGACTGCCGTGTCTCATTTAGGCTTATATGTTGGGCATATGTGTTAATGTCCATATTCTTGCTATATAATATTTATATCCCATATTAATTTTACAACCAGACATTATTTTCATCAGTATACCTTTTTGCCAGCAGAGGGCGCTAATCATACATGCATTAACTGAAAAGCAGCTTCTAAAATTCCTAACATGTTGAAGATGCTCAGGGGGATATGGTTCAGAAGTAGAAACATTATGTGAAGAACAATTGGAAGCCACCCCTGTCAGTTCAAACAAAGGCTTGGTGTCCTAAATATGGATGTGTCTGCGTCTTATGGGACCGGGACGTTTCCTTCCTCAAGTTGAGTGAGAGCAGGCACAGGACAGGACTATTCACCCTGGAAATGGGTGTGTGCCACTGCTCATTGTCTTTGGAGCAGTGTGTCACCCGGTTCATAAACTGTTATGAACTCAACGAGGCAGAAGGTTATTTTGCTTTGTGTGATGTCAACTCTAAAGTTTCATCCTTTACTGCATTTCGTCCACGTTTCTCAAACTGAGATGCGGGTACTACTGGTGGTATGCGGGCTACTTCTGCGGGTACACATGGCCTCCTGCGGTTCTATTGGCTTAATTTAGAAACAAGATTTTATATATATATTTTTATCTCAGTACTCGGTCAACCATTTTAATCCATGTCATTTAATTTGATTGTGATCATGTATACCATAGAACAGACCTGGATCTTCAGAGGTGCAAAGGGGTGGTATTGCAACCTCATTTCAAAATATCTGTTCCCTCAGTCATGGTTGCATCACAAAAGCCACAATTTGATTTGATAATGACGATCAAATTGTTTTTGTATGACTCAAATTAACAGAAGATTAACAGAAGATTCCTCACAGGTTTGTACTAAAATGACTGATATACAAACAAGAACAGTTTACAGACATAGACATGAAACAATGAAACAGAGAAACAATCATTCATAATTCTGCACACTGTTTTACTCCAATAAGGTGCAATATCAGTCAGTGGAAGTGGAGCTTGTGTTCATGTGTAGTCTCTTACTTTATTTTATCCAATGAGAACATTAGAAATGTGGGACTTTTCCCGTCACATTGTATTCTGCCTTAATAACAATGTGACAGAAGAATGTGGTGTTGGCAGCCAATGATAGAAATCCCTTGCTCTGTCACTCACTGCTCCACATGAGAAAAGGCACTTCTACAGTAGACCTATCCACAGCAGGTCTGCTGCATGTTGTAATGTAAACACAGGCTTATCCCCACATTATACTGTATAATGTCTTAGATGAGCCAGTTTAACACTGTTGTATAATTTGTACATCAGTGTTAAACTGGATCATCTAACAAAATATAGATAAACAACACACACAGATAATAAATGTTATGTAATACAGTCACTCTGCAATGTAAAAGGTATTTAACATTTTACTGCAAGACTGAACAGGTAATTAATCACTGTTTATTACTTATCAGCCAACATTGTGTGTGTGATAGTTGACAAACAACAAAATATAGGCATTAATATAAAACATTGCCAGTTTTTTTCCAGTTTCCAATAGCCATTATGTTAACAGCTTAGTTCTAGGTTAATTCATTTTCACTTTTACCTGCAGCCCTGCAAATAATGCGCCTATCCGGATATGTTAAATTGAGACAATTTCCACAAATATTAAAAAGACACAATCATTGTGTGATGGCATAATAGTCTACAGACGTTACTGGATGCGTTTCCTTCAAACTCAGGATGGCTCTGCAGAGAGATGCACTTGTTGCCCCAGGCCTAGTCTTCATTCAGCGGCTTTATTCGGACTTACCCAGGTTTGCAGCGGTGGAGCCGGGCTGTGATGTGGACTGGCTCTCGCTGAAGAGGGAGACCTTTTCAGTATCCGTATCCTCGTGTGCGGTGGATGAAGAGTAAAAGTCTGTAGTTGCGGGATATGTGGTGTGATTTGCTGTCCATGCCCTGAGGGGCCCCGGCGCACACAGCACGACCATCGACAGGGACAGTCCCAAGACGTGATTCCAAAACCATGCGTCCTCCATTGTCAAACGCCCGTGGGTAAAAGTGTCGAATACAACTCGGCGTGTCGCCCGGGGGCACCATGGGAAAGGCACTACAGTTTTAGAGAAGTTTCAGAGGAATTAGGGAAACTCTAGGTGGCAGATGTCCGGAGGAGGTCCGCTGCTCCACGGCGTGGGGCATGACGATAACAGAGCAACAGGCTGCAGCCAGTTATCACAGCCAAGAGCCATGGGCCCGCCTCCTCCAAACACGCTGTCCCGCTCACAGACAGGGCTTGCTACGGACTAGTGTCCTGCCTTAACACTGCCCCGTGCACAGCATCGCCCCCTTTTGAGTAGTAGAAATTTTGGAGCAACCTGTTGGAGCACTGTAGTGGCAAAATAGTAATTGGCCAATCATAAATGAGCTAAATAAAGAAATAAAGACTAGACAAAGACCCAAATTATTCAATCAGAATCTGACAACAGTTTCATACATTCATTGGAATATGAACATGTCAAATAGACAACTTTAGGAGCTCAATTTGGTTACGGGCCAAATAGTTAAAACATACACTGCCTGTGTTCTATGGACAGTGGGCTTGAATAACAGTGAACATGATCAGGCTTGGGTTCAGGTTTTCAGAGGAGGATGTGGCTTTCACGCCTTCACAAGATTTCCTCCAACAGACCTTATTTAAAAGGCTAAAGGTGAATAAAGTGCTTTTATAAAGCATTACATGTGGGGAGAGATGAGGTTGGATAGAATAGATCTGATTAAACAAAAATATACATTATTTAAAATATCTTGAATGTTTTCATGATTATAAGTCAAAGCCAGAATGAGGCTGTAAAGCCATTCTGATTTCACAGGCCATCAAAATCCACCCATTATTGAATTATTAAGGGGAAAGGCTTAAACACCATGTCTGGTTCATTTGTAGTGATTATTTTTATTTTCAGTGAAAAACATATGGACATTAACTCCCTTGGTCATCGAGAACTGTGGTTAGCTCCAGTCACTGTTGGTTGTAGCATGTTGTTTGGCCCAATAAACGAAGACTGGTGATATCGGAGTCGAGAAGCAAAATCAGCATTTTCTTCAGTCAGTTGTTTGGTTTTTAACCCGACACCGGGAAGAGACGGAGTCAAAACTATCTCATCCTGAGGGAGTCCTTTATTCCTGAAAAACATTTAACAGTTACCACACATCTATACTCTTTTGACGGTAAAAACAATGACTCCATACATTAGTAAATCAAAGCAACGACGTTAAAGTGAATGTGACAGGTTCTAGTCATATATCTTACTCAGTTTAGTAAGATATATGCTTTTGGCGAGTATGAATAAAAGCTTTACACCAGTGAAGTGGCAATTTTACAAAGATAATGAATGATGATGAAGATTTTTATGTTCTAAAACATAAGTGACAAAGGAAGAGGGAAATACATATTCCAAGGACAGAACAAAATCGCTCAAGGCCCTTATGTACAGTATGGTTGTATTTATCTTATAGTATTTAGCTTTGTATTAGACGTCGTACATGAAACGAGATCGTTGTTGTAGTTGTGCTTTGTTTCAATTAATGATATAAACAGTTCATATATTTTTTTGTAAGTTTGTAAGTGCTGAAATGTTTCAAATTCTCTCTGATGTTTTGTTCCTTCGGTACCATTGTGTGAAATGTACTTTTTTTATTTATTGCACTTGGGGGGGGGGCGCTCATTAGCTTTTTGCTTCAGCCCACTCCTTTAAAATAAACTAAACTAAATTTAGCTCTTCAAATGTCACAAATCTGCCCAAATAAAATATAATAAATCATCCAAATCCAAATCACAAAATGGCTACAATGTGGAATAAGAATATAAAAATAGCTAAACTTTTCTAAATTTACTGTACATGCGCCAATTACCGACTTACCTGCCAATGGTTTTCAGTGTTGTTTTCAGCCACGTAAAAAAGCTAAAACGAGCTGCAATACCTGTACCAAAATAAAATACATTTGTTTTAGACTTTAGAGGGAGTATTTGAAAAGCTGACAGGAGGGAACATGGCCCTGTACTTCGGCACGACATAGATGAAGCATTCAATATTGGCCCAGTAGTCTTGAGTCAGAGAGGCAAAGGCATGACGTAATGTGTTCAATGCACAGACGCAGCATCTCATCCAGCTATTCAAGAAATCTTAAGCCCTAACAGCTGCCAGGCAAAAGCCCAACCAGAGAAACTATAAACCAAATAACAAGAAACGCAGACCTCAACAATTTAGAGCCAATACTTGCCAAAGAATAATGAAATTGAAGTATTTTGTAATAGTATGTTTGTTTGAATATCGGCCGGGTACTGATACCAGAGGAGGGCAATACTCAAGTACATAAAAGCAGTTCTATTCACTTTCTCTTTACGTCTATTGAGTTGTATAATTAGATCACAATGTCCAAAATTGAGACAGCTGGATCTTCATGCAAAAAAGAAAAGTGACCGAGATGCTATGACATCACCGTGTATAGCTGTTAAAAATCAGGCACTGGCAAAATCAAAGAGGTTTTTGACATAAAGGTTTCGAATTCAGACATTAAATCTAGCTGGATGATTCAGTCTGACACTGATAGTCTATAATATTGTTCAACTTGACATTGATTTGTCCCGTGATGTTACCTGCTGGTAGTCCAGGGCTTGTTTTTCCAATGTAGAAGAAAAGCACCAAGGCAACACTTATGTTCACCAGGGCATAGATACATTCGATAACAAACATGATCACAATAGAACTGATTGCCTGGCGGGAAAGGATAGACATAAGCAACAACTGAAGTTATATCCACAACTAAGTACAACATGTATTATCCATTACTTACCCCAAATAGTGCTAACCAGTGGTTACAGAACTTTAGATAAAGAGAATTGGTGATTGGGTTCATTTCAATGCTCTCGTGCCCTTTGGTATTATCTTCTAACTCTGAAATAAAAACAAAAAGCAAATATTATTGCTGTAAGATTAACAACATCTATAGCTTATTATGTTATGTTAAAGTAACATGTATGTGAGGTAGGTCAAAACAAAGTAATTCATTTGTGTACAAGTAACTTTTCAACATTATTATCAACAAAAGCCACAAGCACCACAACTATTATTAACAATTGCCAACAATGCAGCAGACTGAAAACAACAAATCTGTCTCCGTAAGAAATTGTCATAAAACTAAATCGTAGCCACAGCTGCCCTGGGTTAAAAGCAATCTGTGCCACCACTCACTCATAGACATTGATAAAGGCAAGGGCGGTGAAGTGTCATGCTTATGGACACAATGGCAGTCTGAGCCAGGATTCTAACGGCCAAGCTTCATGAGACGACCCGCTCTACAATACCATCTGAGTCGCTGTCATCCATCAGAATCAGAATAGGTTTTATTGCCATGGTTTGAGAACAGGTTCAAAAACTAGGAATTTCTCTCGGTGCAAACGTGCAATATAAAACGTATAACACAGAGTTAAGATAAAAACAAGCTAAACAACTTTAAAAGGCCAGGGTGAGAAGGGTCAGCTGTGATCCGACCCACACGCCTCCAGGTCCTGGAGAGATGGGAGCTCACAGCCAATCACCTTCTCAGCAGCACGAACAATGCGCTGCAGCCGATGCTTGTCTTATTGAATTCATGTAGCAGTTCATAAATGTGTCTTCTCTCTCATTCTCCTGGATGTGTTTAAAATGTGCACCGTTTATTATACAAATCGTTAAATATTATCACTGAAAATTGGCAAATTAGTTTATTTTCAACATCAGTCATGAAGCCCTGCCACAGAAGTATCTTTATAACCATCACTTATGATTAACTATGACATAGCTAGGTCACTGCATACTTTCCATTTTATCCAATTCAAGCGAATAGATTACCTGTGGCATTGTTTTGCTCCAGTGATGGGTAAAGCTTATCGTCACTCCCTGTCACGGATCCAGAGTCACCACTGGCCACATCGCTCGTCTTTTTTTCTTCTTTATCTTCAAAATGCTTTATTTGTTCACTGTTCAGGACAAAACTCTTCATTAGCATTTCCTTGACGTCACCTTTAGTAGTTTTGCCTTTGACTTTATGCTCTCTCACGGGGACGTTTCCCCCAGATCCACATTCGTTTGGAAAGAGCTGATTCAGGTCGTTTTTAAACGCCAACAGTGTCCCATCGCCCCGTGGACTCTCGCCTCCACTGCCATAGTCCGGAGGAGCACTTTCGCACAATGGTCTAGAGCCGCTTCTGGATTTCCGGGAATTATTTTGCTTCATAAAGAAAGTACTCTTTTTGTCCTTATTCTCAAACTGGCAGGTCATAGCCACACAGAAGAAAGAGTAGTCGATGAAGCTGTAGGTGAGCATGAAGTTGATGGTGACGATGGGGGCCAATATGTTGACCTGGCCGATCAATACGAAAGCCATCGTCAACAGGCTGGTCAGGCAGATAGCAGCCACTGGTGTCTTGTTCAGACCTTTCTGTGAAAAATGAAGAGAAAACATAATATTAGGTAAGTTAAAGTTATTACAAACACTGAACAATACACTGCCTGACCTAAAACAAAGTTGCCACATGGATATAACTAACTGTTATGGTCTGGAATTGCTGCAGTCGGTCGGGCCTAGTTCAGCAACACTAAATGAGTTCAGCCGACGACCAGATTCTAAGATGACAATGCCAGGATTCATTGCTCACATTGTGAAAGAGTGGTTCAGGGAGCCTGAGACATCATTTTCACACATGGATTGGCCTCCACAGAGTCCAGATATTAACCCAATTGAGAATCTTTAGAATGTGCAGGAGAAGGCTTTGCGCAGTGATCACACTATCCCATCATCAATACAAGATCTTGGAAAAATGCAACACTGAATATTTTGTATTACTGTTAATACCTTGGGTTTTGTTTCAGATTTGGACTGTTGAGAATCATACATTTTGTCCTGCTTTTGAGACGCAACCTAATGTCAAATTGCTAAAAAACATTGGAGAAATTTTAAACGCCCACAAATTTAAAATTATAAATTGGACTTCAGCTGTCCTTTTATCAAGTTTGAGGAGCCGTGATCCTGGCGGGCCTCCAGAACACACAGTGAAACGGGTCCCTGCCCTGTCGCTCTTCCTGCGTTTGTTCTGAGGCTTTTGATTTGGGCCAAGATGTCTAGGCCCCCCCCGGTCCGGCCCATGGTGAGGGGTCAGGCAGCAGTCCGGGGAAGTCTGAGGGAAGCGGAGGGCCACGGGGGTCACCACGTCGTGACTACGTGCACTGCACTTGTTCAATGCACTCGCAGAGGCCCACAGAAAGTGCTCTTCCAAGTCTAAAATTAGGCAGCGCTGTCACTACTTCACAAAAACCACCCACCACACCCCCTACGCATCCAAGCCACTCTCACTACACCCATGACCACAGATCGTATTTCAAATAAAAAATGTGCCTCGACAGTTTTACAAGTTAAATGGATTGATAGCTTCGGCATCTTTGAAGTAAATGGGCACTGTAAAGAGAAAGTAGTGAATCTTTTAAGCAGGCCTATAAATTGCTCGTAAATTGCCAGTTCAATTCAGGTCTGTTTTACATTTTTCTTTGTGCTTCTTTCCCAGCAAAAATGATCAAGTTTCATGAGTATTTTCAAGGTCCTATACCAATTTCCCCCTCGAATTATAACAAACCTTTTATCGTGCTTTGAATGTATCCCTGTGAAGAACTGGGAAATTAGGAATAAGTTAAGAATAGGTTTGGATCATACCAACAATTTAAAATCTGGTATAACAAACAAAACAAATCTGGTATATCAACCCTTAAAAACTAGATTTTAAGTCCAAGCAACATATGAGCCTCTTTGTGCAGTATGGAGCAATTCCAAAAACGATATAAAAAAGGGATTTTATGTCTGAGTTTGGAATCAGCACAATATGGATACTGGATTTCAAGTGAATTAAATTATTAAAAGTTTAATGTGATGCTGTACTTAAACAAAGTGCTGTACGTTTTTTTACTTGCATAGATGAATGTCTTTTTCGTTCTGAATATAAATGGTTCTCCATGCATAAATTACATCATAGTCATTAACATTTTATTATGCAGGGATTGTCCAGACATCAATTTCCCCTTCTGGTGCCATCCATCTACCCACCCCTTGTCCCAGGAAGGCCAGCACAGGGATGACCCGCTCCTGGGCAATGCACTGAAGGATTCTGGGAGCTCCGTACAGGCCGCCCATGCAGGAAGCCAAGGATGAGATGTAGAGCCCAAGGAGAAAGAGGAAACCCACCAAGGAGACCTGAAGGAAGAGGGAAAACAAACAGAGCGGAGGAGGATGAGGTGGAGCTGAGAGCGCTGCAGCTACACCCTGCTCAGTTCCGCTGCAGCCAACCCATAATGAAAACAATGAGAAACAGCCACTCACTGAGGAGTCAAGGGCAACGAGACCCGAGTGATGTGGGACATGTGTCTCTTAAAATAAGCACAGTATGATTATCACGGAACTCTTACCTACTCTTTTTGAGCTCTAGTGTCATATCCTTATTTACCTTTTACACACTGTTCATATGCTGCTCAAACAATTAAATTGGGGCCACATCCCATCTATGGTAAATTCAATTTCCAACAGAAGCAGCCATATTTTTTCAAAATACTAATCGTAATATTCTTTAAAGCTAACATTACATTTAAATCCATTATTTTACAGCAGGCTTATAATTGGTGGTTCCAGACTCAAACAAAGGGTAATAAAAACAGCTGAAAAAAGAAACGCGCGCAATGACTTTTTTCTGTTTACGAGTTTACAAATTCTGAGGTTTATTGTCAGCGTGTGTTGACATAGTGGAACTACTTTACGGTTCAGCAGTCACCACAACAGTCGTTAACGTTCTGCCTAGAAATACTACATTCACACAAGCTCACCAGGTACTCGTCCTAGAGTTTGCATTATCATTCCAAGTATTAGGTAAAAATAATATTACACATTGAACATAACATTTATCTTAAAAGTTCTCTCCCTCTAAATAGGTTAAAATGTGTGTTACAGGTTATTAAGGGAAGTATTACACGGGGCAAACATTTGTAGATGAGGAGAAGTCGAACATACAGTACAATACGTGTCCCTCCTAATAAAGGACTTTTATCTTACTCCATCAGAGTGCCTCGGATTTTTGCCATATGTACCTCATCATTTAAGGCGAAGTTTTTTACTCATTTAGTTTTCATCCTGAAAGAGCACCTGATTTTTAACTAACATTTTAAAGAATATTGCTTGGACCCAGCGCAGCATTCCCGACCACCCTCCCCTCGAACATACAGTAGTTTACCTTTTCTGCAATTAAGAAGTCGTAGCGCAGCGTTTCTCTGGTGCAGATGGCGCCCAGGAGGAAGACAAAGACCAGATATAGGAACCACCTGTGAGTCACCAGTCAAACAGCACACTGTTTTAAGCAGCTTTACACTAGGAATAGGAACACATCTCGACTATTTACAGATGACTTTTACTAACATGCCTAATTCCTGCTGGAGCAAGACACACGTTTATATATAATTAATTAATGCAACTTTTTTTTTTTTTTTTTTTAGCTGTCCACCGTCAATGTTGTAGCAGTTTTGTCCCATGTTATTCTCTTGTACAGTTTGTTGATACGTTGCCCAGTTGTTGTGTCTTTGTGAGTGTTTTTCATACGAGGTGAAGACAGCTGCGAGTGTTCCCGCCGGGATGTTGTGCTCGGGACGCTGAAGGTCTGAGCTCATGTTGAAGCCTGCCATCACCCCTGCAAACGGACAAGCCACAAAAATGTACACGACGTACTGGAAAAGACAAACATATGAACCAGCATGGATGCCAAAAATTCACATCATTCAGGCGTTACAAAAACACATGCGGGTTTTTGGCGTTTCGCGTTATAAACAGAAGCCCACCTGTTGCAGCGGGAAAGAAGACCCCGAAAACAGTAAAGAAGTTCTCTCCGGGGCTGTAGTCAGGCAGCGAGTTGCGTCGGAGCAGTTGTTCTGAATAACCAACAAAGCCATGCTCTAAAAAGGAAACAACACAAGATTTAAACAACCCATTTTTAAATAAAACTCAAAATAGTTATAATATCTGTAGGGTATTATAGTATAGTATGAACCATAATTAGGGCATAATCCTTTTACTCCCCTCATTTATGGTTATGTTTTCATTGTAGTGAAAACTATACCAATACCATTTCTTATTGATGTGGATTTGCAGAATAATTAATCTTTAACCTCTTACCCCCCTGCCTTAAATGCGCGCATTTTGGTTTTACCCAAATCTAATCTTCTTGGAGGACCTAGTGGCTTTGTCACTGCGTTTTTGTCCAATTTTTTAAGCATTTTGTCATGTAGTCTTTTTGGTCACTTTTTTGGTGAGTTTGTGTTACATTTTTTTCACTCTTTTGTGGCATTTTTGTAGTTTTTTCCATCACTCTTTAGTCTTATTTTTTACGCTTTTCCATTGTGTTATTGTTGCTTTTCCGGCCCGTCTTTGTTGCTCTTTTGCTGCTTTTTTACCTTCCCTTTTTGGCTGCATTTTCATCCTCGTGTTTCGTCGCTATTTTGACTCTTTTAGATTTGGGTAAAGCCAAACTGGAGATAATCCGGCAACTTAAAGTATGTTTTGCTTTTTTTGAAATACCGTATGCACGTTTGTTTTTATCAGTCGACTTCTTCTGTTTTTAATATTTTTTTGGCCGAATATGGTATTTTTTTTCATTGTATTTTGGCCGTGCTGTGAGGCACACCAAGTCATCATTGATATGAAATGTGCTGTACAAATAAACTTGCCTTGCTTGACCACAATAAAGCATCCCTTCTTAATTACCAAGGTACCAGCACACACAAAGTGTGACCCACTGTGGTTGGCTCATAACACAATAACAGAAAAAATACAAACATATGGCCAAATACTATGATCCATGGCTTCCTATTGTCACGTCACCTTCCCTGTATCCCAGAAACAGTCACTGGGTTTACTGAATTTAAAACAGACGCCGTCGTGCGAGGGGTTAGGGCATTTTAGACCAGTTCGGAGGGTCCGCCTATGTTACAACACCGAACATTTCCCCGTTGGTTATCTCGCGATGGGAAAGAATGTGTTCTCACAGATTAATGACATGTTTATCCAAAAGGAAGTTGCCACCCTTTTCAGGAGCTGCGCAGCGTCCAAGTTTTAGAGAGGGGAAAAAAAAAACATCCAAATAACAGGGAGTTTTACTATTTGCCAAGACCCCCCAAAAAATGGTTTGATATACGAGGATCATATTTTTCCAGGCGATGCTGAAAAAATATGTTCAAGAAATTTAAGGAGGCTGTGAAAATTGCCTTCAAAAGCGGCTGGAAGTTTAAACTCTTGCTAACCCCATGAGGCCAAAGACAACCCTATAAAATAAGAAATGTAATTCCAGGGCAGTGCGAAGTGTCAATGTAGTATGCAGCATGAGCTCTCCACCCGTAACCTCAATCTTATGTCCAATCAAATGGGTTAACTTTGCTATGACTTGGGAGGAATATGCTCCAGTATGGCTTAAAGAAAGTAAAATAGCTACTTATTTCACTCATCAGGCATAACATGAGAACAATTAGGATAATACCATCATCATCATCTACGTTGCATAAATGTAACTTTTTATTAGAAAAAAAAGTTGATTTGTGCATATTTAACCTTGTAGTGACCCAGCGACTGTATGAGTGGTCAGCATGGCGCCTTTACTTTCCGTCACAGTGGTCTCTAGGATTCTCCAGGATCAAATGTCACTGCTGACGGACCCACTCCCGAGAAAACCTACAAAACAACTGATCCTGGAGCGTTGTAGAGACCACATAAGAAATTGCATAATGCACCTTTAAGTTCAAGTGGATATGTTAGAAGGAGAATGTAGGGGCTGCATCGATTCAGAACCTCTGAAATCAAAGAATCTCAGAAATCTCAACTTATGTGGGGTGTTTTCTGCAGTGTTTTGTATTTATCGTAAGTGGTTTAAGGAAGAAAAACACGTGAACTGGTGTGAATTGTGATCTAACTTTGGTTGTTTGTGAAGGTTCTCAGTCTTCCGCACAGTCGCTCATTGCAGTTTGCTGCCAAGGAACGCGACTACAACGTTACTGCCTGACAGAGGCACACAAAAAAGTCACACGCTCTAATACTTCCTTGCACCGCCTTTAGCTTTACAGCACACATTCACTGTGACATAGTTTCAATAACCTTGCAATTGCAACCTGCAATATCAAAAGATCCTGTATTGATGATGGGAGAGTGGGACCAATCCAGGTGCCGACTTTATTTTTTGTAATATATTTTGATAAGCAACATGACCACGACCAAGTAATGAAAAAAATAAATAAATAATTGCTCACCAACTGAATGTATCAATCCACCAAAATATAGTAATTTAACCATTACCATTTTATAAAAATAGCAGCAATTATCTCAAGCACAGAATCTCCCCTCAACGTCCAGCATTCCGGATATAGCCTGGAAGGTGTGGTCAGATTACAAAAGGCCTCCCTCGGCCGCTCGGACACGTTACTGCCCTGCACATCGGGACAAAAACCACAGACTCTGAATATGCACGGAGCAAAAGGGCAGGAGGTCACTCTGAGTCGGGACATCCCACTGAGATCATATAGTGTGGTATTTAAGGTTGTGGATCAGCAATCTCTAAAGCGATTATGGTGATTGAAGCAACTGCGTATTTTGGATGAAATTGCATGTTCTGAAAACCTATTTTTATTTGGAGAGGAAACGTTTAGGTGATAGAAAATGTTGTGGTTGAAGTCATTGTGAAAAAAAAAGTAGCAGTAAATACAACTCTACTTCTTTCTATGATTGAGAATCAAGTCTAGAAGACGGCTAGTTTCAAACCATAACCCACAAGAAATGCATCCGTCTTTGTAATTTAGCAAAAATGTGGGTGGGTTTGGTCGACTCCCTAAACCCCCCGACCCAAGCAGTTCATTGTGGCTTCCTGTGGAGTGAACTTAATGCTTTGACTGTGTCTTCATAAAATCCCTCACCTCACAGCTGTCTTACACATCGTTACACTCGTTCAAGGGGGATTAAACTGCACCTTTCACTGTGCTGCCAAGAAGAAAAGCTGCTCATCATCATCCACTGAGCACACATCCAAAGGCTGAGGAGAATGAGGATGCCAGGTTACAGAGGACAAGTGAGACTGCGTAATTAGCTGCTGAACATGTCAGAAATCTGCATCACACCTGCATAAGTGACAGGCAGGGCAATCAGGTTTTGAAGGGGCAACATTGTTGTCAAGGAGCCATTTATACTATAGTCAGGGCCCACATTTGTTCATTTACATGTACTAGCAAAACCTGAGACTCTTAAATCAGTTTCAGTTTGATTTATTATATAGAAACGGCTTTACTCTCAGAGCTTTTGTGAAAAAAAGGTCTGAGATCTATTCGTGACGCAATACATGGCCGCAGAGGGAGGAGAGAGTTTGGCGTACTGATGGCCTAGTGATAAATGCTGTCTTCAGTCAGTGGGACCTGACTCACACTGAAATTGCTAAAGCAAGCATATACAATTATTACGTTTCTTTTTGTTCCTTTTTTGTGTCACTGTCATTACAATATGGATGCATCCTAACAAACTACATTTTCTTTTTATTCAATATCTATTGATATTTACCTAGTGTTGGACAGAATTGCCATTTCATTGCTTGATAAAACCAATTGCAGTAACACAAATGTCCTAGACTCCCCTTAACGTCTTAACCCCACCTGAACTGAGCACATTTTCTCCGGGGTTAGGGTTAGGGGGTAAGAGGTTAAACTAACTCGTGTTACATAAATACTCTGTCCTGACCCTCTACTACCTGGCAGGACATGTTATCAAGCTCTCCCTAAATGATCTTGGCAGTGGCTCTTTTTCCTTCAGGATGTGCCTTTGCGCTTCAGTAAGTGCAATCTAATCTGGAGTGTTTCAGCCGACAGCAGCACGGACCTGTTGGTTTTCTGCCAAACATGAGGTCACAAAGGCGCAAACAGCAGCTCCTAATTGAAAAAACCTGGAGACGCAGTTATGGATTGTTCACTCACTGTTGTCTGAGAAAGTGCAAAGTGGCTACCGCGAACTGTGCAACAAGCTGCAGTTAGGAGGGCTTGTGCCGGAAGGTAGTCATCTAGACTGGCTGTTTTAGACTTGAAGAGGTGAAAACTCCTGGACAAATGAGAGCTTACAGGAGTAAATGAAAAGCAGGTTATGTTATGTTGCTTTTCTTAATAGTAGAATAAATTAAAACAAATGTGTGAGTCTATGGTCAAAAGAGTGATGGCAGCTCCCCTATATTTGTGGTTCTCAACTGGTATAACTTAAAGACCCACCTCCAGTGTATCATCCCCAGGCAAATGCAAATATGAAATGTAACTGAATAATAAAAGCATTTCACAGTTAGTATTTACTGCATCAAAGTACATTGTGTCCTCACGAAGTTCTGCTGATTGTAAGCATTAATCATGAGGCAGACTATCAAAAATAATTCAACAATAGATCACTGTGGGCCTGCAACCCACTGACAACTGAGAACCATTGCTCTATAATATATAATATAATAAACATATAATGTATTGATCTCACAGTGGAGCAATTCACTTGTTACAGCAGCTCTGAAAACACACAGTGTCAAAAAAACAAAACAAGGTCAATGTGCAAACAAGTAACAAATAGACTAAGAGTATCTTGGAATAATAACTTTCTATATGTCTGCAAAAAGCAGCAAAGGGATCATGTGCAGTGCCAAATGTCTTGATTATTAATAAGATACATGAATACAGAAACAAAACAGAATAAAATAGACTAAAGGGTTCATTTGGCAAAGGTGAAATAAAGTGTCTTTGAAGTGTGTATGATATCTACTGTAGATGCAAACAGCTGCTACCATTATGGGCCAACTACTATAATCCTATTGCCTAAGATTTACTACTGAGAAACTCTGGTTTGACTCTAACTCGACAGGATGTTGATAATCAGTGGGAACAGGAAATGTAGAGGAGGACTTCCTGGAGGTCAACAAAACAATACCAACTTCAACCAAAAAATTGTTTTTTTGCAGACCACAGAGCAAACTATATTTCATCAGTTTAGTTGAGAAAGAAAAGAAAAAAAAGTAAAGCGCAATGAAAAAGTATGACTGATACAAAATTGGCTTCAGTAGTTAATTGTGCAGTATATTTACGACTTTTTATAGAAGAACAATGAAGGCAGCATTTGCGACACCACAGAGACACCTGCTGGTCTAAATGTGGTACAACTTGAAACATGTTATTTGTTGATTTATATAAAACGCAGGTGAAATTTCTAAAGTATGTAAAGCTATAAAAGAACATTTGACCCAATATGCCCACAATGACAAAATGATTGAATAAATCATTGCTTATAATATTTCACTCTTCATACAATAGATGGACCTATGAATGTCTATTTCACTCTGAATTCAAAAATCAATAATAAATTCATATTATCTAAAAATAACTGGCTTATTTTTCTAAAAAAAGGTAATCTTACCGGGGTCGAGGTGTGCGAAGGTGCCAATGACAAAGTCCAGAGTGGAGACTGCCAGCACGGCCAACAGAAGCAGCTGCAGTCTGATGATCCACTTCACACCGGCCAGGTTTATGCCAAGCAGAGCCAGGAGAACAGCTAAAGACATGGCCCGCACGGCCCACTGGCCCTGAAGACCTAACAGCTCCGCCACGGACTCCGAGAAACCTGTGATATACATCGCTCCTGCAACGCACTGAAAGACAAAAGAAAAACGCCTCATAAATAGAAGCTTTAATCTCAGTGGGTATTCACATCAAAGGGAATAGATACAGTACATCAAAATGCATAGGATTTATCATCAGAACATGAGATTAGTGTAGGAGAAAAAAACACTAACGCCATGCTCTGTTTGAGTGGATAGATGGGAAATAGGCAGAGTTTTGAGTGTTTATAAACCAGCAGTACTGGACCCAGAGACACGACGACAGAGATGATATGATAAAGAGCTATTTATTTTATTCTCTAACAATTAGCCAACATGAACCAATTATATATTCTCAATCTCACCTGACCAAACACATAGAGGAGGCCGACTGTGCCTCCGACCCTCCCTCCCAGGACGGTGGAGATCATGGAGTAGATTCCTCCACCTCCGACTCCGCAGTGTTCACTGATGCCAATACCTGAAAACACAGTCACGAGAGCCACAGCGACCACCATAGAGACCAGGAACATGCCCAGCAGCACCCCTGTGTTCCCCTGGGAAGAACAAAGACAAAGACATTTTTTTATTACTATTCTTTACAATGTCACAAGAGCCTTGCATGTATAAAAGGCAGCGTATGAACTAAATAGGATGGTCTGTAAGAGGTGGTTTATAGCAGAACAAACTGAGGGTGCATTAGTGCAAACAGAGATTCCCGCCATTCATTTCTTAACCCCCACCTGAACAGAGTGCACTTTCTTCAGCTTGAAGAAAACAAGTATGAAAACGCAACAAAAAAGCCAAAAGAGTAACAGAACAGTGACAAAAAATGTGGCAAAAATGTGACAAAAACGCATTAAAAGAGCAATGAAAAAAAAAAATATAAAAAGTGACAATAGTGGAGGAAAATTATCTGTTTAGGTTTTTGGGTAAAGCTGAACTGGAGAAAATGCACTTGGTTAAAGCGGGGGTTAAGAGGTTAAAACTGAGGGTGCAATAATTTCGTAATGAGGTTCCAATGCATCCTTTTGTACCCCAGTAGGCCTAGTTTATATAAATATAGGTTGATTGATTGAGACTGATGGTACGACACATAGCCACAGATGCCACAGTGTAGACTCAAGGAAACATGGCTGCCAACCAGGCTACTTGCATCAAGGCCTTCACAAGGTGGGATGGCTGAGGGATAGAGCATGCACTTTTTGGTTTGAATTAGCCATTTTTACATTGGTAATTTAACCAGAAAAAAAACAGGCATCGGACAAGCATGGTTTCATCAGAGGAGGTAAAGGCAGCTGAAAACAAAAAAACAACTCACCACGAGATACCCAGTTCTCAGAAACAGCACTACTCCAAATATGTTGATCATGCAGGTGGTGAAAACACCGTCCCATGTCCCAAATAGGACTGGCTCCCAGACAAAGAGCTTTATCCTCCACCAGGGCTGACTGGACTGCTGTAAACTCTGGACAGTGGACCAAATAACAATGTGTTCTCATGGTTAATTAACAATAAAACAGTCAATAAATGTGGACTGGTGATTGTTCTACCTGTGCATCTTCATGGAACAAATCATGCACATGTGAATTAGAAACACTGCTTTCCTTCAGCAGCCCCACATCATCTCCTCCTTGGCCATAGGTGTGCACGGTCAAGCCAACAGGTAAGCTTTCCATTGTGTCCTATGCACAGGTAAAGCCTCCACTGAGTAAGCTATTGCATGAATCATTAGGTTATTTACACAGCAGGGCCATTGTGTTTTAATAGTAAGACATACAATAATGATTGCACAGGGAGCAGGTGCTTGACGTGGACATCCGGATTCAGCGCTAGTTAAACGCCAGTAGCCTTGTCACATGAATGCATAAGGCTGTGGATTTAACAATAATAGAAAATAATGAAATAATACAAATATTTGCCTTTTTGGATCCATTTAATTTATAATTTTAGAAGAGACTACAGCTAAAATAAAATAAATAAAACAATTTAAAAAGTAGGGTGAATATGGGTAAAGTGTGACACTTAACTTTAATAATGATCATTTTTTAATGTGTCATATTTTATTACTAAAAATACAAACACACCCAATAATTAGAATGTGCAAGAAAATAATGGTACTCTGAATATTACTTCATATGGCGTGGCAAACAGTAAGCTACTACCAAGTAGTAAAAAAAACAGAGGTATGTCCAATGACAGAGCATTTGGGGATTTATAACTTTTTAAAACTAACAGATATGCAGATTTTTGTTGATTAATTATATAATGGAATATATCTGCAAACAAAACATCTCAAAATCACATGTTTATTCTTTATACTTTTATTTTTGTAAGAGATTTTATCACTGTTTATTTATTTACAGATCTTCAAATTAGATCAATTTAAACTATATATTTCTTGATTTGATTAAGTTTTCTGATGATTACATTTCTGATTGAAGTTTTAACTGTAGCTCTTGTTTACTATGAACTATTTTATATCAGCTATATATATATATATATATATATATATATATATATATTTCTTTTCAAATCTTTAAAACATGTTTGTTCCTACTGAACCAATTAAAGGCGGCCTGAGTTCATAGATTAACATGTATGTTTTTTTTGGCATGTCCTTCATATTATTCCTGACTCATTTATAAAACAAAATAAATCTGATGATGGCACTTTAGAGTATTATTCTTCCATTGTTCTGTCACTCTTGGTCTTAATTTATACCAAAGTTCCTGGTTAGATATTCCACACTGGAACATGTCTGACAGCTCCTGCATCAACAGCATCAGACACAGCCTCTCACACAACAGTTAGAATAACCATTACAATGGTTACTATTATTCATAACCTCTTCACATTCTCATAAAAGTAGTTGCTACAATAATATTAATGAATATTTGATATATATTTGAATACAAAAATTACCATGTTAATAGTGCCCCACTTTACCTATAGCACCTTAAAAAAAATATAACTTCTGTGTTAAACATTTGACTTTTTTTCTTCCACTGGTGTAAAATAGACACCTAAAGCTTCTAAAATATATATAACATTAAAGACATTAAACAAAAATGAAGTGGAAACTGAATTTTCAAAAAGCGTCGCACCAATTACTTAATGTAAACCAAAACAGCTTGGTTTGAGTGAAAACAGTCGCAGTGTGTGACTAACGCGTTACTTTTTATTACACTGACCGACAGACGAGAGAATAATGTTAGCAATTTAGCAATGATTAGCAGCAATGTTTTATTATCTTTTCAAAACTGACAACTTTGAATCCAAACCTACCTCTAAAGTCTTTCCTTGCGGCGAAAATAAATGGGTAAATGTGTAAACAAACAAACAGCAAAATCATTGTATCCAGTCGATGCCAGCAGCCTCAGGAAAACGCCACATTTTGCTCGTTTCCTTGCAGCTCGTCTGGAGGGATCATGATGAGTGGTGTGCAGCAGCAGCAGCCAGGCAGATAAGCGTGACTTTTCTGGTAAACTTCTGGGGTGTAGTTGATTTGCACAAGGATCTAGTGTTGATTTTGGCAGGGCTTACAAACCTTCACAGTGGACTGACTGAACGATATAACAAAAAAAATAAATAACAACAAAAAAAGGGGGAACCTGCATTGGCTTTTCTCCTTTAACACTTTGTTAAAGTAAGGCAAAGAAAGTTGAGCTTTTTTCTGGCCACTTTTTTTTTTTTTTTTTGAGGGTTCGTAAACATTAGTATGGTTTGATTGGTAGGAAGAGGCAGATCGACAACAGCTGCTCACCCAACAGAAACCACTGACAGTCAAGCAGCAGCCAGCAACTAAAGACCTTTATAGAGTGTGGCCAATAGATCCTGAACAAAGAAGAATGTATCTATTTCAGTGATTCCCAAAGTGGGGTCAGGCGCCCCCTGGGGGACCTCAGAGGCACTGCAGAGAACGCGGCCTCCAAAAGCTTTTCTTGTTTGAAAGGAAATGTATTTGCATTATTGACTATTTTGTATCTGTCTTTTAAGCCTCTTTCTTATTTTAAATGTGATTTAAAGTTGTAAAACACAACATATTCTTTAGCATTTAATTCATTCATGTTATTGGGGGCCTCCGAGGCAGTGTTAATTTCGTCGACTAAAATATTTAGTCTTAATTTTAGTCAAAGTGATATTTTCTGACGACTAAAATTGGATTAAAAGTTTTTCATGAGACTAAAACTATGACTAAAATGTCCAGATATTTTAGTCGACTAAAAAAAAATGGAAAGGAGAGACTAAAATCATCCAAACGTCTATTGATAGTCTGAAAGAGCCTCATATCATGTAAATTCACTGCCAAAGGAACAGCTCTGAGCTTTGTTCATGAGGGAGCAGCTCCATGAAGCAGAGGACCTTGATTAAATATGATTATAATGAATATTATAAATACAAAGTCGATTCAATTTGTCCTAAATTTAATCGACTAAATTGACTTGAAATTTTAGTCGACTAAAACTCGACTAAAATTTAAGGTATTTTTTTGACTAAATCTCGACTAAAATTGAATTACATTTTCGTCAAAAGACTAAGACTAAAACTAAATTAAAATATGTTGTCAAAATTAACACTGCTCCGAGGTATCTTCGGTTGGATAAGGGGGCAGCCGCGACATTTCGTACTTTGGGAACGACTAATCTATTTTATCAACATGCATAAAAGGAAACGATAGTCAAAAAACATAATTTTCTAAATTTATTTATAAGACATGACACACAACAATCAAAACGTTTTACAAATCATAATATATAGCCAAAAATCTATTCATGGGTTACTTTACTTAAATCATTTAGCTACAATTAAAGCTGCACATACTGTTTTTCATACGACAAGTTCACTCAATCCAACAAGATGTTCATGCATATAAATCTTACTGCCAAACTAAAAACAAGCCCCTTTGTGATGCGCCGAACTTCAATGTTAAGTTGTTTGAAAACATGATAGCAAAGTCAGACTGTATTTGAAAGACACCGACACAAAGGACGTGAACAGACAAATGATAGCAATATTGACTGCATACAATAGACTGTACATATCAGTGCCTTACGTGGAAGTTTCAAAAATAGTTGTTTTTTTTATCAAAATTTCTCATTTCAACCCTATTTACACAAAAGTAATATAATTCTAGCTTATACAAGGACACTTATGGCCAGTCATCTCACAACAATTATGAAAAGAAGAATGCTATAGAAGTAGTATTTCTCAAATTGTGGCATTTTTGCTTTGATTTTCCACAAACAATGCTCTACGGTTTCCAAAGCAAAAAATACAAATGTCTTCTTGTGCTTTCTACCGTTTCGATGCAATGTGTGATGTATAACATACTAAACCAAATGAACTGGACCTGTACAATGTGCGCGTCGATTGAAACACAAACTTAAGTGAAGTGTTTTGCAGGGCATTTTCCACACAGTAAAACAAATCAAGTGCTCCAAATACAAAAGCCTAATTTCTTTTAGGTGTATATACAAACAAGGCCTTTTTTTTTTTTAACCAATTTTGTGTTTATACTGCCCATAATACAAAAATGATTCATGTGCCATCCACTAAAAAGCCTCGGTCCTCTATCCACAAAAAAGAAAAGAAAAAACAGTACTTGAACATAAAAATATACAACATATTTACAGCAAATATTTATTAACATTCTAGTGGGAATGTTTGACAAGTGATAATAAGAGAATATCTCAGAATATACAGGGGCGCCATAATTCCCTGATTGTCAGTAGATTTGTAACTTTAGGGGACATTTTTTTTTAACTCAATTTGACTCCATGTACAAAACAGTGTTTACACAATAGCACCTAAGACAGGAAACAGTCTAACAATGTAACGTATGACAAACAGGCACAAGTCAATAAATAGGAAAACTATGTTGAATGTTTAGTGTTCAATTCATGAGGTCCACATTTTCACCATTCATTTGAATTAATTAAAGCCACAAACGTTCCCAATGTCGTCCTTGAACTTGTCCTATGCTGGGATAAATGGAGAGGGCATTGTTAAACCATGCCTAACATAAGGCACACTTCTCCTAGAAATGAGGAAACAAATTAGATGCTGGATTAAACGAGTGTGGGAGGCAGAACTTTTTGGGTGGCAACCATGATTAGCACAAATAAATACTATTGCACATTGTATTCAACTTTACTGTGCGACTTTGAATCGAACATTTGAAATGACGTGTTCCATATCAATCATATTTACTGATATATGCCTGTATATGAAGAATGGCATCATCTGTACAGGGCCTAACAAAGGGATCACAAGCAAGCAGATGATACTTAAAAACATCAATAGTATCACACGGACAATATCTCTTTACAACTACAAGTATCCTGGTTAGAAGAAATATCAGCTGTGCGACATTTATTGCAACTAAATAAATAGTTAGAGAGAAAATGTGTCGGGTTTAAGGAAAACCTCAGTGTAAGATTACAGGCTGCAGTAACGATAGCTTATGTATTTGTTGTGCAACTGGAATTATTTGCCTTAAGTCACTGACCTAGATATAAAACATAGAAACAGAAACACGGGGAAGGCGAGAACAAAAACAAAACACAAAAAAAAGAAGCAAGGCACAGATGCAGGTTTTGACCAAATTGTGGGCTTCAAAATTTAAAGGCATATTTGTTGCAATCCATAAACTGCATTGATTAAAGTGATTAAAACGAAGTGGCCCCTTGAGTTTCAAGAGACTCAAATTTACATACAATTTTTTTCAAATGCTTTAACCAACATTGACATTCCCTGCAGCAAAATGTGCAAATTGTGCAGACTTTATGCACAATCCTTTCGAAGTACTGCAGCTTGATTGAACATCACATTTATCCTGCAACCATTTCATGTTTGCAGCTCTTTGATAGCATTTTCATTTAGGAGGATAGGATTAGGATCGTCAATAAGTTCATTTACTTAAAAGGGAAAAATACCATGTAACACGAATTTAAGGTGACAATAAAGTGACCAACAAAGTAGAAATCTTAATTTCTGAAGGCAGATTAATATTACATTAACAATATTAACATTGTGTATGGTGTCAGTATTCAGAACACATGATCTAACCTGCACAGGCTGAAGACTAAAGCCAACTTACTCATTCACTTTTGAGGATACATGTAAGCCACAGGAAACTATTGATTTATGAATCCTCTAAAATATCTGTAATAGGAGGTAGCCATCAACAACAAGGCATTGATGAATGTAATAATTAAATTAATAATTCATTATTATTGCAAATTGTAAAAGCAAATCACAACTGTGGCAATGAGCAAAGTATATGACTAAACATCTTTGACTATGCTTTGGTAGTTCAATTAGGATACATTCCTTGTAAGAATTTGTTCTTAAAGTGGGGGGGTACAAAGTTTTAAATTTCCTTTCAATTCAACTTAAAAGAAAACACAAATGTCTTTCTTTGAGAAAGGACAAGATGAAGAAAAGGGACAGGATTTGGCAAAAACAGAAAACATGAGTTAAAGTGCTGCTGAGAGGGAATTTCTTGCCTCTTCCTTCAGCCAAAGGTTTCACTGGAAGAAACATCCGGGGAGGAGTTGAGTTGTGATCTGGTCTCTCGAACTAAAGTGAACTCTGACAAGTCCGTGCTGTGTCCTCGGAGACTGAACTGGCCATTGGCAACAGTAAATTGTGAGGAGGATCCAGATCTGGAGCTCTGGAAATGAGACTTGAAGTTCTGGTCAAAAGAGCTTATTTGAAAAGTCTGAAGAATCCCTTGTGTTGAGTCCGACTTTTTGGGAGAGACCTGCTCCAAAAAGTCCTCGTCAGCAGGGGACACGGCTGAGGGAGACGTGGTTTCATCACCTGAAAATGAAAACGAGTGCTGCGAGTCCCCAACCAATAATCCAAAGTGGGGTTTCTCTAAAGTGGACCTTAACGGAGAACTCCCTGATTTGAACCTGCTGGGTGATGGAAACGGCTTCTCAGTGGCGAACAGTGGCTGTCCCGCTAAAGGAGGGCTCTCAGACACAAGGCTGAGGCTTTGACTGGTCAGGTAGCTGTCGTTCTGACTGGTTCGCTCAAGTGCTTGTTGAAGGAATTTGGAGTATTCTTGCAGGAGACTAACTTTCTCAGTGGGAGGCTGAGCATGAGCAGAGGAAGCTGCCAGACTCTCCACGGGACTGCTGTCTGAAACGTCTGATGAATTAATGGATATACTTGAAGTCACCTCTGTGTCTGCAACACTGAAGGAGATGTCTGCCTGTCCATTGGCCTTGTTGGAGTAGTGGTCCAGCAGGGTCTGGAGGACTTCATCGGGTAGTACGCTCTTTTCATGTGCCTTGATGTCAGTGTTGATGGACTGAGGCTCTAAGATAGTAGCCGGGACCGTTTCATCGATCACAGTAGACACTACTGTTTGAGTGACAGGCGGTGGAGACGAGACGCTGTTGGTCATGGCGGCCTGAAGGTACCGCTTCTTCTTTAGAAACTGCATGGCGTCATCATAGTTTGTGCTGGGTGCTGGCTTTGTTGGCCCTCCTTGAAGAGTTTCAACAGATTCAAGCACAGTACTTCCATCTACATCCAACAGGCCTTGTTTATCCACAATTTCAAATGTGTAATGCGTAACTTTGTTATTCTCTTCAAAAGAGGACAATGTGGACAAAGAGGGAGTAGCTTGTTCACAGGACTGCTTGTTACTTCTTTTGGAGACTTTCTTTAAGACTAATTTAGGAGGTGTGGTCTCGGCTGACAGCTCATCTTCATCCTCATTTTGAATGGCCGGCTCCTCAGGAAGATCCATGTTGTAGTCAGCTATCACATACTCATGCTTGACTTTGGGAGACACAGTGTAAAGAGGTAGACCTTCAATTTTATGGTGTCTTTGCTCCCCTTTCTCTTCTGGTTCTGCGACAGTGACTGGGTGCGCTTCTGTCTGAGCGATGGTGATAGCCTCAGAAGTCTGTGTTTTATCCACACACTTTTGGCGCTTCTTTTTAGGCAGCGAACACTCTTTGGCAAGAAACGGGACGTTATAAGGATCTGGTTCACACAGAGGTCCAACTTTTCCAGCTAACTTGTTGCTCTTTTTCTCCTTGTTCTCATGACACATTCGCCTGTGCTTCAAAACCCTGTCTGTTCTGGAAAAGTACTGTGGAACAAAAGTATGATTATTTAAAAAGTTGCAATTACATTCACTTCATAAGACACTCATTTTTACAGCAAGTCATGCCTCTTTTTCAATAGCACAGGACTAAAAAGTTATTAGATATTCGGAGATGGTTTAGTACAGGGGTGGCCAACTAGTCAGAGATCAAGAGCCGAAATGTTCAACCTTGATCCTTTTAAGAGCCATAAAGGCACTGACTATTCGCGAGATCCAAGGGCGGTAGTTTAAACTGATTAAATGTAATGTGACCTTAATATTTGATCACAATAAACTATAACTTTATGCCTGGCCTTTTTCTTTTCTTTTCAATAATTGTATTAGATGTAATGGTTTTACTCCTCACCAAGATTGAAATAAATGTATATTAAATAAACTGACATTTTGTGCTGTTCTGCTCTGACTGGGACAGAATTAGATGTTTTGATTTTTAATGCTGGAGTGTGTTAGTGTGAGGGGTCCTGCCCACTGAGCCCCCTCCTGTGATTCGCCTCTGGCCTGTGCGCTCAGTGTCTGCAGCTTGGTTCTGACTGGACTGTGCAGAGAACGCACTCTAGGCTGCACAAAGTTCATAAACTTTAATCAGGAGCCTCTGGAGGACGTCTGAGATTCTGTTTTATGTTGCATTTGTTACAGTTACAGCACATGTGAAAGAAAAGTCAATGACTTTGCACATTTCCGCGTTACAATGTCGCGCTTCACATCATATGCTTCATTAAAGCTCGGCTTTTTTCCATTTCCTAATTTTGATCTTTTTCTGTGAATATGAGGTCAACTTTCATCAAATAAAGAGTAGGCTAATCATAAATTTTAAACGCACAGAAGCTGATCCCAGTGCCACAATCTGCCTGACTGTTGTTTAACCTACATCCCGCTTTGAGTGAGGCTGCTGCACGGGCACCTTTTACACGCCGCCTCGAAAAGGAGAGAGACAGGGACTCTCATTCATGTGTGTAGAGATGGGAAACAGGGTCTGTAGGACTATGGTTGGTCAAGATTCTTAAAGACTGTTACAGTTTATGGGAACGATGTACCAATTCTTTTGCAAAGAGCCGTATTGTATTAAACATATCCAATCATGCAAAGAGCCGCACTCTGATTGGCCAAGAGCCGCATGCGGCTAAACCCCCTGGTTTAGTAGCTACATTCACCTGATGACAGTAATCACACTGGTAGGGTTTCTCTCCACTGTGGGTTCTTTTGTGTCTCTCCATGTGATACTTCTGGATGAATCTCATGCCACATTCATCGCATCGAAATGGCTTCTCGCCTAAGCAGCCCAACAAAAAAGCAAAATGAGAGATTATTTCCTTTTAGATATTTAATATTTATTGAGTATCTAAGAAACATTTTAAACAATTGAATTAAGTGAGCAGTTTTACTCACCAGTGTGGATCTTCTCATGCCTCTGTAGAAGATACTTCTGAATAAAGCGCATGTCACATTGAGTGCACTGAAAAGGCTTCTCTCCTATAAATAGTTTCATGTCTTTTACTTGTTTTTTAAGGTTTCAGTGTTACAGAATAAGAAATGTTAGATCCATACCTGTGTGAATAAATACGTGCCTCTGCAGATGATAGTTGGTTCGAAATGCAGCGTTACAGTGAGCGCACACATGACACTTCGGGCTCTGAATGCCCATCGAGCCATCTTCATTGGCTGAGAGAATCTACAAAATAAATAAAAACAACGCAGATTTTATAACCACATCTGTACAGGGTCAGGTTTTATTACTGTAATAAGCAATGCATACCTTTGCTGGTGAGCGCTGTTTTCGTTTTTTCTTCTTAGAGCACAATATTAGGTCTTTTGCAGCTTTCTTGTCCTTTTCTATCAGGTGCGAAGTCTCTGTCAGCTTCAGAGTCTGCTTTATGGTTAACTGTTGAGACACGATCACAAGAAAAAACTAAACATGCACAAACCTCCAAACTTCTTTTACTCTATTAAATAGTTGACATAAACAGAGAAAAATCCCACCGGCATATGAAGCAAACATGGCAACTTATTTGGAAGTTTTAGAGGGAACGATGTTGCAGCCTCACTTCCTGACTCATCATCTCCATCGTGCTTCGATAGATCCTCCTGCATCATGAGCTGCTCTGGTGGCACCAGGTCATGAGTGACCAGCGAGCTACCTGTTAAATCTTCATCATTGTCTTCATCATCATCATCCTCTGCCAGGATGGGGTGGTTCACCAAGGATCGCTCTCCCAGAGTCATGACCACCAGCCCCGCTCCACTGCCCAGCCCCACTCTCCCTCCTCCATCCAACCCTCCACTGCTGCACTTCAACAGCATGCCCTCCAGTTTATCTTCTGTGTTCATCTTACAGAGATCTGCGTTGTCTGGGAGACAAAAGAGGACAAACGGCACACTATAAAAACAAAAATAATAGTTCTGTTAATGCCTACATTGAAATGCTAGCAAGAAACTTAAGAAAAAAAGAGTCGAAATAGTTACAAGTGGTTGTTAGAACAATTGTGCCAATTTCATAAGGACGTTAGTTACTTGGGCACGACATCTAGAAGCCAACTTTATATGTACAGAGACATTGGAGACACAGGGAAATAAAAGACAGCCTGAAACGTACGTGTAAACTATAATGAATAAGGCAATCAATCCAATATAATACCAGGCACATATACAAGATGCGACCTTCTGTGATACCTGCACAAAGTTTATTTGGGGGTTTACTCGAGTATACTCTCTGTGCAAAGTACTGTAATGCAAAATGTAATTAAAAGGAAGACGAAACATTACATGACTCACTGTAATGAGAACAGTACGACCTGACCATTTTGAAGGTAGGCTATCCAACCAACCAAAGTGTTTGGTCAACCAGACGCTTTTCTACATCAAGACGAGAGCTAACACTAACAGCGGGCCGATTGTGGTCAGACATGTTATTTGGTTGGGCTGACCTTACCTCTGAGCTATTCTGCAGATCTGTGTCCGTCACTGTTTACGCGCCACCATTGGCTTAATTTGTAAACAACACTTTACTGTGTCACATAGGTTAGCAGAGTTAAGTCTTGTGCTACCAAGCTAGTCCCGTCTGTCAAGTCAAATACAAACAGAGGAAATGGACAAAAATACCTTAAAGCACCTTCAGTATACGATTATTGTATTAGTAAATACATTATACATGCTTGGGATGCTGACTCAGTCGAGATCAGTCAATAATAATATGACATCATACAGGCATCAATCAACTGAATAACTACGACAATCCATAATAACTTTACAATGAATCAACAGTTGAAATTCAGCAATTGTTTTATTGCGAAGGTTAGTCGGAAGTATACGTTTTGTACATCACACTTGACACAGCGGCTGGCCTTTGATGAGCTAATTTAGCAACTGTCAAATTACTTGGTTAAAGAATATGTAGTAATTTGCCCAAAAACACAACACCGTAAGATAAAAACATAGCTTACAGTAAAATGGAGGATAAAACGTATGGACCGCATGCGAACAAACTTGTCAAAAAATATCGTGTGTGCTAAGGCTAGCTACTACCATAGACATCAGGCCAAATAATGCTATCGCAGTTATCCTTTGCTAAACACACAGCTCTAAAAAAATAAATGATCAAGGCAAACAATAATGTTTTACATCGACGGACCTTACCCTCAGTGCGCCTCAGTCCCGTTTATTTTTCATGATTGTAATGCAAGACTACCATGTAATTGGTGATGGACCGACGCACAATCACATTTCTAAGGTGTTTGTCTCCACCTAGTGGTGGGTCTGGGTTTTGCCCACTCAAAAAAGATGCGGTTTGTCTCGATTGTTTAATCAAATGCGATAGTGGCTGCAGTCTGCAGAAGTTATTTAATCAATATTCACACAATTTAAGCCGAATTAATAAGAAATAGATAGGCATGGGCCTTTTTTTTTTCAATATGCAAAAAAATAAGTTATTGGATTAATTTAGTTAGTCATAAATTGTCAGACTAAATAGTCTATGATATTTTGTATTGCATACTATTGCTAAATGTATCTATGCGTCAGCCATTTATGCATATCATGCTACTCTGGTAAAGGTTGGCCCATCTATCCTAATGGGCTATTGGATGCATCAAGTGGGATGGGCTTAAAAATATAGGTTACACGCTAATAGACCTCCATCTGCAAGTGACATGTGCCCTGGTCACAAAAAGAGCGTAGACACGCGCGCCAGCGCCACACATAGTTTGCCGTCAGGAATACTAATCAACCTGTTTGCAGCAAACGCAGAAGCGCAGCGCGCAACTTCGGACTGGTCCGCTCTGTGATTGTGCGCTTGTCCAAAGGTCCCTCCTCAAATAATCTGCAGAATGTCATCAGCTGCTCATAGGACCTGTCACGGCTGTCTGTGTCTGTGTCATTATGCGACAGGCATTTAAACCTCGTGTTTCTGGGGACACACCGTGCCGCCTATCATAAGGGAAGCCCCACTCACTTTGCGCGCCAACAGCAGGGTTGTCCGTATAGCAGGGGAGCCCGTGTGCGTGTGCGTCAGGATCTAATAAATGTGTGTGACTGCACGCGGTAAAGCCTGGGACTCAGTCCTCAACAGTTGCCAACGGAGCGAGAGAGAAGAGCGGAGCAGGAGAGAGACAGCGGACTGAGGACGGACGGACGGACGCGGAGCCAGCCGCTCTGCCCGGCTCTGCTCCTGACATGCAGTCGCTCATCTCTCCGGTGACCAAGGCCATCCTCGTTGCGCTCTTCATCTTCGCCATTCTCCTCATCCTCTATGTGATCCTGTGGTACATTTGCAGAGACGTGGACTGTGACCACGGCATCTGAGGGTTCACTTTTCACGTTATGGGTCGCGCTGTGGAGCCCAGGGTCACGCGGTAAGTGCGCTTCTGCTCTTTCTTCTCTCCCCTCATTTGTTTCAGTGTGTGAGCGTGCTCTCTTGTGCGTAATGTCAATTGCGCCGCGATCCAGCGTGCGTCTCTCGGCACCGCTCCTCCATCTCCCCCGAACACTTTACAGAACCAGCGCTCGGCGTGGTTATGTTTGGCCCACGCGGGAGACCTCAAAGGTCACGTGAAGGATATGAAACTAACTGGAGTATGGCGCGTGAGTGGGCTCAGTCTCTGGGAGTAAAAGCACCGCTGGTGACATTGCGGTAAACGGCGTGGGTGTCCCATAAGGTCAAGAACAACAGTGTTTACTTTAGGGTTTCCTGTCTCGCTCTTGTCCTCTTTTCCTTCCCGCTGCTCGTTTTTCTTCTGTTACGTAGCCAATTTCTACAGTTTTAGTTCACGTTCAATTCATCACTGTGAGGTTGCTCCAACATTGGCATTTTACGCAGATAACGGGATCATCATTGGCCGTTATGCGTCCAATCTGTCTTATGCCATGCCTGGAAGTCTTATCACGAATACCACAGTGATGATTTTACGCAGATCATTTATATTTGTATTAATATAAGCAATGGCAATAGCCTATCCACACATGCCAGCAATTCCACAGACACACTCGGCATGGTGGCACGTACCCACACTGCCTTGCACTTGCATCAAGAAGATTTGATCGGACGAGTGTTCTCCGTTTTATCAGCCATCACAAAAAACAGAGGCACAGTTTTAATTAAGTGGCTTTCAGGGAAGGGCGCACCAAGGACACTACACATTTTAATGGACTTTGTGTAGGGCAACTCATTTCTGAAATATGTGGTGTTCTATCCATACGGATGGCTGTTCGCAATACAGGTTTTTATTGCTAGACATCTCGAACTGATGCAGCAAGACGCATTCTTTAAATATGCCTTTGGCCATCCCTTTATCTTCTCAGCATCAGAGTAAAGCTTTTTAACTATCTTACTTTGAGCTGTGATCGTTACACAGTTTGACACACGCCTATAGGAAAATCCAGACCATCTAAACGACTGCGTTTTGACAAACTGTTGCATATGGCTCTGTAGCGGATACGTTTTTGGACCACTCTACAAAATGATTGCTGTCTGCCCAAGCTCAAAACTGTATGTGCGTTTACATTTTCCCTCCAATTTGACCCAGTAAAGATGACATTTCTTGAATTGAGGATTTAGAAAGGTGTCCCAGAATGCTGAGGTTTAGTGATGCCAAAGAAGAAAGGCGCCAATGGTGAGAGGTTCATGAAGGGGGAATGGCATAACAAAACAGTCTGGAGCTGGACATGCTGTGTGGCAAGGAGACGCATAGTCACATTTAAATTAAAATGTAGATGGATTATAGCCTACTGTAAATTTGTATTATTCCACACACGGGTTACTTTTGACGTTTTGAATTTTGGTTTAAAATGGTTTTATTTCAAATTTGTTTTCATGTCAAACTGCAAAATTATAATTTCTCACTCAAGATTTGCAGCATGCAACCTTATTGTTTTTCTTTTTTGATATAAGGTTTCAACCAACAAACAAAATCATAATGTCTAAGAAATTCATTTTCACAGTAATATTGTTTGATTGCCTTCACACAGTAATGAAAAGTAGAGTATGTTTAATTAAGAACGTCAGTCGTCTGTGTAGGAGGAGAAAGTCATAAAGAAGATGATTAATAAGTTATAATAAATATTCAAATTACAGAAATGTTGCACTTGTACCGAGAGTTGTTTAACATCACCATTTTGGGAGTTACCATTTGAAACGTTTGGAAACCCCTCTGTAGAGTGATGGATGAAATGATGAAATTATATCTTTGTCTTGAGTTTCTAAGCTACCTAGCTGCACTAAACGGACATTATTGGAATCCTTTAACAAACATTTACTCATCAACTACTGAGTACAGAAGATGAATCAAGTACCTTCATTGTAGATGGACAACTCCTGTATGACTGAGAACTTACACAGACATTTACGCATTTGCATTTTGAGCTGTGAGCTTGTACATAAATTCACAGCACTACATCTATCCAATCAAGTCTGCGCCCATTAAATATTCAAGCATGATTATAAATTATTGAGATTAGGAAGAGGCTGATGAGCGATTTGTAAATCTGTTCAGACTTGAGACATCGAGCTGCGGCGGAGGGGTTTTTGACATTTGTACTAAAGTGTAACCTATAATGGACAACATGCAGAGAGCCTCGTGTTCAATAAATACCGGGGGAAATTCAACTCTACATGCAATAAATATAAATTGAAAGGTCAAGATTTTTCTGTTCCAGCGGCCGAGGTGAGGCGTTTAAGGTCAAGGAACAAATCTTGGAATTTGCAGCAAGAGCTCAGGGGTTTAATAAAGCTGTTGTCTTGTCGCCGGAGGAATTGTTCAGGCTAATAGGATTTTTTGGGGGGATCAGTCTTATCAACGAATAAGGTGATGGTGCTTATTGTCTTTTTACAACTGTACAACAAAGTTTGTCGCTGGGGCGGCCCGTACGGAGCAGTGCATGGGCAGCCGTGTGTTGACGATGTTTTGGGGGTGATGCGGGACACACACTCCACACAGGCCTGCATGATCCGGGGATTGAACCCGGGACCTTGTTGCACGCGCTGATCACTCAGCCACCGTACCATCCCTCCAGCCATCCATCTTCTTCCACTTGTCCGTTGCCGGGTCGCGAGATTTTTTTTTCCTAGGATGGGAAAAAATGATTAATTCATGGAAAAAGCCTTTTCCCATCCTAGGGGGAAAAAAATAGCTTCCGGGTCCGTCGGAGATTTTTGTAATCAGGGCAAATTCGCCTGGGTGCCCAAAGATTTGAGTGGGAGCTCCCAGGGCCGTGGGAACCCAGGGTGCTGAGGGCGCTGCAGCACCCCCTGGTGGATAGTTTGCAAACTGCAGGCAATATTATTAAATAGGAAATATGTACAGAAAAAGTGGTTTTGGGGTCAACTTTATCCCTCAGCGCCTCCTAACTAAAATGTCTTCCCACGGCTCTGGGTGCTCCAGCCCCGCAGCAACCACGGGATCGGCGCCTATGCCAGTGAGTATGCTTGTATATATTGTTTTGGCACGGACATAGTCAAAGCCAAAGTCCTCCAACCACAGTGACCTCCCCAACACAAACACATCAATTGGAGACAGTGCAAGAGTGTAATTGGCTGTTGAAGAGATGGAGCGGAGACACACCTCGGAGTCGTAAAAATAGACGGTGTGTGACTCAGGCGTTATGTAAAGTCCAATCCTGATCGGGATGCCCGCCGGGGGCACTTTATGTCAGTTTATCTTGACGGGACAGGAAGTGAGGTGACACATGTCCGCCGCTGCATCCAGGCCGGCGATATCCAAACATAGGCACTTAGCACGCATCTCGGAGCGTTTCTTTATCTGCTAAATATTAATTCCCTACAGCGCATAGGGACAGAGACTTCGGATGACAAAAAGGCATGAAACCAGGATGTCAATGTACTGTATACTGTTACTTCAAAATATAAGTTCTGAAAGTAAAGGTAGAACATAATATTAAGATCACAGTCAATACAGCCATTATTAATATGACCATTTAATAATCAATTACAACATTAAAAAACATTAAGTACATATTACACATGAGACAAATTCTTTGCTTAAACATAGATAACACAATACTATTTAAGATTTAGCTAAACAAATGTTATCCAGCTTTCTTTAGTTTGACAATTTTTGTGACGTTTATACTTTTACTTCCTCGTTGGACACTGACAGGAAGTGACATAGATAGAGGCGAACCATTTCAAACTGTTGCCGTGTCAACCATGGTATGTCAATACGTCTGTTAAGTGTGACCTCACACACAATAATAATAAGATACTTCCGGGTGCAAACTGTTGAGTTCCATAGAAAAAACACAGCAACTATATCTGAATCTCCTGCTGAAATAACAACAGATAAAAGGCCAAAAACTGTTTTACACCTAATTAGAATAATACAGCTCACCATTTCTTCAGGCAGACCAAACATATTTTTATATTTAAAAGAAGCCTTCATTGTGTATGGAAAAAAAAAATTATTTGATAATTAATGTCAGAAAAGAATACTAAAGTAAACGTGATATTTCTGTGTGATCAGAACTTTAGAAAGATCCTTGTGGTCAGCTCTGCAGCAGGTTAAAATCAGCTAAATCCCATTGTAGTGAATACAGCTAAAGCTCCGTTGGAACTGGAAGTAGATATGACATCATAACTTAAAGAAACCTATGGGAAATGATTAAGTCAAATGGCTATGGAACTATTTATATGTCATTAACAACTTTAGTAGCTTCCCCTGCCAGTCACTGACCTTCTTATTACAGTGCTACCATATGTCAAGATTATGTTTTATATTTTGGAGATTTATAATTATGATAATGTATCAGTTATATATAGCCCTTTTCTCAACACTCAAAGTCTTCACATTGCATTATTCATTGAGTCCACTCTCTACAAATTACAGCTGCTTTGCGGTAGACTGATGGAAGCGAGGCTGCCAACCTGTGCCATCGGCCACACCGGCCACCGCCAACCACTCACCCACACGCCACATTCACACATAGGCGGGGAAAGTGTCTTGCCTCAGGACACGTCCACCTGCAGGATTCGAACCACTTAGACTCACTTCTAAGGCTCTTCCATCTGAGCCTCTGTCACAGTAACATTTTTACACAGGTTATATTCCCTCTGAAGCACAAAAATGCATCTTGATTTGATTTATTTATTTTTAATTCAAAACTATATGTCTTGAGTTCATTTTCCGCCACAACAGATCACTTCCAGTTGATGCAGACACAAGAGTCAGGGCAGCGGACCCAAACAATTTATTAGCACGTCTGTTCACGCTGAGAGGAAAAATCAAATCGCCAGGACTTTCCTCCCTTCAATCAGGTCAAAAAACAAATCAGGTCCTGGAACTAGACCCATCTTTCTCTGTGTGATGTGTCACGAACCAGATTCAGCCAAAGCCCATAAACATAAACGGCGCTAGTGTTTGATCATATATTTATTGCCCGCACTCGTTTCCTTTGGGAGGACTTTATTCTTCATAATGAGCCATTTTAATCATCTCCCTCACAAGAAGCCTATATTTCTCCACCACTTGCCTTTGTGAGATTAAAGACCTTTATTATGCCGTTTATTATGCTGTTATTAATTGCTGCTTAATTTGGGTTGATATGACAAAATGGGTGGTTTAAATTCTCCTCAGTGCAGCTTTTTGCTAAGCTTTGGAAGGGGCCAAGTTATAACAATGTAGCATTGTTGTGTGTTGGCAGTGCAGTGGCAGTACTTCTTCTGTCTAAAATATGTTGTTACCGTCCAGTTGATATATCAGGAATGTGTTTTGGCATTTTTGAATACAGGTGTGAAGGAACCGATAACGCAATAAAGGCCAATAACATAATAACGATTTACCTGCCAATATTGTAATCATTTTTACATAATTGGCTGGTTATTACATTATTCGCCACTTGAGATGAAAATCATTCACAAATGTTATTAATTCAGCCGATGATGTAATAATGCATCAATCTGACTCAAAGACGTAACACATTAAACCATGTTTTTGTGCAGTTTTCTCTAAAATGTTAGACGACCTGTTACAACAGTCTTGTTCTCATGCTTTAGCTTTTTGCATGAATATAACTGTTTCTTTGGTATAACAGGCTGGACACGAGTTTAAATGAGTTTAAATTTAGGTGGTGCAGGTGAAGTGCTGGAAGTAAAGACATAAGCTGCAGGCACACTCTTCAGTTCAGTGACTCTGTGTGTTCACAAAACCCCAGAGAGAGCTAAGTGCTATCCCAAATGAAGAAAAAAAATTAAAAGTACTTTTAATTTCACTTAGAACCCATTAAACTAAATAGACTCGTCTAAGTTGTACATCTTTAATAGAGGACCTAATTACTGTGAAGGCAAATCCAGCTCTCTGCTTTACATCTAGTTTTACATGTGTCACTGAATTAATGAAATCAAGTCCTGAGGACAGAACAAGCTCAACCTGAGCTTCATGTGAAGAGACAGGTACTGCTTCCTTCAAGTAAACAAAGCCAACAGATAGCTATATGCAAATAGGTATTTACAGGTTAGGGCTATGGTGGCTCCCAACCTTCGTTGTCTCAAGCTACATGACACAAAACTGGCAGAGAGTTATGTGTTTGAGACGTATCAGTGGGACACCTCGGACAGTTACCATGATATTACACAATGTAATTTCCCTCACCATTTTACTATTTTCACCTAAAGGTTATAACTTAACTATAACTATAACGTGCAAACATAGTCCATAGAATAACAGTAGCCATAAGCGATACAAACAAGAAAAAAAAAAGAAGAAGATCCACATGGAATGAACTCCTCTCCCCAGTTCTTTCCCCCCAATACTAATATATTAATTATGAGAATAGTTCTTCACGGTCAAATGCATGATCCTGAATGTGACCGAAATTAGCTTCCTTCACTTGCTGCCGTTGTGCTCCCTTGGGGATCCAGTGAGCCCCTGAAAGGTGCTTCTGGGTGTCCCACAGGGTGGAGACGTCAGGGAAGAACTGGGGGGAACTCGAGTTTCCTTTGAGGCAGAGGTGTAGAAGTGCCCCAGCCCCGGGAGAAGGGAAAGTGTATATCTTTGCTTAGATAGACTCCTAGTTGTCAAGTTAGCATAATAACTGCCTTGTAGTTCCCATGTATTACTTATCTTATTACTTATTTTATTTAATACCAGACTTTGTCGATTGGGAAAATAGAAAAAAATACCTCTCAGTGTAGGAAAGTTTTGCCTGTGCCGCTTCTTGCTGTGAACACGCACAAACCTTTCTGTCCCATTCTTTGTTTACAAACTGCCCTTTGGCTCCAGTCCCTGTGGATGGGACACCCTGTAGTGTCTCATCAGAGCAGACCACTGCTTCCACTCCCCTGTAGTTTCACTCCGAGGAGTTTTCTGCCTCTGTCTCACGGGGTTTAGTTTCTTTTTGATGCATTTCTAAGCGCCCGAGTCCACTTAATCCAAAATGTATTGCGCCATATCACATATCAAAGGCTTGCCTCAAATGGTACACTGTTCGACATGAGACCCGAGATACGCTTTATATTAGCTACATGGGTATTAACATTCCAAAGCAGTGTCTTTTCTTAACATGAGGCAAATATTGTCCATACTATTATATGAAGACTCTGGATGGATTAGCGAACATTAAAGTCAGGGACTCCCTCACAGAAAGAACATGAGGGCTCCAGTGAATGTATTAGGGATTGAACCCACAACCAAATAGGATACAAGGGATAATGACTCTGTGGTCTAAATTTTGACCATAATCGATTCTGACCTTCCTTTGTACAGTATAGCTTAGTATAAGGCTATAAGATCAAATAAGTCCTATAGATTTCCGTATCAAACTGTGTGCAATCCCTAGGCTCATATCAAAGCCCAGGTCAATCCATATCCACAGAGAAGGGGAGCAGAAGTTGCTGAAGCAGATACATCTGAATGAAGGAAAGAATACCACAGATTTTTTAATTTGCTCATTTATTCTTCACAAATATTCAAGAAATCTGTATCAAAAAAAGTAAAGTAAATTGACAAATTCGTATCTGCTTCACAGACACTTTCACTTTCTGCATAGGTTGATGTAGTAACTCTGCGTACAATCCCAGTGCCACATAGGTGAAGGGATTGGACCTTGAAAAAAGTGTCTGGGAATAAAACCATCCTCAGTATGCAGAACATGTTTTAGTAACAGGTGCACCACACATGCTGCCACAGTTCCCTCAGACTGCTGTCAGGATAGGTTTAAAGCCAAAACCTGTTTTTCCGACTGTGCCCCGGTCATATTGGACTATGATGTTGAATTTTACTTGATGTTGCCATATCACACATTTGAAACTCCTATCTGTGCAATGTCAAAGAAACATTTCTGTCTCTTGAGGTAAATGTTCTATGCATTAAAGCCACTCAAAATTTTTTTTGAGTGGCTTTAACATTACCATTACCTTCCATTACCATTACCTTCCAGTTCCATTACCTTCCATGGCCAAAATTCATGATTTACGTTCGGGCCCCATGAAAATAATACTCAATTCAATTCAACAATATTATGGACTCGGGGTCCAAAGAGACAGAGGGACACAATAAAACCAACAACAATAATAACAGTAATGCTATGGTTAGAAGACCAAATATTGACTTGCCCACTAGCCCACTAGAGGCATAAAAAGCCGTCAACGAAGGAAATAGGCGCTTTAATCAGTATTAAAAAAAGGTCAGAACATAATGAAACACAGTAATTTTCAAAATCAGATTAATCCTGTTTTTGAAATTGTATTCATCTAAATCAATCACAGGTCTAGCATTTGCTCACATTTATTTAAAGTAATAACTATTATGTGAAAAGCCCCACTGCTTATATATAAATATAAATACAAGCTCTTCTTCTTCTTCTGTAAGGAGTGTGTTAGGTCATAACATGCCATGCGATTAAGCCATGATTAATGTTTTACTTATAGTTTTTGATTAATCGTGAATTAAAGTTTTGACTTCAACAGCCATTTTTGAACGTTTGGTCTAGTTTTCTCAAATAGAGATTTCCCGCAATTTACAAATATTTACTGTTAACGTCTCTCAGCTTTGCAGCAATGGTCCCTGTCACTTTGGTCAAAGGCATTGTGACGGGATGTACTTTGATGTTCGCATGTTGTCGCCATCACATCCCCTCATGCTCTCGACATTGCGTGCTGGCCTATATACGTGTGCCTTAATGATTTGACTTTAACATGTGAGTGTACAGGCGTGTTTCTCCCGGATTCCCATCAGGCCAAATAATCGTCACAGTCATGCGCGAGATGAAGTTTCTGTTAAACAATAGCTGGCATCAAAGACCCCATGACCTTTGTGACTGCAATGGGGCCGAGTCAGATTCAGGTCAAAATTACACATAATCTTAGCATATGCACAGCTTTTAGTTAGAAAGTAAGATGCCACAACGTTAAGGAGATATCTATTTAAGGGTTATGCATTATCGGACAACAAAATTAAGTCTTAATTAATTCTCATGTGCCAGGGTAAAGGGATCATTACCAATCATTATGAAAAAGTTTATATTTTCTCATAGTTTGGGCTCTAGAATAAAATAAGGCTTGAATTCCCAGAACTTGTTAAATACAGTAAAAGAGATAGCAAAAAAAGAAAACAAAAAAGAAACTCATGGCGATCTTTAACACTGTAATTTTCAAGCAAATTCTTTGTGGCTGGTCTTTGCATCATTGGCCATATCTCGCAATGACATTCACACCCTCGCTCATAATTAACATCTGAAATGAACATTTGCCTGTTTGCTCAGACAGGCAAAGAAGAATGTTCTTTAAATTTCATACTAATAAACCATCCCTGGCGCAGGTAATAAGAAGCCCCTTGGTCTTTACTGACTGCTGCTTTCTCTGACCTTCCACACCTCAGGGCCCTGCATTCGTTATGACAACTCTGAAAACTCATTGGTAAATGCAAGCCACAAAATGATTTTGTCTCTCAGAAATAAGGGAACATTGGCCTATTTTAAGCGTGGTGACAATGCTGTTGGCGCCCCTTGTTACTCGACTCATCACGGTGCGATGCTGCTGCTTCACATTTGAGTCTAACAGTAACAGCAGCAGCGGAGGAGGCTTTTTTGGGAATAGTCGTGCTCTGGTTTCGGAGCATTTTTTTTGTTCTTTGCCAAAACAACGTACAACAGAGTCGAGCTGTCTGTCAAACACCGGCGCCGTCTATTGTATTTTTAGAGTCACCTTAAGAAATTCATATCTGTTTCACGCAATCCCAGATGTCTCCGTACTTTAGTTATAAATCAGGGATTCCCAACCTTTTCTGCCCCTATCCACCTTATTCCTACGCCCCATGAGCCTTTGCGTGAAAGATGTGGGCGATTTCCGGTAAGACCGGGGCCGCTGTTTGTTTACATGGAGACCGTTCACTTGAATCCACTTTTTATGAGTTTTAGAGGCGTAGACTATGTGGAAACACGAGCTGTCACAGCTGAGACCAAACTACGAGCCGTGATCAGCTGCTCACAATAAACTTATGACTGAAAATCGCTCCGTCGAAGAGTTTTCTGACACGTGGACGTGTTGGCCAAGTCGTCTCCAGTTAACCTCTGTGGATCTTCTAATTCTGCGATCTTTCACAAATACTTTGCTCAGATGTGGTACTTTAGGCTTAGAGAATGGATTGTCGGCATAAAAACAGTATTTTTGTTTCTTATTGATTGGTCAAATATCCGTGGAGATCTTCACATTTTCAGATTACACTGAGCGAAAGTCTGTTTACGAAGCCTCGTTACATACGCCGCTCCACGTGGAAAAAGGCCATGTCTGTAGTTTAATTAGGTCAGAGGTTTTGCACAAAAAACGAGCAGAAAACGTTGGAATGCTCTTTACATAACTATGTATTTAAAATGCCATGTATTCAGACCCAGTTCAGCTTGTGTGGCCTCACGGGGCTCGGTTCATATCACTCGTACAGTGCGAGCCGGTCAGTCAGTCGTGTGTGAACAGTGTTTATTTACCTCTGTGGGCTAAGGCACAAGTGTCACTTTCTCTGTTTTTTTTAATAAACCGTGAACAGCGTAACGTGTTCCAGAGCTGCGCGAGGACATCTCTGCAAATGTTACGGAAGCTGATCTTTTGGAAAATCATCTTAAAATGTGAAAATAAACCGCCATGTGAAACGAAAACTCGCCCTGGAAACCAATGTAAACCAATGGCTCAGAGCGACTTCCGGCATCTCACCGGAAATTCCCCCCATCCTCGTTCCTACATGAGCCGCCCCAGGAATAAGGTGGATAGTGTAACAACCAGGGGTGTTTGCGACCCCGGAAAAGAAATGATCAGCAGCAAAAGGAGCATTGGGATGTGATGCGTGCAGGGTGAACTATTAAAACATCAGGTGCTCTTCTATGATATACTATTAAAAAGATCAGAAAAAAATAGAAAATAGTCCTTTCATATGAGAACCGCAGGTATAGATAATATAGGTTTTGGCATTGTATGTGATGGGCACACAGGCTTCTTGGCTGGTATGGCCCAAAAGACAAAAAAGACAAAAGAACAAACATCTCCTCCTCTCCTCAACCGCTCCCACGCTGACCGGCACACATTCAGCTGATTTAAAGGGAGGGACTGCTTGTCGTTGTTGTTCAGATCGCACTCCCCTCTTCAAGATCTTCTCATCAATAGCTTCGTTCGCCTTCCACTGCTCGTGTAAGCGGCAAAACTATTTGAAATCTAACCTTTGCATGTCTTCCAGGTTGAAATGAGTTATCGTAATTATGTAAAATACGACTAGCCCACTATGTTTATGACTGTGGAGCAGTGTATCAAAAATAACCAATGCATTTGTGCCAACATGAGCCCCTTTCGTCCCCATACCTTATAAATCCGATAAACATCCTGCTCACCTAAACAATGTGGCGTGTGCCCAGAATCGGATGAGGATTTGCTGATTATCTTTCATCTTTCACAGTGCTGCTCCGCTCCAATTGATTTACCGACACCCATTAGCATTTTAACATTGTTGGGAGGTGACTGCCACTGTCCTTCCTGACGGAGACAGAAATAAACATTATCCAACATGAAAGAGCTGGATGACAAATTACTGTTTTAATCAATCCCTGGCAGCATCGCAATCATCCCGGCGCACTATAACATCACAAGATTAGACTATGTCTCGCCGGGGTTTCGTTAGACGCACCAATACAGATAAATGAATTTGATTATTTCTTGGTTTTAAAAAGAGCTGACAGCTAACAATTGTGCATCTTTATGACATAGTATTTGCTGCATTTGGGTGGTATCTCCTGAGAACTATATGGTGTAGTGTAAGTGCCATAGTGAATCTTTTAAAATGAAAAAAAAAAGGTGTTTATACATAAACACCAGCAGCACGGTAGTACAGTGGTTAGCGCTTGTGCTTCACAGCTAGAAGGTCCCGGGTTCGATTCCCACCTGGACGGGGCCTTTCTGTGTGGAGTTTGCATGTTCTCCCCGTGTCTGCGTAGGTTTCCTCCGGGTACTCCGGTTTCCCCTACCACCAAAAACATGTACAATAGGCCGGGATGAATGATGTGAGTGAGTGGGTGGTGGTGGTCGGAGGGGCCGATGGCGCAGATTGGCTGCCTCGCTTCCGTCAGTCTACCCCAGGGCAGCTGTGGCTACAATAGTAGCTTACCACCACCAAGTACGGAGTGAATGAATAGTGCAATGTAAAGCGTCTTTGAGTGTCCAGAAAAGCGCTATATAAAACTGATGCATTATTATTATTATTATTATTATTATAAAGCAAATGACAGGTTCAAAGAGATTGCAGTTTAACCTCTTAACTCCCGCCTCAACTGAGCACATCCAGTTCGACTTTTCCTCAAATCTAAAAGCTTCTCGAAAAGAGTGTCAAAATAGTGAACAAAACGAGACGTGAATGAGGAACGAAAACGCAAAAAAAAGCATCAAAAAAAGTGACAAAACCCCCCACAAAAAATACCATGAACAAGTGGCGATAACGCAAGGGAAAAATCTTAATCTTAAACTCCAGTCAAGAAGCTTTTAGATTTGGGTACAGCTGAACTGGAGAAAATGTGCATGGTTAAGTAAGGTGTATTCTTTTTTATTCGGCTGTCTATGGGGATTTATGCGTGGCCTAAATCAAATGTTCAAAATAATGAAATGAATGTTTCCAATTTCAGAGCTGAAATGTTACAATACTTTTCCTAATTAAAATACAGTCATTTCCAGAAATACATATTTATTTGCCAAACAAATGATGAATACAAAAGAGCATGGGTCCCATTGTGACTCCAGTCTCCCCTATTACTAAACTTGCCCTGCCATGTACAAAATTCCACCAAATAGTTTTGCTTCGAATGCTTGAGTGACAGTATAACATGTTGTAACTGGATTTCACAGTTATATGCAAGTCTATATCTGTCCCAGGAGAAACATTAAGGTCATTCCCGGGGAAAACTCGGGAGACGGGAGCTGCCACGTCAAAGACAGCGAAGCCCACGGAAAAACCTGATAAATTATGGAGCGCTCTTGTGTCACTCTGTTTGCTCCTGTGACGAGGTCTCCCGACAGCGGCTAAACAGACACTGAGCTGAACGTGGGCAATATGCTCTCCCTATGAAGAGGGATCACGCCACGGCCCAGAGAGCAGCCACGTGCCAGCAGTGGGGCCCCCTCTCTCCGTCACGAAATAATCCAAGCGCCACAAGCAAGCGATGGATTGCACAGGTAATACGTGCGTTCAAGGTCAACTAGTCACAGAGTCCATATAGTGCAATTAGCCAGCACGGCGTTTGTTGACATTTTATGGTGAACAGGCATCGGACTGATGTGTTATTGTGGCGGCCTGAAAGTTCTTGGCAGGCAAGGAGAAGCGAAGCGGCGCTAGATGTGAGCTGTCAGGATTTCAAAAGCACTACACGTGTTTTTAAGAACATATCATCACTTGAAGAAATACCCCATTAACCAGGGAATACCGTCGCTGTATCTTAAATTGTATAAGCCATATATAGGATTTTCATTTTGTTCTTATTGATAACCTTTAGTGTAGTGTATTTCCGACATCCTGCTCTTTCTGAGGAATTGATGAGGCGCCATGCCTTACACGTCTGAATTTCCATAAACAAGCCTTTCGGGAAATTGCGAGATAAAGCGAGTGTGTGCTTCGCAAGGTGCTTTATGTGAGAATGTACAGTATGTATTGGGATGCTGCTAAATCTGCGTTAAAATACTTAAAAAGGCAAGAACGTTTGAAGACGGGCAAATGTAATTAACTTAATCCTATAGTTTTTGACAAAGGGTGCAACCTCATGTCTCGTGTCCTTTGTTGAAGAATAGATGCAACACATGGAATTGAAAAAGAAAATTAAATGCGGAGGGGAATGCTCTGTTGAAAAGGTAATTGTTCTTATACACAAGTAGAGCAGGTAACAGCACGTAATAATGGATACGCGGCTAGACGTTCCACTCGTTAGAAAACATGTCGGCGGGTCTGCCGCCCCAAGGAGAACATTATGTACCGCTGCAGAGCATAGGGTGAAAGAGGGGATTTACAGCACAAGAAATGAGCGTCAAAATAAGCTCAGTAACCAAAGACCCGACTTTGGATGCACTGACAGGGTTGCCATACAAAGTAATACTCCAGCTTTGGGACTCAGTATTGGCAATTCATGCAAAAATGAACCTAATGTTGTACTATTTTGATTTTCAACATGGATCTACCCTTATCAAGAGGTTAGGTCTAAGAAGATGGATCAATGCTAGAGTGGATTGAACACATTTACACCAAAAAAAATTACAACATTAATTTTGAATTAGAAAAGTGCACATTAATCAACATGCCAACAGAAATAGCTAAATTGCATCCGTTGTCCTAAAGTAGGTAAAGAACATTATTGACAGAAGAGAAATACAGACGTAGTACATAGAACAAGTTACAGTCACAGAGGTCAAGGACAGTCACAGGTGAGATAACACGCCCACGAGGTGATACTATACCTGTCAGTGCACGATTGTTTTGTTTTTCAACCAGTTTTTAGGACCTTTTTAAAGGTGTGGTAATTGTCACAGTTCCATGACTGTGGGCCAATGATAGACACAACCATTTACTGAAATGAGTCACCTCGGGTCAAAGCTCTGATATTGACCCGAGTGTTGCTTATTTTTTTTATATGAAATCCATTAATGGTGGAGGGGCAAGACCATTTAAAACAAAACAAAAAATAAACAGGCATCCAAAAAAGTCCGATAACTATCAAAAGTTTAAATATTATACTGTGTTACAGTAATGATAACTATCCAGAGTTTTCAATGATCTTACTCTTACTTACTCTATCTCTGAACCCTTAATCAAGCACATTCTCTCCAGTTCGGCTTACCCAAATCTAAAATCGTCTCAACAGCCTTTAGACCAGTGCGATGCCTCATTTGAAAGCTAAGACCTACATAACTGTTTTTGTCGTGTTTTCGTGTTTTTTTGTGTGTCACTTTTTCATCACATTTTTGTCACCATTTTGTCGCGCTTTTGCGGCTTTCTTGTTGATTTTTTGGTTGTTTTTTCTTCACTCTTTAGTCGTGTGTTTTTGTCGCTTTTTTGTTGTGTGATTATTGCTTTTCCAGCACGTTTTTGACGTTTATTTTTTTTTTCCACATTTTGGAAGTGTTTTTGTTGTGTTCTCGGCATTGAGTTGCCTATAGGCGCATTGAGTGTATGAAATGCGCGGTATAAATAAAGTTGCCTTGCCTTTTTTAATCGCTTTTTTGTCATGTTTTTGTCGCTATTTTGCCACTTATTTGCTTTTAGATTTTTGGTAAAGCAAAACTGGAGAAAATGTGCTCGGTTCGTGTGAGGGAGGTTAATGAGAGAAACTTGATAGGATTCATATTGGGCTCTGATGTGGTATAACAGTAAGCCACGATGTAGACAATCACCTCCAGTTCATAAAGAAATGCTGGCCAGTATAACTACCCGAGCATTGTACAAGTTTGTGCTCCCCAAAGCCTTCCTGTGTGTTATCAGGCTCTGGTGCAGTATCAGCTCTTACCAGCAGAGGCAGCAGTGAGGCAATGAGCGTCGTCCACGGTTCACAGACGTCCGCAGAAAAAGACCGGACCCACATGTGACAAGTGTTTACAGTCTATGCTCCAGGCTGTCGGTTGATTTAGCAGTAGAAGTCTTACATTTATGCTATTTTCAAAAGGTGTGTGGAGTGAGAATTGATATGAACGGAGGAGATTAGCTGCCATTATTTTACCGTAGTCTGAAGAGAGACAGTGATGTTGACATTTGTGAGATGTTGCCTTTTACCTGCCATCAAGCTTTACCTTTTGGGCTTAAGGGTTCTTCTCGGTCAACTTTTCAGCAAAACGTTCAGGCTTCCAGGTCAGTAATTTTGCTTTCTTGTAATGAGAAGAACATAGGGACAGATCATTTGCAACAACGTATTTTGGGGGGATTGCTTACACCTAGTAAAAATAGTAAATATCAGGCAAATGCATTGCTGGCTGTTTATGCAGTCCTCTAATTGGCAACATTTTGGTGGATCCCTACGTTAATAATTAAATTAACTCATTCATTCACGTATAAAGTAATTTGGGGAAGTGGTTTCCTCAACACATAGAATAGAGTTCAGTAAAATCCACAGTTACAGTTATATAAAGTAAGGAAAAAAGCCGTGGAGAAGGAAGGAAGGAAACAAAATACCAGCAAATAAGTAAGCCTAAAAGGTGTGTTGTCCTTGTCTGACTTTCACTAGTTTGTACCGTTTATAAGCCATTTGGACTGTGCTGTGTTAAATTATTGGCCGGCTCAGCAGTGTCCTTATCAGATGGTGACATTGTCCTCATATCTCTGTGTCCTCTTCTGTCCGTCCCAGAGATGCCCAGACAGGAGGGGAAGGTGGCCATAGTGACGGGAGGAAGCAGGGGCATTGGTTTTGAGGTGGCTCTGCACTTGGCCGGGCTGGGGGCGCATGTCATCATCGGTACAGTATGAAACACTCCACTAGGCTGTAAGAGTGTATATAAAGAAGGCTGTATAGGAACCATCACACAAAGCACTTTGGTTTTTGATAGAACTGTTCATTTGAAAAGGTGGTGTTTTTTTTTCAATGGTTTTTCTCTTTCTGTCCTTTCAATGGTAAATTATTTTTTTCTATGGTATATTTCGGTTTAAGATTACTGCAACAAGTGTTAAACCAGTCTGAGAAAGACCAGTTAGTTTGTATCTAAACAGTTTCAGCAGGCTTTTAAAAGGGAAATGTGTGACTGGTGCTGGCAACATTTTGATTTTCAAACCATTTTTTTTAATGCTAGATGTGTGGTGATTTATTGTGTACAGCTACGGAAAATTATGTATTTATTAATCAGCTTCCAACATTAACACAACATAGTTTAAATCTCAATTATGCCATTTCTTTCAAAAGTGCAAATCACCCAACCTGTGAGTTGTGGTAGGGCAAACAAATCTGCACTTACTACCTTGATAAAGAAAGTTAAACACTATTTGTACATACAAGACATCCTTGGTGCATTTCTGCAGTATAGTTTCTACCCAAGACATTTGGGTAGGTGTCTAATTTGAAGCATTTGCACAGTAATTTTGTGCCTGCATAGGTGAGATGCATGTCTTGTGTTAGTTCAGATGTGGAAATTGTAGAATCTGTTTGTGATGGACATGAATGAACCACTGGAGATTTCTGCTCACCTGGGTCTGTTTCATCATGTTTTATTCACTGAGTTTTACAGTATGATCTTTTTCACATTCCCTGTAGAGTGATTGTAAAACATGTAATGTGAAATCCCTGGGTCGCACTGAATCCACTTGTATTTCTGAGTCTGTCTTCACTGCGGTTTCTGGGATGCTGCACACACCCTGCCCTCCTGAGCAGCGCACACCGCACTGAGATTCACCTTGACAGCTATACGTGATTTCTTTGAAAGTTTTTAAACAACCTGAAAGTGGAAGGGATGAAAGGCACTGACATGAATTTAGTTATAAAGTCAAGGTTTACAAGTTTTTTTTTTTGTTCACTAGAGATTAAATTCCTCCTAGGTTTGACTCATAAATCCAAGAAAGACATTCGGAGCAAGTGTCAGAGAATTACATCCAAACTTTGGCCGTATTGAATTTGATGTGGAGTTTATTTCATCACCTTTGTCAGTTCCTCCGCTGCCTGGAGCGATGCAAACGGGTGAGAAGCTTATTGCGGAGACGGAGAGACAAAAGAATGTTTTGGTCAAACTTGCATGAATTTTTAATGCGCTGCTACTTTCTCACACAATTTCTATAACTCTTGTGTTGTGTTGAAATGTATTTAGTTTTTCACAGAATATTTGACTTGAGGTGCAGTGACATGTTTGCGGCAGAGGTTCTCAAGCTGCGGTCAATGTCCCTTCACTAATTGGTGCAATTGTTTTCTTGTGCAATTTTAGTTTGTTCATAACAATTTTGGCCTGCGGCTCAGAGTTTGTTCTGATGATGCATTTTCATAATCTTTGGTGCACGTATTTAATAATGATAATAATAATTTAGTAATTAATCTTGTATCGGATGGGAGAGTCAGTTTATTATATGCCGAATCTGGTTTTGTGGCGTATGTATTGAAATGATGTAATGCAGTGCTCGCTTTTGATGTATAACATTTCTATTATCACAAAACAAATAAGCATTTCCTTCATTATGCATGAGCATTACTGCGAGAATACCAAGCAGCTGTTACAAAAGTGCTCCTTCTCAAAGTTTTGGGATGTTTTTGAGGCTGAACTGGGTCACATGACATTAAAATTCGGTTGGAAATCACAATAACATTTGGTGGAAGACCCAGGCCAGCCGCTCCGCGAGGCTCTCTCAGAATATCAATAACTTTCCCATAAGTGCATGCGCTGACTACTGCTTCTCATTCCTTTCACAAGCTCCGAACTTTTGCAGGAAACTCAGCCCCTCATCCGCTCGCTGTCTATTTACTGCAGCGTCAATGTCAGGGCATCCTTGGAGAATACCTGTGAAGAAAAGTTATACCTGCCATGCAATAATTGTACTCCAATGAATGCATGTAATACAATACATAAAGCACATTTATTAAGGAGATTTGTGTATTTAGTATGTAGTTCATTATGTGTATTGTCCTTATTCTCAATGACATTAGTAACTTCGGCAACCAGGTAAATCGATACAAGGGCTATCTGTCATTTTTAAATCCACAAAGACTGTCATGAATCAGATTGAATTTGTCAATGAAACTATTAAGTCTGTCTGCGAAAAGTTTGTCCAATATTTGAAAGAATTGAGGCAAGCAGCTGTCACTCTTTGTATGTTCTTATAATGAGTATATTTTTGTCAGAGTTGATGCTTTTCTGATAATTACAATGTTTTCTATCAACTGTTCAAAGCCTCGTGTGTCTTGAGTATACTGAAGTTGGTCCGCCTTGGCTTGTAGTACTTAATATGTACAACAGAATTACAGGAAAAATGGCTTGCGATGTCTTTTGCAAGATTTTTTGGAAAGGAGAATTAGGTATAATTTTATTTAAAGCATAAGCCCTTGAGGCTTACATAAATACGATGTCTCTACCATCATTTTTGGTGATGCTGTTGTTGTGACCCTGTAGCAGAGCACCTATGGAAAGCTGCACCTTTTCAGCCCTACTTTGAATGTACAATGCATCTGGGTAAATGGAGCTGTGTCCTTGAAAAGACCTGTGTGTGATAATCCAAGATTAGTGCCACTGAACCTGTTTGTGTGGATGCTGGAGAATAGCGAGCGAGAGAGGGAGTGAAAATGTTCAAGTGAGCAAGGTAAAAACAATCCTTTTTTCATGTGAGCATATACCTGTTTCTGTCACCTTTTATTACAGCCAAACACTATTATAGTGATATTGTTTTCATGTGGTCGAGGTGGTCAACGATTTGAGACCTAAACCACTGCATTATGTATTAAACATAAAAATTGTGTGGCAGTTCACAGAGCATATGTCTTGGAGTAATTAACACTTGAGATGAACTGCTAAACAAATGCAAAAATCACGTACATTTCAGAACAGTTTGTAGAGGTGTAAAATAAAGAGATGGCAGGTTTCATACATAATAAATAACGCATTGGACATTTTTGCAGTTTGCAAAGAATATTGTATCGCAGTGTGTTGAATTGAAATCGAGAGTTGTTGCTCTTACAGGTTAATTTCAGCTGTACTGTATTGTAACGACAGTAGAATTCAGTATCAAAGGTGTCATATCTATCAGGCAGTTATACTTTAGGGCTAGGCATTTCTTCCAGACATGAAAGAATGCAAAAATACATGTATTGAGCTTAACCATGTGAAGCTGTTAGGGCAGCTGTGTGGGGGTTTGTTGATGGGGAGTTACTGCCCTCTTCAACTGGCCCGCTCTACACTCTGGCTTTTTAATGCACCACACTATGCAGGGCTTACATCATACTTCACATATAACTCAATTAAATAAATGTATAATAATAATAATAATAATAATGATAATTAAACCCAAATTAATTAATTATATTGAGAATGGTAACGACAACTGGGATGTCGCAAGATCTCGTATAATATCTATTGATGTACCTTTTATAACATAAAAGTAACTCTCGGTAATCACGGGTTAAAATCTGAATGAAATATATTAAAGATCTATTTTTTTTACTTTTGCTTTGTACTAGACATCGTATATGAAACGAGATCGATGTTGTAGTTGTGCTTTGTTTCAATTAATTATATAAACAGTTTATATATATTTGTGTAAGTTTGTAAGTTGGTCTGTGTGAATGTAGCTGCTTGAAATGTTATTTTTTTATTTATTGCACTTGGGGGTGGGGGCTCAAGCTTTTTGCTTCAGCCCACTCCTTTTGAGCAGAATGTATACTGCTCAAATAAACAAATAAACTAAACTAAACTAAACTTAGACATATTCAAATGCACCAAATTGCACAAAAAAGCTTTTGGTGTTTGAAAATGTTATTGATCCAAACTCTAATTTATTCACCTCTTGTGTAGAAGTTCCGGCCATTTCTTAATTATATTTATCTTATTTCCCTTTTCTTGAGCTGTAAGAGTGATTCACAGTTGCTGTGATGTAAAACTCAACATGCTTTCAACAGCCCAGTTCGAAAGGGACTCATAAACAGATGTAATAAATTAGACTCAAGGCCAGTCTACTCTACCATTCATTTCACCTTTAGACATTTTTTAATCTCTCCTTTTTATAAAACTCCCCTTAATTTTTCTATGCAGACTTCCTCCAAGGGAAAACCATCCGGACTGAGAAAGAGGAGTCAATGAAAGGCTCTTTCATCAGAGCAAAATGCTTCACTATTTCATTAAATAGACTGCATACTAGAGCTACTGACTTTTAAAGGACCTGTGCATAATGTCATGGTGTGTAATATCAGATGGGGAACTAATGCAAATGTTATACATCATTTCAAACACACTTAAATAAATCAACATGACAATCACAAAAACTATATTTGATTTTGACATATCTTCATATCTGGAGACACAAATAGGCGATAGGAAAAGTCTTACTACCTTTAAACTGATCCCACAAAGATGAACTTGCTTTTCGTTTTTAGTCAATTTTGTACCATTTTTTTGTTGTGATACTGCTTTCTCTCCCCTCTCTAATATTCCCAATTGCAAAGTATTCAGGATTTTAGATTAATAATTATAAGTACAGGAAATTGCACGTTTATTCTTACAAAATCCGAACAATCAAAGTCGGTCAGCCGGACACGAGATCAGTCCCATAACACAAATTTGGTTGAAAACAAAGGCTTTTTTCCCCCAGATTGTAGGGATTAGCTTTGTTGCTATTAATGTTTTTTTTGTGTGACCTCGTCTCAGGGTAAATTTAGCCCTTTCAAATCAGACAGTGCTCAAACACATTTGACACCCGCATTACATCATTTTTAGTTTCATGTTCTTTTACTATTATGTATTAAAATGGTACTTTCTGTCAGTAAACATTGAATAGGCGTTAGAAAAAAAGTTGGCACTGTGTTACTTACTTGACCTAAACTCGTATTTGTCTCCCAGTTTTTACTACGTTTATTGAAAGCGACGGAAATGCCATGATTAATTGCATGATTCAATTTCCTCAAAGCCTCCTAAAATCTAAAATTAGCTTTTTCTTTCTGCTTTTCAAGGGACCTCGGTTCATGACACTGCCGCTATTTTGGCAAACTGCTGCAATAGAGCGGAAGCAGCGTTCCTATTAAGCTTGTCAGATGTCATTTCCTTTCACAATTCTGCAAATGAAGTGATGCCGATGTATTTGTGACTAAGTGTTTCTTGGAAGCTGCACAGTACGCTAACCTTTTTGTTTGTGTGTGTTTTGTGCCGCAGGTGGGAGGGATGAGCGGGAAGGTCCGTCTGCCGTTGCGAAGATCCGTGAAGAGCACAGAGAGGCCAAAGGTAAAATTGCACAGATTTTGCGAAGCTACACACACGGTCAGATACAAATATGCTTGTTTTTTATGCCACTGTTTGAAAGTAAAGGTCATGGCTACAGCATTGTGCTCCCCGGGCAGAATGTTTCTATTGTATTCATGTAAACGACAGTATATTAAGTTGTTTACTTGTAGAAAAAAATCCTATTGATATTCATGTGTGACTTTGTGACCTAAATAATTGTTTTTACAATTTGCTAATTGCGACTATTAAAGTTGTGGATGGTGGACTTCTGTTTCCGGTTGTAACCAGCGGTAAAGACAAACCGATCCTGCAAAAAAAAAGCTTCGTAGGCAAAGTGCACAACCTGTAAACAGGTGAAAACCTGGTGAAAACATATTTTTTCAACCCTATGTAGTGTAGACCTAGGTTAGACGTTAGTGCTGTGCAACAGACAGTATTCTACGTATTCAGAATACAGTACTCTGATTGGACAAAGTAACGGAAGACTTAACTATTTACATTTTAAGGCAAGTATTCAGTATTCTGTAACTAAATACAACTAAATACAAAGTAATTCTCCTCAACAACACTGTATGTAATAAGATGCTTACATTTTAAGGTTAGACACATGGAAGGCATTGTGTTAATTTTCAAAGTATGGAAGCTTTGCTTTATCAAGTCATTTGTTCCAATGTTGTTGGACTGTGATTAATATGTGAAAAATAAAGACGATGTTAAAAAGAAAAGAAAATCGAAATTAAATCAGATCTGGATCTAAACTATAACCAATCTCACTGATACAATCAGCTTATTGGGTCAAAGCACCACCATGTGTTTTGGAATGGACCTTATACTTTGGAGGGACATTTTGTCATGTTGTGTGTTAAATGGCTCAGGGTACACAAACTTGCACTTCTGTGTTTGTAGCTATAGGAGAAATGGACCACAGAGCTGCGCAGGAGGTGTGGGTGAAGCTGAAATAAAAGGTTAGAGGGTGGAACAGCATGAAAAATGAACATTTGCTGCATACAGATCAGATACACATAAAGAATAGGATCTATGGACCCAGATGAGTTGATGAATGATAACAGCTAAAGATTTATGGGGCCATTGACTGAAGCTTACAGTGCTCTCTTTTACGCCCAGGTTGAGAAATTGATCCGACTGACCTTCACAGTGCTATAAATTCCCACATCGTGTCATGACTAAAAGGCACCATAAGTTATCCCCAATACAGCCTTAAATCATAACCAGTGTCTAACAAGAGCGTCATTTTACACCCACCCTTCTTTTAAACCCGCATTTTACTTTGGAGACAAGCTCAAACTCTCTGGCAGCTTATATAAAAGTTAATGTTATATTTTGAGCTTCATAAATGTAACAGAAGATAAAACTGTCAAATATTTGTAAAGGATACATTCAAGCCTCCTCCTGCTGACGGCAGTTTCATGACTCATCTCCTGCCGTGTCGGCCTCCCTTTTTAGAGATCTTATAAAATATCCACGCCTGTTTTAGCAAGTGAAGGAAAACTAATAAAATATGTGACAGATGGCACCGGTACCATTTTGAAAACATTTTTTTTACATCTCAACAGATTTGAAAATAAATATTAGAGAATGAAATGATGTCGCAAACGCAGACAAAACTTATTTTTACCAACTGCACTGTACCTGCACTAATTGCTGTTTAATTAACAGCGTTTGCAATTAGAAATGTAATAAAAACATGATCTTGTGCCCTTTCTGAAGATTTAGAGTGTCTCAATGGCTGGTGCTAAGTGATTTAAATTATCATCCAGGAAAATTCACTGTTTGTTTTATCTTAACCCGAAGTTACACATTACAACAGATTAGATCCCTGGCTGCATATATGTCAATAAAACTAAAACAACTTTTTTCCAATTCATAAAACTCCCACCACATAGAAATCCTGGCTCCACATCTCGAGATGGGTCGCTGGACGCTACACTAAGCCTTAACCTAGCAGACCATTGTGTAGGTTTCATAGCAAAACCTAACCTCTCATCTTAGAATTTTGCCTTGCTTCAATTAGGTTTTTATTTTGTTGGTTTTAAGTTATCACATATTTTGTCACACTATACAGCTACAAGTGGAATTGTTACTTTCCCTGTTGCAATAAATACATACAGACTTGGCCGTGACCATGTGTTGGTGTAAGTGGTAAATCGACCAGCAGCTTCCTCAAAGATGGATTGGTGACTGTTGCTTGCACAATGTAACGGTGGCAGATTGTTTTCATCGTATAGGTGCAATACTCCGCAACTTCCAGCATTCATTCTTGTTGTGGTATTGAAGTCATTCTTTTTAAATGGTAAACGGCAGTCCATGCGTAATCAAACATACAGTTGTGAAGTGTTGGTTCCCGGTGGTCAGGAGCGGAGCTGGTGGGGTCTTGTAAAATATCAGGTACAGAGACGGGCGCCTTGTCGCTGGTGTCATTGGAGTCGATTTCCCCGGACGAGGCTGTGCAAAAATTGATTACTCCTTTTGTAATTGGCAGCCACTGAAGCATAGGGGACAAGGGAGGTGTCTGTAGCTGGATGCTTGTGCAATGAATGAAAATGTCTGAGAGAAAGAAAGAGAGAGGGAGATCGAGAGAGAGAGAGAGAGGCAGTAATAGATTCTCATTAGTATGTAAGACAGCAGCTTTAAACATCTCTGTCCTAACTCCCTTTGGCAGCCTTTCTAATGTTTGCATTTGTATATTACGAGAAAAAGAGTTGAGTCTTTAAAAGTGATGCACCAATACCTATATTTTCTTTTACTGGGCAAATATACAAGTTGTTGGCCGCTGTTTGTGTTTTAGTTTATGAAATGCTCTCTCAGAAGAAAAAGAACGATTTAGCATGTGTCAGCAGCTTAGCAATTCATGTTTAATGATGATTAAATCACCTTTCAAAGGTTTCAGATAATTAATTTTATGCTGTAACTCTAAGTTCAGGCATAATTTGTGTCTGTTGTAGATCCTTTTTTGACCTGATTTAGTCCTGATTTGATCTTGAACTAGGCCTGGTGGTACTTGGTGCGAAAAGTCTGAGAGCCACTGAGCTAGATACATGCTTCCATTGCAGATGTTTATCTGTGTCATGTGTGACCATTTGTGAACACAAAAACAACAGTTAGACATCCGCTAATTTATACAAACTGCTACCTTTCTTTTAGTGTTTTTTTTCCTCTCAAATTTGTGTTGCCCAATGCAGCAGCTTTAAACATCTCTGTACATCTCTTTACACTATAAGAGGATGTGGTCATTTACCTGCAGATGTGGCAGTGAATCATCTGAAATCCATTGACACAAAACTGGGCAGTACTCATTACCGGTACATCCATTTGAAAAGCAGTTAGAACAAATGTCAGCGCTTTTAACCTTTGACTAATTAAATTGGAGTGAGTTATCCAAACTGGCTCTCAGCTCTTTTTATGAAGGAATTTGTGAATGGAATATTGAGCAGTGGACGATCAAAACCACTCCCAGCTTGGTAATTCTGTCGCCTCTGTTTCATCATATAGACATTGCCTTATTTGTTCTAATAAGATGGAGGAGCACTTTTCAAGCTCAAATCAGAAATTCATGTTTGTGGGAGGAGATCTTAATATCGACCTGCTTAATCCAAATAAACATAAAAAGACGAACGAAATACTTTATTCAGTATAGGCTTGTATCCTCTAATAACTAAACCGAGTAGAATTACAACCTACAGTGCCACTTTAATTGATCATATTTTTTCTAATGAAATAGAAAGTAATGCAGTCAGCGGACTAATGATAAATGATATCAGTGATCACCTTCCAGTTTTTGTATTACATAAAAATAATCATCAAAGAAATTAACAAGAAAACATGTATTGGTTTATAAGGCTTAAAACAGAGAAAACTATTGATGCATTTTAAAAGGAGCTATTAGCTCAAGACTGGAGTATTGTATACAGAGAGAATGACATATGATGAGTTCAAGCGAGTATTTCAAAAAGTATATGACTGAGAACAACTCCGTACACCCAGGAGGCGACAGGTGCGTAGAAGACAAGGAAATATGTAAAAATGTACAAAAGCTCCCGCACACCGTCTCACTCTTTAGGATATTTATTACTGCAACGTTTCGGTCAAAGGACCTTCATCAGCCTGATGAAGGTTTTGCCCTATTTAAGTTATTGCACTGTGGTTTGGGGTAGAACTTATAAAAACACATTAAAACCAATAGTAATGCTACAAAAAGGAGCTGATCGATTAATTCATAAAGTTGGGTTTTTGGACCACACAAACTCATTATTTTAAAAATAAAAAATCATGACGTGTTGTGACATTGTTGAGTTCCAAACTGTAAGGTACAGCAAGGTACAAACTGTTACCTGGCCAAATACAAAGAAGGATCCAAGAACGTACTGGTCGTTGATGAATTGACCTTTAGGATTTAGAAACATAGCACAATTTTTTAAAGTTTTAGTCCAACAGTTAATGGTGTACAATTGTGGAATAATTTGGAGATGGAGGTGAAACAATGTCCAAACATCAACATGTTCAAATATAAATACAAACAAAAGACTTTTGAAAAGTTTAGGGAAGAAGAAACGCATTGTCACTAGGGGGAGCAGTAGGATTAATTTGCATTCAATGAATTAAGGAAGAGTGTTGTTGCTCTGAACAGTTGTCATTCTATTGCTCAAAATCACAAATAGAGAATTAGAGTAAGCGAGCTCCAGATCTGTTGAGAGGGACCCTCCCAATAGGCTCAGATACCTGGTCTTTAACACACTACACAGCATAGGAACATCATCTACCAAATCAGCTAGTTGGGGCAGCTGGGTGGGGGTTTGTTGATGAGGAGCTCCTGCCCTCTTCAATAGATCCGCTCTACAACCTGGCTGTTTAACGCGCTACACTATGCAGGGATTACATATTACTTAATTCGTTGTACATAAAAAAAGAAAGCAACCAATTAAAATTGTACACTAATCAATACCATAACAAGGATGGAAATGACAACTGGGAAGTAGCAAGATCACAGATCATATGTATATTAATGTTCTTTTTACACAAAACTAGTGACTTTCGGGAATGTTGACTGTATGGCATTGATAACCATCGGTAAGTAAGTAATGATCGCCTTTTGTCACTTGCTTGTACCAGACATCGTACATGAAACGAGACCGTTGTTGTAGTTGTGCTTTGCTTCTGTTTGTTAATTTTTGTTAATTATATGAACATCTCAAACAGTGCTTTGTAAGTGTGGTCTGTGTTAAAACAGCCGCTTTGAAGTGTAACCAGTTCTCTTTTGCTAACGAGGCAAATTCAAATATGATGTGCTAAATGTATCATTGATATGGTGTAAAGTTAAATCACAAACGGGTACGTTGTGTGTGTGTGGGCATGCTGTGTTCCTATGCTCTTGTACTTTGTTCCTTGTAATATGTCCCTTTGTACTATTGTGATATGTTATTTTTTATTGTAATGATTTCAGGGGTGGGCGCTCATAAGCTTTTGCTTCGGCCCACTCCCTTTGAGCAGAACTTCAACTGCTCAAATAAACAAATAAACTAAACTAAGACATTGCCTTACACATATTTTTTGAGTAATGGCAAGTAAGGGAAGCAAGTAATGTGTGTGTAATCCTGTTGAAAATTACAGTGGGTGGCTTGCATTTTGTATTTGTATTTTTTTTACACGTTTCATCCTGTAATTAATCTGTTTAATGAAGCCTTCTCCTTGCTGTTACTTTATTATTTCACTTTAAAAAAATATTTTTGGTCTATACAGTAGTCTTTATTTGACAAAAGCTGTACTAAAAAGACGACAAGTGTTGATGCCTTTTCAAATGACCATCTTGTTTTGATAATATAGTATAAGGACGAGATGTATCAATTAGTGTCAAGTACCCCTTGAGTCTTTCATTTCTACTCAAAGTACCTGGAGAGTGTAATCATTTAGATAACGATCCCCTAACCTCAGATTTCTTGGCATTTAGTATTGTGTTCAAATTATTAAAGCAAAACGTCTTAAGATTCAAGATTCAACAGTTAGAAAACAAGCAGAGGTATCCTATATACAATGACTATCAAAAAAAAAAAAACTTCAAGGGGGCAAAAAGTATATACAGTAAAATAGATACAATAAAATAACCTAAACAGACAGTAAGAGGGGCAAAAAGTATATAAGCAAAACCTACTATAGTAAAAAATCAATTAACAGTTTATGACATGGATCGTTCTACATCGTGACCAACACCCAAATGCCAATCTACATCTAACTGAATTAAAGAGGGCTCTTTAGCAATGTGAAGGTGAAAGGCCCTTAAGGCATGATTCACTGCAGGAAATGTCACCGAGATGAGGCTCTAGATTAGATTGCATGGCTAGTGAGATCTATAGGCTAAACGTACCTTGCATATGTGAGGAGGGTTGTTGTGCACACTGATAACTTGGACCAGGGCTGAATAATTATGGGAAAATTATATCAATTTGAGAATTTTCTACAAACTGATGCAATCTGCCATTTATGAAAAAAATAAATAGTAATAAATAGTAAAAATTCACTTCACTTCATTATCTTTACTCACAATCGGTCCCAGGCAAACCGCTACAGACCCCACCAGGTTGGAGCAGCTTGGAACACGTTTTAGGCATGGATCAGTTCACTTTGGGCTGTGGAAACAACCCCCACACCCACTCTGTCCCGCCCCATACCGCTGCTGTTCGCAGATACCCAAGTTCTCAAAAAGTAAAAGTACAGTTCCTCAAAAACTCCGCTTGAGTCAAATTAAGTACATCGACTGTTATTGAACACCTCTCGTATTTCTATTTAGAGCGGGGTGTACCTAATAATGTGGCCGGTGAGTAGATGCCGCAGCTGCACAGTCCCAGGAAACCCCTGTGGAAAATATGCTAATGACTTTAGACAGCAAGGGGGCTTTAGTCAATGAGGCTTAGAGCATCTCACTTTAAATTATGAACACTCACACATAGACACGCACACAGGCTTTTCTGAGCAGAGCCACCGGCAGCGCTGTCTGTCCACTAACTTTAGTCACGGTGCATTTGAAGCTACACGTTCTGCCTGCAACCAAAGTCGTAGATTAACGGTGTGCAACGGTGTGGTCTTAGGAAGCACCGGAAAGGTTGTGTATTTGCCTGCACTGGTTTGTTGGGTTTTGGATGTTTGTCTGGTGGTCATCGTTCAACTCGGGGTAGAATTTGGTTTACATTATAAAAAGGAATAGTTTTCATGCGATACCATAACTAGAGTTGCTCCAATAATGTCTTTCAATTCGATCCAATACCAATACTTAGACACTGTGTAGTTGCCAATACCGGGTGTCAGTCCATCAAAAACACCAGCAGGTTCTGTACAAAGACACAAAGCCCAAGACCACATGGCTAAATATGCAGGGTAAACGCTGCTCTACTCTGCCAATGTTCTGCTTCCACTCTGAAGAATAAACGAAATTATCTGGATTTTAAGCCCAGCACACACTACATTTTTTGCCCGATTTTTGCAAAAAATTTCTTCTGTCTTTCCGAGTCGTAGCTGGTCGCAGAGAGTTGCGTATCGTAGTGTGTGTGTGTGGGGGGGGGGGGGGTACAAATCGTGTAATGTGGGCGGCGGATTGACGCGACTCAATCTCAGTTGCCGGAAATCAGACATGTTTGATTTTTAAGCCCGATTTTGGAAGCATGGGTGATTATACCGTCCAAAAAGTGGAGACGCTGAATGTAACTGCCAATGCCAGAGTGAAATCCGCACAGAAAACGCCTTCCTTGTCATTTCTCTGTTATAACAGCAGCACAAACAAACAATTATAATGGCCATAGCGAGCCCCGCGTAGACCACTCCAAACAGCACAACATTATATCACCAAAAGTGCACAAGAACCACCTTTTCCAGCTACATTTCAAACACAAACGGAGATCATCGACCCTTACTGTGTCGGAGACTATTCAGCTACTTCTCTCCGCTGTCTCTCCGCACGGGGCTGATGTCCATCTCCTGTTCTTATTAAATCCACTAGAAATATGTCCCGCTTTTTCGTGTTGCCGACTTTTATTTCCATTTGAGAGAACTAGTGTCTCTTAAACAGCCTGTGGGACACGCACGTGTTTCCCACGCTCACAAACAGAAACCTATCTTTGCTGATCTGGGGTCAGTTTTTCTCCTCCAAAGAGAGAAATCGCGCAGGAGAGAGGACACAGACGCACTGCTGTATTATAGTACATCAACATCAGCTACAGAGTCATGTAGTGCGTCCGCTCTTACGATTCTCAGTCGCTTTGTGTGAACCCCCAGTCGTCCTATAATTGCGCTAAATCGTCGTGTAGTGCGAGCCCCCATTCTTCACAAAACTTTTAAGACTGAAAAAATCATGTACTCAGCTTTAGCTGTAGCATTTGTTACACCCAGCTCTCATCTTTGGTTACTTTATATAACAAATACAACATGGTATCGGATCTGTGAATCTGTGCAAGAACTTGTGGGTACAGTACCTGAAAAATCGGAACAACCCTAAACATAGTATTTTATAAAGCAGAATAACTCCACAAAGTATTGCTAAAGTTTACTATTATGACATACATCGCGCTTCAATCTAATTCTTGCTGTTATTTGCCAAAGCTGAATATTTTCTCATCTGCTATTAACGACTTCTCCGGCTTTGTTTACAGTGTGATGAGTTCTTTATTTGATCCGAGCATGGAGTGTTGACTTGTGTGAGAGTGCTATTATTATTTTTTTAAACTCCAGCTGACTGGGATCCCGGGCAGTTTCCTCGCTTGACTGTACATCAACGGAATAAAAATTGGTGCGTAGGAGCCAGACTGGCACAGTGCCCAGAAGTAATATCCCTGACTATTGGTGTGTATGTCAGACACTTGAAACTTTTTATACGTCGTCTGGGGCTCTTAAAAGACATTTCGTTGCAGTAGGTTTAGTGATGGGATATATGGCTGAATCTTTGGAATCGGTTCATTTCAAAGAGTCATTCAAAAAGACTTCCTCTTTTTTGCATTGATTTATTTGTATATTTTATTTTTAGTGGTAGGGTAGAGGACTCCAAACATTTTATCCCGTGAGCAACGTGTAACAAAAATGACCAAGAGTTACTTCAGAGACTCTTGTGTAAATACGAATTAGATAGAGTTCACACAGTAGCCAATATGATATTTCAACACGTTTAAAGAAAATCTCCTTGATTTTCCTCTTTATTAATATTGATAAATATCTTTTAACGTCTTAACCCCCACCTGAACAGAGCACTTTTTGTCCAGTTTGGCTTTTCCCCAATCCCAAAGCAAAAACAAAACAGAAATGAAACAGAAACAAGAATGAAAACGCAACAAAAAAGCAACCAAAGAATAACAGAATGACAAAAATGTGACAAAAAATTTACAAAATAGCAACAGAAAAGTGAAAAAAGTGCCTACAATGCAATCATAAAGATCAGTTTAGATTCATTTTGTAGGTCTTCACTTTCAAATGTTACACTGGCCCTTACCTAAACCCAGTCCAGTTGATGATTTAACCATTTCTACGATGAACTGGAGAAAATGCCCTTGGTTATGGCGGGAGTTAAGAGTTTAAATAATTCCCCTGCTTTGAAATGTATCTTTTCGTTGTACAAAGCCTTCACTGCTTGCTCTGCCCTTTGCCTTTTGTTCAGCTCAATGGAAAATTTAGGATGAAAAATATCAGTTCAAAACTGTTTTCTAAAGCCATTCAAAAAGACATATTGGCCACTACACTTTGAAAAAGAGGTGACGGAAAGGCCGAGACCACCTCGCCAAAAATAACCGTGCATCAAGCTGTTTTCGTTCCCAAAAAATGACTAATTGTCTCGGGGCAGTTGGCAGGCAGAGGGGAGATGCGTTGTGTTTAGCTCTGATACATTTTGATTTCACATTGAGGTGTAATCCTTTTTAGTCATACCTGCTCCAGTCTCTGACAGGGCAAAGATGCATGTGACAGACTGATGGAAATGAGGGATTTAGATTGAGGCCAGAGGACAGCCCTGACAGAGGTATTTTGAAAAAGCGAGAAATTAGCTACAGCATTTATTTATTTCTAAGTGGATTATAGTGTCAAGTTACTCATTGTTGTTTTTGTTTCATATGGTGAGGATCATGTCTAAAGAGAGGCTGTCCTGCTCACAGTAAAGATGCTTTTTGACTCGTTTCACCGATAAAAACCCCCGAAACAAAACCTACCTTTATTCTATTACATTAATGTGTATCAAAGCCACACAGTATGGCTTTGATACAAAATAACAAATAACTTAATAAAAATTGCAGTTTATTTCATAAGATGGGTTTCATTATGACTCAAATCCCATCTAAATTGTTGTCACTGTGCCACTTTACGCCTTTTAAACAACGAACCTTGAGGCATGTTTATCAAAGCAGATAGTGAAAACATGATCCGTGCACAAGAGAACTAGACTTTCGTCAGTTCAACTATAAAAATGCAATGTAACGTTAACAAGATGATACAATAAGACCTGTTCTTTGTTTTTGTCATCTTCTGAATACTCAACTGCTCAAATAAAAAAGATGACTGAATGTTTCTCTTTTAAGCTGATTGTTGTCAACAAACCTATTGGTCAGCATTGATTAAATGCCAACTTTTGTTTCCCCCGTGGGTCAAACCACCAGGAACCTGCGGTGGGGAGCGTTTTTATTAAGGTTGGTGTCTTTGGTCCAAATCAATGACCTCTTCTGGCCTTTTTTAATTTAGTTTAAAGGTTGAACCATTGCTCTTTTCACACACTGATGATTGCCTTTCTTTTTGGTCACTATGCTAAGGGTCACGGAGGTAAACAAGTCCATCACTCTTCAACATTCTGTCAGCAACAGAGCTACCAAAAGACATCTGGGAAAATGTCACTGTTAGGGAAGGACTCTATAGATGATCTTGATCTTTTTAGCTGGGTGGCTAAGTGGTTAGTGCTCTTTCCTCACAAGAAAGTCCATGGTTCAATTCATGGATCACGTGAGCCTTTCTCTGGGGAGTTTATACAGTTTGTACTCAAGTTCGTAATTTTGTGAAGCACATTGTGATTTCCCTGTCTGTGAAAGATGCTATATCAATATACGTTACTTACTTACTCAACATGTCTGGAAGGAGTTTCCTCCGGGTGCTTAGTACTGTATGTATTATTATTTATAGACTAATTGTCCTGCAGGTAGTCATAGAGCAAAGGTCACGCTGACTCTGGTCCGGATCTGGACCCAAATGCTGAGCCTTCCTGACCCGAGCCCTGGATCTGTTAGATAGTAAGTAGTTCAAGTGAGGCCTAGTAAATCTTTCCCTATGTGAGATTGGAGATATTACTTTGTTATGGAGTTTCTTTGCTTTGATAAATAGTAAATGTCAATATGCAGATTAGTCCAAATTAACTACAGTGGCCTCTGTGGTCCAAAAGGCTTTGATCTATTGTGTGGACAGAGGAAGCTACAGCTGTGAGTGTAATCTAAACTGAATTGGGCTCGGAAGGCACAGAAAATTATGTGTGATCACTCTAATTACAGTGGCACCATCTGACCCACTGACACACAATTCCTTCTTATTTGGGCCCAGTTACAGATTGCTGATTTGTTTTTTCTGCTCTGAAATTAAAAGCAAACATGTTATGTCTTGTGTCAACATACATGTATTTGTAAAGTTTAACATGGTTTTAGTTCAAGTTGACAAACGTTTTGTATCAACATAAAAACATATTGGCTCAAAATTCAATTTTTAGAACTTTGTTCGACAAGTGTAAAATATTATTGCATTACAGTCTGAGTAAATGTGTACTCAACAGCAGAGGCAAGTTTGTGTCGGGAAGGGTCAATTTCACTTTCTTCATTGCCAAAACGCAATAACTCACAATTGTAGCCCAAAGTAAAGCATTTTTTTCTACAAATAACAGTTTTGTACTTTTATGACCTAATGGGGTGTTTTGCCGTGAAAAAAAAAAAATGACTGTATTTTGAGAGTACTTTATCATGTATGTCTCTGATTTATGTAATAATATTGCTGAAAATCCTCTTGGGGCCAGTGTTTTTTTGCTTGAGGGCTGAATTTGGCCCCCGGGCCTGAAATTGCCTAACTACAATATCATCAAGAGCTTAGTCTAACTCTGGTGCAATGCATCAATAATTTTTACATGGTCTCTTCTTAAAAACTCAATAACAATCAATTCATTTTTTTCTCATTTATTTTTTGACAAGGACATTGATCTTTGGTATTAATTTCATGTTTTAATAGCTTTCTTTCTTTCTATTTGTACCCTTCAAAACAAATCTTAAATGTACTGATGTTGTTGTTGTGTATAAAGTTGTCCTTTGTTAGTTATCTAACTGTGTAATCACATCGTGCTTTCCAAATGACACTTGTTGGAGCTTTAAAGGAATAGGCCACTGTTTCTATATACTGAGATATGTTCTTACCTTAGCTGAGACGAGTTGATGCGTAGCTGTCTGGTCTTCACGCGTGCCCTCAGTCACGTAAACACAGCACAGACGGCGTTAGCATTTAGCCTCTCCTCCTCTCCTCTATAGCTCCAAACGATAATACCAGGAGTACCTCGGCATCCACACAGTAAAGTTAAGATATTACTGCGCAGATGTCGAAGTACTCCTGGTATTATTACACCTTACAATATAGTTCCCCTTTTTATCCGCTTAGAAAATCCACATTGTTTAATTTTGCGTAACTGTACTTGGATCGTGTAACACTTCATGTAACCATATTTAAATAGGGAAAACGTGGAAGTGCTTGGTAGCTTCTATCTTCACCTCGTTTGGAGCTATAGAGGAGAGGAGGAGAGGCTAAATGCTTACGCCGTCTGTGCTGTGTTTACGTGACTGAGGGCACGCGTGAAGACCAGACAGCTATGCATCAACTCGTCTAAGCTAAGGTAAGAACATATCTCAGTAAGTAAAAATGGTGGCCTATTGCTTTAAAGGAAATCCTTGGATCGTTATTGCGGTTCCAACAGTTGCAGCCAGAGACTTGAACTCAATCGATGGCATTTGGCTCCCTGCAGGCTTTCCAGATATGACTGCTCAGTCTGAAAAGGGCTTGACCCTGAGGGAGCCCACTCAAGGGGGGATTGGAGAGGATGGCAATAGCACTCATACAATATATTTCCAAGTACAGTCCTCCGTCCTTTCCGCTGATTAATATACACTTTGTTTCTGACTGGTCCATTGAGCAAAGTCACTATAGCCACACATACTTGGGCTATGGGGCTTTGTCCCACTTCTATCTCCGCCTCTACATGCAGTAGGTGAGTGGCATGGCCTATAAATAAAGCCCCTATAGCGTTAACATGTAGGATGGCTTTCTCATCTGTCATAGCAGGCCATTTTAACCTTATCAAATCTATCTGCTCCTCCCCCCTGCACTCTCCGCAGATTCCGTCTGTCTTTCCCATCTAATCGCGTTTCATATCTACAGACTTTGTGGAGTTTGGGGAGCGGTGATACATCGGTATCTGGGTGGAGACGAGTGCGGAAGAGCATCAAGAAAAGTAATAGTGACATGAGGGGAGATAGCAGTCTGAAACAACTGACGCATGAGGGCAAAATTAAATGATGCTTTAAAATATCTTTGCTCATAGTTTGCTCATATACTGTCATCGTTCTCACTTTATATGCATTTGGGAAAAAAAGAATTAATCACAAACGATGTAGATTCTCAGACAGTCACCGAGGTTGTTAATTACATTTAGTTTTGCATTAAACAACATGTCTTTATTGTACAGCAGAGCTTTTTCCAAAGGGTAGGTTATACCTGAGAATCTGTCATCAAGATCTTGAACCAGGATCTTAGTCAGGAGGAGCACCTAGCTGGATTATTAGGTTTCTCGCTAAGTTTGGGGATGATGGGAGGAACATGAGTGCTTTTATGAAACCCACACAAACACAGGGAGAACATGCACCCCACCCCACTCGACTCAGGAATCAAACCTGGAGCCTTCTGTGAAGTTGTGTCTATAGTTTCTATGAATACCAAGAGTAAAATTAAGACATACAGCACCATAAAGTTTCATCCATGCCTGTCTAAGAAAGGGAATTACCCTAAAGCGATTGCGTTTCTTTAGTAGCACCCCATGAACAATGGAAGAATAACCCTTTGGACGTTCAGCTCTTTGGAAAAAATGAAAGATACAGAGCAATGGCTGTTAAACATAGTCAGCAGAAAAGTGGGATCCAGCTCTCGGTCACCAAAATGATTAAAATACCAGCTCATACTTTCTTGCATCTTATCAAATGTACGTCTTGTCTTGATTTGAGGTTAAGTTGTAATAGACTTTTGGAAATGGCTTCAGTTTGATTTAATGCAGTGGAGTGAAGGAGGCCATTGCAGTGTAACAAGGGATGATTAAAAGTGTCTTTGATGTCTGGCCTCCAGGAATTACCAGCGGAAATAATGCATTTGCTGTGGTTCTTATATCTCTCTGTGTTTTTTTTTATGTCTGTTACAGTAGAATTCATGACTCTGGACTTAGGCTCTATGCAATCTGTCCGTCATTTTGCCCAGTGCTTCAAGGAGAGAAATCTGCCCCTAAACACCCTAGTCAATAATGGTAAGTAGATCATGCATATAATCTGTCAGTAAAATGAACTCTCGTTTCCCTGCTGTCTCTCTACTTCCACCTGCGATCACAAACTGTGGTCCACTCCAGCTCCTCAAAGTGACTGAACTTTGACACCGCCCACCCCTACATTTCACCAAGCGTTTTTCTTTGTGAATTGAAAATGATATTTATATGAATAGTGACTTAACACTTTGACGCAAAAAAAGATCTTGCCTCTGAAACATTGTAAGAGAAATGGTGTGTAGATTTCCTTTTTCAGTGGCACATACTTTATGTTTGTATGAACTCTTCACATAGACTATAGAACTACATTTTACAAACCCAATTTCAAAACAAGTACAGCACTGTGTCAATATATGAAACCAGTTTCTCCTTCTATTGTGAAAAACTGAATGTTTTTTTAAATTGACAACATTTTTAATTGGTGTTGTATTTTTTTATATGTTTCAGCAGGTATAATGCTGATCCCCGAGGGTCGTACTGAAGATGGATTTGAACTGCACTTTGGAGTGAACTACTTGGGTCACTTCCTGTTAACGTGGCTTCTTTTGGATCATCTAAAGCAGAGTGGGACGCTCGATTGTTTCTCACGAGTAGTTCACGTCTCCTCTTCAGCCTATTGTATTGGAGAAATCAAACTCAATGACCTCAACAGGTAGACACATACAAACACATTAATCTGATTAGTGCTCATTTGTTCTTGACTATTCTTAATTCGATTGGCATACACTTGTATTTGCCTGGCCTGCCAAACTACATGCTTTTTCATAGATATTTTAAAGACATAGTCTGGGAGCATGATCTCAACGATTTCCCGGTGGGCGTGATTGACAGACGGCATCAACCAATTAGAGCAACGCTAGATACGTTGCAGTAACAAGCGGCAGAAAGGCTTTCCAAAAACGTCCTTTTTTACGAGGAACGCTTCAAACGCTGTTTCTTGCTCCGGTTTTATGGATTTCATATTTTCCAAATGATTTAAAACAGACGAAAGAGCAGAAGAATCGTGTATTGGCCGCCATCTTTAATGTTTTGGAAGAGTGCGTGGTGGTGACTTCCGTCTCTTGGTGCGTGATTGGACCGATGTGGGTAAAATCGTGAAATAATTGGCTGCGAGCAGCCGCCCAGACGGTTCTTCTTTTGAACAGAAAGGAGGAGTGTCTGGCAGGCCAGGCAACACTTGTATTGTATTGTTATTGTTTTTACTTTTGCGGTGGGCACTTATAAGCTTTTGGCTTCGGCCCACTCCTTTTGAGCAGGTGAACAGCTCAAATAAATAAATAAACTAAAACTAAACTAAACTAATTGTGCTTTACAAGCTTGACAAGCTCATTCACTCCATGCTCAGTGATGGTAAGCTGCAATTGTAGCCACAGCAGTCCAGGGGTAGACTGATGGAAGAAAGGCTCCCAATCTGACCAAGATTGGAGGTAGAACCAATTCAACATTTAACCAACCAATTAAATACTGCATGATAATATGTATATGTTGATATAAACTATTAACTTGCGAGCCCACGGACCAAAAACAACATAGTTGACAACCTCTGTTAATTACAAATTGTTAGAGGCCATGTAATTTGCCCCAGACATTTTCAGTTCTTGTCTCACTGTCCAAGTGTCTCATTTAGAGCTGACATTAGTGGGCTTCAGGTGGCTCTTTCTTCAATCCACATTAGCTAAATTAAATTCAGATTCTTTATTAATCCCCAAAGGAACGATTCACTTCCCCAGGCAGTGACTCTGCTGTCCACCGTTATTACAGGCCCTGAGTGGCTTCTGTGTCAAACAGCTATAATTATTCGAACAAAGGAACAAAAAAAGGGGATCTGAGGCACTCCGACTGCAATATAAATGTACAGTCGGAGTGCCTCAGATCCCCTTTTTTTGTTCCTTTGTTCCATTAAGTCTTATACCTGATCTTCGAAGAGCACCCGCGCCATACACCTTTGGACCTGCAGATGCACTCACCTTCTTCTGTTTTTTAGCTATATTTATTCGTCTAATTTATTTATAGTAATTGTTTGTTGTCGTTAGAGATGTGTGTATCGAGAAGCATCGTGATATGGGAGTTGATCGAATTGCATCGTATCGGTGGTTTTAGCAGCTGTATCTTAAATGAGTCAGATAATGGTGTAAGGAGATGGGAATCTGACCAAAAAAAATCCCCATGCCTATTCTATACCACTAGTTATGTGACTAAACAATGGTTTTGCTCTAGTTGTTTTCCATACAGCCCTAACAATGTGTGTGCCTGTCTCCCTACAGCGAGTATTATTCAGCCCACGCCGCATACTGTCAGAGTAAACTGGCCCAGCTGCTCTTCAGTGCCCACCTGCAGAAGGCGCTGAGAGCAGGAGCTTTCACTGTGAGCTCGTTCGCCGTGGACCCGGGCATGGTGCACACGGCCCTGTACCGACACATCTGGGCACCTCTGCGTTTGGCACAAGGCGTCGTGGCACAGCTGCTGTTCTGGGTATGACGCACCTCCCTGGCACTAGCACAGAGACTGTTGTCACTTCAAAGTTCTGATCAGATCTAATCAAAAAGGTGGATTTCTGATTCATGTAGAGCCCAAGACCTGTCTAAAAGTTGTGACAAGAGTCTAACCTAGCCATTATTTATTAGACAATGTTTTTGTGCTTTGTTTGGAGTTAAATATAGGATCAAGACTAATAATAATTTGAATCATGCAGGTTAAGTCTAATATACGTCAGATTAGATCTCGGTTTTGAGTAATTTACCGTAATTTACAAACTATAAGCTAAATTTTTCACTGCGGGCTATACAACGATGCAGCTAATTTGTAAATTTTTACTGATCATTGTGTCATGTTATCAATAACCCCTAGTGCACCTATATTTAATCATAGATAGAGCGCTACTCAAGCGCTTTCATACGAGTGGATCTAAAAGCACTTTCATTAGGTATTTCTAATGAAAGAACTTCGACGTGAGAAAGACACAATAACAGCTCCAAATCCACATGTGCGTGGAGACAATGGGATCTTTCTAGGCGTCACGCGGTTCCTTTCGCACAACAACACTCATCTGCACAATAACTCGGACAGGTGGCAAATTATCTCTTCGTCCAGCTCTGTCCGCGATGTTTGCTGCACACTAGGGCTAGAAGATGCCCTCCGAATTAATTCTCTCACCGCTGAAATATTATGGAAGGACAAAGTGAAGCGAGGGCTAAATTCATCAAAAGTTAGCCTAGAGGGATTCACCGCCGGCTTCTGACACCGAGAAACTCCCGAGAAGGAATATTTGACTGCGCACGTAGAGAAAAGTCCTATTTTTCCAGTGTGCTGATGGCGTGTTCAACTGCGCTTTGTAACAACGTGAACACCTACAACTTACAGATAAGTGCGGCCTATATATGTGCTTTTTTTTTTTTTGGTGTGGCTTTTATTAGGGAGCGCTCAATAATCAGAACATTATGGTACAAGCTCTGGCCAGAAGGACACAGTCAGGGCAAAGTTAAAGTGCTGCCTGACTGTCTCCCACTAAACACTAAACAGGTTTTTTTTATACAGCGTCCTTGAAGAGAAGAACTGTAGCGTCTCAGCGCATCTCAGTGATTAGTGCACGGTGAAGCCAGGCTGCCTGTTCCCTAACCGTCATCTATCTAGCTTGAACCAGATTTCTCAAATCAGGCAGGAATGTTATCACATTATGCAGAGAGAAACATTTTTTGAGCTGTCTGTCCCAAGCTCAAGGCTGGGGCAAAGTTGTAACATGAACTCAAGAACACATCAGTATATAATGATTTTTTTTTTTGTCTCTTTGTTTGATTGATTGATTGATTTATTTTGAAATTTCATAACATGGAGCTTGGACAAAAACAACCATGTGTTAAAAGCACCAACTGTAACTGTACAAAATTAGAAAAAAATAGCCATTTTGTAATCTTTTATAATGGGTTTTATAATGTTTTTCCAACTACTCCCGGCAGAGGCTTAAATCCCGACCAGCCCAGTCTCTCACTCCTTATGTCTTATTTACATAGACATTATATGGAAATGTAAGGCAGACTGTTCCAAAGCTTGTTTACATAGCTCTGTCCATTGCAAGCTGTTGGTTTTATTATGAAGCCCTTCTTGCATAGCTGAAGGCAGTGGTCGCAGGTTCCCGCTAATGTCCTTGGAAGTTAACGCAGTGCGACATGCGTGCGTGCCCTGGACTAAAACTGCATTTGTCACAATCGTTTACCTCCGAGCTCAACCTTCTGGCTTTGTGTTTTCTCACAAACGTGAACCCATTAGGTACACCGGATGTGCCTGTAGCGATTACGCCAAGGCATGAAATGTATAGTCATTCTCAATTGTTCCCGCACCTTTATGTCAAGCAAATGCATAATGCAGCAAAACCGTGGTTCTAGCAACATGCTTTATCAAAGAGAAAAAGGTGCCAAACAGAACATGTTTATTACATTATTATTACATTATGCCACAAAAGAAATGGAAAAAAACACACACAAAAAACACTATGTATCTAAGGAATACGATTACTGGTTAATATTTATCACACAGTTGAAGCCAGTAAAAAATAACTGCAGCACCGTGGAGGCGTCACAAGAGGAGCTACAGGAAACAAAAATGGGACAAACTTGGAGGTATCCGGGCGAGACTCCCAGCGAAGCCACACATGCCTTCTGTCCCTACTAGTGTTCTGGCTAATGGACGTTCACTGGAGAATAAAACAGATTAACTGCTAAGATCTTCCCAGATGATGATGAAAGACTGTTGTGGAGCGGAGGGAGCTGTGCAGGAGGAAGAGGAAGGAGGAGGTGGAGGGGCTGACCAGTGCAGATGCTCAGAAACAGGTTTTCTGTGGATGCTATGGTTTCCCCAACCTCCAGGTCGGTCCACAGTGGCAGCGCGGCTCAGGACTAACACCTGAACACTCTTTCGTTGTACGCTTGTACAATGACAACTAAAGCACTCACTTACTTACCTAATTTTTACCCCTGGCTCACATTAACTACGGTCCGGGTTCGTTCCTGATCCCGCCCGGGTTTTCCCCAAACTACCACTCACAGTGACGGCCCTCGCGAGAACAGAAGTACACGTGAGTTCCCCTCTTGGTGCAAGTTCACGTGATAAGTAGCCCCATTTATAGGTAGTTTTTGTAACAAAAGGCGTACAACGACTCTCCCCAGTGAAGTGGATGCTTTGCAACACACTAGTGCCCCTGAGTCACTGGTAATGGAGAAATATTTACAACGTTACGCTCGTGTTCAGGTGGTAAACGAGACCAAATAAGTAGTGAGCAGACAGATTTTATTTTGAAATACACCGGATCTTCTTTCCTCACAAGACCTGACTTCCTGTTTGGCTCGGGTTTTTCCGTCAGCTTAATCCGCGGGGCTCCGGTCTCCGGCAAAAATAGACTTCTTGCGGATTATTTCCGTTGCCGCTGGACGGCCGCCGGAAGGCTTCGGTAACCGGACTTTGCAGAGCAGTGTGAGTTTGCAACATTGGTTTTAATGACTTTCTAAGATCACAGAGGCCGTACCGGACCGTAACCGGATTTAATGTGACCCGGGGTTTAGTTAATTCACTTTTCAATCTTAACACTTCAATGAATGTCGAATGGCATTTGGTTTATGAACTTTGGACAGTTTTCTTTTTACACATTTAAAGATAAACATATTACTTATCATAATGACTTACTGTGCTTACTCGCAATACGCATTGGCTCGGCCCCTGAGAATCGTGATACATAAGTGGCATAAGTGGATCGTCCCAGACCTATTAATTATCTCTCCAAGTCAGTAATCATATAAATCAGGTATAGCTTATATGCTGTTAATTAAAATGGATCCTTCTGATAATTCCGATTATTAAAATGATTTGTGGTCTGATTACTGTAGGCACCAGTCTTTTGGCTCTTATTACAGTAAACAGTAAAAAGTAAAATAAAATCTATAAAATGGCTAAATGTTTGCTAATGGTTTCAAACTAGACAAAGTAAAGTAGATTTCATATATCACTTTCATTCAGAAATGTGAATAATTGGCCACTAATGCTAATGCCTGTTTTAATTTATATAGCGGTCTGTTTACCTTGTGGTACTATTCTTTTCTCTTAAATATAGCCATATCATATACACATTAAAAGGGTGTACAGTTCAAACCTCTTATATTTTCCAACAACATACGACTCCGCAACAAGTGGACCGGAATGACTGTTGTCATGGAAACCAAATTCCTCTTCACAGGTACAAGAAAGTGTTCAAGGATTTTTATTTTATTTTTCAGACTACTCCATCAGTGAATGCCGCCTACATGCGCTGGTGTGTTGTGCAAGCAGTGGTTTATCATAACGTACAAACTAGCGCAGAGAAATTCTACCAAAGATAAATTGTTATTATTTGCACAAATGGGCTGGTTTAGGTAGTAGTAGCTGAGCATACAAGTGTAGTGTTGATGCTCCCACGATGTGATCTACACTCTGCTCAGAAAACCTGCAGCTGGTCTCAGGGCTGACACACAGAGCATCGTTAAAATGCACCAGGGCTAACAACACAAAAGCACACACTCACAAATAACATGCATTTACCCGTAGCCTGGTGCCTACTGATCCTAACATCCAGAGACATCCATCCTCCTCTGGCCTTCACACTACATACTCAGAAAAAAGCCTTTGTTTTGAAGGAGGAAACTTGTTGTTGTACTTGTCAACCTGTCAACTCTGTGTTCTTTTTGATGCTCCAAGTGGGTTATATTTTAAAAAAAATAACTGGAAGCACTTCAACATGAAAACATCCTCCAAGGACTTTTGGTTTACAAAAAGTGGTGCAACTCCAAAAAAAAAAAAAAACATGTTTTACTAATGTTGCTAATCTAAAGATTGCCTGCTTTGGCACAGTGCATAAAAATAGAAACACACTCTTGATATTTAAATATTTAAACACCTTCATCCACTTTTCAATGATGGATGAAGTGTAAAATAAAATTCAGTATGTTTCAAATCTCGTAATGGGAAGATAATCATTGCCAAATATGTACATGTGTATCAAACAGTTGTAGGTAAAAACCTGTTGGTGGCGGATATTTTTATTTTCCTCAAACTAGTAGATGTGAAGTGCTCTCTAAATGATGTATATGTATTTAGTTGGTTGAGACAGTACATTAACGGTGCTCATGAGTAGAAAATGTTTTTTTTCTTGCATACATAGTTTTTTAGTTCATTTTGTAACTGTCCAGCAACATCCACCTTTAAAATTAGTAATGATGCGTATTTTCCCCTCAACAACACATTCAAGATGTTAATGATGGGTCGCGTTATTTTACATCTATATAAAATTCTTTGTCTTTCTTTCCCCTAGACCCCTAAAGAGGGCGCTGCGACGGTCCTGTACACCGCGCTATCACCAGCGCTGGAGGGAGAGCGCGCGGGAGGCTACTGGGCCAATGGACGCAGGCAGATGACATCCCCGCAGACCTCTGACCTCCGGCTGCAGCGAGGCCTTTGGGAAACCTCGGCCCGAATGCTCGGTCTGCAGTAGCGCGGGCCCAGTAGAAGAGAGAGACCTCGGTGTACTCGAGATGAAAGCGTCAAACAATAACAATGACTTTTGACCTGGAACAACCAGCCACTCGCTCCCTTTCGCCCTTTCATCTTCTGTTACTCATGCCTCATGTTGACATTCTGTACGTCGCCATCTTAAATCCACAAATGTGATCGGTCAGGAGCAATGCACATGAGGTTATGTTGCAGACTCGCCAAAGAAGGGCTAAGGGAGTTCGGAGACAGCTATCTTTTCCACTGTGAGCCCTAAACATGTACAAGTAGTCGTTTAAGGCCTACAATAATAATCATATTTTGTCATTAGTAGTAATAGCTGTCATTTATTTCCATTAGGACCGAGCTTAATCTTTAGTCTGACAAAACAAATTATTCTACTGCACACAAAGCTGCGCTCACTCTGCCTTAAAATCAATACTAAGGAATTTATATTAAGTTTTAGAGGTGAAATTGCAAAACTAGATTAGATTATAATCCATTTTGAGAATACACACATACATGTTAGAGTCCCGTTGTTTGCCTAGTGTCCGTGTATCAAGTTGAGTTACTGTGAAGCCTCAATCTTAGTGCTTTGACAAATCTCTCATCCTGTACTTTTCACTGGGAGCACTTTTTTGGTGGTTACTACAATAAAGTCTGACGCTGTTTTGAAAGTAAGTTATGAACAAAGGAATGTGACATCAATGTACAGAAACAAAATTTATCGTTAACGAATTGCAGAATCCCATTCGTCCTCTGCCCATTCTTCAAGTCTGCATCTAATAAGACACTCTTTTATCTCTGGATTGATGTCTATAAGTACATGCAAATTAGGCATCCTCATTGCAGCAAAATCCTCCTCTTTGCGGTCAACCGGGACTTCAATACGGCAAGTATTCCCAGGGCGGATTAGCGGATAGTTGTAATTCCTCTTCAGACACTAACAAGAAGATGCATCCCCTTTGTTCTGAGAAAATTTAACATGTTAAAGGATTTCCAGACGCTTTTGTTTGCTTTTCGCCCTCAAACACAAAAAAATGGCAATGGGAAACGCCACTTTAGCTTGTCCCATTTAATCTTCCATAGAAATCATTTTTTGATTCTTTAAATAGACCAAAATAACACAAGTCCTTGGTCCATATTTCACAATGATGCAGAGCACAAAGGTAGTCCTGGAGGCAAAACACACTTGTTTCCATTCAAACCATGATTGGCCGCTTGTTATTATCGCCACTTCCTCGCTTTGGCACCGCTCCCAGTGCATTGTGGGATTGAGATTTTCCCCAGTACCGAGTATCTAGCTCCATCTGCTGAGCTGACACCCAGTACATCCAGGCGAAAGGCTTATCTGAACATGCAGAGAGCAAACAAACGCTTGTGTTCTCGTGCGAGGAGCTCACGTACTGTAGGCTGCGGCCCTAATACATCTCCACTGTGAGTTACCTCTTGGCTGTGACGCTGTGGAAGTTTTATCTCTGAGAATTTGCTCAAATCCTTCCCCCCATAAGTAATGTGCGTCTCGCCGTTTTGAAAACTGCCATCCAGCAAACGTGAAAAAGCAACCTGGCGTATGCGAAGCAGTAGAATCACTGTGGTCGCTCCAGTAGTTCAAAGCAAGGCATTGTGGGTAGGAAGTGTTTAATTGAAAATGATACCAGCCGTGAGCTATTCATTTATCAGGAATCCCTTTTTGCTACAATATGTTGAATGAAAACACGCTTCACTGTGGGTTGGGATGAGGGCTGCACAATTTTGGAAAAACAACCAATTGTTATTTTTCTGACAAATATCTAGATATTTAGATTTAGATGCTCGATTTTTTGTTTTTAAAATTAATATTCAGCTCACTTTGCACTTTTCAAACATGCCTCTGACTGAGGTTGATATTACCACATGAACTCAAAATATTTATGTTGTGCAAAGGGTACAGTTCCTATATGAGTGCAGTCCTTGTGTTTTGCCATATGCAGCCATTCAAATAGAAATTTCCATGTGATTGCAATCAATTGTGCAGCCCTAGTTTGGACTAAAAGTGGGTTACATGCCGGGTCAATAATGGTGGTAATAGTCAGCTAATACGAAGACTATTTTTGGGTTGTGCATTATATAAAACCTAATTTTTAAACGCATTTGCTATGGGAAAAAGAAGAAAAAAATGGGGTCACCATAAAATGATAGTTCTGCTCCAAGGCTATAGGAAGCAGAGTGAGATTGTGGAGTGAAGGATTAATGGGGCCGACGAGGATGGACTTGGAAATTGCAAATTTAATCAAATCCATTAAGATGATTATTCAGATTCAGGCCTATAATACAAGACCACTGGTTGAAAGTATGCATATACTGTACATTTCAGATTATAAAGTGTTGGATAGGTATTTAAAACACTTAGGGGTCATTTGTCAAGGCAGTTGCTAAACAGCGAGGAATAAAATCTGCCAGTTTGTGGGCATGTTGCACTTAATTTGCCATTTGATGTTGCCTGTATTCCAGGATCCAGAATCCGATATGTACATAGGACAATGCTACGTGAGTAAGAAATGCATAAATGACTGCTGCTGATCCACTTTTGCACGTGCAACAGACTGCACATGAGCAAACACTTGATGAAAGACCCCCACCAATCTCGAGCAGCCAAAGTATGTTGAGCCTTCATGGTATTATGTTTATGAAGTTAATTTGAACTCAATATTTTGGCCATGCCAACTACTGAAATTGTCCCTTTCGAAGATTCTCTTCGCCAGGAAATAAAATCGATACTTAAAAAAGCGGTAATTGGTCAGCTACATTGGGATATTGTTGAAAATGACCGTACCTTGCAACAATCCTAAATATAACTTTCACATTGGATTTTCTACACATGTTCCCGACGTGTGGGAAATGAATGCCAGCAATCTCTGCTCATTTCAATTATTTGTGTTGTTGAGCAGTTTCAGAAAAGCGTTTACTGTCGCAGTGCTTCCTTGTCTCTGCATGGCTCCCCCTGTAGGCTGCCCTGAAGAACTGAATAAATAAACAACCAAGCAACCGCCATCTGGACAGCAACTGCATCCAATCAACACCAGCTAAAATCACTGAGGAGCGAGAAACCTACAATCTGGATAAACTTACGGGGACGGTATTTCTGAGCACAAAGATTTCCAAAGACGATATGATGGTGGTGTAGGACCAATGGGTTTCTTGTAAGATAAGCCTATACTGGCTGTGAACTTTCTGAACTCGATTCTAAAAAGAGCAGAACATTTGCTCCGGTAATTGTATGTAGTATTGTTCGTGTGTCAATTTGCATGTAATTCCAAAGTCACCGCTAATGTCGAGCTGTGGCCTATGTACCGTACATCGAACGGAGATGCTCTAAATCGGCGGTTCTCAACTCGTGTGGTTTTCGGGACCCCCCTTTTCAAGTCACAGCTCGAATAAAAATCTTAATTTCAACTTCTTACTGAAAATACTAGCAGTTTGGCCCTGTTTTAATATCTTTCTTTTAGCATTATTAGACATCAAAAACATCAAAAATTCCTTTGATTAAAACATTGATCATTAGGTTAATCTCTTAACCCCCACCTGAACAAAGCACATTTTCTCCAGTTCGGCATTACCCAGATCTAAGAGCTTCTTTGGGAGGAACAAAAACAAGGATGAAAATGCAACAAAAAAAAGCGTCCAGAAATGTGACAAAAACGTGATGAAAATGCAAAAGAAATCAGACAAAAACCTGACGAAAAACTGATGAAAACCTGACGAAAACCTGATGAAAACCTGACGAAAACCTGACAAAAACTTTGACGAAAACCTGGTGAAAACCTGACGAAAACCTGGTGAAAACCTGACGAAAATTGGATGAAAACCTGACAAAAACTTGTCAAACTACGAAAATCTGACAAAAACTTGACAAAAACCTGATAAAAATGCATTACACTGGCCAAGCTCTCCAGTCGAGAAGCTTTTAGATGTGGATAAAGCCGAACTGGAGAAACTGCGTTTGGTTAAAGTGGGGGGTAAGAGGTTATGCCAACAGTGACTTTTGGGTCCTGACCCACCAGTTGGGAACCACTGCTCGAAATAGCCATTGTTTACCCCCCGGCAGACTTGGGACGACGTTTATATTAAACGTGTAAACCCCGAGTTGAGCAAAACTTAAATCTATGTGTGTGTATAGGAAGAGAAAGACCATATATACAGTACATATATCTAAAAATCTTGGCATCCCCCAAAATGTGCGAGATACTTTATTTTGATTATCGTTGTCGAAATTTGATTATTGCTTTTGCCGTGCCTAAAGGAAATCTCCCTCCTTAAAAGTGTAGCTGTGAATTTTCCCCATATAGATAAGAGCTTGTAGACCATGTGATAGCGTCTTGTCCCGTGCATTGTTGTTAGTATTTCCCCGGCAGTGCAGCGTGTGTGGCGAGTGAGGCGGAGGACGAAGCGTGCGTTTGTCAAGATAAGGGTGTGTGTGTGTTTTTTTTTTCTTTCTTTCTCAATGGTGGTGACATTCCAGCCGCAGCAGACACCTTTTTCTAAGTATCCAAAGCCTATCAATAAACATATCATTGTGCCACTTGGTTTCCCCTGTGCATTTTTACTCTTCGTGTGTGTCAGAGAGAGAGAGAGAGACTGTCAGTGCAATGAGATGGCATGAGACACAGCGCCTTAAGCAGGGTCTGAACTTTAGAGACACACACACACTGTGGGGTGGGGGGATAATATTATTTAAGCATTACATTTGTGTGACAGCCTCGTTATTAGAGACTTTATTCAGAGCCAGTTGGAAAAATTGAGGCATTACACATGATTATGTTTCATTACCACAAATAGATGTTTCATTTATTTTGCCTGATTATACACTGCCTGGCCAAACACACAAATGTTGCTACCTGGATATAACAATGCAAATAAGTAAGATAGAGCCTCCTACTGGATAATTATGTATTATCTCCCAGGTGGAAACAAGTTATTTAACCCCAACTAATGTAATATTTTCTCCTTTCTTATAGCTGAGCAGCTATGGTTAAATGTGTATGTTGTACTACAATTACCAACATTTGAAAACATGCTCTTCGGGGCCTATGTAACAGAACTTTTATTGTACTTTTTACCCTTCTTTGTTTATAATTTTTCTTTTTTTTATATATATAAAAACATCAGATCCAGTAACGCTATCTAATTATCTAATCCTGTCACAAAGCGTGTGTGTATCTCAGTCCCCTGAATGAAGCAGGTTTTTGGGTCCTGAACGTCCTGGGATGAAACGAAGCCAAGTTGGAACAAAAGATTACGATCTGGTAATGGGCTGTGGGCAAAATGAAATATTAATATCTGGGTCTGACCCTTTTTTTCCCTACAGTTTATGTACTATGTTAAATTACACCTGTATTTATTTATTTTAGACATTTTTTAGTATACTATGTTTTTTTTTGTTTTTGTTTTTTTTAGTAATTGTATATAAGATACCTCTATAACTATTTAATTGTTTGCACAGTTCCTGTTTATCCTGCACACCCTGTGTTTTTCTGGGAGCTGAATGTAACAAGTGAATTTCTCCATTGTGAGATCAATCAAGGCTTATTTTACACAAGGCAACACTGGATGAAAATAATCTTGTGATGTTGTAAAAATATTAGATTGTGTGACCTTTATTTTATTTTTGTATTTATCTTTTGGACGACACCCAACAAAGAAAGAAGCAACAATACAAAACGCTTTGCTCTGGTAATTTATGGCTTTATATTTGGCACCAATTATATTTTATAACAAGAACTACAGGGCCTGTCAAAAGCACTAATACGCCTTGAACTTTTGCAAATTTTGTCGTGTTTACAACCATAAACATAAAGACTTTATCTAGAATTTTTTACTGAAGGTTCACACACAAGTAACAGAAAACTGGGAAGTGGCAGCAAAATGATACATGATTCTGTTATTTTCCAAAAAATAGAAAAGTGAAAAGTGGGGCGTGCATCAAGTATTCATACAGCATTTTTCGGAGTGCATTAAATTGCCTTCATAACATTCCTAATGACTGCAGAAAGTTCACACCTTGCCCTAACCATTAAATAGAGGCCGCCTGTGCGTAATCTACTCCCAGTATAATTCCAGCTGTTCTGTGAGGGCCTCAGAGCTATGGTCAGAGTGTATTGGTCACTAAGCAACATCATGAAGGCCAAGGAGCTCACCAGAGAGGTCAGGGGTAAAGCTGTGGAGAAGTTTAAAGCAGCGTTAAGTTATACAAAGATTTCCCAAGATTTGAACATCTCACGGAGCACTGTTCAATCCATCATTCGGAAATGGAAAGAGTATAGCACCACTGCGAACTTACCAAGACACGGGCGTCCACCTAAACTAACAGACCGAACAAGGAGAGCACTGGTCAGAAATGCAACCAAGTGCCCCAAGATAACTCTGGAGGAGCTGCGACGTCCTGCCGCTGAGCTGGGGGAATCTGTACATGGGACAACTATAAGTCGTACTCGACACAAATCTGGCCTTCATGGACGAGTGGCAAGAAGAAAGCCATTATTGAAAGGAGGCCATAAGAAATCCCGTTTGAGGTTTGCTAGAAGTCATATGGAGGACACAGCTACCATGTGGAAGAAGGTGCTTTGGTCAGATGAGACAAAAATTTAACTTTTTGGCCCAAATGGAAAACGTTATGTATGGAGCAAACCTAACACTGCTCATCGTCCTGAGTGCACCATCCCCAGTGTCAAATATGGTGGGGGGAGCATCATGCTATGGGGCTGCTTTTCCTCAGCGGGACTGGGAAGATTGTAAGAATAGTTGGGAAGATGGATGGAGGGATATTTTGGAGGAAAACCTGCTGGAGTCAGCAAGAGAATTGAGGCTGGGGCGGAGATTCACCTTCCAGCAGGACAATGACCCTAAACACAAAGCTAAATCTACAATGGAATGGTTTAAAACCAAACATATTAATGTGTTAAAATGGCCCAGTCAAAGTCCGGACCTAAATCCTATTGAACATCTGTGGAAAGACCTGAAAACTGCTGTTCACAAACGCTCTCCTTCTAATTTGACAGAGCTTGAGTTGTTTTGTAAAGAGGAATGGGCTAAAATGTCAGTCTCTAGATGTGCAAACCTTGTAGTCATACGCCAGAAGACTTGCTGCTGTTATTGCAGAAAAATGGGGTTCCACAAAGTATTAATTCATGCTGTATGAATACTTACACGTCCCACTTTTCTGTTTTCTATTTTTTGAAAAATAACAGAATCCTGTATCATTTTGCTTTCACTTCACAGTTGTCTGTTACTTGTGTGTGAACTTTCAGTAAAAAATTCAAAATAAAATCTTTAGGGTTGTAAACATGACGAAATGTGCAAAAGTTCAAGGTGTATTAGTACTTTCAAGAGGCACTGTAATCCCCAAAGCATCATAAACATTATAATAGGCCCTGATTCACCCATTTAGTGGCAGCTCTGCCTTTATAAATTCCTCTTGGAAGATATAATGAAGTCTTTGCATGCACACTGTAGGAAGGGGCTAATAAGCATCCATTTATGCAATTACCTCCAAATGACTGAGATGAGATTGTTTGCAGCCAAAGTCAGGGATACAGTCCAGGGTTCCTTTGGCTGCAATCAATGTCACGGCTCCTGGCAACAAACCGACCCTAATTATACAGTGTTAATGTTACAGTCGGACGTGTCATATGGCGTTTAGGGTCTTGGATGGATTTTTCAGGCCAAGACCTAAACTGATCACTAGATGCACAGGGAAATCATGTTTCTACATCTGCCGGATAATGTTATGTTTGATAGTCTTTTGGCAGGCATCACATTTGTGATCTTGTAGACAAAGGAAGTGATTCTCAAACTATAGGTTTCTTCATTCTTATTTTTGCTATTTATGGATACTTTAATTAATGCTTTAGTAATGGTGGTGTTTTGCTTATATGTTATGTTGTTTCGGCTTTGGACAATCAGCATGTAAAGATATATTTTAGCCCAATTGTCTTGATTTGATCTTGATTTAGGCCTGGTGTGAAACGTTTAAGAATCACTGGTCTAAGGCATCTAAATATTAATTTGGTTTAGAGACAAATCGAAGGCCCTGTACCCATTGGTGCCATGCCATTAGGCCGACGCCCCATTAGGCCGACGCTGAATGTTTGCTGCATATATAAAGTATATGTCCTACAGTGTGAAAATCAGACCTGTCATATGTATATGTGGTAGAGCTGCTGCAAAGACTAAATTAAATGAGGATAAAAAATAGTGTTTGGTGAACATGGTTTATACTATCGATATGGTTTAACCCCACCACATTCAACACTTTTCCTGGATGTACGTTTGTCATAATATCCCTGTCTACTCACTGTCTCTGTTGTAATGGTTTAGACCGGACGCTGAAGTGAGAACGTCCGCCCACTGCGACTGTCACTCTCACACTGACGCTGGACAGTCAGCTGCTCCATCAGACAGACATGCCAAGCAGCTCGCCTAACCCAACATGACAAGATGTGAACACAAATCCTTCAGTGCAGTTGACTTCTGTACTGCAGCGCGATGATGTGCTGATCCACAACTAGTTTATTAACGCTGACTGGAATAACCCACACATTTGCTTTTCTAATTTTCTCCTAGATATTTGGAAACATTTACATATGTACATTAATCAGACTTTACCCCCTTAAAGGCTCGCCGTTTCTGCAAAAACCGTCAAACGCTTCTGACCTGCAAAAGAAAATGTGTGTGTTTTTTGTGATCAGTCATTACAGAGATTCAGCACCATTTTTAGTCTGTGTTATTCGTTACCTCCCACTGCCAGCCCAGATGACAGCTCTGTGCTGCCTGAAGGCGTCTTCCAGCAGGACAGGACTTATTCATTAATTTAATTAATGTACACCATTTTAAGGCTTTAAGCACTGACCTTTCCATTACAAGCCACCTCCAGCTTCAGCGGAAGGAGTGCTTATTCATAACATTTCATTAGAGTGTTTTTAATTGGATGCATGTGTCATTCTTATTTTATTTTAATAATTGTGAGGTCTGTGCGCACATTTGTTTTGCAGACATGCTCTCATTTGGTTCAAAATGGTCTTAAATTTGGCCAAAACAGAGGGTTCACATTTTGTTATTCTCTAAAAGATGAAGACAAAACAACGCCCTCTTAATTTAGCTGGATTTTGTTGTTTTTTTATCTGCAGGTTTGACTATATCCTGGGTTTTGCATCATGGCCTAAAAATGTCACAAATGGTCCTTTTCCATATGTTGTTCTACAATGCGGAGACAATTAGTGTCAGTATTATGCAACATCATGCCTCATTCAGCCTACGCCTATGGATTGCAACTTTTTGCTCTTTCAAATGCTTTTCTCTTGTGATGTAGTAACACCTGGAAACCTGGATCGCTCCACAGTACGGCATTGAATACTAACCTCAAAACATTTGCCAGCTTAGTGGCCGTACCTTCCTTACCATTCAGCCACTTCTATCCTCGCTTGTCATCATCATTTAACATGGCTGGGCACTCATGGGCATTGTATAAATAGACCTGACATATCAAATGCACAGGGCCATGAGAGGATGCTGATTTTCCTCATTAGCGGACTCTAAATGTTCGATTAAACCTTCATTTATCTTGCTGTGGCTGTGGGTTATGGGAAAGGCCTGACAGACCAGGGCCAAATGATACATGGACCCTGTCACTGATGTTGATGGAGAGACGCATACAGCCATCACAGCTTCACCTTTAGGCTGATTAGGGAGGGGTTAGAAACTATCTATGCTATCAGTGCAATTACCAAAAGCAAGGTTAGTCATCTATCACATCATTGCAAAGACAGGGGGCTATTATTAAAGGAATCGCCTTCCAAAAACCTTCTCACACACTGGGCAATTGAAAAGCAAAATCCTGTTATTGCGCCCTGTGAAATGTTGGTCCACTCCTCTTCAATGGCTTTGTGAAGTTACTGGATCTCATTAAGAACTGGAACATTCTGCCACTGATCCAGAGAACATTATCATGCTGCAACATGAGGTGCTAGTTGTGGACGAATGACACAACAATAGACCTCAGCATCTCGCCACAGTATCTCTGCCCATTCAAAATGCCAATAAAATGCACCTGTATTCATTGACCATTACACACGCACCACGCCACACATGCTGCCAGCCATCTGCCCCGTGAAGAGAACATGTACCTCTCCTTTGTGCCGGACACCACCGAATATGAGCATTTGCCTTCTTAAGTCAGTTACGACGCCGAGCTGCAGTCAGGTCGAAATCCCTGAGGCGGTTCCTGACAGTTTGTGCACACATTCTTTTGGTTATGCAAAAACCGATTGTTGCAGAAGTTGTCTGGGTGGTCGGTCTCAGACGATCTTGGAAGTGAACATGTTAAAAGTGTAGGTCCTGGTTTAGTGTGGTTACACGTGAGCTGTGGTTGTCAGGCTGCCAACGCCTTTGGAGATGGCTTATGGTAGAGCACAGGTAAACGCTCTGGTGCACATTCTTGTAGTCAGCATGCCAATTATCTGTGGCATAATGGCACATTTCAGAGTGTCCTTTTATTGTAGACAACCTTAGGCACACTTGTGCAATATCCATGCGATCTAATCAGCATCTGGACATACCACATCTGTGAGGGGGGGATGGATTCTCTTGACAAAACGAACACAAACTCTGACCGATTTATGAACATTATTTGAAAGAAATGGATCCATTGTGTGGATAGAAAATTGTGTTATGTCTTTGAGTTCACGGAAAATGAGAGCAAAAACAAAAGTGTTGCGTTTCAATTTTTGTTGTGTGTAAAAGTTTAAGTTTAAATGAACTTTTCTCACAATGGAAATCGTAACCAGGAGTAGTATTACTTCAAAATAATACGCAATAAGAAGCAAAAAGCACTCACATTTTTTAAGAGAACAGGTTAGTCATCTCAGTGTCATAAAACATAAAACATTAAGGCAGTGACTGTAACATGAAAAAAGTACACACAGAAATCCATTATACGTAGCGTTCACAAACAATAACAATGAGTTGCCGTCAGTAATCCTCCGCAGTGTTTAATGGTCCAAATAAATAGCCATCAAAATTAGTTTCCGGGAAGAGATAAAGACACACTTATTCAGCAACTGCTTGAGGTAATTCCAGTTTGCCGGTCTGCTTTGCTAAAACGTATTATATGGAATTGATATCACTTCCTCCACCTTGGATTTAACTGCAAATAGGATTACACCAGCAGTGCATCAAGTCGCATTTTAGGCATTCATAGTGCTCTTGAGTCGTACAGTGGAGCATTTTACTCAGCTTGTGTGTATGTGTGTGCTGGTAGTGCTTCCTTATGTGAAAAAAAGACACTCTCAAGACATTCTGGGAGATGCACAGTTGGAGAAGCGGGGATTTACTGTCTAAAAATGGCCAAAGAGGAGCAGCAGAGGAGGAGGAGGGGAGCGGGTAAGTGAGAAGATATGTGCAAAAGGGGGTTGCGTGGATGGAGAGGAAAAGAGAGGAAAGGCATAACATGAAGAGAAGAGAGAAATGTTAAGGGGGAGACTAACTTTACATAAATATTAGATGTGAACGTTTTTGGATATGTAGGAAATTTGTGAATATAAAGTCGTTTTTGTGTGTGTAATTACAGTGCCTTGCGAAAGTACTAATACACCTTGAACTTTGGCTCATTGTGTCATGTTTACAACCATAAACGTAAAGATTGTATTTGGACAACTGGACAACTGTGAAGTGAAAGCAAAAAGATACATGATTCTGTTATTTTTCAAAAAATAGAAAACCAAAAAGTCGGGCGTGCATAAGTATTCCTACATGCATGAAATAATACTTTGTGAGCGTTTGTGAACAGCAGTTTTCAGGTCTTTCCACAGATTTTCAATAGGATTTAGGTCAGGACTTTGACTGGGCCATTTAAACACATTAATATGTTTGTTTTTAAACCATTCCATTGTAGATGTATCTTTGTGTTTAGGGTCATTGTCCTGCTGGAAGGTGAATCTCCGCCCCAGCCTCAATTCTCTTGCTGACTCCAGCAGGGTTTCCTTCAAAATGTCCCTATATTTGGCTCCATCCATCTTCCCAACTATTCTAACAATCTTCCCAGTCCCCGCTGAGGAAAAGCAGCCCCATAGCATGATGCTCCCCCACCATATTTGACACTGGGGATGGTGCACTCAGGACGATGAGCAGTGTTAGGTTTGCTCCATACATAATGTTTTGCATTTGGGCCAAAAAGTTAAATTTTTTGTCTCATCTGACCAAAGCACCTTCTTCCACATGGTAGCTGTGTCCTCCATATGACTTCTAGCAAACTTCAAACGGGATTTCTTATGGCCTCCTTTCAATAATGGCTTTCTTCTTGCCACTCGTCCATGAAGGCCAGATTTGTGTAGAGTACGACTTATAGTTGTGTACAGATTCCCCCAGCTCAGCGGCAGGACGTCCCAGCTCCTCCAGAGTTATCTTGGGGCACTTGATTACATTTCTGACCAGTGCTTAACGCTGCTTTAAACTTCTCCACAGCTTTATCCCTGACCTCTCTGGTGAGCTCCTTGGCCTTCATGATGTTGTTTAGTGACCAATACACTCTGACCATAGCTCTGAGGCCCTCACAGAACAGCTGGAATTATACTGAGAGTAGATTACACACAGGCGGCCTCTATTTAATGTTTAGGACAAGGTATGAACTTTCTGCAGTCATTAGGAATGTTATGAAGGCAATTAAATGCACTCAGAAAATTCTGTATGAATACTTGTGCACGCCCCACTTTTCACTTTTATATTTTTTTGAAAAATAACAGAATCATGTATCATTTTGCTGCCACTTCACAGTTGTCTGTTACTTATGTGTGAACTTTCAGTAAAAAATCCTTAATAAAATCTTTATGTTTAGGGTTGTAAAAATGTGCAAAAGTTCAAGGTTTATTAGTACTTTCGCAAAGGCACTGTACTTCACAAACATGACATGTGCCCAGATATGATATTCAAAGATGTGAAAGTTGTCAATGTTTACATTTTCATTTTTGATCTGGAGCTGATCCAAAAGTAACATGAGCCCTGCAATGTGTGTTGATTCTATACTTTATTTTCATTATACAATTGTACAACGAAATTACAGATGTTGGGTTAGTCCTGTGCGCCGCCTCTGTGGGCCACCCTGACCAGCATGTTTTTGGAGGAAGGGGAAATCGGAGTAACCGGAGGAAACCTACGCAGACACAGGGAGAACATGTAAACTCCATGTTCCAGGCAATGAGGTCTCACAGCTTGACATCCTTCATGATTTTACATGGTGAAAAAAACTAACTCCCGATGAAACTACCAGTTTATAAGACTGGGGTCATTCCCACCACGCTCATGTGGATTAGCTGGGAGACTTGTCCGGATACCTCCTCATTTGCCCATGTTTTTGTTTCCCGTAGCGCCTCTTGTGACGCCTCCACTGTGCTGCAGGTGTGGGGGGCTCTTGGTGCCTCTTCAGTATTTCAGAAGAAGAAATCCGTAGGTCTTTGTAGGTCTCAAATGCCGCTCAAAGACCTTTAGATTATCAGAAAGACCTCCACGGCCATAATCTCAGCACCTGTCTCCAATCCTGTCCTACTTAAGGTCCTAGTGTTGGCCTCAGTGACTGGATATTCTGAGCTTGAGGTTGGTTCGCAAACTTGTACTTGTTAGTCAGTTATGATGGCGCTAAAGGCTACACACATAACTTTTAATCACCTAAAACAATGCATTGAAAACAAGTAGGTCTTAAAGTATTTCAGTGCTAATGTAATTTGGTCTCCACAGACAGCAGTCAGATTAACCAATCATTGAAATGTGCCCCTGTTACTGTTATACTACTCTTATATTATGGCAGATTTCTTTAAAAATCCATCATTGACTTAAGAAAGAACAGAGAATGAGCTGACATTTTCTTAGTGAGATTTATATAAAGCCTCGGCAAACTATAAACCAATGGAGCATTTATTTAAGCCAAGGTGAACAAAGGCCTCCATTATTCTTTTTACCCAGACTATAGCACAAGGCTGGGTCCAGTCTGTATGGAAACCCACAACAATCTCCGCGGCACAATGCCACCACTCCTCCCACTTGTCTCCTCCGAGGGAGAAGAGAGATGGGGGGGGGGGGGAAACAGGAGAAAAGGTTTAAAAAAAAAAGAGGTAGGATCAGGGGCAAGGCAAAGAAAAAGCTTGAGGATGACACAACTGAGGAGGAAGAGGAGTGCGTCACATCTGCAGTGAAGAGGAACAGCCTGACGGCACATCACACGCACCCGGAATGACAATCTCCTCTAGTCTCCTTCATCAGGTGGCGTGCCTTGAACGCAATGTTAGTCCAAGGACTAACATTGCAAGTATAGACAAAATGTGAATTCATTCTTTCTTTAAGTGGGTCAGTGGAAATCGGTTGTGACAGTTAGATCACTTTAAACTCATATCTGCACATTTAGTTTCAATATTTCCAAAAATGTAGGCCACCAACTCTTTTTAGGCTTGTGGAACATGCTCACAAAATAACTTCGATGTTTACGAATGTTGAAGGGGAATAGGCCCGAAACAAACCCTGTGATGCTGCTAGTGCAAGCCTGAAACCCTGGTAAACTGAAGAGGTGTGGCCGACCTGACTCCTCTATCCTCAGAGGAGAAAGAGCAAGATGAAGGCTCTGAGGAGTGAGGTGAAAGACCCTCAACTCAATCAACACAGTCCAGTCTGCAACCTTCATCATCAAAAGGCCTCTTCGGCCTGTTTTGAACCAAAATAAAGTTTCAAAGAGCTGCAGCCACAAAGCATACAGTACATCTTTTTGATAAATAGACTATTATCATTGAAACACATTTAATGACATTTTTCGAAACTATACTGATGACATTTGAAGAAAATCTAAGAATAATATGTCACTGCCCTTCCATCTGGCTCATTACCTAATACTATAGCTCATCACTATGGCTCATCACTCTTTTAAATACACTGTATGAGTTTACCTTTTTTTTCATCATTTCCATCAAAAGAGCAGCACTAGGCTGGTCATTGAGGAATTTTGAGATACCACTCTTGAGATAGTGGTTGCCTACCCCTGATCCAGTTCATGACATTCGAAAACCTCTACCTTGGTGAAAAATTCCTCAATGACCAGCCTAAGAGGAGAGCCACTTCAAAATTATACTATATGATATAGACTCATTACATGCAAAGTAACATTATGTCAAGCCTTTGTTATAATTTTGATGATCATGGCTTAAAGGCTACATCTCACTTTGCATGTAGTCTATATCATATATTAGTTTTACAGTTTAAGTTGAATTACAGAAATGAATGCACTTTTTAACGATATTCTAATTTCCCGAGTTTTACCTGTACTGTTTAACACTGCTTGAATTAATAAACAAATGTATTCATTAAACATGTAAAATACACAAACAGTCCTTACAAAACATTACAGAATAAAAACTCAGGAAGATGAATAATTATATTTATTCCCACCTTCCGCATGACTGTGCTGGCGATTCACAGGGAGTTCATATGCTCAGAAATAAACCTCTTTGCCATATTTTATTATGAGTCATGAAACATGAAGGTGTTTGAAAGAGCTGAATGACCTTTGAATTAATGAAATGATCTTACCTCTTATTTTTTTCCCTCAGCATTATACTTTTAGCGTCCATTTCTCTTTTACTGTGACGACCTTGAAAAGTGAAACTCCTCGCCGCTTTCCACTGCGTGCGATGCTTCTCCATCTTCTCAGAGACACGCAGGCTCCACTTGCCCACGCCACGACACTGCGGTCGATAAACTATTACAGCACGGTCAATGCTCTGTGTGCAGGTAAAGGGCTTCCCTGATGTAACGGCTGCCCTGTCCGAGCTAATGCACATCTACAGTACAGGAAGACGGTAGGCAGTGGTAACTATATTAAAAAGTATCATCAAGAGTATTTTTGTAGAGCACGGATCCTTGCAATGGCAATGGCAGGATGATCAAGAACATTTGTCAAAACGATTTCGAAAGCTACAGAATATATATATTCTGTAGCTTTGCCTACCTATAACCTTTATGTTAAGGCACTTCTCAATCCAAAGTCTTAGTAAATGGTAAATGGTCTCAACTTATATAGCGCTTTTCTATAGCCTTCATTAGGCACTCAAAGCGCTTTACAGCAAGGATCCACTCACCCATTCACACTCTCATTCATACACCAGTGTACGCAAACACTGGAAACCATTGCATGCTGGTTGAAAATATGTCCTTTTAGAAGATGTTCTAGAGAATTTTGAGGCAGCCTTGTTTTTCTTCTATATTTTGTGTAGGTTCATGTGGACTTTTGTTGAGGATTGCGTTTGGAACAATGCTCTTTATACAATGTTCTTTCTATTCGAACGGCGCAAGAAGAAAGTGCAAAATATGTGTTTCCATTACTGACAGCTCAGAGAAAAAAAAAAAAATGCGTAAAAGGATTTGGCAGACGCCGGGGGTGGGGTAGATATAGCTCTGCAGGGGTTTTGTCAGGTAACTAATAGGATATGGTCTCTTTCCCAACACTGCTGTCACCGCTGTAAATTGGGCGTATTTGTTGGACCGCCCCAAATCTGATATTTAAATGAGCTGCGTAAGAGAAGAATCCATAAATGACTGCTGATCCACTTTTCACGCACACTTGGTAGATGAAACCTTCAGTCTGTTTCACAATTGTAATATTTGCATTTTCTGCCCTTTACACTAAATGCATGAATACTATTTTCAAATTGTATTATGCCAGTGCAATGGACATAATCATCATCTGTGCTGAATCTCATTATTATGCGAGACAGTTGCTTGTACAGTTTGCTCCATCTGTGTCTCAAGGACAGAATAAAACCTTGGAAACAAACACATACAACTGAAAATGTATTCGATCCTAACGCTACCTGTAACCAGCATATTGTGGCTCTTTGATTACTTGAAGATGGAGGGGGAAATGGGAGGAAAGTATTATTTTTTATTTAGAGTCATTTCATCCGAAAACCTAAGGATTTCTAATGCCCTAAGTCAAAATACAACATTCCTGCTGCTGCGGCAGATGCCACACAGGGTGAGATGACTTTTTCACACTCACAACATGAAACATATAAAAGTTATTTACCGGGAAAATGACAATGCACAAATTGACTCTATGGACTAACAGTCATTAACCCCCCCTCCTGAAATTAATTAACAGGAAGTGAACGAAACAGATGACCCTTTGTCCCCAGTGGAGCAGTGTGCAGATGCTGGTACAGTGGATGACTCAGGCAGGCAGAAAGATATAAAGCCACGCTGCGGAACATTACAGTTACTCTGTGTTAAATAGGAGTAACTAAACTGTTGTGAAACTCAACCTCTAACCCCCGCTGCCTTAACCGAGCGCATTTTTCTCCAGTTCAGCTTTACCCAAATCTAAAAGCTTCTTGACTGGAGAGCAACAGTGTAATACCTTGTTTGAAAGTTGATAGTAACTTTTTTTTTTTTTTGTCGCCTTTTCATTGTTTTTTTCCCCCATTGTTTTTGCCACGTTTTGTCACTCTTTTGTAGCTTTTTTTTCTCGTTGTATTGAGCTCCAGTTGAGAAGCTTTTTACATATTTATTTTTGGGTAAGACTGGAGAAAATAAGTGGTTAATTTAAGAAAGTATTTTGGTTCACATCTTCTGGGATATAGTCAGTGTGTGTCGACTAAAGGGGATTACAGGGAAGCTCATATATCATTTGCTTTTTAAAAATATTTTATTCTCAACGTTAATTCCAAGGCAGTACCAATCCTATTCCACTTTGCCAATCTGAATTTATCCCAAAGTCACTGCCAGAAAGTGACAAAGCCTTTTTTTTTGTTGAAAGTTGAATTTTTAATATTTGTCTACGCTCAATGCTGACGATGCTCGAGAAACATGGACCGACAGTGACTGACATTCACACTTTATAGCATTACGAGACTATAATACTGCAGTGTTAGGCGACAGCTGTGTATTTGGAATAATCTGGGGAGTTTAAAGACATTTTTCAGCTCCACGACTTTGATCACTCCTTTCTTTGATTGCTCTTCTTGAGATTTGGCAAGAGCCGCGGATTATAGAGTAGACAGAGGAGCGGATGAAGCAGAGAGGAGAGGCTGTGATGTGGGGTTTAGATAATAAGGCAGATTGAGAGGAAAGTACATAAAAGCAGGAAAAAGGGTGAGCTTTTCCATTAAAGCATCCGTTCTCTTTGGTTGGAGCTGTCCGTGGTGCTGAAGCCATTACGTAGCCGTGTCAGATGTTCATAGTGTTGTCACGTACAAGAGTGTCGAGGGTTAGACCTGGGATGTTCATGCTTTTTATTTAAAAGGTGACCTAAAATTTCCCAACAGGCCATTTTAGTGCAATCAAAACCATACACCACATCAACTATTAGAGTTACCTTATCTTTGTTATTTCAGGATCACTTATCTGAGAGGGAGCCGTACAAGCAGCCTTCAGTCAATGCGGGTGAATTAGAAACATGAAAATCAAGAGATATCAATTTTAAACATTTTGATGTTGATACTGGTATGAATATAAGAAAAGAATTAATGCCAACAAGGTATTTTCTGTGTGAAATTGGGCAAAGCAAATATCAATAATGGATAGAACCAGGTTTACATTTACGGTTTATTTAATGGGTATATTAGTTGTAAAGATTTTCACAGAGGGGACTTGGATTTTAAATAAGATAGTTGTTTCAGATTTCGCCTGAACTCATTAAATCAGAACAGGAATTAGATATTGATTTTAATCCTTTTGGGGTCTGTTGGTGCTACATAATTAGATATTCGGTTGCAAGAAAGGAAAATGAACATATTAGGATTACTGAGTCTTGTTGGTCTAATTATGTGCAACATGTGGATACCAAACATGTCAGTATATGCATGGGAACAACGAGAATGTCGGCAAAATGTCATAAAATAAACATTGCAAAGTATGTCTTCGGTACATTTTTTACTTTGACATTAGAACTAAGAGGGAGATGACAAGCCAAAGATCTCAATATAAGCCACGGCATGAACACTAGTGTTTTGAACTGTCATTATATATTCATATGAAAACAAGGCTTGCTGCTTGAGGTTTAGTTTCTCTTGTATCATATAACCTAGACTCTTTTCTGTTGTGACAACTATCTCCTGCACCATACACTGGACATGTCTGCAGTTGAAATATGAGTGATGGTGCACAATATAGTCATCTCCAGAAAATGGCGCAGCTTTATTTTTTGACACGGACACCCACATCCTCCAGGCTACATGTCGTTCTGGCTGTGCCCACACATCAAAGGATATATAGAGACTTTGTAAGGATATCTCTGGCCCTTTTGCTGCATACTGCGTGTCTTTGATAAGGTTACCATTCGATTAGCTGTCCCCCCGATCCTCTCTGTCACTCGGAGATATCCATCCCACATTGAGAACATGCATCCGGCCTGACATGTTTGAAAATGAATGTTCCCACCAACAGAGGTCCTTCTGAGGGAAAGTGACACAATATGGCATTTAAGACAAACATAGTGGAAATGCCTCGCAACAGAAGGAAACTGGTAGCGCTCAGTGATAGACTCTTTGGATTTAACAAACTGCTTCATCAAGGGAAAGTCACAGTAACCATATGTCGGAGATTGGTTTTGGTTGCCAACATCCATCATGGTATTGCGCCGCCTTCTCTTTTATTATTTTTCTTGAATATAAAATGCAAGAACAACACAGCAGAATACTCATTTCAGTATACGCAGGATCTGTATCAAGATTTCACAGCTGAATTCATTCTATGCCCAATATGTGGTGCACCATATTCCTGCATGTCCCTGTCCTGGTTTTACCCGGGTCCAACGTGCTTTTGAAGTCAGGCAAGATCGAACAGCAGCTTTTGTAAGTGAGAAAATGTTAAGCAGGGTTTGGCAGTCTCTGAGATGTTCAGTACACGCCTGAACCGACAGTTGTCCACTTTCTCCTTGACCAAACTGAGAAGCACTTATTTGTTTAGGTTATTTTCACCAGCAAAAACTATAATGAAATCAATGCTTATATTTTATTTATTGGATGAAACATAGCATACTTTAACCATCACTATAGGATCGATTGTTTTTACTCTACACTTGTGACTGTCTCTTGCAAATCCGTTCATCAGTCAACCTCTGGAGACTCTGTTATTCCCTAGACCTATTTCTCGTCTGCCACTCACAGCACAAGCTCTCCTTGTTTCTCAACAACACAGCCTCAATACTGTGCGCATTGAGTAGCTTGTCATTTGGGCGCAACATGTTTGGTCTACCACTATTGTCTGACTTTAATTATCCCGATGTGTGATGTGTTGGTCCCCCTCTGGGGAGGAACGAGACATGTTGGTGGAACAGGGCTTTGGGAAGGTCGCGCTAAATCGAGGCGCAGAGGAAGAGGAGGTGCGATTTCTGCCGCTGAGCCCAAAATGACGCATCAAGATAAACAAGTGTCAAATTAGCCACCATGTATCATCCGCTAATGATCCGAGTGGGAGACGGAGGGCAGAGGGAGAGAGAGAATGGCGAAGCAGTGCTGTTCACAATGCTGACAGGCATGGGGCGGAAAATTGGAATTAAATGGAAAGGTTTGTCAATTTACTTTGCTAGAGATGGCTGACAAAAATCACTGTTCAAATGACAGGACAGTGCCGTTTCTCACAATTAAAAATCCAAAGCACATTTTGAATATCTTATAATATAAAGCGCAATCACCCTGCGGTTTCTGGCGTGGGCATTGCCTGTAGAATGTAATGTTTTCCCGACACACTGCGCGGTCCATGGAAGTGTGACATAGTGACATGACACTTACATTCTCCGTCAATGATTAATCGACGTATTCACAAAGACTGTGGGTTATTAAGCCGAACAATAATGTCAACAAAAGAACATCCTGACCGCATGGGGTCTTTTTATGTTTTACACCTGTTACCCATTTTTTTAGTGGACATGAAAAATGCCATGTAAACAGTGTTTTAAAAATGAATATTTTTTCACAATAATATTGCTGCTTCAACGAGTCACATTGAATTGAGTCCTATCAATTAGGGGTGGGTCATATCGCAGGTGCTTAGAAAGTAAAATGAAATGAAATTTAATGAAATGAATAAAATATCACAGAATTAATCTTCCCAATAGTCGTAAGGCTGGGATTTTGAAGTCATTTGGTCATTGTCAATTATATTGTCAAATATATCGTTATTGGGATATTTCTTTTTTATATTGTGATATAGATTTTAAGCCATATCGCCCTGCCCTACTGTCAATCAATAGTGTAAATTATTTGCCATTAGTCCTTTAGATACTTTCACATGTACATGAGCAAATTCTTCAGTAAGAAAAGTACAGTACTTGTCTTCTTGGGTAAGCTATGGGTTTATCACTCTCTTTTCTTCTTTTCTTGCTCAACTTTGATAGCTTTTCTAACAAACTTTGTAACACTCACATGAGGTATGGGCACAGTTTGTTTACGGTCCTTTGGTTGGCTGGACACTACAGTGGAGCAGCTGGCCCATCACGGCCGCTGCTCCACCTCTGATGAGGAATTAAAGAGGAGGGAGACCACGAGATGAGCTGTGCCTGGCTCCAACCCAACCGGTTTGCAATGTCGGGTCACGAATGAGGGACCACAGGACTCTGCTCTGTAAATAATACATCTGCTCAGTACACGGTCAAGATGGAAAGGCAGCTTGTTTTGTTGCTTGACTTGTGAGTTAAAGTGGATATGTCACACAAACTTAATTCTGGGTGTCTCACCACTTAGAATTACACTTTATAAATTGAAAAGTACAAAATACACAGTAAGAGCGAGGACTGAGTTAATCTTCCAACAGCCTTTCATTTTAAAGTAACAGCATGCTGGCAAATCAATAGTGCAGAGCTGCTTAGAATGGTCCGGTGATGGATTATGGTCTTTAAAAATATGTAGGGCATGTCTGGGTTCTATCTATTATGCAACAAATTTCAGAAAGTCAAAATTAGGGCACTTCCGTGACTGAAGAAGACACACAAAGAATTAGGATTACTCAAATCGGTATGAATGAAGAGAAACCGGCATGAAGAAAAGAGACTCAAGGCATGTTTTAGATTAGGTAACATTATAACCTTAAAACATATTAAATACAGTATGTACTGCTATGTGTATATACTGTATATAACAATAGAGGTCTACAGTCTTGCCCACCTGTGTTATGTGCTGGTGTTTTGATCACGTTTCTGCCGTGTGGAGGGCGCTCTTTGATACCAGTGCCTGAGCAGGACCAGCCCTACATTCTCTTTCTCTCGGGACATGGACAGTGTTTAACTCACAGTGGGATGAATCAAGTTTGTAGTTTGTCCTGTGATTGCTAAAGAATGTCGCCTAAGCGGTGAACAAAGTAGGCTACATGAGGCACAATATAAAGAAAGAGATGAGAAGACACTGCAAATGCTTTGCGTTTCTGCCGCACACCACACCTCAGCGACGCCCTCAGGCCACCGGCCGCAAGCACTGATGCCGCAGGTATATGTGCACGCAAGATACCGGCCTCGTCTGGACCAACACTGTTGTTGCACCAGGTGGAAGAAAGGGCCCTGAATGTTATTTTTTCCTTTAGGAACAAAGTGGTTGGTGGGACTCCATAAACAGTGCCACTCACAAAGTGTGGTACCCAACAAAATTGAGAAAATAACTTGGAAAAAAGTTGTATCCGGTAAGGAAAGCAGGTTACTGTAAGAATGGGATTAATTAATGCATTCATTTTGTACTGCTACTTACACTATTTCACCTTGAATACAACATCCCAATGCTTCCTCCTCCCCACAACATTGCCAGTGTCCTCAGAGCGGCGGAATCAATAACGTAGTCTGTGTCTTTACATGCATGGTATCATCTTCTTCCTGATAAGGACTTGCGTAATTTGTTTAGGGCTGCAGTGAGAGCAGGTTTTAATGGAAACAGAGGCGCGTACAGTCACTGTGATAAATGTGACCGGATTCCCTGTGGTCCAGCGCTCACCAGTGTTTAGCAAAGAGGTCACATATACTCAGTCAACAAGGGCACAAAACTAACTCTTTCTGCAGGCTTTTAGACAAACTATAAATAGGCGATGAATGGCGTTTTTCTTCACTGAAATGTTTTATAGCCACAGGTTTCAAAAGCAGAACTGAGTAACTTTATCATCGGCATTTGAAGGTAAGGTGGTACTTTTTTGTCCCCAAAGGGAAATTTGTCCTGTATTTTGACCTATCTTTTAAAACCGTTGCAGCCTGTCAGAAGCAGGACTTATGAATCCCAGTTAAAGGTGTTATAGAGATCTGGACCATTGACTAATCATGTCACATTTGCTTTATGGACATTTGGCCATTACATACAGTGACCTATATTCAGCTAGCATTATTCATTTGTTATTCCTAGATAAACAGTCATCTAATCTATGGACATGTCCTTGCCTATGGCGTCGCATGTATCTGCTGTATCTGTACATTTCATCTTTGCATCTTGACAACTTAAGACTACTCTGACCTGTTATACCATTGGTCCACTCTGATCGTATGATCTTATACTTCCTGTATGTATAGATCCTGTGTCCTGGCTCTGGACCGACAGAGCATCTTTGTACGAGAAGATAAGTCTATGGTCAGTGGTGGAAAGTAACAAAGTCAAAAGTACAAGTACAAGTATAGGTACTTTTACTTACTACTTATGTACATTTTATGATAAACACTTTTTTACTTTTACTTCACTACAATTTAGAGCCTGTATCTGTACTCCTCTACATTTTTAAATTGGGTTAAAAGTAAAAGTATTTTATTTTCAAAGTGACCTCTCTACGATGAACTGGTTTAGTCCCAGTTTCAACTTGGTTTAGTGGTTTACTCCCTTAGACCTGGTTTAGATCTGGTTTAGACCTGGTTTAGTCCAAGTAAAGACCTGGTTTAGTTCCTGTGTTTGACCTGAGTTAGTGGTTTACTCGTTTAGACCTGGTTTGATTCAAATGATTAAAAAAATTCTGCACATTAAACTCTTAAATACTTTTACTTTTTACCTAAAAAGTATATTTTACTATGCATACTTTTATACTTTTACTTAAGTAAAACTGTTATCAGATACTTTTACTTAAAGGCACACTGCGTAACATACTGTTCCTATCAATGCAAAACATGCTTCCAATCAAAGAATGGATTTGGGTGGGAACATAATCTTTAGTCAACATCTCCATGGAGACGAGCTGGAGACGTTCCCACTCCTGGTAAAGTTAGTCATGTCTTCGGAGAGCTGAGCCGCTCACAGCAAAAACACAGCTTGTACATTCATGAGGTATTGTTCAATGATGGAAATATCTGTCATAAACTAAATGCTTGTATTCCAATTGTATGTATTGAATACAATTTTACACGGTGTACATTTTTGGTCCTGTGTCTGCACTTTTACTTAATTAAGTATATTGTGCACTTCCTCCACCACTGCCTATGGAACATCTTTAGGTTAATAAAGTAACACAGATATAGGGACAAAATTAAAAACTACACACAGAAAGGTCCGCACAAGGTGCAGAAATTCAACCTGGGACCTTCTTGCTTCCTGTGAGAACAGAGTGAATACTGTTAAGTTTGGGGTCTGTATAGCACATTAGTGAGCACGTTATCAGTGAAGATAACAACAATGATACAGAAGAAAGGGAGCACCAAAGGGACCTACAGTGTAGACCTGTGGTACTTCTTCAGGTGGAACTTCAGGTGGCAGAACTGATTGAGGGATTTGGAGCTGGTGTTTTATTCTTTAATCCGGCTGGATAAGGATTTTGGAGGTTGAGCCGGAGTTGAAAAGATCTGTGAATCAGAAAAAATAAATGTGGCTTTAGAAGTTTCTGAAAGCACGGCAAACTTGAACTCCCCCCCCCCCCCCCCCGCTGTCACTTTATTATGAAATTATGCAACCCGTCGGTTTGGGTGTGTCTAGATTATTTTCACTGAGGTGGCCCAACTGCACACGCAGTGATGCTTGGAGTCTGGTTTAAAGCATATTTTGAACAAAGAATTTAACATTTTTAGCAAAGGAGTAGAGGTAGATGCATAATGTTTATTTTTATTTAATGCCATCCCCCCATGTTGCTATGGTTTTGGGATTATTTAAGTAAAATCTAATTGAAATTGATACTGACCCTGGTGTTCTGTTATTGGACTTCTGTGCTAGTTACGGTTTGTCCATAACGAACACCATGTTCGAGCACAAGGATGTCCATAAGTGCACATGGCACCAGGACACCCTAGGCAGGAGGTCGATGATCGACTTTGTAGTTGTGTCATCTGATCTCCGGCCGCGTGTCTCGGACACTCGCGTGAAGAGAGGGGCTGAACTGTCAACCGATCACCACCTGGTGGTGAGCTGGATCCGCTGGCAGGGGAAGAAGCCGGTCAGACCTGGCAGGCCCAAACGTGTTGTGAGGGTCTGTTGGGAACGTCTGGTGGATCCCTCTGTCAGTAGGGTCTTTAACTCCCACCTCCGGAAGAGCTTCATCCAGATTCCGAGGGAGGTAGGGGACATCGAGTCCCAGTGGACCATGTTCTCCTCCTCCATTGTCGATGCGGCTGCTCGTAGTTGTGGCCGTAAGGTCTCTGGTGCCTGTCGCGGCGGCAACCCCCGAACCCGGTGGTGGCGCCCGGAAGTAAGGGATGCCGTCAAGCTGAAGAAGGAGTCCTATCTGGCCTTGTTGGCTTGTGGGACTCCGGAGGCAGCTGAGAGGTACCGGCAGGCCAAGCGTGCTGCAGCTCGTGTGGTCAAAGAGGCAAAAACTCAGGTCTGGGAGGAGTTCGGAGAAGCCATGGAGGAGGACTATCGGTCGGCCTCGAAGAGATTCTGGCAAACCATCCGGCGCCTCAGGAGGGGGAAGCAGTGCTTCACCAACACTGTTTACAGTGCGGGTGGGGAGCTGCTGACCTGGACTGGGGATGTGGTCGGGCGGTGGAAGGAGTACTTCGAGGATCTCCTCAATCCCACTGTCACGTCTTCCGATGAGGAGGCAGAGGCTGGGGACTCGGCGGGGGGCTCATCCATCACCCAGGCTGAAGTCACCGAGGTGGTTAGAAAGCTCCTCGGTGGCAGGGCCCCGGGGGTGGATGAGATTCGTCCCGAGTACCTTAAGTCTCTGGATGTTGTAGGGCTGTCTTGGCTGACACGTCTCTGCAACATCGCGTGGCGGTTGGGGACAGTGCCTCTGGATTGGCAGACCGGGGTGGTGGTCCCCCTCTTCAAGAAGGGGGATCGGAGAGTGTGCTCCAATTACAGAGGGATCACACTTCTCAGCCTCCCTGGTAAGGTCTATTCCAGGGTGCTGGAGAGGAGGATCCGGCCAATAGTCGAACCTCGGATTCAGGAGGAACAATGCGGTTTTCGTCCTGGTCGTGGAACACTGGACCAGCTCTATACCCTTCATCGGGTGCTCGAGGGTTTGTGGGAGTTCGCCCAACCAGTCCACATGTGCTTTGTGGACCTGGAGAAAGCGTTCGACCGTGTCCCTCGTGGTGCCCTGTGGGGGGTGCTCCGGGAGTATGGGGTCCGGGGCCCTCTACTAAGGGCTGTCAGTTCCCTGTATGACCGTAGCAGGAGCTTGGTTCGCATTGCCGGCAGTAAGTCAGACCTGTTCCCGGTGCGTGTTGGGCTCCGCCAGGGCTGCCCTTTGTCACCGGTTCTGTTCATTACTTTTATGGACAGAATTTCTAGGCGCAGCCAGGGGCCGGAGGGTGTCCGGTTTGGGAACCTCAGAATCTCATCTCTGCTTTTTGCAGATGATGTTGTTCTGTTGGCTTCATCAAATCAGGACCTTCAGCACGCACTGGGGCGGTTTGCAGCCGAGTGTGAAGCGGCCGGGATGAGGATCAGCACCTCCAAATCTGAGGCCATGGTTCTCCACCGGAAAAAGGTGGCTTCCCCGCTTCAGGTCGGTGGGGTGTCCTTGCCTCAAGTGGAGGAGTTCAAGTATCTCGGGGTCCTGTTCACGAGTGAGGGACGGATGGAGCGTGAGATCGGTAGACGGATCAGTGCGGCGTCAGCAGTGATGCGGTCGCTGTATCGGACTGTTGTGGTGAAGAGGGAGCTGAGCCAAGCGGCAAAGCTCTCGATTTACCGATCGATCTACGTTCCCACCCTCACCTATGGTCATGAGATCTGGGTAATGACCGAAAGGACAAGATCGCGAATACAAGCGGCCGAAATGAGTTTCCTTCGCAGGGTGGCTGGGCGCACCCTCCGAGATCGGGTGAGGAGCTCAGTTACCCGGGAGGAGCTCGGACTCGAGCCGCTACTCCTCCACGTCGAAAGGAGCCAGCTGAGGTGGCTAGGGCATCTGTTCCGGATGCCTCCTGGTCGCCTCCCTCGTGAGGTGTTCCAGGCATGTCCTATTGGGAGGAGGCCTCGTGGAAGGCCCAGGACACGCTGGTGGGACTATGTCTCCGAGCTGGCCTGGTGTCGCCTCGGGGTCCCCCCAGAACAGCTGGAGGAGGTGTGCGTGGATCGGGAAGTCTGGGCATCTCTGCTGAGACTGCTGCCCCCGCGACCCGGCCCCGGATAAAGCGGAAGAAAATGGATGGATGGATGGATGGACTGACTCTGATCTTTTCATCCCGGGGGTGGCCTGTGTGAGCAGCAGTTAGACATCAGTGATAAAGACATGCATGGTTTAGACAGGCTTTACCAAAAATTTACTACTATTTTCTACTATTGAGGTTGGCCAGAAGAAGAGGCAGGGGCTGTGTTATACATACAGTTCCTTGCGAAAGTACTAATACACCTTGAACTTTTGTACATTTTGTCATGTTTACAACCCTAAACATGAAGATTTTATTTTGAATGTTTTACTGAAAGTTCCCACACAAGTAACAGACAACTGTGAAGTGAAAGCAAAATTATACATGATTCTGTTATTTTTCAAAAAATAGAAAAGTGAAAAGTCGTGCGTGCATAAGTATTCATACAACATGAAATAATACTTTGTGGAATCCCCTTTTGCTGCAATAACAGCAGCAAGTCTTCTGGGGTATGACTACAAGGTTTGCACATCTAGAGACTGACATTTTAGCCCATTCCTCTTTACAAAACAACTCAAGCTCTGTCGAATTAGGTGAGCATTTGTGAATAGCAGTTTTCAGGTCTTTCCACAGATTTTCTATAGGATTTAGGTCAGGACTTTGACTGGGCCATTCTAACACATTAATATGTTTGGTTTTAAACCATTCCATTGTAGATTTAGCTTCGTGTTTAGGGTCATTGTCCTGCTGGAAGGTGAATCTCCGCCTCAGCCTCAATTCTCTTGCTGACTCCAGCAGGTTTTCCTCCAAAATGTCTCTGTATTTGGCTCCATCCATCTTCCCAACTATTCTTACAATCTTCCCAGTCCCCGCTGAGGAAAAGCAGCCCCATAGCATGATGCTCCCCCCACCATATTTGGCACTGGGGATGGTGCACTCAGGACGATGAGCAGTGTCAGGTTTGCTCCATACATAACGTTTTGCATTTGGGCCAAAAAGTTAAATTTTTGTCTCATCTGACCAAAGCACCTTCTTCCACATGGTAGCTGTGTCCTCCATATGACTTCTAGCAAACTTCAAACGGGATTTCTTATGGCCTCTTTTCAATAATGGCTTTCTTCTTGCCACTCGTCCATGAAGGCCAGATTTGTGTAGAGTACGACTTATAGTTGTCCCATGTACAGATTCCCCCAGCTCAGCGGCAGGACGTCGCAGCTCCTCCAGAGTTATCTTGGGGCACTTGGTTGCATTTCTGACCAGTGCTCTCCTTGTTCGGTCTGTTAGTTTAGGTGGATGGCCATGTCTTGGTAAGTTCGCAGTGGTGCTATACTCTTTCAATTTTGAAAAGATGGATTGAACAGTGCTCTGTGAGATGTTCAAATCTTGGTAAATCTTTGTATAACTTAACGCTGCTTTAAACTTCTCCACAACTTTATCCCTGACCTCTCTGGTGAGCTCCTTGGCCTTCATGATGTTGCATAGTGACCAATACACTCCGACCATAGCTCTGAGGCCCTCACAGAACAGCTGGAATTATACTGAGAGTAGATTACACACAGGGGGCCTCTATTTAATGGTTAGGGCAAGGTGTGAACTTTCTGCAGTCATTAGGAATGTTATGAAGGCAATTGAATGCAATCAGAAAATGCTGTATGAATACTTCTGCACACCCCACTTTTCACTTTTCTATTTTTTGAAAAATAACAGAATCATGTATCATTTTCACTTCACAGTTTTCTGTTACTTGTGTGTGAACTTTCAGTAAAAAATTCAATCAAATACAATCTTTACGTTTAGGGTCGTAGACATGACAAAATGTGCAAAAGTTCAAGGTGTATTAGTACTTTCGCAAAGCCCTGTATACACATATCACTGTCCCATTACTGCAACCCATCACTCCCATTTTGTGAAGATCCCACTGGACAGGTAGTGCCATTTTCTGGCAATGTGTGAAAACAATATGAGAGTTGGGACTTGGTTAGGATTCATACATTTTCCCAAAGCCCCTCCCTCGTGTGCTAGTTATTATTCTAGTCTAGTCGGCTCAGCTCTAACTGTGTGCAGTGAAGTGCCAATTATTATGGTAATGACTGAAACAGATATCAGATGGGCTTTCCTGCAATAAGCTTTTCATATTTCACACACATCAGTTCTCCATGTGTCCTATTCGACAGTTTTTGGAACCGGATTGAGTTTTCTCACCTTCCCTGGACAAATTAACCATTTATAAAGAAAGGCTTCAGCAGACTTTTGCAACTCTCATCAAAAACCTATTCCTTTGAACATCCTGGACATAGCACGAGAAAATAAAAGAGGATACAGAGAGCGTTGATGGAGGCAGATGCAGGTTGGTATCGCTTTGTCCAAGGTCAAGGTCTGATTTGTATAAGAAGAAGACACTTTATTTATATAGCACCTTTCACAGATAAAGTGCTTCACAGAGACACAAAAACAACAGAAATATTTAATCGATTATTTCAGCGCCCAATAACTTCAATTACGAGCAGAGCCGTAGGAACATATTTTATTAACCCAGGGTTCTCACAGTCTTGATTACAAGACAAGACCCTGCAGGTAAATAAATAAAAAAGAGAGATACAAATTTAGCTAAACATAGATAAAAATTACTGGGAGGGAAAAAATTTATAGCGAGTATTGATGTTTTCACAAGGCATTTTATGCATGAAAACGTGCAATTTTACCTATTTATGGAGACAAAATCAGAATAATGCTAAAACTAGGTTTAATGCCATGGGTTTATATTGGAGGCATACAGAAAAAAAATCTTTGAATAAACTATTGAAAAATTACTACAATGAAGTAAAAAATCTATACAACTTCAAGTTTAGCCTTTTTTGGTGCTCAATAAATCAGGCTATAAATTAGACATCAACAAATCTTTCCCACAAAAAGTTTAATAAAACACAAGACTGAAATGTGGTGTCTGTGCTATTTTAAGTTTATGTGAGAAATATTTATTTTGAGAAAATGTCCTTTGAAGTTACAATTTCTGATTTAAATCTGTGGAGGAATGTTGAACCAATGCCAGTATATAACACTTTATTGCAAAGATTAACAGTTTATTCCTCTGATCAGAATTTGAATGCCGTGGATAACTGTGTAATACCTGAAAATAGTAAAGTAGCAGTAGCATAGTAAACAGGAGCCGGTATTGCCGATATTGATTTACTTTGATTTTGAGTGATTGATGGAGTATAACATAAAGTCAAACTGTCGACTGCATGTCTGCAAATACCCTTGTAATGATTTTTGTTGACTCAACAGCTTTTCATCCACATGAAATTAAATACTTTCTTGTAAATGTTATGAATTACAGGGACACTGCTACATTTGCCATTTAACACATAGGTTGACATTTTGCAGAACTGAAGCAGATTTAACATGCACACAAGGACTAATCCACACCGGTCATCTGCGCTTGGATTGTAGTACTTTGCTTTACAGCACAGTTATAACAAGCAAATGGCAACAAACACGGGATAAGTAGGGATCATGCATTTTTTACCCCTTGTTTCTAATATTATCCAAAAGAAAATACTAACCATGTTCCTGGTAATTTACCACCTTGACACTTAGTTAAGGTTAAGGTTAAGTTTATGCCAAATCATATTACCATGAAATGAATCAGGTATGTGACTTGTAGTTACCATATTTACATAGTTATTAAATGATACAATGATACAATTATATATCGCTGCAAACCAAATATTCCCGACATAAATGATTTGTTGCAACATGACTTTGATTCATTAATAAATCGAAATCCTACTCCATGCTTTTTCGGATTTAAAAAAAAAAAAATTTTAATCTGCATTTTCTGGATTCTTCTCCTCTGGAACCAACGGGAAAATGTACATACCTTGGTGTTTGGATGGAAACTGATCTTTCATTCAAAGCTACAAGCCATTACCAACAAACTTAACTGGCGTCTCAAAACATTATACTAAACCGCAGATTGTTTTAACTTTCAGATAAGGAGAAGAATAGTCTCTCAGTTATTGCTACCCATTCTGGACTATGCAGACATTATATATTCTAACACTACTGCTGCTTGTTTACACACTCTTGATGAGGTCTACAACAGCCTGTGCCGTTTCGTCCTTCGCTGCCCTAGGACACATCATTGTGTGATGTATGAACAGTTGTCCTGGCTTGCACCTTCAGCTAGAAAACAATATCACTGGCTACAGTTCATTTTTAAATATATTTACTTTCAATACTCAATTTACTCATCACAATATTTAGTGCCTTACAGTTCACAATATAGCCTTCGTCACAATGATCAGGTCTTCGTCCCGAGATCATTGTCCCGAGAGTCATTAAAGAAATTGTGAAATATGCTTTCTGTGTTAGGGCCCCTGGTGACTGGAATAATCTTCCAGCATCCATTCGCTCACTTACGTCTTTTCCTCTGTTCCGAAATGCACATGAACATGAAAGTTCAAGTCATGGCTATACCTAAAGAAGAACCAAGAATCCAAAACTTCTTTGATGCTCAAGGCCTTCAACACAGCACCTTTTAAATTCTGGAGCATATTTCTTTCATGAGATGAAACATTGGGAAGCCAAGTCACACACACACACACACACACACACACACACACACACACACACACACACACACACACACAAAACAAGAATGTTGAGGATAATGCAGACTGCAGGTTTGGCATTTTTGTAACATCAAAGAAATGCCACATTGGAAACATTTGGTCTAAAACATTTGAAATTCAATATGTGGCTAAAAGAATATGTTTGTTGTGAGTTCAAAGCAGCTTCTTGGTTTTCATCTTTTATGACGAAAGCCTGGGGCAGACTGCAATTGCCGGCGTCTGAGCAAAGTAATATTTGCTTTTTCATTAGATTATAGAGTCATTTTGCACAAAAAGAGAAAGCACCATAAGAGAAGGTAATTTGGGATACAAATTTGACCGGACAAAATCATCAGAAATGTTGTTTGCTCTTTCCTTACAGAAAAGAGGGTCGCGGGGTGTAAGACTAACTTCTTAGTCCCTGTCAGTCACTGTTACAACCCACTTTTATTCTAGCCAGTCATTACTATCCAAAATACACTCCCACCTCCTACATTCTTCTACTGTTTCTGCTAATTGTTGTATTCCACAGCAGCATTAGAATATCAGAGGCAATGAATGAAATTAAACACAGACCTAAACTTTTATACAACAGTACAACTATTGAGAGAAAGGAAATGGGTCTTCAGTGGTTCTATGGGGTATGTGTAGAATGTACTGTAGAGCTGAATTTTAAAGTGGACATATGGGGGGCTTAAACATAGACTTAAATAGACTTAAAACCGTGAGTTAGGGTGCCTCTGCCTATTATACGTTTTATAATTTGAAATTATGTGAATTAAATAGTAACAATAAAATACAGGCGCTAGAGCTAGAGAAGACTTTGGGGCTCCTCCTGCTGGCAGCAGTAGTTATAACTTAAAAAAATGAACTTTCGAGTTTGTGGAGTGGATAGCAGCCTCAGCATGGTGTGATAAACACACTTGCAGCGCAGAACTGCTCAGGGCCGATATAATGTTGGATTATGGGCTTTGATAATCTGGAGGACAGAGTTAGGTTTTAACAGTGACACAATTTTATCCAGAAAGTGCAGAACGGACTAAATCCCTAAAAATTGCAAGAATGTAGTAAAAGTACTACTCCAGGTATGTCTTTGACAAGGGAACAGTGTTATAGCATGGTTTAAAGTTGTCAAAAAGTTGATTTATCTTTAATTTTTTAAAGCCAAACTTTAATTTATTTCACTATCAGACTGCTAATAGAAGTAATGGCAGAAGATCCCTGAAACACATTGTACCATAACGACCGCGGCTATATAAATCTGTCAAACCCTCACACAGTTCAAAATCACACGTCATTCGCAGGTCGAGATCCCGTCAGAGTTGTTCTGGTTAGATGGAGGCGGTTGCCACTGGGGATCAGTCGCTGAAGCCGTTTTCAAAGAGCAGTTAGTTTCAGCCAAGCACAGCTCAGGCCATTAACATATCCACCATGATTGTTTTCATTAGCGCTAAATGCCAGGGTCGCCCGGGTCCATGCCCCCGAAGGAATCTGAAAATATTGGCCGCTTTACATTCAGAGCATTTTGTTCATGTCAGCAGAATGGTGTTACAACACATGACGCTGTATTTTCTTCTGATCTACTGATTTCTACTGGACAATACGGTGGGAATATGCACAATCCTTCCAGTCCCACTGAAACAACGTGTCAGACGTTTTCCCACATATAACGTATCTTCAATGGGAAATCAAATGACCACACATTACTATATTAAAATGATAGTTGCACTTGGTTACGCTTCTTTACTGCACAGTCACCACATGACAATAATACAGAAATAGCATGGGAACTATAGGATTGCCAGGAATAATATTGTACGGCCGTCTTTTCACAATATTACCAAATATACAAGCCATTTTTCCTGGTAATTTTTACAGTGATGAGTTTAGGAAAATGGTTATAGATAATATTATACCGTGACATAAATTACGAGCTCCATGTAATTGTTTGTCAGTTCCTTGCAGATCAATGGACAGAACAATATCCTGCATATTCAATTATTCTCCTTAACTGTCAGAATGGAATATCTTTATGGAAATTGGCCCCACGGTGCACATTATCGAGGAGTCATCGCAGCACAGGGAAATGAACACTGTGTCATAATAACAAAAGTGGAGACGCATCCACACATTCGCTGTGCACTGCTCCCAGAGCCTCACATGCACACATTGACACAAGTACATGCGTTTTTCCTTCCTCATGTCTGTGTTACTCATCCGGAGCAGCAGTTGCATGTACAAAGCGCCGGCCCCTCCCCCTGCGCCGCCAACACATGAATGACCTTCACCGCCAACAAGAGGGTGAAGACAGAGGCAGAGCGGTGGTGAAAGAGGCGCTTTTTGGAAAACGGCGTAAGAATGGGGACATGAGAGAAAAGTGAACCTATTTCCTTTGTATGGCAAGATAGGGTCAGTGTCGAGTGACGATGATGTGTATATATGGATAAATATGTATAAATAAATTATTATTATTATTATAATTTTTTTCTTTCTTTCTTTCTTTCTTTATTTATTTTTTTATATATTACACTTACATATAGACTCATTTGACCACACTCGACATAGCACCTATGCACCCCTGCATTGCATACACATTCACATACATATACAGAAACTCCGCAAACCAAGGCAGAACTGAAACAATAAAAAACGCAACCCGAATAATTTTATTTTTATTTTACTCGCCCCCCCAACCCCACCCACCTTAACACCTACTGTATTTGTAAACCGTAAATAAACCGTATATATTAGATTTCGAATATAACTTTTTCCTTTTCTTTTATGTTTTCATTCTTGTAATTGTATAAAAATGTAACAAAAAGTTTAAATTAATAATAAAAAATAAAAAAAGATAAAAAAGATAGGGTCAGTGTAAAGTGCTTCAAGTGTTTATCAAGAGGTTTTTAGGAACTCCTCTCAATGTCCAAAGACTTATATATTTCATTTATTTACATGTATAACATTATTAAATAGTGCACCAATTAGCCATGACAATATGACAATATGACAACTAATTTGCTTAATCAATCAATTAATCAATAAATCAATCAAAACATATCAATCATATATATAAAGATGTCTTTGTAGGCTCTTAGTAGTGCAGGAGTTGTCCATCTTAGATGAAGGTTCTTGAGTCATCTTCTGTACTCTGTTGTCTCTCATCCAAAGGCTTTGTCAGCGACAGGTTCCCAGCTCTCACGTGGACTAGATAAAGACTGCACGGGTCTTTATCCATAATAGCCTATTAAAGGCTATTAAAGGTTACTCTCTCTTTGTTCCCAAATGGTCTTTATCTAGTCCGCCTGAGAGCTGGAAACCTTAATGTCACTGACGAAGCCTTTTGGATGAGAGACGAAATGTCCTACACTTCAACTACAGAGTATAGACGATGACTCAAGAACCTTCTTTTAAGATTTATTTATAAAGCACTTTTCAAACAAAACCTTACCAAAGGGTCATTTATCCACCATTTTACCATTTGACATTGTATGTATTACAGTTTTAGTGCCACATCTTCTTATATATAGAGGAGATCATGTTGGGGACTAAAAAATTTGTAAATTACTACTACTTAGCCACTTTTGCGCTTGCTACTTGTTTTACACACGAGTACACGCTTGGTAAATGACCTTCAAAGTGCTTTACAGATTAAAATAACCCTTAACTTCCCAAAACACCCAACCTCCCACTCAACCTATAATCCCCACATATGCATCATATAAAATCATGAAAAAGTTCAGTTATTTCTGTAATTCAATTTAAAATATGATATAGACTCATGACATTTATTTGTTATAATTTTGATGATTATGGCTTACAGTCCATTTTCAAAATATTCTAATTTTATGAGATTTTTTATTTGGGTTTTTTACAAAGTGAGCCATCAACATTATAAGAAATAAAGGCTATATATATCTCACTTTACATGTAATAAGTCTATCATATATTATTTTCACAGTTTAAGTTGAATAACAGAAGTAAATGCACTTTTTCATGATTCTATTTCTAATTATATGACAAGTACCTGTACAATCAAAAATGACCAACACACATGCACACTCTCATTCTCACACACCTACCAGAAAAAAAATAGGCTGTTAAGTGATAGGTCAATGGTTCCCAAACTTTTCACACCCAGTACCTGCTCATAAAATATTGACTATATTTAAATATTAATTTCCAATATTGAGATTGTAAATGTACATTTTAAAACCAATGTTCAGTTCACAGTGCAGAACATCCTGGAGCATTAATATTTGAGAGAATTGAACTGGTAAACCAAAAGGAGAGTCGCATGCATTTTAGAATGAAGATGTGAACTGCAGAATGAGCAGGTTTGATCCACAATAAAACCCATATACTCTGGAGGATATTTTATTACTTAAATAAAATTCTTTGTGAATTTGATAATCGCAACCATCCAAATTGCACAGAAGGAGCATGAATGGAGAGAGATGAGTGGAGACGGGCGCCTATACCACAAAAGGGGGAGAGAGACCGAGCCCTGTGCTATAAATCTTGATTCAACACGTGCAGAATTCGCCGGCAGCAGTGGATGAAAGTCTTCAGTCACGGGGCGTCACCTCTATTTCATGCTCACACTATCTCTCGAAGGTCAGTCCACAGGTTACGGGAGAGATGCAGCTCAAATACACCCATCCTGTTTGGAGCAGAACTGTCATGTTTTATACTGACAACTGGAGATGCGAGGAAATTAACCCCGCTTATGCATTTGACCTTCCATTTAACCTTGTTTAGCGGCGTTTCACTGCAGGAAAGGTGAACAGACAACAGTGGAGGAGAGGAGTGATATGGATCAACAAAATCTAGCATTTTTATATGTTACCCCAAATTTTACTGTTCACAAAATACTACAAAAACAAAATAATAATCATAATCATACCACTACATTAGGAAGTAGTTAACCTGAGCCAGAACGAGGACTATCTCAGAACAGATTATTTACTGACAAGATTAGTATCTCAACCAGAATCAAATCAGGACTTGGTGAAGACAAGGGCTGAACTAAACTAACTCCAAAGCAGGACGGACTCAAACACTTGCAGCACAATTAATGGCTGAGTGGTTAGTGTGTTTGCCTCATGGTAAGAAGATCCAGGTTTCAACACATATTCATGTTACAGAATGAACATCTGCATTTACAATCAATCATTTTATATGAATTCTTAAACATTTACATGAGGTGACAGATGGTGGAGTGTCTTTATGTCCTTGGGCACCTTGCCTCCAGCGTCTGCGTACAGTGGACACTGGGCTATGACCGAGAGCGCGAATGGGTGAGTGGTTCCTCAATGGATGAGATTTGACCACTGTAATATTTAGTCATCATTTACACGTTTCATTAATTGTAACATATAAAGAAATTTATTTTTAAATTTCTCAATGGACTGGCCTTTGAGTGCATGTGCTGCACAGCTGGAAAACCTTCTTTTGCCCAATCTGTATTTTCAGTGAGAGGTGTGGACCTTCTTCATTGTTGAATCGTTGAATTAAAATCTTTGATTTGGCATCTCCCAAAAATTTGCACAATCATGGGTGTGCACGTGTTGTGTCTCTGTCTTTTTTGGTTTTTCTACAGTTCTATCTATTTAGATAAATAGATAGAACTGCTGCTCCGCTCCCGGATCCCCCTGGACCGGGAGCAGCGGTTGGCTGTGGCTGTGTGGGCGCTGTCCTCTGGGTGCCCCGATGGAGGTGTGGTGTGTCTACTGCGCCTCTGCTGGGCGTCCTGTGGCGGTGCCCTGTGGCTGATGTGCCGCTCCCGGTGCAGACGGTTCTTCTGATGGTATTTCCTTACCTGGTTCATCTGTAAAGCACCTTGCGTTACAACTTTGTATGAAAAGCGCTTTATAAATAAAGTTTTGATTTTGATTGATTGATTGATTGATAATGTCATTGTCCTCTCATCCCTCTTGCTGCACTTTAACTGTGAATAAAAGCCCATATAAGTGCTGCGTTTATGTTTATGTATCTGTCCCATATCAAATAAACCAACCAAATAAAAGTGCTTTGAGTATAGCACTATATGCAGTAAATTGGGGCAATTTACATGATTTTGAACGGACTTTCTGTTAACTCTCAAACCACCCCCACCTTCCCATCCCCAAACAAAACCAAATCAAATTAAAGCCGCAAGCGGCATTGGGAGGCCCTCGCGGGCCGCGGTGGCCGATTGACGCCGGTTCCCGCACGCCGCCGCAATAACCGGGAGGCGCTGCCGCGCCCTACCTGCTTATAATGTCGCTGCCACCCTTGGTGGAGTTTATAAAAGAGCACAGGCAAGAAATGGCGCCTTCGGCGCCGATTGTCCCAAAATGGCCGACCTCCTGTTGGTAACCTAGCAACCATGTAATTTACAATAACCGGGGGGCGCTGCCGCGCCCTACCAGCTCATAATGTCGCTGCCACCCTCGGTGAAGTTTATAAAAGAGCTGGCAAAAGAAATGGTGCCTTCGGCGCTGATTTTCCCAAAATGGCCGACCTCCTGTTGGTCACCTAGCAACCATGTAATGTACTTTTTTGTTCGGACAGTCATGACGCACGCCTGTACCGATTTTGGTGTGTCTGCGGCAAAGTTGACATTGGGTCGTTGCCATGGCAACACGGTGGGAAAAGGGGCGGGGCATCAATATATTTTTTGTTCGGGATCACGTGACGGATGTCTGTACCAAATTTCATGCATCTACGACAAAGTTTAATTTTTGGCTCCATTCATTTTTATTTTGTGCTCTGCAGGGGGCGCTATTGCGGCAATTTTCAAAATTCCTATATCAAAACATCCGGGGTCGACGACTCGACCAACGGTTAAAATTTTGTTCAAATCGGCCAAAGTATGTGTGAGTTATGACTGTTTGAACACGGCGGCGAGCGGCGAAAACGGACGCCAAATTCATGGCGTTGCCACGGCAAAACCAAAAATCCTATTAAAAAGTTTTTAACAACTTTTAATCTCCCACATGTGGAGATGATCTGGAGCGAACGGGGAGTCGCTGCGTTCAACGGCCTAGGACGAGTTCGTTCAAATGCGTGGGCATGAAATGGCGCCTTCGGCGCCAAGTCCCTCTTCGGGCCAATATGGCCGCCATACTGTTGGTTGCCTAGCAACCGCGTAATGTGTTTTTTTGTTCGGCTTCACGTGACCAATCACTGTGCCGAATTTTTTTCGTCTACGACGAAGTAAGTTTTTCGGGTTTTGCGGCATTTTGGGGGTGTTTAACATGGGGCGCAATGTTAACGTGGTTTTTCCAGGGGGCGCTGACGCGCCATTTTTTTGAATTTTTACATTTTCTAAATGTGAAAGATCTTAGATTTACGTGCTTGAATTTTGTGCAAAAATTCAGGACTTTTCGTCGGTGGGAAAGTGGATTTAGGGGGGGAGAAGAAAAATAATAATAATAATTAAAGCCGCAAGCGGCATTGGGAGGCCCTCGCGGGCCGCGGTGGCCGGTTGACGCCGGTTCCCGCACGCCGCCGCAATAACCGGGAGGCGCTGCCGCGCCCTACCTGCTTATAATGTCGCTGCCACCCTCGGTGGAGTTTATAAAAGAGCATAGGCAAGAAATTGCGCCTTCGGCGCCAATTGTCCCAAAATGGCCGACCTCCTGTTGGTCACCTAGCAACCATGTAATGTACAATAACCGGGGGGCGCTGCCGCGCCCTACCTGCGTATAATTTCGCTGCCACCCTCGGTGGAGTTTATAAAAGAGCTGGCAAAAGAAATGGCGCCTTCGGCGCTTATTTTCCCAAAATGGCCGACCTCCTGTTGGTCGCCTAGCAACCATGTAATGTACTTTTTTGTTCGGACCGTCATGACGCACGCGTGTACCGATTTTGGTTAGGCTGCGGCAAAGTTGATATTGGGTCATTGCCATGGCAACACGGTGGGGAAAGGGGCGGGGCATCAATATATTTTTTGTTCGGGATCACGTGACGGATGTCTGTACCAAATTTCATGCATCTACGACAAAGTTTAATTTTTGGCTCCATTCATTTTAATTTTGTGCTCTGCAGGGGGCGCTATTGCGGCAATTTTCAAAATTCCTATATCAGAACATCCGGGGTCAACGACTCGACCAACGATTCAATTTTTGTTCAAATCGGCCAAAGTATGTGCGAGTTACGGCTGTTTGAACGCGGCGGCGAGCGGCGAAAACGGACGCCAAATTCATGGCGTTGCCACGGCAAAACCAAAAATCCTATTAGAAAGTTTTTAATAACTTTTAATCTCCCACATGTGGAGATGATCTGGAGCGAACGGGGAGTCGCTGCGTTCAACGGCCTAGGACGAGTTCGTTCAAATGCGTGGGCATGAAATGGCGCTTTCGGCACCAGATCACTCGATATTTCCCAAAATGGCCGACCTCCTGTTGGTCGCCTAGCAACCATGTAATGTACTTTTTTGTTTGGACAGTCATGACGCACGCGTGTACCAATTTTGGTTTGGCTACGACAAAGTTGACATTGGGTCGTTGCCATGGCAACACGGTGGGAAAAGGGGCGGGGCATCAATATATTTTTTGTTCGGGATCACGTGACGGATGTCTGTACCAAATTTCATGCATCTACGACAAAGTTGAAATTTTGGCTCCATTCATTTTTATTTTGTGCTCTGCAGGGGGCGCTATAGCGGCAATTTTCAAAATTCCTATATCAAAACATCCGGGGTCGACGACTCGACCAACGATTAAAATTACGCGCAAATCGGCCAAAGTATGTGCGAGTTATGACTGTTTGAACACGGCGGCGAGCGCCGGAAACGGACGCGGAATTCATGGCGTTGCCACGGCAAAACCAAAAATCCTATTAGAAAGTTTTTAATAACTTTTAATGTCCCACATGTGGAGATGATCTGGAGCGAACGGGGAGTCGCTGCGTTCAACGGCCTAGGACGAGTTCGTTCAAATGCGTGGGCATGAAATGGCGCCTTCGGCGCCAAGTCCCTCTTCTGGCCAATATGGCTGCCATACTGTTGGTTGCCTAGCAACCGCGTAATGTATTTTTTTGTTTGGCTTCACGTGACCAATCACTGTGCCGAATTTTTTTCGTCTACGACAAAGTACGTTTTTCGGGTTTTGCGGTTTTTTGGGGGGTCCTGCCATAGGGCGTAATGTTAACGTCGTTTTTCCAGGGGGCGCTGACGCGCCATTTTTTTTAATTTTTACATTTTGGAGATGTGAAGGTTTTTTTCTTCACCTAATTGAATTTTGGGCAAAAATTCAGGACTTTTCGTCGGTGGGAAAGTGCCGAAACTGGCATTTTGGGGGAGAGGAAAAATAATAATAAGAATAAGAAAAACTCATACAATAACAATATAGCGCCGCCTTCGGCGGCGCATTCTTATATATTCGGAAAGGTCTCACGTCCAGTAATCCAACCGTAAGGTTCAAAGTCCAATACGAGCGCGTTGCGCTCGTCTTTTACCTCCTCTTTCTCAATGTTTCTCTATCCGTTTTTTTTTTCGTATTTTTGTGAGTACAAGAACAAATTTGCCGCTTCCGCGGCAAATACTTATATCACCAGATAGGGCTCGATGCCCCGAGTCACTGTATCAGTGTTTTGGGCTTTGGTGAGTGGCCATGGTCGATGACGAGCTTCGCTCGTCATCGACCACTTTCTTGTCCATGTTGCGCCTTCACTGTGGTTTTCACCTTTTTTTTTTACGAGCAGCAACAAATGTGCCGCTTTCGCGGCACACGCCTATATCATCGGACAGGTGTTGGTGCCGGGAGCCCCCTGATTACTGTCTCTTACATGGGGAGCGCTCCGCGCTCTGTTTCTTGAGCGCCGACCTCCCCAATTTTCCCGTGGGACGTGCGCTACGCGCACGTCTTTCTTTAGTGCGCTCCGCGCACTGCTTGTACAATTACAAAAGGCCCGAGACCTGCCAGGTCCGCTCGGGCCTAATTAAAGCCGCAAGCGGCATTGGGAGGCCCTCGCGCGCCGCGGTGGCCGGTTGACGCCGGTTCCCGCACGCCGCCGCAATAACCGGGAGGCGCTGCCGCGCCCTACTTATAATGTCGCTGCCACCCTCGGTGGAGTTTATAAAAGAGCATAGGCAAGAAATGGCGCCTTCGGCGCCGATTGTCCCAAAATGGCCGACCTCCTGTTGGTCACCTAGCAACCATGTAATGTACAATAACCGGGAGGCGCTGCCGCGCCCTACCTGCTTATAATTTCACTGCCACCCTCGGTGGAGTTTATAAAAGAGCTGGCAAAAGAAATGGCGCCTTCGGCGCTTATTTTTCCAAAAATGGCCGACCTCCTGTTGGTCGCCTAGCAACCATGTAATGTACTTTTTTGTTCGGACAGTCGTGACGCACGTGTGTACCAATTTTGGTTTGGCTACGACAAAGTTGACATTGGGTCGTTGCCATGGCAACACGATGGGAAAAGGGGCGGAGCATCAATATATTTTTTGTTCGGGATCACGTGACGGATGTCTGTACCAAATTTCATGCATCTACGACAAAGTTTAATTTTTGGCTCCATTCATTTCTATTTTGTGCTCTGCAGGGGGCGCTATTGCGGCAATTTTCAAAATTCCTATATCAAAACATCCGGGGTCAACGACTCGACCAACGATTCAATTTTTGTTCAAATCGGCCAAAGTATGTGCGAGTTATGGCTGTTTGAACACGGCGGCGAGCGGCGAAAACGGACGCCAAATTCATGGCGTTGCCACGGCAAAACCAAAAATCCTATTAGAAAGTTTTTAATAACTTTTGATGTCCCACATGTGGAGATGATCTGGAGCGAACGGGGAGTCGCTGCGTTCAACGGCCTAGGACGAGTTCGTTCAAATGCGTGGGCATGAAATGGCGCCTTCGGCGCCAAGTCCCTCTTTGGGCCAATATGGCCGCCATAGTGTTGGTTGCCTAGCAAACGCGTAATGTGTTTTTTTGTTTGGCTTCACGTGACCAATCACTGTGCCGAATTTTTTTCGTCTACGACGAAGTACGTTTTTCGGTATTTTGGGGGGTCCTGCCATTGGGCGCAATGTTAACGTGTTTTTTCCAGGGGGCGCTGACGCGCAATTTTTTTGAATTTTACATTTTTGGAGATGAGAAGTTTTTTTTTTTTCACCTAATTGAATTTTGTGCAAAAATTCAGGACTTTTCGTCGGTGGGAAAGTGCCGAAACTGGCTTTTTAGGGGGAGAGGAAAAATAAGAATAAGAATAAGAAAAACTCATACAATAACAATATAGCGCCGCCTCCGGCGGCCAACCTTATATATTCGGAAAGGTCTCACGTCCAGTAATCCACCCGTAAGGTTCAAAGTCCAATACGAGCGCGTTGCGCTCGTCTTTTACCTCTTCTTTCTCAATGTTTCTCTACCCGTTTTTTTTTCCGTATTTTTCTGAGTACAAGAACAAATTTGCCGCTTTCGCGGCAAATACTTATATCACCGGACAGGTGTTGGTGCCGGGAGCCCCCTGATTACTGTCTCTTACATGGGGAGCGCTCCGCGCTCTGTTTCTTGAGTCTGTTTCTGTTTCTTTCTCTTTTCCCGTGGGACGTGCGCTACGCGCACGTCTTTCTTCAGTGCGCTCCGCGCACTGCTTGTACAATTACAAGAGGCCCGAGACCTGCCAGGTCCGCTCGGGCCTAACAAGTGCATTTCTGCATTGAACAGTTTTTGGGCCTTGCTGGGTGGAATTTTTTTTCTGTTTCTGACTGGGTGGGTTTCCTACTGGTGATGCAGTTTTCCCCATCAACCCAAAACATGCACAATCGATTGACTCTCCAATTCAACACAACTCAAGATGCGTAGATGGGCCCCGGGCTCATGACAAGTTGTCTTAGTAGTTAGTGGACGGGTCAAATGCAGAGGACTTAATGTTCCTGTGGACAATGAAGTTGATCTTAAACCTTGCATTTGCATTTTTAATGTTAGCAACGAATAGTCTAACTGTAATTTTTTTGTGTTATTTTCTATCTTGTACTCAGGGGAGTCCTGGCCTCAGAAGCTCTAAATTTGTATAAAACAGGTCTAAGCCTTTGCAAAGTCATTAAAAGATATTAGTTGTGACTATCTCCGTAGAAGAAATGACATTGGATTTTGGAGAGTGCGAAAAACACTGCCATGCCCTGTGTCTTACTGCTGCTATCTCACTCTTTGGGGCTCCCAGTATAATCTACACTTCATTTGCATTTCAAATTTTTTTTTATCTTTATGAGTCATTTATCGCAGGCTCTCTGGTTTGTCGTTACTTAGTTATGAAAGCCACTCTGCCTATGCAAAGATTGAGCTCGAGGCTTGTCTGGAAACATTTCCCACTTCAACTGTAACACTCTTAATCGCAGTGGTGCAAAATGAAATGCACGGGGCAGGATGTATGTGTACGCGCTTACATAAGAAAGAATTCGTCTATTAGCAGGAAATGGGTCTTTGCATCTGCCAGCAGCTTGGGATTTGACTGGACTTTAAATCAATGGTCACCAACCAGTGGGTCGTTATCTACAGGAAGATCTTTCACCTCAATTCATACATTTAGACATGCCTTTTTATTATTCGTTTTTGTGAGGTTTGATTGGTTGGTTTATTTTTTATTAATGTTTTCAATTATTTCAAATGTTCTTTTTTACAGATTTTGTGTTTTGGTGGTTACTAATATCTCTATCTATCTGGCATTACTGGGACAATCCACATGAAACAAAAATGGTAACAATGTTGTGTCTTCCCTATCACCGCATATAAACTAAGGTCCAATTATTTTATCCTGATGGGCTCCAAAAGTGGTGACAATATTCAAAAACATTTGCGTGATGTTGGTCAGATGAAAGGACTTTTAGCCATAAGATTGATGTGGCAGGTTTATAAATCCAATCACTACCAAATAATGATCAACTTCAACATTCAGTGAGGGGCGGATGGAGTGTGAGATCGATAGACGGATAGACGAAATGAGTTTCATTCGCAGGGTGGCTGGGCGCACCCTTTGAGATCGGGTGAGGAGCTCAGTTTCCCGGGAGGAACTCGGAGTAGAGTCACTGCTCCTTCGCGTCGAAAGGAGCCAGCCGAAGTGGCTCGGGCCCTATTGGGAGGAGGCCTCGTGGAAGACCCAGGACACGCTGGTGGGACTATGTCTCTGAGCTGGCCTGATGTCACCCCGGGGTTCCCCCAGAACAGCTGGAGGACGTGTGCGTGGACCGGGAAGTTTGGGAATCTCTGCTCAAACGGCTGCCTCCCCGAACCGGCCCCGGATAAAGCGAAAGAAAATGGATGGAATGGATGGACATTATAATCTTTTTATGTGTTGTAGCCTATAAGCAAGCAAATATAAGTATCATTGTCATTTCAAACCGCCAAATAGTGCAAACTTTTCTCATTTATCCCAAAATAAGGCAAGACCTAGACACTCGTTAAAGTCTCTGGACAAAGTTACAGCTAATACTTGTGTATTGTCATAATCAGTACAATTAGCTTGGCTGTTTCAACCAGGAAGGTATGAAGTTGACTCATGGCAAACAAAATCCACCCCCTTGTCATTTTAACAAGAGCTGAGTTGGATTCGAACAGCCGATCATACCATGATGTAGGTCACTGTCACCTCTAGTCTGAACATTCAAGTCTGGCGGTGCCTTCACATGTACAGCCTCACATGGGAAGACAAGTCAAATCAAAGGGTGGTCAAGAGCCACAAATGGTATGACCGACCGCACAGTGACCCAATAGATTGAAAATATGAATTTATTAAATATATTATTCTCATAACCACTATTGCTGTGAAAATTAGCCTCCATGCTGCAGCAACCATTTTACATAAATTTACTAAGTTTGTTTAGCCTAATTTTTCTTTGTGCAAACACTCTTCATCACTGACACTCTGAAACAATATGCAGACAGCGCTCGGCATCCCAGCGCACACAAACAAAGGCAAAATACGCAATGGCTTCACTTTCTTTACCGCAATCCTGACATCCACTTGTTGAACATGATTTATCAGCAACATTACGACAGTGGGGTAATTCTGTGGCGCTGTGACCTTGCCTTCAGCCGCGCCTCTTTGCATTTTCTTAGCAAAGTCATTGTGCAAGTATCCAGTTTTACCACTTGGGGCATGTGTGATTGATTGGTCAGTTGTTTCTTCCTGTGCGCAGCATGGATCGGGACATTATCTCTCAAAGCCCGCGGGGTGTACTGAACGATTCGCAGATAAACAGAAAGGTCAAAAGGATTAGCAATGGAGTCAAATCAATTAGAGAGGAAACTAAAAGTGGCCATTTAAAAGACATCATGAAGTCTGATAATTAAAATCATCAACCTCCATCTGTTTGTGATCCAGAGTCTCACAGTGACTCGAGAGCAGTGACTTTCCACAATGGGGTGTAGTCAAAGATAGCTATATTATTTATAAACCCATTGTTAGTGACATCTTGGTGGTGAATAGCACACTTTCAGCAAAGCCAGAAGGTCACGAACAAACATGGGTAACGCAGGCTCAAAAATAGGCTACACCAAGAGGCTATTGATACCGCTAATTACTATCCTATAAGAGGGGCACCGAGGCACAGTGTCACAGGAATAACTTTTTTGATTCATTAAGTTGTAATTTGTAACAAACAGCATCAATAGCACATTAGTCACTTGAACATATTGTTACAGTCAGTGCTATATGAAGCAGATTGCTGCTAAATGCCCCTTGCCAAACCTTACTCCTACAAGTTTCCCGTTCTCGTTGTGTGTGAGCGTGTAATTGTTGCTTGTCCTGGTTTTTTCTGTGTGAAGGGAGGGTGAGTGTCCCTTTCTCTGCAAATGATTGCGCCATTTATTTTCCGGAAACCACACTGAGAGTCCACTTGACACATGGGCGACTTGACTTTTACTCCCACTTGAAGATAATTAACAAACAATTATAAGGTCTGGATATAAAGTGTAAGGCACTGGTGCTCATAGCGGGGAGCCACTTACAGGGCGCTCAGGCGACTCTTTACTTTTTTGTTTTACTTTTCATTGCCAGTTTAATAATTCTACATGATTGTAACCTCAATAACTAACATTTTTGTGTTCGATAGAGTTGGCATCACGTTTCCAACCCTAAGTAAATTTGTAATGACACGGTTAAAACCAGCACAATTCAACCAGTTGAATGTTTCACTGTATTTTCAAAGAAGGCCATCTTCAAGCAGAAGGTTTCGCCTCTCATCCAAAAGGCTTCGTCAGCTACACTGAAGTTTCAGCTCGGCCCGCAGACTAGATATAGACCACTGGGAGGAGTTCAGCTAAGTGCCTACACAGACATGTCTCACTGCATTGGATGGAAATTAGTTCATGGCTAACGGCAAAAAATGTTGTTTGTATGTCCCATTTTTGGTCCAATTTAAAAAAAAATCTTAAAATTAATAACGTTATGAGTCAAGGACTTGGATTTCTCATCTGCTGTTTTGGTCAGAAGGGTTCAGATGCGACATGTTGCCAACAGCAGAAATAACGAGTTAGTGCCGGACATCTGTCTGCCACGCGAGACGACCAGAAATGACCTGCTCTGCCTCCTGGCAAATCCATCGTGCCTGTGTGTGTGAGGGAGAAAGAGCGAAGGGGAACGGCCTGCATTTAGTCCTGCTACAGGGCAGGACAAAGATATGAAAAGCACAAGCAACAATAAGTGACAGCAAAGAACCAAGATTAGTAAAGCGAGGGAAACACACACACACACACACACACACATATCATTGTCTGTGTATGCGGGCTGCTGTATGCACGAGCCTGTTTCTACATGAGGGAGCGTTGCAAAATGATAAGTTTTACCCTTAAAGCCACAATAAAGAGTAAAAATCAAGCATTTTTCATTACAGAATAAAAACTGACCAAACAAGCTTATGTCTCCCAAGACCTGACTGGTAACTTTACTCGGCGCAGGACGTCTCGAGCTCGGCACCATGAAGATGTCGACTAAAGGCAGGCAAATATGAGATTTATTTAGGTTAGGTCCCGATCCAAGCTTGTTTTGTATGTCTGGTAACTGTATAGTTCAATATGTTACGCAGAGTGCCTTTAAACTCACCATCTACTGGTAATTCTTGTGGTTATACTGCTCACAGCTAGACACAGCTTTGTGCATACAGCTTCATTACCGTCATTGTACATATCATCATTTGAAATACTAAAAGTTGATTGCTTATAAACCGTAGGAACAAAAGATGGTGTATGACAATGTCCCCTAATGATGTGTGTAGGCATATGTTGCCTACAGGGCAGACGTCTTTGTTCCCCGCTCAATACTGCTGTCACCGGAACATGAATTATGGAAGTGCTAGTGACAAGACACCACTTAGAGCCAAGAGACACTTTTATTGAGTTGTGATGAGCCCGTGTGCATGTCCTTTGTGTGGGTACTCGTGTGTTGATCCTGCAGCATGACGAGAAGACTGATCACCCCTCCACGGATCTCGGTTGAGGCAACATTGTCACCGTGACCTTTGTTTTCCCGTCTTTGACAAATATGCAGCTGTGTCACTACCACCACACGCAGCTGTATGCGCCGTGCCTCCAGGAAACAACATTTGGTCTCTTACGCCTCAACATATTTGAGGCCGGATCCCCTCCAGTACAAACTCTTCCCTTTAAATTGGGATTCAGCTCATTGTCAAAGGCGCAAAAGGCTGATCAGAACAGATCAATATTGTTCAACGTAATCAAAATGTTGCACAAGAAAATAGGAACAGAAGAATATTCAATAGAGAATTTAAATTGGTTAGTGTGTCACTGTCAATAGAATAAAATGTTGTCACACAGAAAAGAAGGCCAACATAAAGCCTCTCTGAGTGTGATCTGTCTGATGATATTTGTGTTTTAGAAATTATGAAATTGCCTCTAAAAAGAATATGCAACAGGGAAGATAATTTAATTTCACAGGCACAAGTCACTCAGCTTTACAATGGGCACTTGTTCAGTCACTCTCCTTACCGTACCGTACCATACCAACTTTATTTATAAAGCACTTCAAAAACTTGGCCTAAGTCTTGGCCTGTCTAATCTCTATAGGCACCTGATTTCAAAAGCATTGGGCCGAAGCGGAAAAAGCACGGTCCCCACACTGTTTTCGCTGGGTCTTGGGGACCTTGGAGGGAGCGTAGAGCTGAATCAGGTCAGAGAGGTAGGAGGAGGCGAGGCAATTCAAACATTTAAAGGAAAATAAAAGAATTGTGAAATCAACTCCAAAACCCACCGGCAGTCAATGAAGTGATTTTAAATCTGGTGAGTCAGTGGTAAGCTTTAGCCAATACCGCACTAACCACATTCACACGCCATTCACATAGGCTACTTATGGCATTGCGAGAGGTTAGGTGGAGCCAGCACCAGTAAATAAAGCACGTAGGTTCGTTGTTGATGTAATAGATTACAGAGGCAAGGAAGATTTATACAAAAGTTTCACATTTATTTTACATTCTTGAGTTAAGACCATGTTTGTCCGAAGTTCCTTTCACAGTTCGATAGTCATTTGCTTCAGTTGATATTTCAGTTAGAGTTACCACAGTCTATCCTTATGTTGCTCTCACACACAGGACTCCGTCCACAGGTGTGGGATTCCAATCCCAGCAGTGACAGGGGAGTACGGACACAAACAGGGCGAAATAAAGGGTGGATAAAAGGCAGGCGGCAGTAGGCGTCTACAGATGTAAAAAGGCTTGTTACTTATCATTACTAACATCTACGAAGCCACAAACCTGAGCGGGGGCAGTAGCATGGCTCGGGCTTTGACAGCGAGGCCAACTAAACATTAACAAGAACTAGTTAGCACCAACTTGAGTTATTTCAATTTAGCCACCAATATGACACTACCTGAGATGGAGCGCGACGAGGAGCAACAACCAACAACTAGGAGACTGGGCGTACAGGAAGTCAGAGGACAAATAATAAACAGGAAGTGCTATTTATCAGGTGACGGCCGGTGTTCTGTCGAAATGCCACTCCTTGTCCAAATCTATGATTTCTCGGTATTGCATACAGTGACTGTTCCAGCCCTGAGAACTAAATAGCCATTGACGACGGTGCATTCATTATAGCAGGTGCTGGCATTTTCTTCAATTACAAAAGTGAGTTGTTCAAAACCCAACGGGATCATACCACAATAATGAGTGGGGAATATATAGCCAACTGTATATTGCTGTAACACAAAGACGTCCACATTCATTACCTGCAGATTGAGTGTATAATAAAAAATATGTTGGGAAATACTGCATAAGTAATGTCTTGTTTTTATTGCATTTTAATATGATACGGTGCTCTTTGTGGGCGTGAACATAATAAACAAATTAGACGCAAAACTTTTAATATGCAGCACACTCATGGGCGTCGGACTGGGGGGGGTAAAGGGTACTGAGTACCCAGGGCCCACGGCAGGGCAAGCGTTCTGTATTGTACTTTCTAAATTTCCTCATAATTGATATAAGAATTGAACAAAACAGGGCTGAACTACAATGGTTGTTAGACAGAATTTTGCACAAAGAATAATGATGGATGAATCTCAGGGCCCTGACACCCCTTTAAAAATGTGCCAAATGGTTCAGCCCACACACCAGCGTTCAGCACCGCGCGCTTCAACTCAACAGTGACTTTGATGAGGTGGGCTCTGCAATGCAATGACACCCTTCTCTTTCCTTATATTTATTGGGGGGGGGGGGGGATTTTGTGCCAGGCCCCTGAACACACTCCTCACTCGTCATAAACACATGTAGACAACAAGTTTATCCCCAAAGTGAGTGGGTTTCCTGAAATGCCCTGCAGTTGTTATCTCTGAGTGGTGTCCCGGGGCGAGTGGGTGGAAGGATGCGTGACTTGTGGAGCAGATTTAGAGATTCCCTAAAGATACACACAGCCACACACGCTCACAGCGATGGGGCAATGCTAATGTTTGGAGGTACTGATCCTGGGCTGCAACTCAGGCTTGTGTTTGCTTTTGTTAACATATAAACATTTCCATTTTACTTTACAGCCCAGTTTTAACATGGTTTTGATTTATTTTTTTAAATTATGGAAATAGCCTTGTGTCTCAGGATAACATTAACAGCCCTGTTTATAGTTACCAAGAAAATTCATGAAAGAACCTTTTTCCTGGTCATTCAAAGCCTGCGTGAGTTGGATTATTTAAAATAATGTTCACCCTTAATCACAGTTACTGAGCTTCAACACAAAAATGTGCTTGGGCGTGATTAAGGGTTAAATAAAGTCGAATGACACGTTCTTCTTTAACTCTTCTCCCAAGTTCAAGCTGTGTCCTTGGGCGAGACTACTCATTTTAACTGAGTGATTTAAAGTGATCATGTAGAGGTGGTTGAATGTCACACCTGCGTCACTTTGCCCCCAGGGCAGCTGGGGGCAAAGTTAAAAAAACAAAAAAGGACAACTGACTTTAAAAACAATGTTAATGCCTAGTTAGTTTTCAAACTGTGAAGGGAAGAGGCAATTGGGCATAAACCGTTGTTTCTAGCTCTCACAGTAACTCCAGCACATCCAGATTGTTCTTGTGAATAAATCAAATGGATGCACAGCTTTGCCAGATTTTAAAGCCTGGCAGACTGTAGGAAAAAAATTAGCTGACGTAGATTGTCCTTTCGGTGTAATTGACTGATAAACATGGCTCTATTTACATGCAGACTGCATCTTTTTTTTTCTCAAAGCACATTATAAGAAGCCTTTATGGTAAAGGTTCGATGTTCAACAAATAAACATGTGCAGTACTTTTCTATATTTCAAGCATTCAAGTGCATAAACCACATTGACTTACTGTGAATTGCATATTAATTAACGATAGTCACAAGAGGGTTTGCTTTCATGTTTACCAATAACACTTCCAGGGCAAGAGTTTAGAAACAGGGCACGGTTAGAAAGAAATCCAACTGGGTATTTCTTCCTTTATTTATGATGGTGTTTTGCATTCCGTTTATTTGACAGACAACAAACATTTCATCTGGAGCAGAGGAGCATGCCCCAGGGCTGCCAGCAAAGCCGCATCTATCAGTGTGGGCCATTAAACACTGATAATACTAATATGTTTGAATTGCTGCAGTCGGGTACATTGTGTTTTTATGTATGCATGTACTGTGTAAATGTGTGTATGATTATGCCTATTTATTGAGTTTAGTCTTGTGGTTGATGAAATGTCTTCCAAATTTGCAAATCAATTCTGCAATATTTAGTTCAACAAGAAGTGTAGTAAATAGGACTGTGTATATTGCACATAACTTTGAGCATCTGGAAAAGGAAAGCCTAATGCATTATTGTTATTATCATTATATGGATATAAGGTATTTTGAGAAAACAGTCTTTGAAGTTACAATTTCCCATGAATAAAGTATTTATGGAGTAAAAGAAAAGGGCAAAAGAACGAAAAGTATTTGTTTATTACCTTATTCCTTTGTTCCCAGGTGAAAACAAACATGCAGACCAAGCCTAAAACCTGAAAATAAAAAAAACAAGGGTCGCCTGCAGTTTGTTTTCTTAACACTGGAGTGGACCAATCGTGGACCGACTGACTCACCTCTTCACACTCACTCCGCTCTATTTTCATTGCTCCAACTTTGCAGAGAGGTCCATAAAAGCCACTCAGGTTGAACCGAGGGCGTCCTTCATGAGAGGCAACGGTTAATGGGTACCTGGGAAAAAATGTATGCACTTCTCTCTGCTCAAGTGGAAAAAAAGTCACAGAAGAACCACAGGGAAAGTATTTGAATAAATACTCGAAAACTACAGCTGATTTTCCATCTATGTTGGAAAGGTGAAGCTTACTTAAAGGTCCAATTGAAATGGTGCGAAAACTCACCAGTTCCACGCAAATTCAGACTGACCTGACTTAGCCTTGTCTACAATAATTTTGTCTTCTCAATAATGATTTAGGTGAACACAATGCAACAAGGTCATTTTTTTTGCGGCGTGTACAACATACTCTGTGGTGGCAAAAATACATTTACTCTGAAACACTATGGTCAGGTTCCTCGGCTTTAATATTGCAGATTTACAAACAGGAACAGTTTGGAAACCAGCAATGGCACCGACCTCACTGTGAAATAGTCAAACAAATGTAAAAAATACACAAAAAACAAAACTGTAAGATCCAAACTCCCATGCATTTTAAACTAGTCCATTACGAGCACTGTAAGATAAAGCTAAAGATCTTTTATTCCTTTACAAAAATGTCTATCCGATATGTGTCTTCGTATAGGAGACAATTGGTTGAAACCTTTATCTGATGTGTGACGTTGTGAACAAAGGTAAACTGGCAATGATTTATGTTTGATTTGACTGATTTTGACCGTCACAATGAAATCTTTACGTTATGCTAAAAGATGAAACACTTGGTGGCCTGTCTCCAGCCACAGCTCTTCATCTGCCTCATTAGTCCTGCTCTCGGTAAAACCCCTCCACAAGGATTTGACATCAATTCTCATTTACTGCACTTTGAAGTCTGATTAATTCACAATTACAGTGAGACAGTCAGAGAAAAGACAGTGAAAGACAGAGAGGGAGGGTTTGGGAGGACAGGATCACTGAATGGAGACAGTCAAGTGAACAGTGCAAAGGCAGCAACATGAACCTGTTCTGAATTGGGAAATTGCTATAGCGTCAAAGTGGACATATCACGCATAATTGAGGCAGGGATAGCTTACGTTGTATAATTGAAATCACGGCAATGTAAAGAAAGGCCGACTGAAGACTGGGCTGGTCAGGGTTTGAGTTGGCCTGGAGCGCCCTCTACAGGCAGCTGTACGAATGACAGTGAAAACGACCTTTCACACTTGGCTAACTGCATGCTAGCGCCATGATTTATTACTTTATTTTTATAATTTTTCAAAAATAAGTAGACAATATACAAAAACATACCCACAAACATAAAAATAAACAAAAAAACACACACAAAAAAACAAAACAAAAAACAACACAAAAAACAGTAATTAAATAACAAGGAGGAATAAGTTCAGTCTATCAGAAGATACACAACACAAATAATGTAAATGACATAAATGGCCTTTACATCAAATCGGCCCCAATTCCACATCATACCATACCCGTCGATTTGGTTGAGACAGTGCATGCCTATGCACTAACAGGGGACTCACACATGCAGACACACCGCACCAGACACCACATATCTATTGTCCCTCACCAGCATCCCAAAACACACTCCCACTCCTCTTGACCCAATGCACATGCTCTACCCGTATACTTGCATACGTATCCACACACTTCATTACTACTATCTATTTTCCATTTGTTTAAATCCATTATCACTTCAGTCCAACACAAAACCACACAATATACACCTGCAACGCTTTCCTAGGTTCAGCGACAGGTTTTAATTTTAATTTTTTAATTTTTTTTATTGATTTATTGACCCCCCTTAGTAGAAATTAGTCCCAACGTACATCAACCTCCGCTGCACATTCACATTTAACCGCTGGTTCACAATAATCATGTGCTGTCCATTTCTTTTATAAACCATTTTTTGTCAAACTCATGGTCCATGTCCCTTATTTTGTGAGTTAACTTCTCATTCAATTTTACTTCTTAATCCAAATTTCTGTATTGATTTTTTAAGAACATACCACACGGTTGTCACAGTTATGCAGATAACAGTGGATACAATGCAATCGTATGCCCGAAATCCCCCCCCCCCCCCCCCAAAGATCTCCCCCCGTCCAGGTCCAAACATCACACTAAACACCGCAGAGATCCAGTCTCTGCCCATAAAAACAACACATATAGACACACCCACATATATATGTAAAAAATAAATACAAAAAAAATTAACCTAATTTTTTTGTTTTTAAAATATACAAAGATAAATAAATTCAAGTATAATAAGATAAAATAAAATAAATAGGTAAGGAAGTGATTCAATACAGCCTAATCCACTTCTGCGTCAGGGAGTAAAACAATTGTGTCGACCAATAGAAGAAAGGATTGCCAATTTTTCTTAAACTTGTTAATGGAACCTTTGAGTGGAAATCTGAGCTTTTCCAATTTTAAATTGAAAAGAACTTCCTTCACCCAGAGATCGTGGGATGGAGGAAGGGGAAGCTTCCACTTCAACAAAATAAGCCTACGAGCCAATAAAGTTGTAAAGGCCAAAGCCTGCCTGAGGGGGGCAGATAGATTTGTTTCAGGGGGAATGCCAAAAATTGCTGACAATGAATTGGGAGGAATGGTTTGGCCATATGCTTGACTGAGTGTATTGAAAATATCTTTCCAGAATGCGCTCAATTTAGGACAATCCCAAAACATGTGGACATGATTAGCAGGTGACCGCCCGCATCTATTACAAGTATCCTTGACCAATGGATACATTTTAGATAATCTTGAATTTGTATAGTGTATTTTATAGAACACCTTGCACTGGATCAAAGCGTGACGGGCACAAATTGAGGACGAATGAATCAGCTTCAAGGCTATATCCCACTGTTGATCAGTTAGAGTCAATTGTAACTCTTCCTCCCATCTTCTTTTAGCCAAAGAAATTGGTTTTGAGTCCAACTTGTCAAGTAATTTATATAACAATGAAATACACCTGCGCTGTTGAGGATCTGTTTCCAAGAGAATGTCCAAGTGGGTTTCAGGGGGCCGGTTCGGGAAATGAGGGAATTGCTTCTTAACAAAATCTCTAGCCTGCAGATAACGGAAAAAGTTTGACTTGGGCAGATCATACCTACACGAGAGGTCAGCAAAGGATGAGAAAACATAGTTATCATATAAATCCTTCACCGTCCTAAGTCCCTTATTATACCATGTCTTAAAGGTTACATCAGTAACTGAGGGGACAAAGTTACAATTCTTTACTAGGGGTGTAAGTACTGAAGGTCCAAGTAGTCCTAAATGTTTCCTAGCCTGTTTCCAAATGGCCATAGTTTCCTTTACTATTGGGTTGTTTCCAATAAGAGATAAAGAGAGAGGAAGTGGCGAACTCAGTACAGATGCTAAAGAATAGCGGCTAGATGCCCTCTCCATTTGCACCCAAGCGGGAATAGAGTCATCAGCATCACAAGACCAAAATAGAAGTTTCTGTATATTGGCTGCCCAGTAGTATTGTCGAAAATTGGGCAGAGCAAGACCACCGTCACATTTAGGGGACTGAAGTATAGATTTACGGAGTCTGGCAGGCTTCCCCCCCCATAAAAACTGTAAGATAGCTTTGTCCAACTTATCGAAAAAAGACTTTGTAAGAAGAGCAGGAACATGTTGAAAAAGATATAAAAATTTGGGAAGGACGGCCATCTTAATCAGGTTTATTCGTCCTATCAAAGACAACGGCAATGAAGACCATCGGTCAAAATCTTTCCCTACACTGTCCACTAAAGATAAGAAGTTCTGTTTTACCATATCGGGTATAGAAGGGGAGATAAAAACCCCAAGATATCGAAATCCAGCTTCCGACCACTTAAAAGGTACAATTGAGCGAGGAAGCTTTTCAGCTAGAGAGTTGAGAGGCATCAGCTCACTCTTTTGATAATTCTTTCAATTTTACTTCTTGTATAATATTAATAAATTTTTTAATATCCAGTGGATTACTTTTTTTCCACTCCTTTGTTATGATCATGATCATGCTAGCGCCATGATGAGCACAGTTTTGGCACAGAACTGCTCAGAGCGAGTGATGGGTTATGGCAGCGTTTCCCAACCAGGGGAGGCAGCATAGCACTTTGAGAAACTTGTCAACTCAGGCTTGTAAAGCGCAATACAAATGTAAGCCATTATCATGATTACTCAACATTGCATGAATTCAGTGAAATACCACTACTGCACGTTACAGACGATGGGAATGTGTTATCACGGTTTAAGGTAAACCAGAGGAAACATACCGTGCTGTTGGAACCCAACGTCTATAAAATATTAAAAAAGATGCACAGTACCCGACTTCTTGCACCGCTGATTACATTACAAAATCACTATGAATCATAGTCTCATAAAGGCAGTATTTCTCATCAGAGGAACACTAGAATAGCTTTAACAAAAGGAGGATTCTCCGTCTGAATACAAGACGATATGACAGGAATAAAGGATGGAGTGGCGCCATTGTGTAAAGCCATTTATTGAGTCCATCTATCATTACACAGAATAAGGTACAAAGAGGCTTTTCTGGGCAGTCTGAGGGGCTAGTTCATACGCTCGGATTAGGAGTGCATAATCACAAAAGATTTGTAGCATCTGAACACATCCCTATAGTGTGATACAGACTGACCTTTAGAGGACTGGTCTTTTCCACGCTTTATTGAGGTTTGAAAAAAGAAGAAGAAGAAAAAAAACACCTCAGCAGCACACTGTAATCCAATTTCTATAATGAGTTTTATGGGACTGATGAAGGTTTCTGGACTTTAAAAGCACGGAGGAGCCCCGTCTCATGACATCAGAGGATAATAGGAAAGCTTTTCCAACTTGAAATGCAGGTACGTTTCTGATGAGGTACCGATATTCTGATAAGGGTAAAAGCTTAACAAAGCCAATTTAGCATAAAAAGAGCCTGTGGAAATGTACTGTGGGCAGAGATCCATCAATAAACATAGATTCATTTTAAATCAACTTCCATATGTTTATCATGGTAAAGGTATTTGTTTTAAAAGTGCTAATGTAGTAAATTTTAAGTGCTTAAAACAGGTCTCTCATATTGATGACTCACTGAGTCTCAAGAGATTAACCTCTGTAAAGGAAGGATTATAGTTTTATTTTGTGTTAATGAAACATTTATATGGATAGGTCAGGCCATAGGGACCAAGCCTTTCTTCATTGAATCAATAGACACCAACAACTGCCTCTATGAGGCTGCTATTTTGGTGGTTCTAGCTGAAAATAATTAAGGGCACTGTGTTTGTGATCAGTTTGTCCAATACACTATTTAACAATTGTGGAAGTATTCATTTATTCACTTTATCTGTCAGCATGATGTTATGCCTGATCAGTGTCCGCGTTACTATAATTTTTCTAACCGCGGTAGCTACCGTATTGCCCATTTTCTTCTGTGCACCAGTCTCAAGTGTCCTTGCATCCCAGCACAGCGTCGTAGGTCTTGCCTGTGAATCGGTGCTGTATTGAAGTGAAGCCAGCAGCTATGAGCAGGGCACTGTACTGAGCAGCGCTCCTCTCTCGCCCCTCTGTCTGCACCAGCATGTTCAGGGAGTACAGCTGAGCCGTTAGGGGCCCAGAGCCATCCTCATAGAGTAGGGCCTCCACCAGCAGCACAGCACCACCTATAGGGCACAACAGGACAGGCTGCTTTGAAGACTTTGACAGACCAAAAGCAAATAGGCAGAACCACATACAATGAGCTGCGTGGATGGATGGATGTTACAGTTTTCTACCAATATATGTTTGTAATAAGAATGTTTTGAATCAAGACTTTCCATATGTCTATCTCGTCCCAAGACGCTGTGAGAAGGTTTGTTTATAGGGCTTCAACTACAGTAGCATTTCACTAGTTGGTGAAGAAATCTCTATCCACATATAGACATTTATCTTCCAAAAATAATAGTAAAAATTAGCTGCATGCAAAGAGAACTTTAAACTGAAAGTGTAAAATGTTTTCAATCTTTAATACAAATTTCAGCTTTTATTATATTTTATTCCGTTTGTTTGTTTGTTTAATGTTAAGCCACACATACACACACGCTCAGGAAAATTGTCTTCTGAATCATAGCTTGTGTGTGTCTTTGATCACAGTCAGATGGGCAGATTTTTTGGGGGGGATGAGTGCCATTGTGGGATACAATCTGCTGTGTTATTTCGTGGAGGAGAAACCCATATTTTCCTCCTGTTTGCAGAGATCAACACTGACCTGGTTTGCAGGCCTTGTACACTCGAGTGAGAAGCTCCACGCAGCACTGGTCAGTCCAGTCGTGGAGAATCCTGGCGAGAATGTAGAGGTCTGCTTCCGGGATAGGGTCTTTGAAAAAATCACCTGCAAAATAAAAGGGAACAATCCTAAATCACGGATACAAAAACAAAAATTGAATTATGGTTAATTTTGCTTTATGAGATTACTTTTAAGAGTGACTGGGGTTGTGAGTTAAATAACACAAATGTGGCTGTTGTAGAAGGCTTCAGAATTCAGAAACAAAAACTACACTAAACCTCAGTACTACACTACACAAAACCACAATAATAACATGGTGGAAATAGCGGAAGTAGCCTGGTATCAAAGAATTGCAAGTGAAGCAAGTGCTAATCCATTTTGCAGCTCTGTTTTCATGATTTCAAGGAAACAATGGCCATCTTTTCTGGCGATGTAAAGTCTTTATACAAGGTTAGGGTAAGGGTATTGCAAATTAATTAGGTGTATAATAATTTTTACATACTATTTCTGTGCTGTAAAGTAACATGAAGGTTGACGCGCTAATCCCTCTGCTTCTGCCCACCCCATAGTCATCATTACATTATTTCAGCTAATTGCACCGACAACTCATATATAGCATCAAGTCTCTTTATTCTATTAGTGTATTCAACACCTGATTATTAACTGGAGCGACATCTTGTGCCATTAAATTATGTCGAATGCATGTGGGCTAAACATTAATCATCACAGAGAGACTTTCCACCGTTCGCAGATGTATTTATGGTTGTAAAAAGCGTAAAGCCTCGTGTTTCCATTGTGTAATTTGGCTTGGTCTTATCTAGCGCTGACACTGTAGCCCGCCATTATCAGCCAATGGCAGAGATGGGTAAATAAACAGGTCTGCCGTTGCTTACAATCAGAACGGCAAAGGATTACGAATGGGAGCATACAGGTGGATGACTGTTCTTCAGCTTATGCAGCTACTGTCACCTGCACTTGGTATTCATGTATTTTAATAGGAGCGCCGCGCCGTTTTGGGATTGAAGACAGCTGAGAGAGAGAAAACAAGGTAATGCAACAGGAAATGGCAGGCATCGGCGCTCAGCAAAAATAACGGGGTCAAACATGGGCCAGCAATTCGGATACAGGTTTCATCTTGTATATAGGTCACTGTATTGTAATGGGCGGTAAGAATCCACTTAGAGAAACAATGACATTTGGAAGGTGTCCCTCTTTCAGGAGAAATTATTCAAAAGGGTAATTAGTTTTACCCTACGAGATAAAGGAAAATCTAATCTTATTGTCTCCATTAGTAAACTTGAACTCTGCATTTGACCCGTTCTTCCATAACCCCCAGACGACCAGTCCGTGGGTGACCATCACTATAGTTCACAGCAGCAATGTGACGTTCATGACCGAGCGGCTCTTTTGAATGGGTCTTTAAGGTGAACGGTTCGAGCCAGATCTCATTGGGAAAAGTCAATTTACCCCAGAACTCCCCCAAACGAACACAAGAATCAGCCCAACAATGGAGCAGGCGACACAAGTGAAGGCTTAATGCACAAAAGTCAAAGCTAAATGCACTAAAAATTGATCCGTCAGACAGTTGCAGCCTCTTTTTGTTAGTGGTGGAGCAAGAATTTATTCACAAATGCGTTTTTCATAGCATAAATATCAGTCCCATTGTAATTTGAGATTATTTAAATAAAAAATGAATGCCTTTTATTGATCGTGTCTTAGATATTGTGAGTTATCCGGCTGGCGTTATTAAAAATGTATATTAAAAGAGAGAGTCTCTTGAACGGCTCACTACCACACAGCAGGATTGGCCTGATTTTGAGACTTTACTGATAGAAAAATTGTTGCACTTATGACGGTTTTATTTTATAGTTTACTCCATGTTTTAGTTGTTGAATTGTAAAATATGAAACTATTCCCTTAATCATCTATATTTAAGGCTTTTCTGTAGGGCTGAAACAACGAATCGATTAATCAACAACTAATCTATAATTGAAATAGTTGCAACTATTTTAGTAATGGATTAATCGTTTTCTGCTTCACAGACTCAAATAAACAATAACAAAAAATATATGAAAATTTAGCAATTTTGATAAAAACCTACTTTGTTTTTATAGACAGGGTCTATATCTGCTTGTGTCTCATCCAATCAGAAAGCAGAATTAGCACTAAGAGCCTCCAACAAATATTTAGTTTGTTAGTTTATTCCATCAACACGTTCTCAAGTGGCGTCACTTTTGCTTTATGTGACCCTTTTTTGGTAACCCTTTATAATAATGGTACATGAGTTCATGCATGATTTTCATGAACTTATGCATGAATTAATGCATGATTTCATGACTTCTCAGGAACAAACATGATTACATGTTGGTTCATGGATGAATTCATCAATTAATTAAACGTCTAACTACCGTAATGAATGTACATGAAAATCTTAATGATTCATCATGATCATGAAGATCACATAAGAATACCATGAATCCACTGAAACAGCAAGAAATGACAATAAATGATCAACCAATCATGATCATGAGGATCATGCATGAACATCATGATTCATATGGCGGAAATCTACTTGCAAATGATGTCCCCTCATCTAAAGTGGTGCATTACCCTAAACCTTTTAACCTGTCATAGACGAAGCAAAGATTTCTAGATTGTTTCCTCAATTGGAACGTTTGTGTGGAAATAAAACCTTTATTACAAATTATTAAGTACAGCATAACCAAATAAGATCTCCAGAGCTGTCTTTTAACAGGTTAAAAAGTTTAGGATAATACACCATTTTAGTTGAGGGGGAACAATCATAATGAAATCATGAGGTATTAAGGATTAGCAAATGATACGTTCATGATTACCGTAAATTTGAGCCTGTAAATTTATACTTTATGTTCTTGATTGCAAGTAGATTTCCGCCATATGAGTCATGATGTTCATGCATGATCCACATGATCATAATTGGTTGATCATTTTATTGTCATTTCATTGCTGTTTCACTGAATTCATGGTATTCTTATGTGATCCTCATGATTATGATGAATTAAGATTTGCATGTACCTTCATTACAGTAGTTAGACATTTAATTCAGCAATTAATTCATCCATGAACCAACATGTAATCATGTTTGTTCCTGAGAAGCCATGATTTAGTAATGCATGAATGTTTCATGAAATCATGCATTAATTCATGCATAAGTTCATGAAAATCATGCATGAACTCATGTACCACTATTATAAAGTGTTACCCAGTAGATTAATCTATCGTTAGTTGCAGCCCTACTTTTCTGACTATTATCTCAACTAAAATTTGAACAGCTCTCTTGAATTACCGCTGCAAAATATTAAATAATTAGACTAATATATTGTACAATAGGGATCCAGCTCAGAAAGTAGTAGTTCACCTCTCACGTTTTACAAATTAAGTGTGATTACTTTTTGTTCTGAACATGCTGAACACAATCTGTAACCATTTAGGTAATTATTTCAAAGTATAAATAGGAAGCTAATTTAATTTCATTGTGTTGAAATATAGTTTTGGTTTCTCTAAATCTCCAGGGTGAACTCCACTGAACTCTATATGAATTACCGTGAGCTTTTACTGTTCAGTAGGCATGTAATTCAGAGTGATTTTATTGGTTGTATTGAGCTGATAGAAGAATTACCACAGAGCAGTACTTCCTGGTGAACATCAGGTTTGACAAAGCGCTGCCCCTCAACGGGTGATTTACGTCGGAATGTGTGGAATATTATATTATGCATTAATGAACCCGCCCTGCACATGCCAACCTGAGACGACTCCCAATGACTTCAAACTTCAGTTTTACTCCATGGTAATGAACACACTACCTTCATGGAAACCGATCCTGTCGTGGGCCTGTGTGACAAAGTGTTCCCTTGATGTGTGCACCACCTTGGGGAGGTCAAAGATCGTCACAGTGCATTGTGGGTAGGCGGATGTGCAGTGTTTGGCTAATGCGCCGCTGCAGCCTGGAGGGAACAAAAACACACAGTGAGGATTACTTACAGTGTAGTTATTGCACAATGAATACTGATTAGCTTCATCTTACACCCGAGGCCCTGCTGACAGAAAGTCACTTATACTAAAGAGGGTAAAGTAGCACCAGGATCAGTTCTGTAGAAAAGGCTTTGAAGTTGGCATCTGCACTAGTTTGTTTCGAGCTGAAGATTGTTTCACCTGTCATCTAAATAGGCAAGGCAAGGCAAGTTTATTTGTAGAGCACAATTCATACACAAGGCAATTCAAAGTGCTTCACAGTTGCATAAAATTACAAGAAAACAGATCAAATCAAACATTAAAACATCCAACATAAAAATTAATCAATTACAGTAAAAGGCAAGAGTGCAGATAAAATACTTTCAGTTTTTATATGCTCGGGTAAAAAGAGCTGTTTTCAGCCTAGATTTGAACATTGTCAGAGTTGAGGCCTGTCTCACATCCTCATGAAGACTGTTCCAGATTTTAGCTGCATGAAACTAAATCGCAGCTTCACCGTGTTTATTATTGACTCTGGGAACCACCAGGGGACCCCTCCCTGAAGTTCTCAGGGCTTGAGATGGTTCACGGCTCTAACATGTCAGAGATGTACTTTGGTGCTAAACCATGAAACGACTTGTACACAAGCAGAGCTGTTTTAAATGCTATTCTCTGAGTGACAGGAAGCCAGTGCAGAGACCGGAGCGCTGGACTAATGTGGTCGTATTTCCTGGTTCTTGTCAGGACTTGAGCAGTGGCGTTCTGGCTGTACTGCAGCTGTGAGCAGGCCATTCCAGAAGTCTAACCTGCTGGACAAATGCAAGTCTCTCTAAGTCTGGTTTCGACTCTATAGGCAGAGGAGCTCCTTAAGTGAGAGGCTGCTCTCACTCTCCTGCTCCACGAATAGACTCAGGAAATCGTTCTTGTCCAGAGTGATTAGGCTGTATAACAAATCTTTGGGTGGGAGGGGCTAAACGGAATGAATTTTATTCTAGTTTTTCATCGGTTATTTTTATGTGTGACTTATGAGTGATAAACTGAATTTCCTTCGGGATTAATAATAAAGTATATCATACCATACCTCTGATCTTGGCAATGTTTTTCAGATGGTAAAAAGCTGCTGATGTTATTCCTTTGATGTGGCTGTTTTAAGTTCAGGTCTGAGTCCCCCTTATTACCCCTATTTCTCGAGGTAATTGATAAAATGAAACTGTCCCATGTGAAGCAGCTTTAAATTACTTGTATGTGAACAGCCCAAATCCGATTCCCTTCCCATGTCCAACATTACCACACGACTGATATTGCTCCTGCTCATATTGTCAGCATAACACAACAGTGAAAGCTACCATACTACAAATAGTTATACAAAAACACATTTTCCATTACCCTACTACCGCCACAATTCATGCCACAACTTCTACTTACAACTTTGGCCTATATATACTTTCAAAAAATGCACGTAATTTTATGAACAATTTGTATATCAAAATGTTTGAAATCGCATCAAGACACCTTCTGCAACCGGTGCTTTTAAAATCCCTTCTAGTTACTTCTTTATTTGCCTGGCTCGATTTAATTGTGTAAGCTGTCTCTGGGAATTAGCCCCATCTAACATTTATGCTAATGCACATTTTTAATTGCAGTGGATTTTGAGTGGCACAAACCCACTCCATTCATAAATATTCACAGTTGCTTTCCAGGAGGTGCACAAATACACACGATCTCAGTTTGAATCCAATAAACCCGGCCATTAATCCGATTCCCAATGCAGTTTATAACCATTGTTTATATGCACAAACACTTGCTGCTTGCTGAAGGACTCCACGCTGTTCAGCTGAGGTCAAAGCTGTGGTTTGAGCTGGAAAAAAAGAAACACAGGAACATGCCACACACGCACGCTTTACGCACAGGTTCAGCTTAATATGAAAAATGACTCCTTCATCTTGATACTTTGGCACCTTATTATCACCGTTCATGCTTCATACACTCTAAATTTTAAAGAGACGATCAGAGGAAGTGACAGATAATAATAGCAGCGGAGTCTGTGGAGAGGGTTGGACTGATAGAGGAGCACTGAGGTGGAATTGAGGAGAATAAGCAAGTGTTGCACCTACAAGGCTATACTCAGAACATTATGTAGGAGTGAGATCCCAACAAACGTGTTCTGGAGTCGTTCATATTTCGGTCTTTTCTCAGATGTTAATCATCCGGACTAATGTGCATTATAGTCTAATTTGTAACACAAATCGTAAATCTATAACCAAACAGTCAATACTTACAAACAGGGCTGCACAATATTGAAAGCTAAGACCTACACAACTTAGCTAAATGGATCTGTTGGGTTTTCATCAAATTTTTGCCACATTTTCAGCGCTTTTTTGTCACATTTTGTTGCTACTTAGGCACTTTTTCAAGAAGCTTTTAGATTTGAGTAAAGCCAAACTGGAGAAAATATACTCAGTTCAGGTGGGGATTAAGAGGTTAACTAAAACTGAACTTTTACACATTTTCTTTCTGTTCATTGTTGGTTTTTGGCTGAGTTTGCAAGAGAGAAATGTGTCGATCTCAGTCAGGTGAAGGCTTTAATGATGTTGCGATATATTGCATCACATAATATCACGATACAATAATTTTTGCGATATATTGTGCAGCCTTACAAATACATAAACACCTAAAGCAGACTTTTTATTCCAAAATAATGCAGCCCTAAATTAGAGGGGGTTAGAGGATGCCAGCAATGTTATTCTTTTATCTGTAAAACATGGGTTATAGGCTATTATCTTTAAATGTTAAAATATAAAAGGTCACAGTATTTTTGCGCACATCAGCCATTAATGCATTTTAGAGCAAACCTCATGCTGTCTGCCTGTCCAAACAAAAATCACAATGTATCCACTAATTGGCCAGCACACAGTGAATGCATTTGCATGTCTAACTACAGTAACCTTTACTTTTAAGAAACGGTGTCTAATTCAGGTCAGGCTTGCCTAAACTCCCATTCACGAGCAGAAGTTGTGGGCAGCAGATGAGCAGCAGGTGACGCAACAGATGCTGTGGTTCGTGATGGGACAGCAGCTCGCGCGGTCGCACCCTTCACACCCCCGCTGGCCACGCGCGCAGTTTCGGAAACCCACTGCAGTGCATATCATAAACACGCGCGCACAGACGTGTATCTACAGTCTGTGCGCGCCTTCTGCGTCCGCAGTCCCGTGTGGCGGAAAGAGCGGACCGCGGGAGTTAAATGGCTTCACAGCGCCCCCCTGTGGTTAGCGCAGGTGTCACACTGCAGGTAACCAGACTTGAGAGACGTGAGGTTCAGAGCGGCAGATGAAAACCAAGGCAATTTCACCGTCTGATCTTTATCTGTGTTTGTTTCCATTGTATTTGAAGATGAGGCCCAGCGTTGTCCATTTTGAGCTTGTTCGCCCACGTTTGTGTGAAACCATTTTGGATGAAAGGGAGTGCACACAAGCTCTAACAAAAAAAAAAAAAGGCAAATAGTGCAGCGCCTTGATGTCTAGATCACACATTTTCTTTTTTCCAAGATGAAACTCTGACAAAGAAACATTTAGTCATTTAGTGAAATGTCAGATTCTCCATGTAGGATGTGTGTTTGGACATATGACTCTTCGAACACACACATCCTACACGACGATGACTGTGGCTGGGACATACTTTGTTTCTTCTGTGTGGCCCTCGTTTCTCCCATCAATCCAAAACATGCACACAGATTATGCCACTGCATAGCTAATGTTGAGACGGGACATCATGTGAATACCCTGAGTAGTCCTGACCATGAGCCTGTCTCAAGATCTGGAGATGGCTGCAACACAGCTCCTGACAGTTGCCCCAGCGGCACTGAAGGACGTGTTAAATCAATGGGGCAAATTTCCCTCAAGGAGCAACAATGTGTACCATAACCTCAACTTCAAAGCAAACAAAGACAGGAGTATAGCCTACAGGTAGACATTAGTGGAAATTTAACACAGATTTTCACATATGATCAACTGGACAGAGTTGATCGAGTTTGACGATGAAAATCTCTCTCTGCACAAACATTCTGATATGCAGTAGAAGTGATAAATAAAACTGGAATGAAACGAGAAAATAAAGTGCATCTTCTAAACAAGTTGTAGAAAAGACTGTTGGGGTGCAAATAAAAGTTTCAGTGACTCTAGCTGTGTCTAAAACGATCCCCATTATCCAGTGAGAAGCTGAGTTGAAGCAGCAGCTTTGACAGAACTGGCGGGATACATCCTCAGTGGGACCACTCAAGACCAACAACAGACACATGATTTTGAAAAGCTCTCCACACTGTTTGACCGCACAGTGTTGAGAAAACCGTTTCAAAGTGAGCGCAGAAAGTAGCCTCGACTAACTTTGCGAATAATTATGTTCGGGCTTATTGTGGACTTCTTCTTCTGCACACATGGACCGCAGCAACATATACATACTGCTTACACCCTTTATACAGTATCACAAAATCCCCAAGAAAGCAGTGGCATGATTTAAAGGAAAGGCCAAGAGGAGATGTGAATCAGATGTGATATTTTATCAAATTAAAGTACGTAGGGTGACCAGAGGACCGCCACACAAAGTAGTCAACGCAGACAAAGTTGTGCAATGGGATGGGACAAAGTGGGGAGGACTTGAGAATTTCAGGTTGCCAGGGAACTCTTTCAATTGTTGTTACTATTAAACAATGTTAAATATTGGCAGTGAACCCTGCTTCAAGGGAACTTTCAGAAATGTTTAAATGAAATCACTGCAACAACCAACCTGAAATGTTAGTCTGTGTTTTCCCTATACACACAGGGAAAACAGCAACAGGTCACAAAAGATTTTTATCCAGAGAGAATGTGGATATAATTCTCTTCTATAATCAGTTACTGGTTGCAGACAGTTAATTGCAGGTCGTTTTCCACAGTGCAATGAAGTATGGCACTCACTCATGAATGATGTTACTCCTTACTCTTTACAGTAAAAGACAGCAAGTGCAGTAGTAGGAGACTTTGGATGACTTTGTCGGAGTATTAAAGACTATTAGTCAGTCATGTTGCCATGTCTATCTTTGTGCATGTATGTGGTGCGTATGGCTGGACCAGCTGTCTCCTGATTAAGGCCCGTGCTATGGGTGTTTTAAAAATGTTAATGAGAGCGAACTCCGGGCCGTATGAAAATGAGACGTGACAAACAGCAGGGACTTACCTCCGAGGTCGCAGATGACCTTGAACGGTGAGAGGTCAAAGGCCGTGACCACGTCTCTGCCGCAGATGTTCCAAATAGAGTTCATTAACCGCATGAACTTGACCATTTCCTCGTCCGACCTGCCAATGCAACAGAAAGTCTGAGGTTTTCACTTATTTGAAGGTTTCCTGATCTGCATAAATGTGCATGTTCTTTTAATGGTTTTTAAATGTCTTAATGGTCTTGGTCCTTCTTATCTTTCAGAACTGATTTTACCATATGAGCCTTCGCGGTCCCTTCGCTCCTCTGGCAGGCGTCTCCTAGTTATTCCTAAAGTCAACAGAAAGACTCACGGCGAGGCGTCTTTCCAATACTATGGCCCTCGCCTCTGGAACGACCTGCCAGAGGAGCTCAGGACCGCAGAGAACGTTCATGTTTTTAAGAGCAGGCTCAAGACCCACCTTTTTAGTTTAGCTTTTAACTAATATTTACTTATATTAACCTTATTTACCGGTTTTAGTTCTATTATTTCTTTAGTTTCCCTCTCTTTATCCTGTGCTATTTCACGCACAGTTTTAGCTGTTTTTTAATGTATCTCTTATTAAATATTAATTTATTTTTTATGTGTGTGTATATATATATATATATATATATTTATAATTTTTATTGTATTTATTTATTTATTTTTTATGTTCTCCTAGTGGTTCCTCTGAGGGAGCCCTCTGCCCCAGGAGTGCTGGTTGGCTGCGGCTATGCGGGCGCTCTCCTGGGGGTGCCTGGATGGAGATAGGACATCTCTCCTACACCTACTCCGGGCCCCCTGAGTTGGCGCTCTGTGGCTGTGGCCGATGGGCTGCTCCTGGTGCAGACGGCTCCTTGGATGATGTTTCCTCTTTCGGTCTATCTGTACTCAGCCTTACATACTCAACTCTATGTCCATTTTTATTTAAGACTTTTAACTGCTGGCTGTCTGTACGTATGTGTGCCTGTGTGTCTGTGTGTCTGTGTGTGCGGGTGGGGTGGTGGGGTTGTAGTTTTTATGTATATTTACTGGTGGGGACGATTTTAATGATTTTTAAGCACTGTAAAGCACTTTGTGTTACATTTTGTATGAAAAGCGCTTTATAAATAAAGTTTGATTTGATTTGATTTGATTTGATAATGGACGGAGCGATTACAATATCAGGCGTCCCACAAGAATGTGGTTCTTGAAAGCCCTAGGACACGGTGGAGGAATTATGTTTTTGTGGTTGAGTTGGGAATGCCCCCCAAAAGAGCAGGAGGGAAGTCTGGGAGACCCTTCTACAGATCTTGAACACTGTTTATGCTAATAATGTATAGCCTAATGGGCACGTGAAGCAGAGCAATATCTCAACAGAGCAGTTATTATTATTAAAGAAATAAAACAGTGTAGTGTAAAAGGACATTTGGGTGGAAAAATACAAAAAGACACTAAGGCATTCTTGGCACAGGTATATCATTAGAAGTCTTTATTGTTCAGATGGTTCAGTGATGGTTCAGCATCTTTTTTCTTTGTGCCTTACCTGGGCGGGATAAACTCTCTCCTCCATGGCTCGACACAGGCATCTCGCATAAATTATGTTTTTTTGTTGTTGTTATTTATATTATTTGTTTTTTTGTCATGTTGTCGTGTCTTTTTTGTTATTGTTTATGTCCAATGTCATCTTTTATCATTCAGAAGTGCTCCGGCCCGAGTACATACACTATAAATATTGGTCCAAACATGTGTGAAGTGAACTGATCAGAGGGGAGAGACATGAAAAGACAGTGTGACCTCTGGGGCGTCTCCCAAAGTGACTCACTGTAAATGGCTGCAGCTCTGATACTTCCCGCTGTGACAAGAGGAGCTGATGTCTGGGCCTGACTGCATTCTGTCAACATTAATCTGCAATGGTTGTCAATAAAGAAAATCACATCTGGTTCTTATGCCGCAGCATTATTTTGAATGGTAAAAGCATGACAAGACAAGAACGAAAAGTCTAAGGGGATAAAAGCGACGGAAATAAGTTCAATGGTCAGTAAAACCCAATTAAAGTGAAATGTTTTTGAAAGGAAATTCTAAACAGAAAATTCACAAATATTGTCATTTTCTTCTTTTGGCTGGGACGGTGCATGTAAATGAACACGTAACACCTATAGCCATGTCTTCAGCGCCCCTCACTCGTACTCACAAACACAGTCTGATTCCTACTGGCCTACATGTTTTTAGAGGTAGGGAAAAATCTCTGCAAACACAAGGAGAGAATGGATCAAACCCGGAACCTTTTTGCAGGGAGGCAAAAGCGCTAAATCATAAAATATATGGCTATACGTTATTTCGACTGATGTTGTCATGTATTTGAACAATGTTACAACTTGTTGACATAATGAGAAGTGAGAGTTCATTTGCAAAAACAGTAAAAAGTTGAAAAAAAACAACTTCTGTTTGAGAATTTCTCTTTACACAGTGTTTCCGTTTGAGTGCGATAAAAATATTGCTCTTAATCAAATTCCCCCAACTGCAGTCTTACACGTGTCATCTGTAGTGACAAATATCCAAAACGATATTGAACAAAAATCAAAACAGAGAGAGCCTATCTGCTTTTGCAAATTAACTCTTCATTTAACCACGGGGACTGCGCTTTTGGAATCAGTTGCCTATAGAGACAGATTAGACAGGCTCAGTCTCTGCCTGTTTTTAAGTCACACATCTTTTGCATTTGCCTTTGAAAACATTTGATCTTATGTCTTACTGATTTTCTATGCATTTCTGCCTATATATTCTGTGTTTTGTGTACGTAATTTTTTTTATAGAGGTAATTACAGAGATATTGTAGGATAAACAGTAAAAGCCATATTCCCACACAGAATCCTTAGCTAACCTCCGCGTTCAATCATCTACAACCCCTTTACAGTTATCTGTCAAAAAACCTTTTTTGTTCAACAGCAGTGACTCATTCTTGGAGCATCTTTTGGCAGTCTTTGTCTCTCCAAATCATTCTCGAGTGCGGGATCTCAAGACTGAGGACTTAAATTTTTCAGGTGCAGTGCAAGGCGGGCTAAATGCTGAGGAGTAAACAGTGCTAGTGTGAGTCATCCTTTCGAGTCGTTCTTCCTGCCGCTCCGCGAGGTTGTTCCCCACTCGGATAATAAACCCGCAGTATTCACGAGGGAAATGAGCGCCGGTAAACAAGCCCTACTCCACATTAAATCAATTGAGCACAGGTGTTAAGTCTCCTCATTCTCAATCAATTAAAGCTGAATTGCAAATCAATTTCGGGGAGAGAGAGTGCGCGTGTGTTAACGGTGCGGATGTGCCGAATTGTGAGCTGAAACGATTCATAAGTCAAAGAGAACAAAAAAAAAGTTTGTTAATGTAATATCGGAATAATATCAATGTGACATTTTCTAGTAAAACAAAAATGTAGGAGGTAAATTAATAATGTTGTAGCGACGGTGAGTGTCTTAATGCTTTACTGTGATCATTATTGGCAGAGTAGGCTCAGGATTTTTGGAGGACAAGAAGACATGGGGTTAGATGCAGTGACCTCTGAGGACACTATCGCCATTACTCACAGAGGGATAAGTTACCAGGAACACAGTTCAACATGAATCTGCGGTGTCCTTCATCGTACCCCTTCCCCGCTCTTGTATGTACTTAATATATTGCTTTTACATCTGACATCACGTTAAGGACAAGACGAGAGGACATTTTTCGCGCCTCATTTCCCTCTTGTTCGGGCCTTGACAGATTTTTAGTCCCGCGAGGATCGACAGCGCGCCACAGTACGTTGCCTCGGGCTGGCAGCGATCAAAACCTATTAGCAAATAACGTGTGAAACGCCTCCGGCCATGTGACCTCTAAAAAGTGCTGACCGGCCAATCGGTGAAGCAGAAAGTGTGCGCACTAGTTACTAAAAACAAAAAAGACCTCAAGGACAATGGAGTGTGTGCAAGTGTATATTGGCTGTCTTCTTTTAACATCGCTGCGTCACATCTCTTGTCTCCTAATGAATCCCAGCGTGTCATTTTGGGGGAAAGGGAACGAAAAACAGTGACAGACTGTCTTGTGTGTGCCTGTGTCTTCAAAGTCTTACCTGTACAAAGCTTGAAACAGATCCTTAGAGTTGACACCAAAAGCCTTTTCATACTGGTTTTTCCCGTCTCTGAAAGTTGAAGAAAAATTTGATGTTAGATTTACAAAATGTCTAACCTTGTACATTGAAGCTGCATGACAAATACAATTCAGTTCACAGTGCATTATCCAGGGGCATTAAAGTGGACATGAACCGGCTTTTTCCCTTTTCACCCTGTTTTTTTAGGGACGGTCAGCAGCATTGATACTGTATATTGTATAATTTAAATTGAGGCTTATGTGTGTGTAGAAAAGACACCTGATGAGTAATGTGTTGCTTAGAGTGCCCTCCGGTGGCAGCGGGGGGAATTACAAATAAGTGTGTCATAATAGTTTGAAGGCAGAATGGCTCAGAACAGGTGTAGTGAAAGCTTTAGGAACTTTACAAATGAAGATCACATGAGCAAAGAAGTTATTTACCACTGAACTTCGCCGCTTGCCACTCTTCCAGACAGTCCCAGATGTAAAAACTAAATATTTTGCAAGCGGTGAAATCATTTACAGATTTACACCTGCAGGCTACAAATCTGTCCTCTTCCAGCCCAAAGTAAGTGTGTCTCTGTTCTTTCTTATCCCTGTGTGGCGTTATTAACCTTGGCCTGTTTTGAAGTACACTTTATTTGCTTCCTGTTTTAGCTCGTCGAGTTTGTCAAGCCCTTGCATCATGTTTGTCCCAATTAAACAAAGGAAATGTCTGGAGTGTGTCAGTCACATGGGGCAACGCAATTAAACACACAGGGGATACACCAAAGAGGTTCAAAGCTAACTGTGTTTTCATAAGAAACATTTTGTGCTCCACTGAACTGTATGAATTTAGATTTTAAGCAAGAATGAGGGTAAACAAACAGGGCCTCAGACCTCACGTGTCATCCATAAATGAATATCCTATCAATATCAGTATCAATAAATAGATATCCAAACAAACTGCTGTACTGACCTGATGGCGTCAGTGAGGTAGTGCCAGCACAGATAGATTGTTTTGGAGCTGTACTGAATGGAGTGATACAGGGACACAGGACTGGAGCGTGTCAGGTAAACACTGGCCTCTTCAGAATTCCTGTACAACACTGAATAACACATACAATAGTGTTTTAGTTTATTTGCTCAAAAGGAATGGGCTGAAGCAAAAGCTTATAAGCGCCCACCCCGAAATCATTACAATAAAAGATGAACATATCACAATAGTACAGGGAACATTGAATCCCAGACAATAGACATGTTTAAACAATTTCCCCCTGAACTTCTTTGAAAACCGTATTTGAAACATTTCGAAACTTTGATCACAACCTATATGCCTACACAGTATAGTCATTTATTTATTTCCACTTATGATAAAACATTTTAGCTGTGTTGAGTGTGTTACGGCATTTATTTGAAGGTCAACATAATGTAGTCTGTGTCCTTACAGGTGTACCCGTAGATTCAAGCATCGCTCCCAAGGCTGCGAGAAACCAGGGTGCTGAAGGTGCTGCAGCAACCTCTGGTGGATAGTTTATGCATTACAGTCAATATTAAGAAAAAAGGGAATAAGCGCAGAAAAAAGCGTTTTGGGGGTTTGTTCCTGACTGATCCCGATTTTTTCTTTTTTCTTTTTTTTTTTTTTACAATCAACGGTCATTTTTTACTATGACCTGCAACTCACTGAAAATGTTTTAGCGATCCTGTTTTGGGTCCTGATCCACCAGTTGATATAAATATAACCGACCACAAAATGCACAGTAATTTATGTGTTTATTTGATATGGACAAGATACATTGTTTTCAGTGTTATAGCAAAACTGCAAATTTGCAACACGTGTCCATAGGAGACACAATTAACATATCAGGCCAGACAGCTTTTATAATGTCTTGTTGGCGTCTATAGTTTCAGAGCAGCATTTATGTACTTTCTAACAGTGTTGTTGAGGATACTTGAATATTTATAATCCACTGTGAGACAAGGGGGCTGTATTCTTCCATTTCACCGAGTCAGAGGGAGCATCTCACTGAGTGTAGTGAGCTGTGGAACTTCAAAGAGAGCTATTTGGGGAGAGTGCTTTAAATACTATAAATATTAAAGTTTAGCTTGGAGCATCTCAAAATGTGGACAGAATGTTTTTTTCCTACACGAGCTGTATAGGACAAGTTTATCAACATGTACTGTATATGTGCATCCTATATAAAGGTACTGTGGTGCCAGTGCAGGAGAACATGAGTGTGCTACTGACCCTGTCCATTCTCCTGGTGTGTCTCGAGCAGCTGCAGACCGGCACAGGCCGCCAGCAGCCTCTCCATGCCGTCCAGACTCGCTCCCACTGCTGCAGAGAGCTCTTCTGCAGACAGGGGGCGCTGTGCCTCTTGTATCGCGTCAAACACTCCCAACTCACAGGAGGTGAACACAGTCTGAGGTAGAGAGGGGGCACAGAGGACACACTGTTTAAGTAGGCTCTTTTGGAGGAGAAAGATGTGTGGATGCAGTGGATGTATTTTTATATTGTTTTAAATCGATCAGAACAGGAGTCAGATTTAGAGAAAATGTTGTATGCCGAACGTAACCAGTGTTCCTGTAATGCATTGTGAGCTTAGATCAGGGGTCACCAACCTCTTTAGAGCCGAGGCGACTTCAACAGCATTAAGTTGTTTAAGGCCTAAAAGGTAAAAAATAATATCCCCAAGACTTAAAGTTAAACGGTTTAATTATACACTGTTATATTATGTTATATGACAAATGTATGCATTTATTAACCCCCGCCATCAACCAAGTGCATTTCTCTAGTTCAGCTTACAGGCTATAGGCTAGTGTAATGCCTCATTTGAAAGCTAAGACCTACAAAACGGAAGTTTTCTGGTGGAGAACCATGGCCTCAGATTTGGAGGTGCTGATCCTCATCCCGTCCGCTTCACACTCGGCTGCAAACCGTCCCAGTGCAGCTGAAGTTCCTGATTTGATGAAGCCAAAAGAACAACATCGTCTGCAAACAGTAGAGATGAGATTCTGAGGTTCCCAAACCGGACACCCTCCAGCCCCTGGCTGCGCCTATAAATTCTGCCCATAAAGGTAATGAACAGAACCGGTGACAAAGGGCAGCCCTGGCGAAGCCCAACACGCACCGGGAACAGGTCTGACTTACTGCCGGCAATGCGAACCAAGCTCCTGCTGAGGTCATACAGGGAACGGACAGCCCTTAGCGAAGGGCCCCGGACCCCATACTCCCAGAGCACCCCCCACGGGGCACCACGAGGGACACGGTCGAACGCTTTCTCCAGATCCACAAAACACATGTGGACTGGTTGGGCGAACTCCCACAAACCCTCGAGCCCGCTTGGCCTGCCGGTACCTCTCAGCTGCCTCCGGAGTCCCACAAGCCAACAAGGAATCCTTCTTCAGCTTGACGGCATCCCTTACTTCCAGGCACCAGAGCCCTTACGGCAACAACTACGAGCAGCCGCATCGACAATGGAGGAGGAGAACATGGTCCACTCGGACTCCATGTTCCCAATCTCCCTCGGAATCTGGGTGAAGCTCTTCCGGAGGTGGGAGTTAAAGACCCTACTGACAGAGGGATCCACCAGACGTTCCCAACAGACCCTCACAACACGTTTGGGCCTGCCAGGTCTGACCGGCTTCTTCCCCTTCCAGCGGATCCAGCTCACCACCAGGTGGTGATTGGTTGACAGCTCAGCCCCTCTCTTCACCCGAGTGTCCGAGACACATGGCCGGACACAACTACACAACTACAAAGTCGATCATCGACCTCCTGCCTAGGGTGTCCTGGTGCCACGTGCACTTATGGACATCCTTGTGCTCGAACATGGTGTTTGTTATGCACAAACTGTGACTAGCACAGAAGTCCAATAACAAAACATCACTCGGGTTCCGATCGGGGAGGCCGTTCTTCTCCATCACCCCCACCCAGGTCTCACTGTCGTTAGCCACGTGGGCGTTGAATTCCCCCCAGCCAGAGCACAATCTAGTACCCTTCCCAGGGACTCCAAGAAGGCCGGGTACTCTGCACCGATGTTGGGCCCGTAGGCCGAGACAACGGTGAGAGACCTGTCCCCGACTCGAAGGCGTAGGGACGCGACCCTCTCGTTCACCGGGGTGAACTCCAACACGTGACGGCTGAGCTGGGGGGCTATAAGCAAACCCACCCCAGCCCGCCGCCTCTCCCAGTGGACAAATGGTCTATGGTTGTCCATTTTTTCACACCATAAAATATTTGACCTTCCAAGTGCCACCATGTCTGGATCAAAATTGGACAAAAACGGGTCCAAAATTTATTTCTATGGACCACCACACATATAACAAATGCCTCCCTGATTAACAATGACAGACCATTGCAATCATTATTATGTAAAACTAATAAGTGTGTATGAGTGAATTAAGCGTGTTTTTTTGCCCGTCACACCCACCCATATTTCACAATTTTCTCATTCCTTTAATCTTCACCAGCTGGGTCATAGGCTATCGCTTTTGACAGGAAAACAGAAGCGCTAGGGCCAGGAAGTATCTCCTCCAGACGGGAAAAGTGCAGAGACTTGCGTACATCTGACTTTAACTTTACAGGGAGTGGGACATCTCCAGCTCTTCTTTATGGAAATGTTGACAAAAGGCAGCCAAATGAGATTTAACTGGTTAGGTCCTCATCCAAATCCATTCTTTGATTGCCCATAACAAAACATAGCATAGCTGGTCATTGGGTGCATATTTGTATTGGTGAAAACCCGGGACAACTGGGGCAGAGCTTGAGTAAATGGGACAAATCAATGGTTTGGTAGAAATCCATGGGGACATTGGACACAGGGTTCAAACTGGGACATTCCCGATAAAAACTGGGACGTTTGGTCAATTTACTTTTGTGCTCTGTGCATTTATAAAGCCTCTTCATTGATTTTGAACTAGCAGGAAAGCTGCTGTTTACATTAGGCTACTGTGACAGTATTGCTTGCAAAGTTACGAATGAAAATGAACTTGTTTCTTTAGGTTCCTTTTTTTATAAATGAACCTGCTTTAAATGAAAAAACAAAATAAATAAATATTAATAATAATAATATTGTCTGAACATCTTACCTTAGACACGAGGAAGCCTTCCATGTACTGCAGTATTTTCCTGGGATATGTAGTATCTACAGCCACTGCCCCATCATGTCCTCCGCTCTGCACCTCAGACATGACCCCCTCGTCCTGCACCAGAATCCCAAGTGGATGCTCCCTGTGTGCGTCGTTCCAACAGGTGTATTTATGAATGACCAAAGAGAAGCACAGTGAAGCCAAGTGCCCAGTAACCACCCTTTTGAAAACAGTGAGAGTAGCAGTGGGCTAAGAAGATTACAGCCAGATAACCCAGATTAGGATTGGGGCTCAGACGCCGCCACACAATGAAACAATATGGCAACACACTGCAGCCTTGTTCATCATCAGTCACACTTGATTGGAGACTTTGGGGCAGTGCTTTCCCAGAACAAGACTGAAAGTGTGACCCTAAAATGAGATTGTCTCAGCGGATGACTAACAGTGTAAAAACACTTATGTTATTGGCCTTGGCCATAAAGGCAATAATGTTCTGAGCACCACTGCCATAGTAACTTGCTAAAAGAGTTTTATTTGAAAAAATGAAATAAATGAAAAAGGAAGAAAAATAGGTCGCATTTTTTTGTGTTTGTAATTGTCAGATCTATGTATGTGCAGTTTTTAACACTGCCTTTGGGAACACTTGGGAAGAGGCCAAATCCAGGAAGGTTTTTCATAACATTCTGCCACTTTGCTCACTCTAAAATTGAAGTATATTCTTCAACATGGGTTTTGAGTTTTTCCTCGCCGTGTCGGTGAGTTTAAGGAGGCTCATCACCACCTGCCGCCGACGCCTATTTGGACCTTACAGTATGTTTGCCTAGATACTTAATTTACTTGAACTTTATTGCCTTGTTGAATGTTTTGTTTCATTGCTTTGATGTTTGGTACAGCCTGTGAGGCAACTCCCGTTGTGTATAAAGTGTGTGGTGAGGGGTTTTACAGCCTTGAAACATATATAATAATTGTAAAAAAAATAAAGCTGTCTACTTTCGTTTATTGCGTGGTATTTTTAGAACGTAACCCCCGCGATAAACGAGGGACCACTGTATACCGATTCTCCGCCCTGAAGCCAAGGAATTTGTGGGAGGGCCAACTGAGCTCTTTCCAGTGCAAAAAAACGGGATATCGAAAACACCATATCTAATAGTTTTTAGCCAATAGTTTTCGATTATATATTTATGATATTGTGTTTATGATATGGTGTTATATTTTTTTTTCAGCATAGGACTTTAATTTCTTTTTTTTTTTCTTTAGGGGCTCCGCAGATTACTGTTTTGCACACTTTTGACGTTTTCTCATTGGGCTAATGAATGAGAAACCAGAAATGGTTTTGACTTCAGACTGTTGGAACCATTTCAGATGACTGCCTCATGAAGCTCATTGAGATAATGCAAAGAATAAATGGCATCTAAAATATAAAACCCTCACCCTTTGAGATGGGGTGAGCAGCTGTTACCCGGGAGAAGCTCGGAGTAGAGTTGCTGCTCCTTCACGTCGAAAAGAGCCAGCTGAGGTGGCCAGGGTATTTGTTCCTGATGCCTCCTGGCCGTCTCCCTCGGGAGGTGTTCCAGGCATGTTCAATTGGGAGGAGGCCTCGCGGAAGACCCAGGACACGCTGGTGGGACTATGTCTCCGAGCTGGCCTGGTGTCGCATCGGGGTCCCCCCAGAACAGCTGGAGGTGTGTGTGGATCGGGAAGTCTGGGCATCTCTGCTGAGACTGCTGCCCCCGCGACCCGGCCCCGGATAAAGCGGAAGAAAATGGATGGATAAAATATAAAACATATTTTGAGTTATTTAACACTTTCTTGTTTTCTGCATAATCCCATGTGTTCATTCATAGTTTAAAGGAACAGGCCACCGTTTTTCCATACAAAGATATGTTCTTACCTGAGCTTGGACAAGTTTATACATATTTATACACCTGTCTGGTCTTTGTACGTGTCCGTGGGAGAGCGTGGTAGCTTCCAACTTCACCCCCGTTTGGAGCTATAGGAATATGCTTGGAGAGGCCAAATGCTAACAACATCTTTGGTCGTTTTGCATGACTGAGCGCACGCACAAAGACCAGACAGTTACGGATCAACTCGTCTAAGCTCAGGTAAGAACATAATATCTCAGTATGGAAAATGGTGGCCTGTTCCTTTAATGCCTTCAGTGAGAATCACACAATGTAAATAATGTCCAAAGTAAAGAAAAGCCAAACCATAAAAAGTGTTTTCAAACTTTTGACTGGTACAGTACTTCGTTGTGGCTAGTAAACACAAAGTAACTTGTAACTTTTGAAAATGATCATCAACAAGGCCAGTGAGAAGAGTAACAAAAGGAAAATTAAAAAAGATTTCCGTGGGTTTCATGGTTTGTTATCAAAGGAAACGGGTATAGGGCATTTACTCAATTACTGCATTTTAAAGCTCCTAGTATTAAAAAAAAGCATCAGCATGACCCTGTTGACCCAAAAGAATCAGGTCTTACAGCCAGGAAGAAAACATACATTTAAGATTTGTAAGGGTTCATTTTCCAGAACAAGTTTTATTTCACAGACTTCTTTGCAGATGCTGAACATGCAACAACCAACTAAAAAGCAAAGTCCTTCAACAAAATTTTCCTTTTTTTCCTAACAGCTAAAACTTAAAAGCTTTTTTAGTCGTAAAAGAAAGGTACATTGGTTATTTCTGTCGCCTACACACAAGTCCTTTACACCTTATTGGGTTTCAAGTACATGGCTGTTACACTTTAATACCGTAAATGGACTTGTTCAAAACACAGGGTTTCTACAGGCGGCAGCAAGTCAAATGTTTTTTTTTCAAAAAGCAAAAACTTTTGTCTTTTGTAAGATTTGTTAACATTAATTCAAACAGAGGATTGAAGGGAAATGTTGATATTCCAAACCAAATTGGGCACATTTTTGACAAATGCACGCAGTAAAAATGTCATTGAGCAGGTTCGGTCTCAAAGAAAAATATTTTCTTTAAAATTTGGATCTAATGCTTGTTTGAATTTGATTGATTGATTGATGCTTTTAATTACTTTTAAGGCCTGGCAAACACCCTGCACACATTTCTTTTATATTGTTATTTTATTGAACATTGAAATTAAAGACCCTAAACTGCATGTTAAGATCATAATGTACACGTTAGTCATCCAGGATCGACTTCTCTTTTTGCCCTAACAAATACCAAATTTAGGGAACTGTTACAGAACAGAAAACGCAAAATGTCACTTGTGAGCAGCTTCAATCTAAAGCAAGATACAGAGAAATATCCGAAACTAAAAGTAAATATAAAACATCCACAAGTCCAAATAAAACATTATCCACTGAATTCAACATCAATGGCATCTCTTTGTTCATCTCTTTTTTGACATTCAAGCGTTTTGTGTAACACGTTTTTGAAAGCACCGTTATATTTCATTTTCACATACACAGAAGCGACACGTGACTTGTTCCTGGACTGTCGGACAGAAATAATTTCAATAAATATTTCAGGACTGCATGGCACATGACAAGTCACTGGCAACAAGTTTAAAAACTCATGTTGGATGTAAAAAGTGGTGCTACCCATTAGCTTTAAAACACCCAGTGAAGTCTTTACATTCCACACAATGTTTATAACACGTTGCCAGTCACTGCTCACCAGTAACTCGCTGTTCGCCACAGAATCTTAACAGGTTTATTGATTTGTGCGAAAGAGTAATACCCCACCGTAGGACAATAATGCAAGAGGAAGTCAGCGGATACTGGACAGTGTAGTCTGAATTCACATGTCGCTTCTGTACATACTGTATAACCCATACTGTCAGTCTCTATCTTCTCCTTGAATGGCTCTTGTCCCTGCTGTTGCTGTGTCTCCTGTAATGTCGGCTGTAGGAAGGGCTCCGAGACCTGCTCCTGCTGCATCCGTGACGGCCGCGCCTGTAGCTCCTCCCACCGCCACTGCTGCTTCTGCTCCTGTCCCGACTTGAGCTGCTGCAGCTGCTATGGCTCCTTCCCCTCTGCCGGCTGTGGCCGCTACGCATCCTCCTGCTACTGCCATGGCGACTGGAGCTTTTCCTCTTGCTGCCGTGGCCACTCAAACCTCTCCTCCTGCCTCCGTGTCGACTGGAGCTTCTCCTCTGGCGGCTAAGGCTCTGTCTCCTCCCATCTCGATTATAGGGACTGCTTCCTCTGTGTGGAGGCGCTCTAACTTTTGCTTTTTCTTTGCTATATCTACCCCTCACTGTATCATCTTTATTACTTTCTCTGCTTTTGTCTTCCTGGACTTTCTTAACCTCAACATTTTGCACCACCCCTGATGTCTCTGCCTTTACCCCATTAACTCTGCTCAGGACACCCATTATGAGTTCGTCAGCTCCGCCCACCTCCTCTTCAGCATGTTCTTGAGCGCCTGGAGATTTTTTATCACTGCTTTTCTTGAGCAGATTGCAGAGCAGTTTGTCCCTGAGCTCCTTCTCTCTGCGCTGAAGCTCTAGCGCTCGTCCCTTCTCCACCTCCACGCGGCGAAGCTCCTGTTCCTGGCGCAGTCTGCAGGCCTCCAGCTGCTTAAGTCGAGCCAACTCCTCCTTCTGCCGGGCCTCGTCCTGCCGCCGCTGCTCCTCACGCACCGCTCGCTCCTTCTCAAGCTGCTGCTGCTTCTGGGCCTTTGCGAAGGGCGAGAAACAAAACTGTACGTTATAGAGATGCACAATATAAGAATATAATCACTAATCTATAAAGCTGTACTTCAGTACTTTTACTTGGTAAAATCCAATCCAATGGCTCTCGTGGTGGTTTCTATTTTAACAAATCCATCTAAAAGCTCCGTACAAAGCAAGATAATCATAACAACACATGATCACAGCGTCATTTGCCACCGTTCTTCATCACCCCTTTGATAATCAATCACCCAACAATTAAGACAGCTTTAGTGATTTGCATAATTGCCCACAAATTACAGCGCCACCTGTTTACAGCGCCACCTGCCCAGACTAAATCATTTTTCTAACGTGGCACCCCTTCATTGTTGGACAGGATACGGTCTGTTGTCTCTTTTCCAGCGCTGCCCATGTTTTTTTAACGCCTTCATGAGTTTGAGCTTGATTTATGCCGTACCTTTGCTCTTGCCAGCAGTTCTGCGATCAGCCTGATGGACTCCAGGTTTCTCTGGGCGAGCAGAAGTCTCCTCTCCTCCATCGCGATCTTCATCTGTAGTTTCTTCTGTTCTTCTACCTGTTGTTTTTTCACCTTTTTCATGTTCTTGCGCTCCTCTCTTTCCTTCAGTTTTTGCTCTCGTTTACGGAGCCTCTCCTCCTTCCTCCTCTCTTTCTCCTCTTCCTCCTGCTCTTTCTGCTTCCTAAAAAGTGGACATTAACTATTAAAACTTATCCAAACTGTGCTGAATTTTGATGGGTGGTCATCAATCATGTGTGACATGTGTCAATAACATACACACCACTATGGCACAAACCCTTAAATTATATCTTATTTGGCAAAAATCTGGCTTTTATTCTTTTGTGAACACGCATTTTGCTCCATGTTCTAACTTTGTGGGTTGCTAGTTGGACTTGAATAAGAGATTGTGTAATCACAATGCTCCCAATTCCCAATCGTGTTAAAAGAAAGAAAACCAATGAAGATTTTAAAATACAAAATACATCCCTTACATTTAGTATGTTAAGTATTCCGAGGAGTAGTAGTAGTAGTGACCCAGCTGGTTAAAAGAGATGTGCCATGTTTTTTTATTATCCCTATACAATTTTTTCAAAGCGTACTGTACCTTTCCTCCTCTTTCTTTCGCTCCTCCTCTTCTTTCTCTCTGCGTTTCTGCTCCTCTCTTTGTTTCTCCAGCTCTTGCAGCTTCTGTCTCTCCAGGTTTCTCTTTTTTATTGCGCCATCACTCAGGTGCTTGCTGGTGTCAAAGGTCACCTAGAATAAGAGTGGAAAAAAATACAATTTGATTTTAGGCAAGGCTGTGGTTTTTGTTGTAAGGCAAGGCAACTATATTTATGCCGCGCATTACGTACACAAGGCAACTCAATACGCCTTGCACTCAATAGCAGTCCCTGAGTGAAGATTTCAGCTTGTACTGATAATGTAAATGTAAATAAAACACAATTACATTTAATTGGTAGCACTTCATTATAGAGATCCATAGTGTGCTACAGCATTGTTTTCAGTTATTGCAACTTTAGAAAAACAATAGCTTCAAAAGCCGTTTTAAAAGAATGGTCCTAAATCATGGGATATAATGTAGAGAACAATAATCTCCCAGGTTAAGTGTATTGAAACATTGTATTAGCTTGTGGTTGTTCAGGAATGGGATTTTAAATTATGTATTTGTTATGTAATGATGTTTTGTAATATTTCAAATGTAGCATTTTCATGAACCCCGGGAAGAATAGTCTTTACTATGGTAAAGACTAAGGGGGATCCATTAATAAACAAATATTTTAATTTGTAGATTACAAGTGCTGCAATGATACACAAAACTACTGCGAAACTATAGTGTGTCAAACCCACTGCATAACAACGTTATTCCACAATCATTTTATTTACCTATTCTAGTTAATCCCTCCCTTTTTTGCAGTAAACATGACAGATTTTCACTATCACATTCTATTTTCTATAGTCCATGTTTCAGTATTTGATAAAGGTTCTATTGAAAACATTTTTATCATTATTTTAACATAATACAAATGTTGTTTACTACTACTTTACTACTACTAATGTATAAATTATAAACATTTAGTGCTTGAGGTTAGAGCACAGGTTTGTCTTCAATTACTTTAGTCAGATAAGATGTATGGATTAGAAGGCCCTCCCTCTGTTTTTATCTTAATTAATTCCCATTACACCAAGAGCTCCTAAACCTGCTGTGCCAGTCTCAAAGCTAAACGCAGCACAACAGAGCTCACACGCATAAGAAATAATAAACGTCTATGTAAATTGCTGATGACAACAAGTCATAATACGATGAAAACATCGGTCATAAAAAGAATGTACATAAAACGTGCAGCACCTTAATGTTGCAGGCCACAGCTTTTCCATCTTCTCCCTTCAACATCAGTTTCATGCTCCGTAGTGTGTCCATAGCTTTAGTGAAACCGCCGTACTCCACAAACTGGACATAGGCCTCAAAGTTAAGGTGCCCACCAAAACTAAATGTACTGAAGTTTTTATCCAGCATCTCTTCTCTGTATGGGTCCAACATGGGGATGTCGACTTTTCTGATCTACAACACAGATCATGTCATTCAATCACATTTGTTGCTTTGGCAAAGGTAAAAGTTTGTGTGTGGATTACCTTTCCAAATGTCTCAAATACTACTATAAGAACCTCCTCAGAGGGTCTATCTGGAAACTGGCTGTCCTTCTGACTGAACCAGCGACACGGCAGCCCTTCCAGGTGAATGGTATCAGGCCTTTCTCCGGGCAACGTCTCATTCATGTCTTTCGCGTCACGGAAAAACGAGTCCCAGTCGTGACGTGTGGGACAGTCCACTTTGTTTTCCACAGCTCGGACCTAGAAACACAACATCAACATCAGATGGCGCCGCCTAATCTATCACACTCATAGATGTGATTTCTTATTCTGTTTCTGTTGTGCACTTGTGCAAGACGGGTCGCCCTCCAGTGTCTGATATTTGTTAGTGCAGATCAGTGTTAATTTTGACAACATATTTTAATTTAGTTTTAGTCTTAGTCTTTTGACAAAAATGTAATTCAATTTTAGTCGAGATTTAGTCGACTAAAATTGCAAGTCAATTTAGTCGACTAAATTTAAGACAAATTTAGTCGACTTTGTATTAATAATATTCATTATAATCATATTTAATCGAGGTCCTCTGCTTCATGGAGCTGCTCCCACATGAACAAAGCTCAGAGCTGTTCCTTTGGCAGTGAATTTACATGATATGAGGCTCTTTCAGACGATCAATAGAAGTTTGGATGATATTAGTCTCTCCTTTCCATTTTTATTTAGTCTTATTTTAGTCGCATGAAAAACTTTTAATTTAGTTTTATTCCAATTTCAGTCCTCAGAAATATCACTTTGACTAAAATTAAGACTCAATTTTTGGCAACGAAATTAACACTGGTGCAGATGCAGATATAAAAACAGATACAAATTCGCTGATAAATTCTGCGTGGCGTGTTAACATGTATGTGCCTAATAGTGTTCAACATGCACTGCTCCCACTCAAACATTCATTTTTTGACCCGAGAAGACTATGTAACAGCTGATTTAAAAGCCAAGGCTTTCTTTCCTAATTTTTGTTGTAACATGTTTGTCATTTGCATCATGTTTTCGTCACATTTTTGTCACATTTTCATTTAACAACAAACGTGACAAAAATGTGGCAAAAACCTTACAAACAGTAAAAAAAAAAAAAAAAAAACTACTATAACTTCACAACAAAAACAAGGCAAAATGAGCTGTTACATTGGCCTATAGAGTGTAAACTCTCAGGCCAAGAAGCTTTTAGACTGGGCTAAAGCCAAACTGGAGAAACTATGCTCTGTTACGGCGGGGGTCAAGGGGTTAAAAAGTTTGCCTAAAGTAAATAATTTCCATGGACTTTCTATTGTCTTGCCAGTTGTAAAGGGAACAAAAATAAAGAAAATCTAACCCAAGACAATCCAATGACACACAACTCCACCGAATATTCAATGAAATATTCACGAAAATGTAAAGCGACGTTGGAAAAGTGCTGTATCATAGTAAATGTATTATAATTATCTTTGCGGGGATTCTTCTGAAATTAAAAGTTGCACTAAAACTCATAAATGCTTAGTTCTATCATGTACTGAACTTCTGGCTTCATAAAGCTAATCCTCACCTTCAAAACATCAGTAAATCCACTCAGTTTGATGGTCTTCCCGTCCAGGCGAGTCAACAGGTTCTTCACCACTGTTTTGTTCTCCACCTCGCCCTCAAACCGTATATAGTCCATGGTGCTTTTGGAGATCCTCAGGACTGAAAACTGCTCCGGGGCGACCATGGACTTCACCCTCTCCATCACCTCCCAATTGGAGATGCTCTTCCCCGGCAGCTTGAGTTGAGGCAGAGCGACACTGACCGTCATCTTGGCGATAGGTTTGAGGTACAGGTTGTAGTCAGCGGACAGGCACACGGCCTCTGAAGTGTCGTGGACTATTGTGGTGGTCATTGTTGACGAAGCGAGCGGCTTTCGGACAGAAAAGTAAGGAGAGCAAAGTTAGCCAGTTTTCACCAGTCACAGCGCGAACAACAAATATAAATCCTAGACAGCTTTTTCAACTTTCTTTGTCCCTCTTGTAACCTGCATCGTGGTTGTTTACTCATGTTGCGAGGTGATGTTAGCTCCAACCTAGGCGAACAAGGCTGGATTTGTGGTTTGGTAAAGCATGACCTCACGCCAAATTAGTAAAATCTCAACAATACAAATGTATGCCTCGTTTAAAATCTATCTACTTCACTAACCAAATCATCAAAATATCTTACTTCGACAAAAAAAATACTCCCAAAAGCGAGAAAGCTAGCTCGGAGGCTAGCCCGTCGCAGCCTGTACGTTCAGTGAGACTCAATGAAGCGTTGAAATGTACGCACCTCGTAATGAAATAAAACACACACTTGAATCGCACTCACTTCGCGTTGAAATTCTCTAAATAATTCCTTAATATCAATATACGCGGGGGTTGTCTGGCTTTAGTTGTTAAAGGCAAAACATCGCGACTACAGCGACTTCCGTGTTCAAGGAAGTGCACTTTGACCTTAAAACCAAAGGGATTTGTAAACAGCGACATCGTGTGGAAGTAAAGCAGGCCTGCTTCCTGCCTTCATTACAAAACATATATGAAGCTTTGCTGATCTATCTATCTATCTATCTATCTATCTATCTATCTATCTATCTATCTATCTATCTATCTATCTATCTATCTATCTATCTATTTTTATTATAATTATTAATTATTATTAATCTATCATAAATTCATTATTATTTTATATTACCGTAATTATTTATTTTTCCGTTCATTTATTTATTTATTACATTTTACATTTAAAGTCAAGATACTGGATGTATGCATTAAAAAAAAACAATACATACGTACAAAACAAGAAATGGGGTCAATTGCCTCCCAAGAATAAAACATGATGGTGAGCATGAATGTTCAATTAATAGCTTAATCAACAGCTCTACTTCATTGTTGACCACATAAAATTGACCACACTTGTTAATGGTTTAGTTGGGCTGCACAATACTGAAAAAAACTTGCACTATGTGATGTGTAATATTGCGATAATAATATTATTGCCATATTTCATTACACCTTCAACACGGTATGTTCCATTGCATTCAACCACAGATCTCAAGTCATTTGTTACTCTGTAATTTGTGTCAAATTAGACTTCAAAAACACCAAAGTGAAACCACTTTATCTTTTTTCTTTCTTTCTTTTCTTTTCTTTAAAAAAAAAACTTGTGTGCATTTCTTCTTTTAGGCTGAGTTGATAGAAAATTATGTAAATCTCTGACAGATGGAAGACTTTAGTGATTTTGTGATAGATTGTGGCTTTTTGCGATGAGGATATTGTATCACCTAATATTGTAATGTAGTATTTTTGGCGATATATTGTACAAGGCAAGGCAAGTTTATTTGTAGAGCACAATTCATACACAAGGCAATTCAAAGTGCTTAGTTGCATAAAATTACAAGAAAACAGATCAAATCAATCATTAAAACATCAACATAAAAATGTATCAATTACAGTAAAAGGCAAGAGTGCAGATACAATACTTTCAGTTTTCATATGCTCGGGTAAAAAGAGCTGTTTTCAGCCTAGATTTGAACATTGTCAGAGTTGAGGCCTGTCTCACATCCTCATGTACAGTGTCTTTAAATAAATGTCTTTATTTTTAGCTTAGATTTTCTTACATAGCACCAGAAAAGTGCTGTGTATTTTGGTGAAAGCAAACAGTGAATGGATTGGACACATAGGCCTAGATAAAAGTCCAGTGGAGGCCCCCGGGCACTAAACTTGGCACAGTTTCCCCGTAAAGATGGCAGAGGAATTTACATAATAGGCATTACTCGCTCCCTGAATGTAGGTCAGAATAGCCTCAGTCAGACCTCTACTCTGTCCCGATGAGCAGCGATCAAAAGGCATCTCTGCTTTAGGCTCTGAGGCGATGGGAACAGAACAGTCATAGAAAAACCCATACCCTCCATGACTCATTTATATTCAGGTGTTGTTTACGGTGGAATAAATAAAGCACATTTTTGCATGTTGCCACGAAGAAAGAGAGGAAAGTTAGCCTGTCTAAAGATTATTGGCAACATTTTTCATTCAGGTGTTCAGAAATCAGTGTATTGTTTATATGCTTTTACAAAATGTTCTCAACTATTGTTAAATCAGAAAAAAACGTCTGTTTACGGACTTCCACCATCCAAAGGTCCAGCCGGCATTGTATGTTAATCTCTCGTCTCTCTCTCCAAATAATGCATGTGGTCAGCTCAATGGCTCAACCTCATTAGAGAAAACCTTTACAGTAAATTGATGTTGGCCTGTGTAATCCAAGCCCTCCAGCCTCCTATGCCAGGTGCAGAGTGGAGGCTGTCAGTCGATATTCACAGAGTAGTGAGAGGTGCAGCTTGTGGACAGGAGGCTGTGGATAAACTCTAAAAACAGGAGCAAAGCGGAGGGACAGGGGGGCATATGGACATCAATTATTCAGCTCTATCGGCCCGGGACAATCAGCTGTGTCAGCAGGATGAGCAGCTAAAGGGACAATATCATTCAGAGTCAGACACCAGTGTTCAACAGTATGAAGAAAGCACACGCAGCTATTTAACGAAGAAAGCAAAATATCTTACCCGTGAATGTTAAATTACGGGTAAGATATTTTTCGGGCTGCAATTAAGAAAATCATGCTTTAAAGAGCTATCAAAATCAATTCAAAAGTAAGATGATTTCACGAGGTTAGACAAAGGAATTGCACTGTTTTCACTCAAACTTGTAATGTACTTTACTTTGCTTCTTAAAATCATTACAAGCGGCCTTAATCTATGGGTAGAGGATCGCGTACATGGCCATTTTTGGGGCTGAAAAGTTTAGAAACCCCTGGTCTAATATACTGTCACTGCCAGGTTCGGGATATTATATGTTATTTGTTGGGAGTGCAATCGCTGTATAAATAAGAGACAGAATAAAGTTCAATCATTAATTTGCGTAAAATAGCCTACCTCTTGTATTAAAGGAGCGACAATTTCACCTGAGAGAAAAATCAGAACAACTGTGGCTTATTAAACCACTATTGCTTTATTTCACATTCAGGGCTGAGAAAATGAAGCGGCTCAAATTTCACATGACACAAAATTTCACAGACTTGGTTAATGGACACATTAAGAAACATTGCACGCAAGGTAAGGAGACTTTCCCTATTCATGCTCTTTACAGTGGCAATGTACTGTACACATTTACAACAAATGTAGCCCGACAACCAGTGCCACAGAATACAAGAGATACATTCATTCAGAATTAGGGTGCAATAGGAGGTTCAGTCACATATTTTGGGAAAAAACTAAACAAAATGAATTATATTAAGTATGAGCCCATGATTGTATACATGCAGGGTCAATACACGAGGGCAGTAAAGCGCTTTGCATCATACAGAGTACAATTGAAGAGGTTTTGGAAGTATCAAAGGTAGCTTATTTGTAGACATGGGTCTAATTGTCACCAGAGTGCTACAATGTTAGGGAATGTGACTTGTCTTAATGTTTTTCCTATAAATACTTACAACAAGAAAGAGTTGTATTCAAGAGGTACATTTTGTTGTGTTCGTGGTGAATCAACATGTCAATGGATGACTTTAAATGATAGGTCCAAAAATAACTCAACAGGCCCATGCTATGAATGACCACCCTCCTATTCCCAAAGTGACAAGTGCAAATGTAGACATGATATGAATGATGTGGTTCATTTTGAGTATAGTTATCAAATCTGCTACTTAAAATAAAACATAAAAAACATTCTAGCACCATCCAACAAAGACAATGGTTATAGTTAATGATAAATAAAAATTGTATGTTAAAGTTTTAATGGAATGACCAAAGAACAGAACAATACATTTAGTAAATTAAGTAATAAATAAAATGTGTAGATTTAAATGTATGAATATTCAAATTAAGTTATGTGAATATTGTGCTTTTAAGGAAACATACAGTAAGTTTGAAACAGCATCTGGAACAAAAATATTTCAAGATTTATATAGAGGTTATGCAGGTGATGTCACAGCATAGCAACAGTAAGGTAACAGGATTAAAGAGGGGGTATAATGCTATAATGCCAAACACATCTTCTTAATAGTAATAATAATGCATCGGTTTTATGTAGCGCTTTTCTGGACACTCAAAGACGCTTTACATTGCACTATTCATTCACTCCATACTCGGTGGTAAAACAGCCCAAACAAAAAAAAATCCAGCAGTTTCACTCGAGCTACCATAAGCCCCTCCCATCCCCTTCAATGTGTGGCTGTAGTGAAGCTATGGTGAGTGTTTTTGCTTCACGATAAGAAAATCAAGCTGAGCAAGAGATCGAGAGGTGGGGAAAATGTCAGCTTTTTGGGAGCTGTGGCTGTGCTGCTAAGAAGAGCCACTGGAGGATATTCAAAAATTACTGATAAGCGTGAATGGACAAAAACACAACGGCAGGTTTGTTGTTGATGAGAGAACAACATTGCTGTAAAACGTTGATTTTGCATAATACCCCCTCTTATAGTCAAATGAGTGTCAATTTTACGTTCATCATTTGTTTTGAATACAGAATAGCAGCAGAATATGGAGGACACTGTTTGGAAAGAAAATAATGTGGACCCTCCATCCTTGTGATAAGGTTAAAATGATTAAAATTATGAGGAATGTTATGCTGGAATGTTTTACTTGTAGGATCTTGGCCCAAACACTTCCTTGGCAGTCTAACTTTGCACCAAAAAGTAATTGTTTGCATAAATCCTGTACACAGACAAAGAGAGTTCACGTGTGACTGCAGTGATGAACATGTGTCCGAGAGAGGTAAGGTATCTGTTGGAGCGATTCACAATCACTAAAAACGTCATCGCTCTTGCCATTTCATCCAAACATATTAGACAGTGGCCGAGTTCGCATCGGACTTTTTGGCAGCTCTTCTGACTTCCCCACATCGCTGGCATCCCTGAACGAAGCGCTGTGTATGATTTGTGCTCGGTGGCGCCCCCTATGGAGCCGAGCGTTTAATCGGCTAAGAGAAGACTTCCTCTGTATGCCTCCCTTATTCTTCCCAGACCCGTTCCCATCCTCTGCTGCCTCTGCTGGTGGGTTAAGGAGGCGCAGTGGGTTCAGATTGCCCTGGAGCACTTTGGGTAGACGCCAGCGCCCCCAAGTGGTGCTACTGTTGGTGTTTTCGCTGTCGGACTCGGTACCAGGTGAGGTGACCACGCCCTCCTCGTGTAGACCAGCAACCAAGGGAGGGGGGAGGTACTGGATGGCTCGTCTCCCGCTGTAGTCACGACCTTCAGGATCTGCCTCCCAGTCTGACAGCAACACACGCACCACCTGGAATCAACACACGACAAACTCACAATGTAGCTATATTTTATAAAATAAAAAAGAACTGCACAACAACAGGTGACAGACTCTAAAATAGACGTCCAGCTTGTCCTGAACAGAGCTCAAGTGAATATAGAGTAGACTTCATTTGGCACCATACATTGTGAACGTGACATTCGCAAAGAAAAAACAGACCCTGTGCGTTTTAGTATGTCATAATACAGCGCATTTTCCCCCAGTGCAGGATGTCAGAGGCTCAATTAGCACAGTGTTAGCATTGGCAGTCCGCCTTGTTCACGTCTCAACTGTCTCGCTATGACGAGCTAATTAACTATCAGGATGTGCGGGAGGGTCTGTGAGAGCTACAGACGCCTTTAGCCAACAGCTGAGACATTTTACTTAACTACCTACAATTTTCAGTTTGATAGCAGTGTATTTCAGGTAGTGCAGCTTTAAACCTGTAGTCCACTTTTCATTGACTTCTCTTCAAACACTGTAGTAATAAGTTACTTTATAAACTCCAGTTGCAGTAAAGAAGATTGACAGTCTCTAAGTAGTTGCCATTGTTTCAGTAGTATGAGCTTTTCAATGCTATTGATGTATTCGAGTAGACTTGGGACAGCGGTACAGTGATCATCATATAACCGGAAAGTTGACGCTGTGCTCACTATCTTTGAGTCGTTATGCGAAACCGCTGGCACGGACTAGTTGTAGCTATATTTATACATTACCACCCGTGAGTGCAGGGATCAATGAACAATGGCTACTGTAGCACTGTTTGTAAAGTGCAATTTAAAGGAACTATACAGAGTTTAAAAATGTTAAAATTAAGTATTTTCCTCCCCCTACATGTTCCAGCAATGTCCTAATGTGTAAAATGAGCCCAGACCTGTTCACCACAACTGCTTCTAAAATCCTGCACTGTCAATCAGAAAGGTGTTAATTTGGTCCGAATTGCCTCATGCACGAGCTTAATATAGAAACTGCAGTAAGTAAGACCTGAGGTGGCAGTAGTGAGTATAAAAATGACCAACTCTTTCCTTAAAGTCCCTTTAAGTCTATTATGTTATTAGCAAATATCGCCGCGGCCAGGATCCTGACGAGGACGCCTAAGCACCAGCACATCACCCGAGTTCTTCGCGATCTCCACTGGCTTCCGATTGGTCAACGTATCAAATACAAAATCTGCCTGCTCACTTATCAATGCATCCATGGAAACGCCCCGGACTATCTCACTGAACTCCTCACTCCTCCACCTATAACCAGAGCACTTCGGTCCACAGAGACCAACCTCCTCTCCATCCCCAGAACTAAACTCCGGACAATGGGCGAAGGAGCGTTCCAGGCGGCTGCTCCTAAACTGCGGAACGCCCTACCACTACACCTGAGGGCCCCACAGTCTCTGGAGACTTTTAGAAGAGGACTAAAGACTTTTCTGTTCCCTTTTTAAATGTTTATGTGCTTTTATTGTTGTTATTTTCCACTTGTGTTGTAGCACTTTGAGATTTTCATTTAAAGTGCATTACAAATTAATGGTATTATTATTATTATTATTATATTTCATAATAATATTTTGTATACTACACTTAAGTTATTTTCAAAATTGTAACAGTTTGAATGGCGATTAAAGTGAATTTAAAACAAAACATTTTCTCAGATTATCACTCGATTACCTCTGCTGACAAGGCATACAGTATGTAATTACCATGGTCTATTACTCGACGGCAGAAGGTGAGCAATCATCATGGTCCACTGAGCTACTGCAACACATGATAGCCACTTACACTGACGTCTCTATAATAACCCACCTGTACGTGTCTGTGCATGGCCGCCAGGTGCAGAGGCGTGTACCCAGCGCTCGATCTCACATTCACGTTCACCGAGATACTGTTGTCTTTCGCAAAGGTTAGCAGCTGCGAGATAAGCTCCGCCTTGCCCTGTTTTGCGGCCCAGTGCAGGCAGGTGAAACCGGTCACAAAGTCCTTCTTGGCCACTAAACTGGGCTCCACAGCTAGCAGAGGCTGCAGGCTCTCCCACAGACCGTCAGAGGCGCACAGCATCCACTCGTGCTCCAGGGGGTCCAGGGTGACGGCGGTGCACTCTTCGTCAGTGTTGGAGAGGATTGATGTGGAGTCGCCATCGCTTCGCATTGAGTCCCGCAGACGAGAGCCACGGTTTATAAGAGACCTGCGGACCTGTGAAAGAATGAAGAGACACATGTTTTAAAGTGGAAATATCATGGATAACGGTGGTCTATAAACATTATTTTAGGCCCTTTAGCGTTGATATTTTACATTTTATCAGTTAAAAAAAAAATCTACATGTATGAAAAAGACACTTTAGGAGTATGCTATCAAATCAAGAGGGCCATACTTCAGTGTGGTTAAAAGATCAAAAAAAGTATTCTTAACTATGTTAAAAAAAACACTGGAGTCGTGTTAGTTACATTATCTTAATATTCAATCAGTCTACTTCTCTGGGTTTTAAAGTCCAGACTACTTCACTGAACTCGTTGAGATCATTTCAGTGCTCAAATTTCTAAGGATAGAAGAAAAGGTTATACGCCTGCTTCTGTGATAGACTCATTGCCTCAAAAGCCATCAGTTCACATTTAATAATTAGTGATAGTCATACACCCAGGTTATGACTATCACTAATTATTAAATCCCTATTTGACATAAATCTGACTTCAGATGTCACAAGGAGTTTTTGAAAGCTGTCTCTGTGGTCATATGACTTTCACAACCAGCCCCAGGCCGGTCTGTTCGATATAACCAGCAAACAACTTAAAGACCTCATATTGCAACAAACATAATTTTCTCATGCAATATAAGATAACAACAAAACCTCTTTATAGGATATACCTGTGGAGAACTGCTCATCATCAGTTCTATGAAGTTCCTACGACTGCCTTTGGGCGTGTGTATGTCCCCAATGGTCTCCAGTCCCTCCAGAGTGCTGTCCTCGGATAAACAGCTGGTGAGGATGGCGCGCTGGGAGCCTTTGGATACTCTCCGTAGGGCCCTCAGTTGCTGACTGTGGGCAGCGGCTGCATGCACCTGGTCCAGCTCGGACGCCCCGATGATAGGGGCCGACTCCCGCCTCCTTCTGTCTCTCAGCCTCACCTCCCCCGCCCCGCCTCCTCCTCCTAAGGTAGGGGTGCCATGTCTGTTGTTTTGGGATGGGGTGGCGGGCTGCTTGTTGCCATTGGCCTCTTTGTCATTGTCAAGGGAGTCAGCAGGTAGACTGGATTCCCCTGTGGCAAACAACACAAAAACATATCAATCGGCTTCAACTGTAGGCAAACATAGTTAATTGTGTCGTATTTTTTCTCCATACATTATTCTTTCTATATGGATGTTGTTGTAAAAACTAGAAGTACTAGAAGAGCTTTGCAAACAGGCCTACTGTATTTGACACGGTCAAACTGAAGAATGTTTTTATTATAAGTTCACATGAATATTTTTTTTGTTTGAGTTGCAGCTTGAAACCACAGTAGCTGAGAACCACTGACTTATTTGATGCACTAATGTAGATTTGGCAAATGAAAATGCTGCATTCAATGGGGTGTTCCTGATATCACCAAATGATTAAGAGTCCAGGATCAATGTCAAAGTTGTTTGCCCAGGACCAATGTTAGGGTTAGGGTTAGGCTGATTGTCTAGCTATAACATTTGTCCTGCGCAAACAACTTTACAATGATCCTGGACTCTTAATTACTTGGTGATATCAGATCCACCATTCAATGGAAAGGGACAATTACAAGCCTCCGATATTTGATTTGGCTTTTTTCAGTTGCATTCCTTTATTGCATGTTGAGATACACACTTTGAGAGTGGCATATTCACTGGCCTGTGACTACTTGTAAAGTAATCACGTTGTATTTAAGGGAAAATATCATCACTATCACACGATCACGCCTATTTACTTATTACTGTAGAGTAGTAGAGGGCGGTATAGTTTCTGAATGCACATTGCTGGAGGGGCTTTAAAAGTAGGGCAGCAAAATCTGGGATGGGCTCAGCACTCTTTCAAGTATGGCCTCTATAATAATAAACAACACTGTTATAAACCATAATAACATGCAAGCTGGCTACATGTGTGGTTTTTGCATGTAGCTTCACACTATAGGCCTATTATGCCACAGCTAAATAATAACATATGGCTTACTATGTGTGGACGGAAGAAGCATAAGTATCCTGCCTAGATGCGTGTGGACTACTGGACTGGCCTATATAACAACAGGCCAGTATAGAGTCTGACTCACCTGTTTGCTGCTCGTTGTCAGGGTTGCCATTGACAAAGTGAATATTCCCATTGCATTCTGAATGAGGCTGGCCGTGCGCATCCGAGCCTGAACGCATCACCTCCCCGTCGCTGTTTTCGCTGTTCAAACACACAAATTTCACCCCGTCCTCCACTTTGACCAACCCCACGGTGTCCACGATGCTCCTGACCATCTCGCGCCTCTCCCCAACCTCGGACGATACCGTCTCCTCACCACAGTCCGATAGGAAATGATCGATCAGCTCCATCCGCGGGACCCTCCCTCCTCTGCCCTGTACGTACTCCCGCACGGCTTGCTCTGTGCATTGGGATGTCATGTTTTGTGGGGGAGGAAAACACCAAACGTCAAACAAAGACGCATGAAAATAAGGTTGTTTTCACGTCGCTGCCATTCTCTCGTATCGATAACAGCATGGCAGCATCTTCATCCTCGGCCTCCCTCTTCTCTCCTCCTCTGTGGGAAACACCACCGTTTATGTGTATGGACTGATGTGACAGATAGGGGGCGCCATAATCTACAAACATACCGGGTGAATTGTTGAAAATAGCATTATTTCAGGATTTTTGTCATAATATCATCAATGGAATGTGTGTCTATTTCTGGACTCATAAACAAACAAGAAAATTAGACCCTTTTCAACGCATCTTTGAGAAATGAGAAAAATTGGCGGATCGTACCATTATAGTGTGACAAAGGGGAGTTTAGAGACGTTGAACCTACAGTTTTTTGAGAAAATCACCAAATTATCGCAGGAAAGCTGGCAGTTGGGTTTGAGCCTTGGCTATGTTTATCATTTGACTCCTACTATTGTAAATATTTTAGGCATAGTAATACAAATTTAATAAAACACATCCGAGTATTTCTCTTTGGCCAGCCATGGTACAGTCTGTCCAGTCGACGCTAGACGGCCACAGTGGGACGGTCTGGGGAGGATTTTCAAATAAGCTGTCTTTACTTTGTTTTAACTTTTTTAACTTTCATTTAACCAGTGTTACACGCATTGAAATGGCTTCCTCTGACGTCGCTCGCCAGCTGGTATGTGTGTGTATTTGTTGTTTTTTCCTGACTAATCCAAAACATTCATAGTATTCCAGGGAGTGTCCTATGCTAATGTTAGGTTAGCTGCAGCTAGCCAAAAAGGAATAACATCTCTCTTAGTGTGGGATAACTTTTACTAAAACATACTTTACTTTATCATTCTTTACACCTAGACAGGGTATGCCATACAAAACTACATTTCAAAGTATGTGGTTTACCAAAAATGTGTTATGTTCTTTCTCCATTGCATAAAAAAACTTAAAAGTTGTATAAAGTATATTTAGAGAGTATATATATTTTTTTTTCAGTGTCTTATGGCTAAACGTGGCAGCAAAATAACTTTGTGGTCTAACAGTCTAAATGTTAATAATGAAGGGAATAAAGGTGATCTTCTTTAATTATTGAATGACACTTAAGTAAGTATGTTGTATGGTAATGTTGTGGCACTGTCCTTTACTCCAGTTGCACTTCAATGTTGCTTTCTTTTTGTTGTATTGTTTCTTTTATTATAATTTTCAGGTTCTGCTCACATTAAAGACTGACCTTTATGTAAGCCTGTGAGATTTGCAAATACCCATAACAATGATAACAAAAACGTAGTAATGCTGATGTCAGTTGCTCTACAATATTAGTAATAATTCTTAAAACAACTGTTTATTCTCACTTCTCACTCACTTCTGTAAATACACCCTAGTTCTTGTTCCGACAGGAATTAAAAGGGGAATGTATTTATTTATTTGTTTATGTCACACCATATTGTGGCCATTGTCTATCTCTCGCACTCATAAACACACACTAATTCATCCTGGGCCCAAAGGGGGATCCTACTGTACATGTTTTTCACGGCAGGGGAAACCGGAGAGCCGGGAAGAAACCTACGCAGACGCAGGGAGAACATGCAATCTCCACACAGGTTCCTCTTGGCCCCCGCGATCGTAGTCGGGACCTTCCTGCCCAACTGATCTTAAGATTATGCCAATTTAGTCTTTCTAAAACGTGTGTGATGATGGTATACTTTATTTTGTTTCCAGGATAAAAACATTCGTCCCCTGAATTTGGCTGGTCATGTAGGCTTTGACAGTCTCCCCGATCAACTGGTCAACAAATCCATCTGCCAGGGCTTCTGCTTCAACATCCTCTGCATTGGTACAAAATCCCACACAACACATGATTTAATAATGTTTTTGACTTTTGCAAATTGTTGCATTATTTTGTCCTTGCAGGAGAGACTGGTATTGGAAAGTCGACTTTAATGGACACACTTTTTAACACTAACTTCGAGAACTTCGAGTCGTCCCACTTTGAGCCTCAGGTGAAGCTTCGGGCCCAGACCTACGATTTACAGGAGAGCAACGTGCGGCTGCGCCTCACAGTGGTCAACACAGTGGGTTTTGGAGATCAGATGAACAAGCAGGAGAGGTGAGAATTACTGCAGTTTGTATTAACATTTCTTCAGAGTAGAATACATGAATATTTAATGCATCTCCAAACCAAGAATATAATTTGCAATTCTGTTCAGTTAGAGTTATTATCAATTCTACCATATGTAAAAGACAATCAGAATCACAATGATGTTGCTCTCAATCCGTTGGTTAAAAAAACAATAACACTACACTGAACTAAAATATAAATGCAACAATTTTGTCTTCGCTCCAGTTTTCTTGAGCTGAACTCAAAGCCATCTCAGGAACAATTGTGCCGTGTGTAAAACTGAACATTTCAGAGTGGCTTTTTATTGTGGCCAGCCTAAGACACATTATTTATGCGGTCTAATCAGCATGTTGATATGCCACACCTGAAGGCGGGATGGATTATCTCGGCAAAGGAGAAGTGCTCCGTGACACAGATGTGTGAGCACTATTTGAGAGAAGTGGGTATTTTGTGTGTAGAAAATGTTTCATGTCTTTGAGTTGAGCGTCTTTGAGCGCATGGAAAAACGGGAGCAAAAACAGTGTTGTGTTATATTTTTTGTGTATATTTAAAAAAAAAGAAACACAAGAAGGGGTTGCAGAGGGAGGGAAGATGGAAAGTTTAGCTTCCTGACAGCCCGGTGGCTAAAGCTGTTCTTTTGGAAGTTGGACCTAACAAAGGATTGAGATGGATCGAAATGGTCCTTTTTAAAATGAAGTCAAATACAAGCCCTGTTTTAGCTAATAATCATCTATAAACTTATGTTTGGGAAACGGCTCTCACAAATACTTTTCAGCACCTTGAAACTGTACAAACCAGAATGTAGTGCAAGTCTATCTAACCTGAAGCGCTCCACTCCTTTCCAAGTTGCAAACGAGTAACTTTTATAGAGGCATTTTATTTTCATGCACCAGGTTTGTTCATTTCTGTTTTGTAAAGTATTAACTGTCTTACATTTATTCTGTTTGATTCCCATATTAATAAATAATTGACGTAAGGTTTATGTTTTTGTTGGGTGTTGTAGTTACCAGCCGGTGGTGGATTATATCGACAGACAGTTCGAGAGTTATTTACAGGAGGAGCTGAAGATCAAACGCTCGCTGCACAACTACCACGACTCGCGCGTCCATGCCTGCCTCTACTTCATCTCACCCTCGGGCCACTCGCTCAAGTCTCTGGACCTGGTCACTATGAAGAAACTGGACAGCAAGGTAGGTTTAGCTTAACACTGAAACGTTTTATGTCTCTCTCAATCAGTTGTTGTTGTCTCTGCTGAAAGATAATTTTCCTTTATAATTCTGGCCTTGAGTGAGTACCCACTGTTTGAGAAGTTTAAATGTTGTTAAACAATATCAGTCTGGTTCTACTGCTATTGTAAGTATCGGAAGCAGATTCTTTAGAGAGCCTGTTTTCATGCCTGTTTGTCTAGGGGCAGCACTAAAAGAAGTTGGTTATTTTTCAGCTCAAATAAATATAATTTAATAATACAGGAGCCATAGGGGCTGGTGCAATGTGATGTGGGCAGCTCCGACTGCTGCCCCCACGACCCGGCAAGTGGAAGAAAATGGATGGATGGATTAATAATACAATATAGATATAATTTTAAAATAAATGGTCTTTTATGGAATACATTTACATCATTGTTCTATTTTCTGGTTCTAGATGAGAAATATTTTTTGGATAGGTATCATAAAAAAGAATTGGTCAAGTATTGTAAACCAATTATTGTTAAAGTACCGATATAAAAAAAAAAGTAACAGCCCAGCCTTAGTCCCTTCTCAAATCTGCATCTGAGACGAGAATCATCTAATTTATCATGAAATGACCAAATGTGCTGCAGATGTATGTCAGATTCAGTACAGTTATGGTAATCATAGAGGACAGTACAGGATGGAGCAATTGTTGGTTAGAACATTCGCCCACGGATCCAAAGGTCAGTAGTTAGAATTTTTGGCACCGACTGGAGAATCCTGCTGTTGTGTCCTTGAACAAGACACTTGTTGTTTTAAATGTAGCATGGAACTAAAATGAAAATATGTTCCTCGCTCCCAAGTTTTGGCCCCTTTCTGTGGCGTTCTCTCCTCTGTGTTTTAATGGTTGGCCAAGCCCCTCCCCCTCTCTCTCTCTCTCTCTCTCTCCATCACTCTCACTCCCTCTCTCTCCCTTTCACCCCAAGTGGTCACAGACTTTCCCATGCTCTCGGTGTTGTGTCCTTTTTGCGCCGCTGTGTGATTTCACCGCTGTGGCGTGTCAGTAACCCTGGATTTGCGTGTGAAAAGAGCAAAAAAACCATTGGAATGCTGTAATCACTCCACGCACACACTTCACCGGAGTTGTCCCTTTGTTTCACTGCACTGTCCTACAATACTGAATGTGCTGCCTTCAACAGAAAGAGCCATTTTAGTTCATGAGATTTACTGAACTTCTTCTCCTCTATGCGCTGTATCTTTGTCGCTGGCTGTGTGCTTTGTATACAAGTCCCAATAGTGACTACAGGCCGTTCCGCTGCAGTCTTTGGTGTGACGAGATGGCAGGCACACTGGGAAGGAATGTGCTGGTGAATGCCAGAAATAACATGACTGCAGATTGTTTAGCTTTACAGAAGTTAATTCAGGACCAACAGCTATAATTAGATCCAAGTTCTTTTATGATTAGGGACATTCATGTTTTTGAAGCTTCTCATGTGTACTGTATGGGGTTATACATATTTTTTTGTTTTTCTATTTCAGTCTTTACACATTTATCATAACAAGATAATTAAACGGGCAACTGTGGATAATGAATAACTGAATGTCTTTACAAAACGAAGAACATGTGTAAATGATTTGTACAACCTGTTTTGTTTTTTGTTGCTAAATAGACACATTTGAGCTTGATTAAAGTTGATCAGATGGCAGCGAAGAAGCCTCTGAGAATTGAGGCAAAAAGTCCCACTTTAAAAAAAAAGATGATTTTGCAAACCCCTTCTACAATGGAAACAACTGTTTAACTTACTCCTCTCTTTGTGTCAGTTAATTTCCTTGACGGAAATTAAAACACTGCCTTTTCTCTTTTCAGTCATTGTTTATGAGGTCTCTGCTGCTGGGACTCTTTTTCTGTTTTAGTAGACTGTCAATTAGGAGTCCCTTAACTCTTTTTTTTTTTCACATTTTTTTTTTACTAGCAATAATTAAACTTTGGCACTAGTTTTTTATAATTATTTTGTTTTGACACTTTTGTAATGTGTGCCTTTTTAGAAAATACCGGCTACAATGGTCAAAAGATGTATATTTTCTAAGCTCTATTGGATGTTTGCTTCAGGAAAGGCATTACACTTTGCAGCGGTAGCAATGGAAAACAGCCAAACGGAAATAATTAAGCGAATATAATACATAGCCAAAGAAAATTATTGATCGACTGGTTTGTCATTGCAGGTGAACATCATCCCTGTGATCGCCAAAGCGGACACCATCAGTAAGAGCGAGCTGCACAAGTTCAAGATCAAAATTATGAGTGAACTTGTCAGCAACGGAGTCCAGATCTACCAGTTCCCCATCGACGACGAGACAGTGGCCAAAGTCAACACCTCCATGAACGTAAGCGGGAATCTTTACATTTGCACTGAGGTGGTAGAAGTACTGCAACTACCGCATGTATGTACTGCTAGTAACTAAAATATGTGAATTCCGTGTGAATTTACCCCGGCGTGGTTTAAATATATTCATTTGTACAGTTTGAATGTGATTCATTGTGTTGTTTTAGGGTCATTTACCATTCGCTGTCGTAGGAAGTACAGAGGAAGTGATGCTCGGCAATAAAATGGTGAAGGCGCGTCAGTATCCATGGGGTATAGTACAAGGTTGGTTCAAGTTTCTGATTTAATATTCATCATCTGCACTGATACTGACATTTTTGGCAACCCTTTTAAGGCAAGGCAAGTTTATTTGTAGAGCACAATTCATACACAAGGCAATTCAAAGTGCTTTCACAGTTGCATAAAATTACAAGAAAACAGATCAAATCAATCATTAAAACATCAACATAAAAATGAATCAATTACAGTAAAAGGCAAGAGTGCAGATAAAATACTTTCAGTTTTCATCTGCTCGGGTAAAAAGAGCTGTTTTCAGCCTGGATTTGAACATTGTCAGAGTTGAGGCCTGTCTCACATCCTCATGAAGACTGAGGATGTGAGACGTTTTAATAACAAAACATTGATGTGGCAATAGTCAAGTGTTATTTTAGCCTAGCAGAGGTCATTTTATAAATAAAGTTTTGATTTGTAAATCTGGTCTCGAGGCACTTTCAGGAGGAAGATACTTAAAGGCGCATTATGCTACTTTTTATGCGGCAAAAAAAGTTGATAGTTGTGTGTATTTGACCTTATTGTGAGCCAGCGGCTGAATGAGTGGTCAGCATGGCGGCTTCACTTTCCGTCACAGTGGTTTCTAGAACAATCCAGGATCAATTGTTTGGAAGGTTTTTGATGCTCACCAGAAAACGTGCAAAACAATTGATCCTGGAGCGTTGTAGAGACCACCGTGATCGAAAGTAATGGCGCCATGCGGACCACTTCTACAGCCGCTGGGTATCAACGTTTTTTGCCGCATAAAAAGTTGATACCAACTTCATGCCAATGATTCCTCAGGACGCTTTATATACACTGTAGTTTCTAATGTGCAGGGGAATACTGGTCTGTTTCTAATATATAATTTATTGGTCTGTTCTAATTTATCTGTGCACATCAATGTGAATCGCAGTTGAGAACGAGAGCCACTGTGACTTCATGAAGCTGAGGGAGATGCTGATCTGTGTGAACATGGAGGACCTGAGGGAGCAGACTCACACACGTCACTACGAGCTCTACAGACGCTGCAAACTGGAGGAGATGGGCTTCAAAGACACCGACCCAGAGTGCAAACCTGTCAGGTCTGAAACACACCTGGTGGCTCTGTTTTTGAGGCCATTATGAAGCCTTATTGTGTAAAATAATTAGATATTAATGTCTTTATTTCTAAAATTATAAAAATGTATACTAGAGGCCAATTATGTTTTTTTTGCATGGCTGAGTATCACATTTTCTAAGTTTTTATATTTGCAACATTAGTTGTTTCACTTCAATAAGTTGTGACCTATGTGATTTTTAAAATGGCAAATCAGAACATCAACTTCTTCTATGCCTTCAAAAACCAGAAAAAACAAGGCACTCTCTGGTGAAGTTAAAATGCCTTTATTTTGATGGCATGTCTAAATGGACAAACATAGCTCCAACGCATTTCAGCCTCAAAGGCCTTCTTCAAGGGGGTCAAACAGACTTAAAAGAACACCATGTGGGCTAAATACAAGTAACCCACCAATAGGGTCACTCTTCCTGTAGCAGGAAGAGTGAACAGGTAGGAAGTAACCTGTGCTTGCACAACCTCAGCACCAACACCAGGTGGTAGTGAGAGTACCCACCCAGTGTACAACACAAATAATAATACACTGTAGAAACAAACCCTTCCTGGAGCCGCCACCTTATCGTGGTGGAGGGGTTTGAGCGCCCGAATGATCCTGGAGCTCTGTTGTCGGGGGCTTCGTGCCCCTGGTAGGGTCTCCCATGGCAAACAGGTCCTAGGTGACGGGTCAGACAAAGAGCGGCTCAGAAGCCCATTATGAGAGACCAACAGGCCCGGGTAGAACCATGAGGCCGTCCTTCTGTGGACCCACAACCTGCAGGAGGAGCCATAGGGGCTGGTGCTATGTGATTTGGGCAGCTCCAACGGCTGCCCCCACGACCCGGCAACGGACAAGTGGAAGAAAATGGATGGATGGATGTAGTGCTGGGCGATATGACGATAGATATCGTGGGGACGATAGAAAAGTGTCTATCGTGGCATTTATCTTCTATCGTTTATATCGTTTCTAACCTAATTTCATCAATTATTAAAGCAAATATTACATTAAATAGGCCACAAACAATGTATTAGTGTTTTCTTGTCACTATGCATCCTCTAAGTTTATATTAAGTGATTATAAACAAGAATAAAAAAGAACTTTTTCGCAAAGAAACTCCGTCTTGTTGTTTTACGACACCTGCTTTACGATATTGCTGTCCGCTGTCCGCCACACCTGCTGTAGCAACGGCGACATCTAATGGACGTACACCCCTACTACTACACTCAGCATTCTTATTTCTGAGTTAAATGTCACTTCATAACAGAGGTTACATTAACCGAAAATTCTCCGTCATTTGCGTAATATGTTTAGCTTTGACGCAGCGCTGATCCGTCTCTCTCTCAGCTACTTCCCTAAACACCGCGTGGTTTCGCTCTGCTTTACGTACGGCAAATAAACAGCTTTTTAGTGATGGATCTCACAACGGAGCTGACTGATAGGCAACTTTATTTATACCGCGCATTTCGTACACAAGGCAACTCAATGCGCCTTGATAGTGCATGGATCTGGATTAAACACAGAGAGAAGAGAGGAGAGGCTGGTGCAGGAGGTAAGAGACGGATCAGCGCGTAGAGCAGCTAAAGACGTACAATGCAAACGGCTCGCCCACTGTTTCTTAAACATTACGTTAAAATTGAGATATAAGCTCCAATTTACATTTGCTTTGGTGTAATATGAGCCTTGATATTGAGGAGCAGATGATGCTCTGAGTAAGTCGTTCTCTACGCACGAGTTTACACATTTCTGTTAAATTGGTGTCAGGATCTCAGATGTTCAGATCATGTTTAGCCCATTTATCCTGCTGTCTCACATTTATCCTGACAAACAATACAGGCGATATAAATGATCCATAGCGAAACCACTGCTTCAAAATAAAGTTAAAAAAAAGTAAGTAAGCTAAAAATTACATACTTACTTTTTTTTAAACTTTTGAAAGAATAACTGAAAACGGACTATATTATGGTATATCGTGATATATATCGTTATCGTGATATAAAATAATCCATATCGTGATATACGTTTTTTCCATATCGCCCAGCACTAGATGGATGTAGAAACAATTTTAAATAGATAAAAAAAAATATATATATATTTTACAAACACTGTATAAATTATAAAAATACAGTGTAATCAATGTCTTCATTAAGTCCAGGATGTTTTGTGGCTTGCAAAGTATAGATCCAATAGGTCTCCCGTTGTTTTTTCAAGCAATTCCCTTATTGTATAGTGTTCGGTATATGATCTATATCCATTGGGTAGTTGAGGTTAGCCGTGCGAATGGCATACTTGTGCTCTGCCAGCCTGTCCTGTAGGCGTCTCTTTGTCATCCCAGTGTAAAACACTTTACAGCTATAGCACACCAGCCTGTAGATGACAAATGTAGTTTTACAGTTAATGAAATGCTTTATACTATATGTCTTGTCTGAATGGAAGTCCAAAAGGGTTTTAATTTGATTAAGGTAACTCAATGGTTACAGTTGCTACATTTGTATGAGCCATTAGGTTTAGATCCAAGCCATGAAGATGGCTGGTAACTATGCACCAGTTTTTAATTACTGTGGATGTCCAGGAAGCGCTTTTCCCCTTCCTCTTTTTGATTTGTCTATGCCTTGTTGTAAATTTAATATGTAGAGAAAGCCCTAATCTTAACCCTTTCCCTGCTCTTTGCCCGAACCTTAAGGTGCCTCATAGTAGCCATCTTCTGGTCAGGCCGCAATGCTCAGATCACACACATGTTTGTTTTCATGTACTGTCTCAACGTAACCATTCCCCTCAGTTAATGGTATAAGCATTTTCACTTCACTTTAACAGTACATTTTAAACTTGTTTCTGTGCGTGTAGTTTGCAGGAGACGTACGAGGCGAAACGTCAGGAGTTCCTGTTGGAGCTGCAGAGGAGAGAGGACGAGATGAGACAGATGTTTGTCCAGAGGGTCAAAGAGAAGGAGGCGGAGCTCAAAGAGGCTGAGAGAGAGGTACTTCATTTACTTTACTTTAACGTGATGATGGTGAATAAAAAAACATGTACTATGATAATATAATGTAAGGTACAAGGACATATAGCACATCGTGACAAAATTCTTTTTTTTGAAAGAGTTAAAGTAACTCACAAGTTTTCTTATCATTGTGCTTTAGCTGCAGAGTCGTTTTGAGCAGCTGAAGCGGCTCCACGCTGATGAGAAGGCCACTCTGGAGGACAAGAAGAGGACTCTGGAGGACGACCAGGTGTCGTTCGGTAAAAGACGCGCCGCGGCTCAGCTCCTGCAGGGACAGAGCCTCACAGCCAACGGCAAGAAGGACAAGGACCGCAAGAAGTAAGACGCACCAGCCACACCACTGCGGTTTACATCTCCCTTTTAAAGAATGAAGTATTCATAATATGAGACTATTACTGTACGAGCATCTAATGATAAACACTGCCATCTGGTGGTGTTTTTTATGTATTTATTTATCTTTATGATTTACCTATTGAAATAATTGAATGTCTCCGATTTACTGTTTTGAACACATACTGGCTGTTACAATTATTACTTATACGTTCATAGTTAATTATATATTGACTATTTGTCTGCTGTAATTTTCCAAAACATTCTCTTGTGTAACCTTTCCCAGGACATTTATCCCAAAGAAAAGGCTACAAAAGCATAATTTCCGCCCCTCTGTGTTTGTGTGTTTGTTTCAGCTCTGGCTTCATGTAAAGTTGATGGATCTGAAGCAATTTCCGGCTGTCCCCAGCTTCAGCCTGAAACATTAACGGCAGTGACTTTATTTTGCGCCAAAGTTAAGTTTGTGTTAATGACCTGGACACTTCTATTCTACTATGTGGGTTTTATATGTTTAATATTTGTATTTATCCTTTCTTTATATATTATACATCGTATCTTTTATTTCCAATATACCTCCTTACTTTTACATATAAAGAGGAACATCTTTGAAGCCTCAGTATTTTACTTTTAATAGCATAATGTGTGAAAAGAAGGGACCTTGAAATGTTATACTTTGTACTATAGGCTCATGCGTACTCGGGCCGACTACAGTCATTTTTCAAGTATACAATACACAAAACACTTTTGAGTTCTATTCTATTATTTTTACAGGGTTTCAATTTTGTTGGCAATTCTGCTTTTTTCCATTGTGGGTATTATAAGAGTGTAGGATCAAACGTTATACATTTTGGCCAAAATTTGACATTTTGATGGGAAAATGCAACCGTATCCATTTCTCTTTCAAGTGTCTGCGGTTTTGTAGTTGCCATTTTCTGCAAAGGGACCATTTTGTAAAACTTTGTCAAAATAATGATGACGCCACAGCTTTCTCTGCGTTTGGTACATGCTACTGAGTATTTAACTGTGCTATGTTTACTTTATACATCCTGTCAGCAAACCATGAAAAAGAGAAAGCTTCAACTGTATTTGACCTTTTTTATATTAACTATTGAGTTGTTTTACATAGTATTTTACCGCACAGCCAAAAAGCACTACTTTCTGCCTAGTTTTATTTTGATGCAACTAAAACTAAAATGCGGCAAGTTTCTGAGCACTGTAGATCCAAAGTTAGTGCCTTAATATTGTGATGGGTAGAAACCGTAGACGCATGCAGTGAATCACCACCACCAGTGCCTCGTGTTACACCTGTAACCTGGAATCCACAGTGTTATTTGGGAGTGTTTTATCCTTTCTAAATAAATCATGTATTTTTGACAAGTGAGCTGTCTTTCTTTGCTAATAATGGCCTCCACCAAGAAGGTTATTATTACCCTCAGGTGAGGACAAGCTGTTGTGTTGGTTTGTAGTTTAGTTTAGTTTATTTGTTTATTTGAGCAGTATACATTCTGCTCAAAAGGAGTGGGCTGAAGCAAAAAGCTTCTGAGTGCCCACCCCCAAGTGCAATGGTTGCCTTCAGGCGACTTCTACAACTGGACACTACAGTTTAGGAGCAGTTTTATTGCAAAATAAGATTGTGTTTTCAGGTGGACAGTGGACTCAATGATATTATGGATTATCCAATAATAATTTGTATCTAGACTTGAGCACTTTGAAACAACAAAGTCGACCAAAGAGCAGTACAATATACATAATATACACACTTTATAGCCTATGAGTTAAGTGGGTAAACCTACCAGTTCTATCACTTAAGTAGTTTTGGCTGGCTCTGTAGTCTTTGGCAGAAAGCAGATCTGGGTCAGGAAGTAGCTGAAGTTGAACCTTAAGCACACTGTGAAATAAAACCTGTCAAAATAAAATGGTGAAAAAGAACACGGAGGCCTATCTCAGTAAAATAATTTTGATAACTTTTAATTCCACACTTCTCGAGATAATTTTTAGCTCGGTTCCTATCTCGCAATATTAGGCCAATACCGACCTGCTGCTGTCTTTGTGGTGGGTTGTCAAAATAAACTGGCTCTGCTACCTGCAGCTGCAAAGATGCATTTTTCAATTCTGCTACATGAGTATTTTAGACACTGGTGCCTTAATATTTAAAAATAAAAATCTACACTCATGGTAATGCATCCCTAATTTCTTAACAGGCCAATAAAATCTTTACTGTTTTCTGCAGCTATCATCTTATATTTACACCACACACACCCATACTGAGGCTGTTTGGAGGTCATATGGGGTGCAATGCTGCCCCCCATCCGCTTTGACTGCTTTTTAGCTGTCTGGAAGCGAGAACATACTCACACAGAGAAGATAGACAGGTACAGAGAAGAAAGAGAGAGAGAAAAAAAAAAAGAGTCTTCCGGAGCTGATGGTTTCCCTGAGGCGCCTTGCTGCACCTGGCTGCTCTGCTTGGCTACAGGACGTCCCGAGGTGATCCAGTCTTACACAGAGAGTGTGTAAGACTGACATGTTGTGCTTCTCTGTGGGAGGTACTCACTCGGGTCAAAGCGTTTCCCCCCTCTGTTTTTCTTGCAGAGGTGAACGTTATCGCTGCAAAAAAATAAAAATAAGAAATAGCAAGAGAAAAATTCTGCCGTATATTCTTTGATAATGGTTTTTGACTATATATATATATGAGATTTCAGTCATTTCACCAGAACTTGGTTGTTAGGATTAAAATGTTGCATATTTACCTATTTTTCCTTTGTATGTGATGTTTATTATTGATTCTTAGGAACAGGGATAGAATTTCCTTAACTTAACATATTTGTCAGCAATGTTTTAGACCATAAACTTTACTCCATAACATTGTCTCTTCACTCGAGCAAAACTAAGATTTATGCTTCATTTATACCACACGCATTACCACATCAGCATCTATCTGTTATAAGCACTTTGAGGATGGGGGGGACAAAAAATACTATTCTTAAAATGTTAAGATGTAATGAATATAAATGATTGGGTCCAACATAGTGGATTGCCCTTTAGAATATATTTGTGAATATATTACCTTCACTGCTCGCTCTTGTCCCCCTGGGAGATCATTCCATGGATCCTCTTTGGTGCACTTTGCAGTAAGTGCTCTTACCACAGAGATAGAATTTGTTGTTGTGTCCAAGGTATTGCATCCGTAAGGGGATCAGGCACTCACCGAGGTGGTATAGCCTACTCGTAAAACAGATAGGTAACAGCAGGTATCATTGGAGAGTTAGTAATTTTTTTATTTTATTTTTTGTATACAAGCGCTATATTTTCCAAAGTATCAGTCGCTTTACTTGAGTCCAGACTTCGAGTTGACTATTTTCTATATTCCGGACCTTATCTGGCATTCTCTATAGGCTCTTGTTAGTGTCCTACCTCTGCCCTTGCCCCTTGTGTGTAGTCACTCTAAATGCAAATGGTGAAGAGAGGAGAAAGACACAGGCAGCTGCTGGACACGAGGCTGTCATTTCCAGACCGTGTTGGTCATTTCAGAGAGTCCTGCTGTATTAGCAATTACACACCTCATACAAACTGTGTTAGTGTAGGAACCAGACAAACAGGGCCTGCTGGAACTAAACAGGGAGCAGTGGCGCCACCAGGGGCGACTCCTGGCCACCCCATTGGCCACCCCACTGGCCAGTGTTAATTGTAGTACTGTAGTATCAGTTATGAATATTTTCATCCCAAATTCACAGCCAGCCAGGCAAACCGTAAATACAATTGTGAAATTATGGCTGATAGTTTTGGTTTGCCACCCCAAGATTTTAAGTGGCCCCATCTGGCCATGAACAATTTCTGGAGGCGCCACTGACAGGGAGAAAAAACATGCAACATAGATGATAAAGGAGAGACTTAAAATATTTTAAGTTATAGGCAATGTCTATAGGATGCACGCTTTTTTAAGTGGAAAAAGGTACAACTAAAACTCTTATTTGGTTGCCTTAAGCTGCAGATGCGGACACACGTAGATGTCTAACCTAACACTTTGAAAGCTAAGAACCTTCAGTCACGGAGATTTAATTACAGGAGACCTGCACCGGCACTAACCTGGACTTGTTTGGAGACTTGTGCTAGGATTTGTGGGAGTTTTTTATTTCCAAACTGGTTTTAGTCGTAGGATCTGGCAACCCAAAGTGAGAAGCTTATTCTGCTTCCTGATTGTAAAAAAATAAACATTGCCGAGAGTTTTGCTTTGTTCCGTTTGACATTTGTTTGGACAGCATTTAAGAAAACAGACATTGCCATCCTGGTTAAAACAAAGGCATTTATTGCGAAAAATGCACTTGACATGAAAAAACAATCAAATCAACCACGGCTCATCAGTACAAGACAATGCATCATGATCACATGGTAGAAAGAGCATGACTTCAGCGGCACAAAAGGCCTATAAATATTCTGCACAATATAGAATTATCATATATACTTTTGACTTTTTCCTTTCTCAGCCAGATCCAGTCCAGTTCCAGCGTGGTATGAAAGTCCACAGCACGTTTTCATAAAACGTATTTATGTAAAAAGCTACATAGAGCGGCCCCACTCGCACTCACACACACACTCATCAGTATCCATAGGACCAAATATAAACATCTAATTCAAGATGGTAAAGGCTCGGGCTTCCTGGAGGGACCCCAGATTTAAAGAGACAATATTACGCCGTTTTTAGTCTGCTTTGGTTTTTGAGCTTTATTAATCCAAATATTTTTAGGATTCTGTGAACGTATAAGTTCTCAATTAGTACTTCTCAGTATGATACCTTTCTTTATCAGGCATATTGGAGTCTCTTTAAATCTGACACCTCACAAATACAATGCCATGTTGAGATTTATAACATGTTTTCAAAATAGCCACAATACAAATCCATGTCGAAATCTATGACTGAAACCTTGCAGAGAAATGGTATTTACAACCAGGAAGCCGAGACCAGCGACGAGCTTCATAACATCACCAAAGAAAACACAAAAACAGCATGAAAACATTTGTTCGATCAGCGCTTCAAGTTCTTTTTTTTAAATTCTTTTTACATAAAGTGACCACTGTGCCACTGCGTTAGGTTCCTGATGTTGTAAACTCCATCACAGCATAGACCTTGACATGAGACGAACACGAAAGACATTTTAAAATTCAAAACAATACAAGAAATCCTGCTTTCGAGTGGAATACTGAGCTGCTGGTTTGTGCCGGTAGGTCAAAAATAATCAAATAGAAAGACACAAATTATAGCCAAGTTGTTTTACCAGGACAGAAGATTTTCTATAGTAAGTTGTCTGTGCTGGCTTTGATAGGCACTGGGGTTGACCGACAGCTTCCAAAGGCGAGTTAATACATCCATTTACAACTTGTGGAAAGCCACATAATTCATATTTCAATTTAAAATTCTTAACACAAAGATAAATTCAGTACACAGTGTGAAATATTACAAGAATTAATTGTATTTCTACCAGATTTCTTTCCTCATAGTAGAATCCCTTGCAGTAGCCTATTTGCTCCGTTTGCATCATATTATTATGAATTCTTATTCACAATCGCTGACCCTGAAGTTGTGATAATGTGCTGTTAGCCTACCGTAGCTCCATAGTTAGGAGGTTGTATGAATGGGCTAATTTATGTGTTTGCCGGTGGTCTGAAAAGCACTTCTCTTTGATTCTGCCTTGGGGCAACTGTCAAAAAAAATGTAATTGTTCATCTTTTTGTGCTGAGAAAGTTGCCATCTGAATGTAGAGCGTATTCTGATATGTGACATGCAATTTTAAATTTCAGTAATCAAAAATAATAAATCACTTCGGGTTCTGAATCTAATGTGCTAAAACTGACTTTTCTAACATAATTCTTATTTTTTGCTGCGTGCATAACAATCTTGAGAAACGGCCATTTAAAACTGAATTAAAACACAACTAAATTGCAAAATATTGCGACTTAGTTGTCAGTCCAGCCATGGTCATTCGGCCTCGCTAACAAACAACTCATTTATTATGTTCAGTTACACAGGATTACCCGTGATGCACTGCAGTGAGATGAGTTTGGTTAATCCCACTGCGCCCTGAAATAATCTGTGCCCAGTCTCTTTCTGCTTCCCTTCCTTCACAGCTTTAACAGATTCTGAACAGAGCACACACATCTCCTGTGCTTTTATCGCCTTGAAGCTAATACCGCTGTCCTTTGCCTTCAGCTCAAGGGAATTTATAAAGATGGTGAAAAACATTGCTTGGTTGACTCACACCTGTTACCTCTTCGTCTTTACAGCCTTCAGCCAAAACATTATGACCATTACAAGTAGTAAATAACATCCAAAACCATTACTGAATACAGATTTGAGTGGGTTTGACTAGAGCAACAAATACAAATGGATAGGGCTAGGGAAACCCCAAACCTTCAGTGGTTATGGGTATGTTCCCTTTAAGCAGCAACCAATATCTAATTATTTAATAATCAGGTAGGCATAATGTTTTGACTGATGTATAATACATACATAATTCCTATGTTTGTGCTAAAGTCCTGTGCTTTTATTCCGATTTTTGGCAACCTGTTTGCTTTAGTTAATAATTTTATTCTTTCACTATCATTTCAAGTATGATAGTGAAAGATGGTGATGGTGGCGCAAATGGTAGAGCGGGTCGTCTCATGATCGGAAGGTCGGGGGTTCGAATCCTGCCTCCTGAAGGTGCATGCTGTCGTTGTGTCCTTGGGCAAGACACTTCACCCACCTTGCCTCCAGTGTCTGCGTACATTGGTGTATGAATGGGTGAGAGGTTCCTTGCTGTAAAGCGCTTTGAGTGCCTAATGTAGGTGGAAAAGCGCTATATAAGTTGAGACCATTTACCATTTACCATATGTATTTAACTGAGTTGAAATTGTTATTCATTCCAAATACCGCAGCCCCCCATCAGAGGCCGATCAGTTTCCCCTTGGCCTCCGCTCTGGACGAGCCCCTGGGCATCTTAAATAAAGAGGTCCCATCTCCCAGTCAACTTTAATTCTATGCATCTTTAAGGCTGTTGTAATTTTCTATGGTCATGTCTCTCTATATGTGAGGGTTGAAAGTTGAGATTTTTCTCACTGTCCAAAACAGTAAAAACCACAGATGAATGTGGATTTAATGAGACAAGCCACGTGTACAGAAATTGCTGGAGATGAGGGAGAAATGCTGTGCCAATATCTTTAAAAAGCCATGAAATCTTACAAATAGAGTACCAAATCTCAGACAAATAATGCAAATACTATACAGCAAAAAAATTAGCAGATTCTTTTTTTCAAAGTGCTTTTTTGTACAAAACATTTGGCGCAACTTTCACTGTCTTGGAACATTAGGTAGGCTTGTTTGTGAAATAAAGAACATTTCTAAGAAAAAAAGTTAAATTAATGCAAAACACCGAGCCAAATGTTCGACATATAAAACATAATGCTACATGCACTATTATTACTTATTTTCAAAATTGTAAACTTAACATGGCGATGTGCTTACAATGACTCGTAAAATTCCTTTCATTTTTTCATATCAATAATAAAGCACCCAGATTCAAGTTGTGAGGTCTCGGTCTGTTTTTGTGCTAGGGTTTGCTGGTGGATGGATGTTTTTTGAGGAGAGTTAATAGGCAGGCTGTGTCTCACTCTGTGCTTCTCAGTAGTTTCTCACACAGTAATAAATGCCCTCTGAACCTGTCTGTCTGCGGTCGAACGACCCCAAAAAGCTACCGTGCTCAGAGTGTGGGTTAGCCCGGATCGGGACGGGGGCCAAGCTTCTCTCTGCCTCTCAGTGGGATCAGAACTGGTTTGCTTTTTGAACATGAGGAACATCTGTGACAATTATAAACTGTTTCACTTCCCTTATCCTGATTGAGTTATTGATTCACATTTACTCAACTACTTGAGTAGTTTTATCACATGTACTTTTTCTTATACTTGAGCAATAATATAATGAAGTATAAGTACTCTCACTTGAGTAAATTACTCTTTTCATTTTAAATCTATGAGTAACAAAAGTTTCTTGTGGAAATGAATTACATTTGTATTTATTATATAATATCAAGCACAATCCTTTATTTTATGTAGTTTACGGTGGATTAATACGAATAATCAGAATTTCCATTATTTCATACATTTGTCAGTACATATGTAGTATTTTCAACTTTGCTACCCTTGAGTAATTAATTAAAGCTGGGGTACCTAACTTTTTGATGTTGTCGAGTACATTTATTTTTGCCACCTCAGAGTATGTTGTAATACAGCAAAAAAACAGACACTGTTGCTTTGTCCTCCTCACCTAAATGTTTGTTGAGTGATGAATGATAGAACTAGAGTCTAAATTAGCGCAATTTATTTTGGGGGTGGTCCCCCCTTCTTCATTTTGCCACTGCTCAAAGCTGTTCATGGGTGTGAAACGAGCATATCATTAATTTGCTTGAACAATTGTTCGGATGTACAGGATAGATGGTGAGAACTAGAAACAAGTTTGGGCCACAACTAAAAAATTTACATTTTGAATGGGAAAAATCAGGTACCCCAGCTTTAAAGTCTCATTACCCTTACTTAAGTAAATATTTTACTGTATCTGTAAACCAATAACCCAATACACACATCATGGCATCTTATTGGGACATTGGTTCATCTGTCAGCTACATCATATTGCTAGTAATAGTTGATGCTCTTAGTTTTAAAACCAAGATTTCTTGAAAAGAATTTTTGTCTGATAAGAATTTAGGTCACAAGGTCGATGAGGTACAAATCGTTTAATTATTGCTTATAGATTTTGTACCTAAAGCTGATGATTTCTCAAAATGTAGTTATCTATTTTGAATTGTGGCTGTATAAAAGTCATGTAAACAACTTAAACTGTCCTGTTTGTGGGAGAATACTGGGAACTTGCCTCATTTTGCTCAACTGCAGAAGCGGTCTCCATGGAAGGATAAATACTGCTCAGGTAAATGGTCTTTGTTCAGGAAACCACGCTGCGCTTTACTGTTGCCACTCCAAACACTGGCCCCCACAGAAACCGGTCCTGATCCCACTTACATCGCGCTAACAGTCGGCCTCTGTGCGCTCTTTTGTGACTCATTGTCCGCGCTGTTCACTTCAGAAGCCCTCGACAAAGCTGCCAGGGAACAGCCCCGTTTGCCCGTTCCTCTGCAGAGTGCCTTTGTACCAGCCGTCGTCTCTCTTCTTATGCACAAAAACCACGTCTCCCTCTCGCAGCTCGATCTCCGCCTCGCTCTGGGGAGGGTAGGGCACCACCACTCGATATCTGCCAAAGAACAGAGCTGCTTAAACAAAAATGGTCACTTGGCAAATAATTTTTTTTTAGATTGTGCCCAGAATGGTGCCCTGTGGTACAGCGTCGAGTCAGTTGGCTATTTTACACACAGTTTATTGTCATTTTTTTGTGTGTTCCCACCTCTCTCTGGACAGGGGTTTGGGCTCGGGCCGGAGCGCCATCAGAGCGCTGCCAGCGCGCGTTGCCGGCAGCGACCTGGGGAAGTTGGTATCCAAGGATCCGGACTTCCTGTGCAGCGGCTCCAAACCGATGGCTCCCATGTCGCTCTCGATGGGACAGGACCCCGCCCTGCCCTGCCACAACATCACACTGTTAGCATTGTAGTCTCCGGCTGCACGATATTGAAAAAAATTGCTGAGATATTGACTCATTTTGACATCTGTACCTGCGAGGCCATGGGACAGGAGCCTGAGCGCGGGTGGTAGTGGTGCGGATGCGGGTGGGAGGGGTCTGTCGCCACGGCGCCCAGCGAGGGGTCATGGGTCGGCGACGACGAGGGAGGGGAGCGAGGTTTCTTCTTGGCTGCTGCTCCGGACAAGAGCTTCAACAAAGCCGCAGCCTTTCTCTCCTTCTGCGGGTTCAAAAGGAGAAGCATATTTAGTTTATAAAATAATTGGTGCCATTATTTTTTTATTTGCACAAACAACATCCAAATGCTTTAAAACAGTGGTTAGTGGATATTATATTATTTCGCTCCCCAGAGAAGCATACATGTTTTACGTAGGTACACAGGCAGGTTTTTTCAAGTGGATTGGAGAAGGAGGTCCATCCAAAGTTTGCAAACAGAAGCAATTTTGTGGATCTAATCCCTAACAAACAAACACACAAAAAATAAAGTTTATAGTTTCTGTAATCATTGCGAGAAAGCCTAATGTCCCAGTTTTAGGAACAGTGAGCAATTACGTTTTTCTTTTTACTACCTTTTCTCCTTTCTAAAATGTGTTCCACTTCTAGACTAAATGCCCTATCTATTTCCTAAATAGGGTTACACAGAGAAAATGTATTACATCCTTGAAATTATCAAAAGATAATGAATTCATGCTTGGTTAGCGCTGCAGTGTTGCCCGGTGTATTTTAGAAAAGGCGAGGGTTTTGCATTTGTGTTTAATAATTGACTCGTCCCGTGGCGGTGCTTAAATGTGTTGAAACATAACAAATGTGTTTTGTTTCTTGTCACGCTCTCGGCCCGAATACTGCCTCCGATCAATACTCATCTCACTTTTTATTGACGCCTGAAGGTTCGGATCCACTGCTTCATAGATAACGTTGTCATGATGACTGCGGGGGACTTCAAAACAAGGAAGACAATTAAAGATGAACGTTTTTGGAGGGTAATTTTCCAAAGCAATCAACCGATCCTTCAGCGCGAGTCTCAGGGCAACCTGTCAGGATCCGTGAGCGCTCGGCACAATGGTTGTAGTCGAGTCAGTTCACAGGGATTCAGGCAGTGCCTCCAAAGAACTGGCCTCTAGTGATTTCACATAAAAACTATGAATACACTGTTTAATAGAAGAAAATGTAGGTTATATAAAATACTAATGAACATAAGGCTGCATAAAAGATGTGTAGTCGATAGTCATAAAACAAGGTCTACAATCTTCATCGATTCTCTTCTCGTCCTTGACCCACTGTTCTGGCGCAGCTGCTGCCACTGACTCTGCCCCGCAGCTTTTTAACCCAACTGCTGCATGACTCCACTAACACTGACTTTGACATCAATATAAACTCTGCACTTCTTTACAGGAGGAGGGCAACTCTCAACAGCAGCCCTCGAGCAAATCAACGTTTCAACTTTATCAGGCAGTCATAATAAACGGCCACAGTTCAGCTCGGTGTTTACATGTAACATTATGTAACGAGCAAAGGCAAAGTGTCAAATGTGATATAAATGCAGCAAATCAAAACATGTTTTGTCTACTCTTCATATTAAAGGATGCCATGGGACCGTTTCCTCTTAAGATAATTAGTTTTCTTAGATATGAAATGAAAACCTACCGTACATATCCTATAGGTATAGCCTAACTACTATTACATAATAATAATAATTAATAATGCATTAGTCTTATATAGCGCTTTTCCAGACGCTCAAAGTGGCTTTACAATTTGATGCATTATTCATTCACTCTATACTCGGTGATGATAAGCGAGGCAACCAGTCTGCGCACATCAGCCACCACCACCAACCACTCACGCACACACTACATTTGCCAGGCTTCCTGGTGTTCCCAAACGGTCTCCCATCCAAGTCCTGCCAGGCCCTTCCCTGCTTAGCTTCTGAGGTCTGTCGGGATCGGGCAGAGCAAAGGCGGTATGGCCACACATACAGAAGAACATGCAGGTAGAGGTCTAAAATACCGGGTTAACAGGTTTTACCCCATGGAGACGGGACACTTTCGGGTTTACGGATGACATTATGGTATTTCATAAATGATTGCAGCCTTTGCGACCACACCGCCTGACCCCCCAGAAAAGGCACATGCTCTAATAATTTGTTGGACATTGATCACAGCTCGCATTCGCTGCAATGTCAAACGATCCAGAGTTTTAATTCCTTTTTCACCAATATCGTGATGGGAGAATGTCACCGCTGCGCAAAGTTTTCTCCAGCACATCCCAAAGATTCTCAATGAGGTTAAGATCTGGACTCTACTGAGGACAATTCATGTGTGAAAATGTCTCATGCTCTCTGTACCACTCCAATGTACCACAATGTGAGCCCAATGAATCCTTTCATTGTTATCTTGGAATATGCCCGCGCCATCAGGGAAGAAGAAATCCATTGATGGAATAACCTGGTCCTTCAGGATGTTCAGCTGATGAACCTAGATCTAACCAACTGCAGCAAACCCAGATCATAACAGTTAGTGGAATCAAGTTGGCGACTTTCTTTTTGGTCAGGCAGTGCAATCACAGCCTCTGCGAATATACCCATTGCTTCTTCAATTTCAGACTACATTTCACTCCTAAGAATCTTTGATTTTATATCTTGGACTAACTGTACTTCAGTCTCCTATGTTCTTTTACTGAAATGCTATAGTGCTGCTCAGAGATTCGAGGAAGGTCAAGTGAAAAGAGAAACATTACGGATTCATAGTTTATTGACCAGTCTTATACAGGGGAGGTGGGATGAGAAAAGTGCTGTGCAAAGCAGGAGACAGTAAAAAAAACCCACTGCGCATAGACACACACAGTGAGAGCAGAAAAAGGCTCGCTTCTGCAACTTAAGAAGGCTATGGATTTTCATGACTATAAAATCTTTTGAGGTGAGGCTTATAGTAGACCTTTGTTGAGATAAAAGAGTAAGTTTATAATAATGCACAAGGATCAAAGCGAAACAAAATGATGCCTTCCTAAATGGGTAAAACGTTGGGAGGGGAGCTGTCAGAAGCAAAGTAAAGTGGGACGGAAAGTGCCAGAGAAAAGCCCCCTTTCTTTTCATCTGCAGGCTTACAGTAGTGGGCTTAATCTTTCTTTAGTGACAGTGCGCTGCTGGCGATGGTAACCACATAACGACCACCAGAGGGCAGTGCGCATCAAAGAATACCAAGACAAAGCTAAGCAAGCATGTGATTATTCCTAAGAGACAGTGGAGAGAAGTGGACTCAGACAGACTACAAAACTATCAAAGATTAAGCAAAGCAAGCAAAGTTTATTTGTACAGCACCTTTTGCAGACAAAGAAGTTACAAAAACCTTTTTACATGTTGAAAACCTTTGGACCATATGGTTCTGAGCACTGCTCGCGTGAATATTTATTGTATGTAACTATTTACACCAATGCCTTTTTCAACTCCCTTGGGACCAGGATGAGTGACATCTGACATCTCACCTTATTTGCAGTTTAAACGGGTGTATTTACCTATAATTGTGAAATAAGTTTAAAAATACATGCTATACGGCTGACTATGAAAAACTGCCAACATCAATCAACATTAATTATCAATTAAAAGTGTTTTATTTTAACACTAAACGCGTTTCGACTGCAGGCCGATCTTCCTCCAGGCATGAAATTTAAAACTGGCACCAAACCTAATCATAAGACATCCCGTGACTATCCCCTTTTTTCAAAGACATAAACAGAAACAATATGTGTCTAGGAGGAGCAGAGAATATATGAAAGAGAATACGCACAAGATGACAGGTACATAGCAAATAGCACACGTTGGCTAAATGTAAATACGTCCTTCAAATGAGAATTATATGCAGTGCGCTAAACTGTCCACAAAATGGACAAAAGGGATTCTATCTAACAAGCTGTGTATTAACACTCCATATCAATAACAAAACACTTCATCAACATGCAGACAGAGATACCAAGCAGCATTAAAGAGGATGAGTCCAACAGGATCGAGCTCAGAGGAACAGAGAAAAATCAATGTCTCCGTTGAGACCTGGGAAGCTTGTAAAGTTTCAGAATGTTTCTCACTGTGCAAGGGTTTTGATCTGTGTCCACCTTTTATGATTCAAGGATGACGCCATTAACCATAACTTTGAGAAGACTGATGTTACAATGAGCAGATGCTTTCAAATGTTGTGCTATGTTTTGCTTGCTTTCCTGCCATTTGTAGATTGCTGGCTGACTCATCCAATTTGTTTTCTCCCCTATCTTTGAGCTCTGAGTAAAGCTCTGATGTATCCACTGTGCCACTGGTATCCGCTTCCTCTTCTGCTACCTGTTCATTTGAGCCCTAGAACCAGGACAAGCCCTCCATAAAACAACCCATGTTGCAGCTGCCGTTAGGCGCAGTTTACACGGCAATGGTCTCAAAGAAAACGCAGTTAAACTTATCAGTCGCGTCCCCTCTCCTGGTTTGCTTTTATATGAAAACGATGAGGTGTCAACAAAACCTATAAATTGCAGTGCACCCCGTTGTCCAGTTCATGTTTTTATATGCTCCGTGAGTGCACAGAGGAAGACAACTAATCTTTTTCTACTTCCCTGAAAGCTGTGGCTTTTTAATGCGACTCTGAAGATTTCTAAAGTAAAAGTAAGTCACCACAAATTATTTAAAGGCCGTTATTTGACTAAATATAAATGTGTGTATATGTGGGAAGATTCACAACACAATATAATGAGATTGTGTGTTTAGCCAGTGTTCAGATAGGACTGTGATGTGACCGTTCTGCGTTTGTCCTCGTATTCTGCAGTTCACATGAGGCAAAGCGGCTGAAAACTCCCACTGAGACATGGAACTACTTCCTCCAACGTTTTCTGTGAGGACGGGTGTCAGACGATACGAAGTGCGTTGTTGTGTAAAAGAAACAAGCCAAATTCTGTTTTACAAAATACCTGTGCGATTTTAGAGACGATTTTGGTCACAGGGTTTTCGGACATGTTTGATATTTGTTGTGAGTCGTGGTGTCCTGGCACTGGGGTAGAGCAGCTGAAGTGCTGTTCAGCGCTGAGGAAGGCACAAGCCGAGCAGGAGGCCCTTCAAAATATGGAAAATTTGAAATGAGGAAGAAGAAATTAAGAAATTGGCTGAAGAGCTGAGGGACGCACAAGCCAAAGTGGAGGCACTTCAGTGGCAGGAGAAGGCGATGCATGTGTGGAGCGTGAGCGTGTGAGAGAGTGTGTTAGAGAATTTGTGTAGAGTTTTTATGGGAGCATTATAGACTTTGAAGTGTCTACAAGGCTGGCCCAGGTGTGTGTGGGTATTGGGTGTAGGTGTGAGTGAGTGAGAGGGTGAGTTGAGTAGATGACTTAAAACAGTCTATAAGGCTATAGTGAGTGTGTGTGCTTGTTGTGTGCGTGTAGGTGTGTGTGTGTGAGAGCTTTGAGTTGAGGGTTTGTACAGGGGGCATTGCAGATTCTGAAGAGTCCGTAAGACTTGCTTTAGAAAGAAAGGCAGGATTACAAATTTCAAGATTACAGTTTGTGCGACTGTTTTACAATCTTGCTTTGAAGAAGCTATTAGGTGTTCTGTTTGTAGGGGTATTATTTTCAGTATTTTAGATTTAAAGAGTATGTATGTCCATCTCCGGTTTTCCCATCAAGGTAGACAATAATCCACATGTAGTAAGTACAACAACAACATGTAGATATGTCTGTGTAAGTTCTCAGTCGTACAGGAGTTGTCTCATCTTCAATGAAGGTACTTGATTGATCTTCATCTTCAACTTCAACTACTGAGTACAGAAGATGAATCAAGTACCTTCATTGAACATGGATGATGACATTTTCAACAGCAAATGCACAACTGTACATTTTCTTTAACGCCATTAGCAAATTCTGTCAAAAAATGTCTTCAGACACCCACAGTACATCGCCTTGAGTGCTAATCTTTCAGCATATTTCAGAATTCACTTCTCTGTGCAGAGGCCACATTTGACAGTGATTTGGTTTGGCAGTTGCCGCTTGTTGTGTGTGCAGTTCTTGGAAGCCGTCTACAAACATGTCCAACGTGGTATGTGCCTGTAATGCTGGCTGTACAGACAGTGTGACCGAGAATTCAGGGGAGATTATCCCAACTATGTAAGCCAGGCTGTGATCAGAGCAGTTTTATCATCCTCATGCTTCCTAATATACAGATGTAAACTGCAAGGCTTCAGAGCTGTGGCAAGTTAAGATAAATCTGCCTTGTTGGAATTTCAAGACAAAAACACGGGTTACTGCATCTTCTGAGGACAGACTGGGTTTGGATTTTGGGGGAGCCTGTTGATTTGCCAGCTTGTTTGTAAGATAATTAGAGGAAATAGAGAAACGGTCCGATTTAGCTTAGATCTTAGAAGTTAGTTACCAAGGATTATAGTCTTGCTTTGTAGATTTGCAGATTTGGGAACGGCGCCTCAGACAGGACACTCCAGCCATAGGAATTGTCACTGTGAAAATGTAATATTCTTGTAAGACCGTATTTTTTGTAGTTTTTTGTAGACACAATATTACCCAATTAATTTCAGATTTGGCTATTTACTACATGCTACTACTACATGTTTCCTTTTTTCAAAGCCTTTTACTACATAGATAGACTGATACATAGACAGTTGAAGTTAAAGAGAAGAAAGACATATAAAAGACCTGTATCTGATTTTTTTTGTTTTGTTTATAAACAATAAAAGAGGATGCATTAAGTAAATTCCTTTGCTGATGCATTTCTAACAACCCAATTCTTCGCAAGGATCACTTTATAAGCACTTGTCACAATACTCCATCTTCACTTAACGCAAACATGTGAAATCGATTTTAGTTTTCGCTTAAATAAATCCATGTACGGCCTTTACAAACGTATGACATAAAACATAATGCCGAAGCAACGGTTGTGTAAAGGCAGGAGTTGGGCTCATGTCTGAGTGGGCGCAGTAAACACGGCTCCTGCCTGCTGTTCCATAGTCAATGAGCTGTTTGTCAGTTGGCTGTAGTCAGATTAGCTGTCCCACACACTGCAGCCAGCACTGAGACAAATGGAGCCCCGACAGATGCAATGCTTTAGTGTCAGCACGGCCTGATTTACCATCTACAGCTTTAGCTCACAGAGAAACACGCCACGCGAAAATACCCCCTCAAAAGCCCTGCAGAAGAGCGTTATCTAGCGTTGAGATCACTTGTTTTCATCATACTAAGCTTGTATGAGAAGATTTAGCGAGTTTAAAATGTATTTAGTCAAAGTTTTAGTTCTGTCAACATTTTTCCTAAAGGCATGCACTATTAAAGATGATCCTAATTCAAAACCAAGCAGAACTGTAGATCGTTTGGGGCTCTTTGAGATCGTGGCATGCACACTCATGCCTATGTTCTTACCTGAGCTTAGACGAGTTGATGCGTACCTGTCTGGTGCGTGCCCTCAGTCATGCAAAACGACCAAAGATGTTGTTAGCATTTGGCCTTTCCCAGCATATTCCTATGGACCCAAACGGGGGTGAAGTTGGAAGCTACCAAGTTCTTCCACGGGCACAAAGACCAGACAGGTGCGTATCAACTTGTCTAAGCTCAGTTAAGAACATAATAGATAGATAGATAGATAGATACTGTAGATAGATACTTTATTAATCCCAGCGAGGGGAAATTCAGTTGTCCTTTAGTAGCAAAACAAAACAGCGGATAAAAAGACAATACATATAAATATAATAAAAAGTTAAAACCCCCACACATTTACACACATATCTCAGTATGGAAAAACGGTGGCCTACACTATACAAACTACATATCGAGCGTGAGTTTAAATGATTGGAATTGGATCTTGTTTTTTTTTTTTGAGTAGATTTGACTAGTTTAGACCAATCTCACCTAAAATAAGAAAACAAAACTGTCAATAGCATAAGTGCAATTTTCTTACCTAATTTGTTCACTTGAAATAAGATGCAATGTACCAAAGCAAGTCAAAAACATCCTGGAAAAATAATGTCGAGTCAAATAATGTAGGCCAATGTCTTCTTGTAATTATGAATGAATAGTCAGCAAGAACATTACTATCCAGAAAACTACGCCGACATATATTAACATGGTGTAATTCATCTGCAGCTCCCCAAAAAAAGTAAATTTAAGTCTATTTAAAAGTACCTCTAGTAATCTGTGACAGCGAGGTGACAACATCTAGCTCTTCACCTGCTATGGTGAGGGAGGCAATTAGCAAGCCAAAATTAGCATTTCGACACGGACGGATTTAGATTGTAGTCTGGCATTCTATGTATTGTACTCACGGAAAGGTCAGCTATTTGTCTATTTTTTGCATTTAAATTAAAGGCAGTGCACTACACGATCGGCGCTGGGATTAATTACTTGGTCTTGGTCCAATTAGTGGCACTCCATCCCCTCTCCTTCCTTCAGTCTTTGTGAATAAATGGACAGCGTTGCCAGTTATAGACAATGTGAGGAAAGGAATGATGAATATTCTGATGTAAATCTATTTTAGGGTAAGGATAGAACCCATGTCACAGTGGAAGATGGAGCACGCTCATCACTAAAGGCCGAGGCGATGCTACAGGAAGAATACATTTAAATAAATACATTTGTCTATTAAATGCAAAACTGCCTTTTTATAGACATGTGGTCAGCGGTGTCTATAGATGCATTTCTTTTTCCTTTTCTATTTGTAACCTCTCTCTCTTTTCCAATCTTTGAACAAAAAGTATATTACTAAACTTTCAGGGCTGAGCAAGTCAATTAATTATATGACCTTGTGTCTTATTGTTACAGTTTTCATCACCATCACTGGACGGTTAGTAACCATGACGACTTGTTTGCAGATACGCTAACTACAGGCAGCTATCATGTGAACTTTAAATTATTCCAGAGGGTCTGTATTTGTGAGTCTGTTCTTTCTGATGAGAATATGTAAAGTTTGTTGTTCTATTTTTGTACTGTGGCACTGCAAATATACATAAAAAAAACATACCTTTTCTACTTTGGGTGCGAGTACCCCTTGTGTGGTTACGTGGGACGGTCCCGGTGAGGGCGGCTGCACCGGGCTGGCTGGTTCACTGTGCAGGAGCGCGGCTGAGACGTTTGGAGGCGTGAGGCAGGACAGCGGTGACGACAGGGGCAGGAGAGGTCTGGAGGCCGGGGAGGAGAGCGGCGAGGGTCCCAGACTCGAGCCAGGGGACACCATGGAGAGGGGCCGACCGGACTGACGGGATGGGGAGCAGCTCTGAGGGCGCAGGGGGGACACCGCTACCGTGGGCCGCTCGGGGCTGCCGGCGGGAGGACTGTGTACTGAATACAAAAATACAAAAGCAAAATTATGCACGTCATGATCATAACTGTATGACACTAAGGCTGCACAATAGATAGATCATTTCATAGCACAGCAATAGAACATTGAGTAGCTATGTCTGCAATGTTATTGATTTGTCATGTTATTTTATGATTTTTGTCTGTCCTGTTACGTCGACATCAGTCACTTAAATATTATTTTCCCTAAGCAATATTTGTTTAAAAACAAAGATTTTGAGTAACCATTTGGATAATTACGTTTTAACATCTAAAACTATTTTAACCTCTTGAGCAGGTGCATTTTCTCCGGGTCATCTTTACCCCAATCTCAAAGGTTACAGCCTAAAGGCCAGTGTAATTTATCACTTTTCTGTTACTCTTTAGTGGCTTTTTTTTGTCACTTTTCTGTTTTGTTTTTGTCACTTTTCTGTTACTCTTTTGGTGCTTCCCCCCCACACATTTTCATCTTTTTGTCTCACGTTTTCGTCGCTCTTTTGTTCCAAATGGAAAAAATGTCATTGGTTCATGTGGGGGTTAAGGGGTTAAACTATTGTTACTTTCATAAATATTTTGGGTACTTCACTGTCCTGCCCTTTAATCATAGTTCAACTCACGGTATGCCGGCCACATCAATTCACTAACACAGTGTGAAACAGCTTGATGTATAGCGTTTCCTTGTTCCCATTGGCACGTAATCCTTTTTATTAGAAACGTCAACAAACAGTGACCGCACAAGTCAAAGCTCACCCTCGAAGAAACCCAACCTGGGCCGCCCGCCATTTGGCTTTCTCGAAGTGAGGCCTTTAATCCCTCTGAGTTTGCGCGCGGTACATGTGAGGATAAAAAAAAAAAAAAAACACTCTCCCACATTATGCGCTCCTGCCCTGTGTCTCTGTATACACAACATTACCAACCACCTGCTTCCCTCCGGTCCTCAGAGAGAGCCTTGTGGTCACGTGACATCGACTGCCGAACGCCAAGAACTATGCGCATACTTTATTTTGTAATGGGATCCAGATGTGTGAGTGTGTGTATTTGTGTGCGAGAGAGAAAGAGACGAGAAAGGGAAAAGGGTCCACGGTGCTCTGTCATTACGCCTCCATAAAACAAAATGGCAGTGATGTCATTCAGCTGCTGGTGTTGTGTGTGTGTGTGTGTGTGTGTGTGTGTGTGTGTGTGTGTGTGCCTGCGGTAATGCACATTTGTACAAGAGCGGAGATTCACAGGCTTTTCACACCAAGTAATGCCACGGAAAACGCAGCATTTGGCATTCAAAAGTGCAACATGAAATGGATTCAAATGACAGAGCACCGTGGACCCTTTTCCCTTTCTCGTCTCTTTTTCTCTCGCACACAAATACACACACTAATTAAAAGCACGAGATGTACATTTATATGAGGGTGGGCAACATGATGATATCAACTCTAATCGTGGTCTGACCCTGTGATGATCGACCATTTTGTGTGATATTGTTTTGCAGCTCTTTCTCAAACACAAACACATGTCAACAACTCTCTCCGGCATACTATTTCTATTAGAGGCCTTTTCCATGCTTTGGATGAGTGACAGACGGTTTTAACCATTATTGGTGAAGTTTGAACTCTCAGAAGAAGCAGGTAGTTTAGTTAATAAAAAGTGAAGGCAGTACTAAGTAACCTGTTTACCTTATTAAATCCTTTCCGTAGTCCCTCTGGGGGTAATACAAGTGTTAATGGGATGACTGGGGGGTCTTTCATCTCCCCCTGGTGTCTCTGGCCAGAAAACCACAATTGCAACTTGGCTGCCACCGAGTAGGAGTCACCAATACACACTAATGGAATCACAAAGAAGAAGCTAACAGGCTAACGGGCAAAGCTAATGTATTTACAGCCAAGTTTGAGAGGAAAACAATATCTCCATTGTGTAATTGGATGTACAATATCCCTCTCTCCCTTTGTCCTTTTTGTCAGCGTAGTATTTACTCTCACGGATAAATACTAAGAAAGAAAAAAACGCAACATGTTACGACACCTGCAGTGGCGCTTATGGCCTCTAGGGGCACGAGTTACTTAGTACTGCTTTAAGTGTGCAAGAATTAGAAGATTTTTGGAGTCCGAAACCGATATATAGTATGTAATTTTATGTTATGTCATTTTATTTCATCTCTCAAGTAGCCTATAGTTACAAATGTATTTATACATAGAAATATGTAAGGCCGATGCCATTTTGCACCGCCAATATTTTTGGGCAAATACAAAAAAAACTGTGCATGATGCTTCTAACTGAGTCAGTGTTGAACTGTGTCAAGAGCGGGTGCTGTTTGAAGGGCATAGGGCTGATTTATTCGGGTTCATTCATGTTTCGTAGGTTCTTCAGAGGTAGCTTGTTCGAAAGACAAAAATAAGCAGATTCCAAAACAAAAAAGGGGAAATATCTCTTATGGTCCCAAAATTAAAAGCAAAAGTGTACAACATAAAATATATAAACTAGGTGTACAAACTTGTGACCGATTTTCACTGTGATGTTTCTAAGTTCCCCTGAGGCCTAGAGAGTTGCTCTGACGGAGCCCTTTCCAAAGCAAAGAACAGGAAGTCTCTGAGTTTTGGTTCCGGAGAGATTGGCTTTTCCTTGGCCCGATATACTGGCCAGCCGGTATATCGGTCGGGCTCTAGCAAGAATTGTGATAAAATCAGAATAGTGACCATTACAAAGAGTGAAATGAACCTAATCTCAGAAAGCAGACTGTGAACCAGGAAAATTAAAATTTGTGTCACTCCAATAGGTGGTACAGACACCATTGAACGATGTTACTTGAAAGATTTTGTACAGATACTGATCTGCCAATTTACAAAACTTTACCTCACGAGGAACACATTAGGTCTACCAGGTATGAATCCAGGACTAAAACCGGACCATGTAAATGGCGCTTGTGCTTTTCCTGGCGGTATGCAGCCTGTCTTAAAAAAAAAAAATCCTTAAGCGTTATTCTCCAACAGAACGGTGCAAAGAAGAAAAAAAAAAAGATGAAAAATGAGTGCTGTGGACATGAATAGGCCCAGAGTGGAGAACATGGTTGATATGATCTAGGTCTTTGAGAGAGGGAGAGAGGGGGAGAGTGTGGCAGGCACAAGCTGTACTACCACATAAACACTGTGGTAATGTGCCTGGATATTACTCAACTCTGTTAAAGGTCATACTACTCAACACTGTAGAGCATAAAGACAGGTGTGTTAACAATTTGCATTTAAAAGAATTGCCTTTTGGGAGTATAGTCTCCACTGAGTCATCTCAACAGGAGAATAGGCTTCTTTCTATGTTCTTTGTCACGCATGTTCTTTGCTGTGTTCTTTGGTTTCGACTTTGTGATTGATAAAAATGCACATGTAGATTTTGCTTTAAATCACAGCAAATATATAGCATTACCGCTACTAATGACAATAATAGCAGCGATTGTCACTCATCAATGATACTAATCTACATAATTGAAATAATTTGACTGTTGGTCTCTGTGCATAATTAGCTTTTCAGCCCTAAAATATCCTCCTGCCTTTGCTTTGTGTCTGGTTATATTTTAATGCCGCCCGTGTTGAAGAAGTGAGTCAGACAGCCACATCACCCGGTGTCAACATCTTTCTTTGGCACTTTTTAACATTCTCCAGAGAGACATAAACAATCATCTGTCCCTTAGGTTGGCTCTGTTTGCGGTGCAGGATCTCCTGACAGCTGTGCGTCGCTCATGAAGGTGTCACCGCAAGTTCACAATTCATAATAATGCGTCTTGTTCTGGAGACATTAGTCATAGTACCGTATTTTCCTTAAAAAACTATAATCAACTAAACAACTATACACATACAACAACATACCATTGCCACGTTTTTGTGCTTCCAGAAATAACTGTAGAAATGCTTGGATATCAAATCCTTTGTATCGCTCCTGTACTACAGTGTGGGTATAGAGTTCTGCTTACCCAGCTGCAGGGAGGTGCGGTGGTTAACCGTGTGCTGGCCGGACCGGAGGCAGTTTTTGAGTTGTGCGGCTGCGCTTTGGGGCGACGAGGCGGGACTGCTGTTGACGGAGTTTATGAGAGGAGTGGATGGTCGCGACGACGAGGGACCCGGGGACGAGGGGTCAGAGATTTTACTGCTGCTGCTCCCTCCCACCGGACTGGACAGACACGAGCTGCGGGGGGAACCCACTCCGAACGGGGCCCTAAAGAAGAGAGAGCAAGTGTTATTACGGGGTTTTCAGATTGGTTCAGAATGGTTTCAAACTAAGGCCCGGGAGCCAAATGCGGCGCGCCTAGAACTTCAATGCGGATCACTGAACAGGATCAATGAATTGGCTTATAAAGGTGAACAAGACCACTGTTTTCATTGACAAAAAGAAGAATGTATGAGTGTCAACTAAGAGTACAGATGATGACTCAAAAACGTTCATCTAGACCAGGGGTGTCCAAACATTTTTCATTGAGGGCCACAGATTTCAGTGAACATTTCACCTGTTTAGCAGAGTTTTAACCCGTGTCCGAAACCTTTATTTAGGCTTGGAACCTCAAAACCATTTTGAAACTTGCAGTAAAGAGTACCGTCTCTGGCCATGAGTGCCAATTCAACAAGAAGCCTGAGGGCCACAAAACATTGGTCTGAGAACCATATTTGATCAAACTTTGACACAAAATCAAAACAAATACCATACTACTATTAATTAACAACATTTTACATTTAGGAGTACTTTAAGAAGTGTTTAGATCTCCTTTTGTTTTTATTTGGTTGGGACAGTGCATGTTAATGAACATACATGCATGTTAACATGACGCACCAGATTGTAGCCATGGGCTAATTTGCATCCATTGTCCTACACTCGCACTCTCAAACACACTATTGTACATGTTTTTATGGGAAACCGTAGTACCCTGAGGAAACCTAGGCAGACATGGGGAGAACATGCAAACTCCACACAGAAGGCCCCGTACTGGTGGGAATCAAACCCGGGACCTTCTAGCTGTGAAGCACAAGCGCTAACCGCTGCGTCACCGTGCCGCCCATCTAAAGAATGTAAAAGAAACGCAGCTTTATGGAGTGCAACTCTAATATAAAATCCCCCACACTTCCATGTTTACGACCCTGACACTTCAGTCCCTCTTACACCTGCATGCCCCGCTCGATCTATGATGTTATCTGGAGCGTGGCTCGCCTCTGCACTGTGTCCTGCTGTAACATACATGAAGCAGGCGCTCGTGCTTCAACCCAGACACTGCTGAATGAACAGAACGGACGGACATTATTGACTGGCTGGTATTCACACAGCTTCCTATTGACTCCCCATCTCGCGCACGGGGAGTTATGGCTTTCCGTGCGAATGGGGAGAGACCGACAAACAACAGGCAGCACAGACAAGGCTCATTCGCTTTGTGCTGGAGCCGAGAGTAATGGAAAAACTAATAGGAAACTTGAGTTGAATCAATTTTAATGGGTACGAACTAAGAAGCAGACAAATGCAGAGATGAGTCGCTTGGTTTTTGTCTTGCTTCAGATATAAACACATTTATAAGGCTGTAAGCAGGTGTTGTGTTTGTTGGGGGTGAAATCTAGCAAGACCAAATGCTGAGATAGTGGCCAAAGCAACAATCAAACTGAAACCGCAAAATGAATGGTCGCAATTTAGTATGTATGACACTACTTCTTCAAATAATGTCTTCAGCAGGCTTATTTTACATGCAAGCACTGCTGTATTGGCTTCTAAAAACATGTTTTGAGATGCATCCTATTCTTGTATTAGTTTTTAACAGTCCAGTTTTCAGTACCCTCTCCAATGTTAATGCTCCTGGACGAGTTTAAAACGTGCAGTATTGTCCTGGATAATAAGCCGCGATTGGATTTTTCCTCCAAAATTGCCATTAAAAAGTGTGTAAACTTAGATACGAGTAGCATACACACAGAGCACATTTACAGCATTGGCAGCACTTTAAATTTTACATGAGTTTACCAAGGTCAAACTCAGCACCGCGAGAGAGGAAGTTAAAAGATGTTTTAAAAGTAAAAGTTTAGTAAGTTCTATGCAGTTAAGGGTCTTCCAGGCAAAATACATATTAACATATTAGTTAAATGTTACACACCTATCCAGAAATTTCTGTGGCTTTTTCCAAAAGAAAAAACCCAACAACATTATTTCTATAAACTGACTTAACACATCCATTTTCTGCTTTCTGCACGGCTTGTGTCCATGTTCTGATTTGGTGTGCGTCTTTTGGCAATGCCTGCAAGTATTGGGCGATTTCCCGAATCCCGAGGCTCGCCGCAGACAAAGACGGAGAGCGCTAAGTGTGGGAGACGGAAAACAGTAGAGAGGGAGGGATAGGGGACACAGGAGGGTGGGCTGAGGGAGAGTGTGCTTGCGTAAAAATAACAAATTGCCTTTCATTTGATTAGTTGCCCATGCGTGTCTGTCAGTCTGTCTCTGTGGCAGGTTGCATAACAGCAGAATGTGAAGCAGCCATTGAAATCCTCTGGAGGGGGACACCTGCTGTTTTCACAAGGTTTCATCTCCTCGATTCATTTCCTCCTTCCCCACCATTTCTCGCTCTCTCACTCCACACTGTCACCCCTCCCTCTATGTCTACTCCTCTCTTCTGTTCGCTCTCACCCTCTCGCTCTCGTTTTTTTGTTTGTAATTCTGTTTAGACATCTTATTGTATTCATACAGATTTTATGCACTATGTGGGCACATTGTTCAGACAATACACATACACAATTGTATACATATAATTATGTATACATATACATATATGTATACAACACACTCATGCACACATATATAAACACATTATACACGCACACACCTGTACACACATATATTAACACGCTCAAGCCTGATGATAAATGGTAAATGGTCTCAACTTATATAGCGCTTTTCCACCTACATTAGGTACTCAAAGCGCTTTACAGCAAGGATCCACTCACCCATTCATACACCAATGTACGCAGACACTGGAGGCAAGGTGGGTGAAGTGTCTTGCCGAAGGACACAACGACAGTGTGCACCTTCAGGAGGCGGGATTCGAAACCCCGACCTTCCGATCATGAGACGACCCGCTCTACCATCTGCGCCACCGTCGCCCAACTTTCCCCATTTCTGTACCACCACACTTTCACTATAAAATTGAAGCCTTGTAGGGAGTCGAAAACTGTGGTTCTCACAAATGCATCTAAACCTAAAAATAAACCTTCAAAAGTGTTGAGTTTTTACCATTTCATTTGCTTGAATAATCTCTGGAATCACTGATCTTGTTCACTCACACCGATCTCAGTCTTACGTGTGCTTCTTTTACCGACACAAAGCATTACGTCTCACTCTCTCCTCCTGTCTCTCTTCTCTCTCCTTCCTCACTTTGTCTTTGAACAACGCTGTAACGTCAACCTGCTTCGAATTCCACACATTCAGCTTCATTAACCCCTGCGCTATCCTTCATCTTTTTATTTAGAATCTTTTCCAAGCTTTCGCCTCCTAATCCATTTCTTTTTGTCTCATACTTCCTTCTTTCACTGCAACGCAGAGAAGAATACAAATGAGGTGAGCAGTGCAAATGTTTTTACGCATATGGCAATAATGAAGGTAATTAAATAGCCAAATATCTCTCCCGTACACCATTCTGAGTTTTAATGGCTTTCAATGCGAGCATACGGAAAGTAATGATGAACATGATTATGATATTATGTTCTGGGTTGCAATAAAGCAGGAAATCAAAAGGATACATTTTGTAGAGTTAGATAGAGCGTCCATAAAATGATGACCACCTGCCCGATAAACACCAGCCCCTAATAGATATGCAACAAATCCTTCTTTCTTGTTCTCTGAGCCAAAATAAAAAGCTGCTAAACCCGATTTTTTGGGAGCTAGTAGTCCCTAACTTTCCCCACATCTCAATTCTTCACAGGAATTAGTTTTTATGCACCTAGTACATGACAATGAACTGCTTCAGCAATTTGACTGCTGTTCTTTACTTGAAACAAATCTCAATGGTCATAATAGCGTATTTTCATAGTAGCGTATGTTCACGATGGTGCTCTAGGCTCGTGTACCAGTATCTGCTCCTACCACTGGGAGGGACTGGCAAAAAGCAGAGGTTACTCTTACTGCGATGAAGGAAACAAAAAAAGCTAATTGCGGGCTAAAAGCTAGATGACCACAGCTAGAGGAACGAGTGGGTGCTTAAACAACGTGCTGCCGGGAAAGGCTTGTCAATGGTGCGCCAGGGTGGCTGGTGCAACTTATACTCCGGAGCGACTTATATATGTTTTTTTCTTCTTCATTATACATTTTGTGGCTGGTGCGACTTATACTCCGGAGCGACTTATAACACGGTAATCAATGATCATTCCAGCCCCCTCTTTTAGCCTCTTAACGACTCTCTACATTCGCAACAACAAAAGCATCAAACATAACACTGCATTTAGCACAGCAATGGAGATGCACCCCCAAAAGATTTACTTTCTGCCAGGGAGCTGGGGAGGAAAGCATTAGTTTCCTGCGGTAAACAGCTGCTGATCAAAACACTTTAGTTTGTTCCTTGTCATGGCTGGAGGTGAAATCAGCGGGACAGTGGTGCGGAGATCACTCTGAAGAGCTAGTGGAATAAAAAAAAACAAGCGGGATGGACATAACGCTGTCAGAACAGTGGCTTGGTCTTTTGCACAACGCAGCAAGCAACCCTGCGACGCAAAATTGGAACCAAACGTTTGCAAGTATCCCACAGTTCTGGCAATCGCGTCCCCAACTTTGCAAGTAAATAAGTAGGAAAACAATAGCCCCAACGGTAGCGGCTGACGTTATGTGCCAACCTCACAATAGAGAGAAAATAAAATAGAATCTCAGGACCAGGAGACATTTAGATGATTGCTAGTATATGCATTAACATCTGACTATAGATTTCTAATATTAGCGACTATGCTGGAAACTGTCCGGTGTGCAGTCCTGGCATAAAATGATGGCATTCGGTGTCATACATATGTAAAATAACACATACCAAAATAAACAGGCGCTCCAAGTGAGGGAATAAATAGGGAGTAAAAATGATTGAGTGACAATTGCATTTGCGGAGTCCGGATTTGTCCTGTGCAGGAGAGAGCGCGCGTGCCCTGGCTGCCTCACTGTTGATATTGATGGTAACTGATGGAGGGAAAATAGCCTTGGGTTCCCTCAATTGTTAGGACCAGAGCAATTCAGTCTCATATCTGTCTATGTGTCAACACAAAAACCTGTTTGTCTGACTTGATAAGTGCAGCGTGCAATGGAGTACAGATTATTTATTTTTTTCACTAAATGTATTGATTTATTTGACAAAAAACTCTCACATAGAGCTGTGCAATTAATCAACATTCGATTGAAACCACAATCTCTATTATTTTATATTACATGGCAGTAACAGCATCTGGTTTGAAGTTGTTAATAACGCTGGAGCAGAAAGAATTGTATTTTTCTTTAAGCTAAGGTTTACTTAAAAACTCTATTTGTCTATGTCCAAGAATCCCAACCAGTAAAAGCTAAATTATTTTTTTTTTTATTATCCTCTCAACCCCCACCTGAACTGAGCACATTTTCTCCAGTATGGCTTTACCCAAATCTAAAACCTTAGTGAAAAGAAAAGTCAAAATAGCAACAAAAATTTGACAAAAACAAGGATGAAAATGCAACAAAAAAGAGTGACAGCAAAGTGACAGAAAAGAGACAAAAATCTGATGGGAAAAGTGACAACAATGTGGGACAAAAAAGAGCAACATAAAAGTGACAAAAATGCCACAAAAGAGGCACAAAATAGCAACAAAAAAGTGACACATTTGGTTAAGAGGTTAAGAATGCAAAACGATTTAACAAAAATCCAACTCACCTGGACACCGGCGTCACGTAGTTGCCGGGGAACACTCCCGACGCCGCGGTTCGGAGTGAAGTGCCCTTGAACCATCCGTCTTGACACTTCTCCGTGACGCGATACATTTCACCTTTTCTCAACTCCAGCTCGTCCGCCTTCTGGGGCTTGTAGGCGTAGAGGGCCAGGTATCTGAAGGGAAAAAAGAATAGACCACTCAACATACGTGGGAGATAAATATTTATAAAGCCGCGTTATTCTCTCATTTCTTTTGCAGGAAAAAGAAACGCAAAAGGGCTCTTGTTCGGAGGGAGTACAGTGCTGACGATCAAAGGATAAAAGCCCCCATAGTGTTGATGCCTCGGCAGCTCTTTTAGCAAACCCTCCAATGTTCTGATGTATAACATGTTTGAAAAGCGCCGTCTGGCCGTGCTACTGTACACATCCTTCCACTCTTCCAAAGTGATTTATCTTTATACCAATTTATAAAGAAATTCAAAGCACTGCGGAATAGGACGCCGCTATTCCAAAAATCAATCTAAAAACTTTTGCATAGCCCATCAGAAAAAAGTGAATATCTAAAGTGGACATAAAAGTACAGTCATAAGTAACATTGGAAGTGAATTCTATAGGGGCACACTTTCAACATCATATCAGCTGCCGCGCAGTTACAGCAAAACAGTTTATTTGTCAGCTCATATGTTGGGAACTAAAAAAAAGAGTTGCTGTTACAGACAAGACAAATCAAGGAAAAACATTGTGACTACCTGAGTAAGCATCTCGTGGTCCCGGTATGCGCGATATAAATGTCTATAATGCGCCACAAGCACAACTCACTGTGACTGTATTTTCGCAGGCACTTCTAAATAATAGTCAGCATTTTTCTATATGGGAGCAGCGAGCAGTACCGCAGTGATTTGACTTGGCAGTAGCTCAGAGCATTTGCCCAATTATCCAAAGGTCGGTGGTTCGATCCCAGCTCACGCCATACTGTCGTTTTGTTCTAGGGCAAGACACTTAACCTCTTAACCCCCACCTGAAAACGTGACTAAGATGTGACCAAAACGTGACCAAAACGGGACAAAAATGAAACAAAAAAGCCCCAAAAAAGTAACAGAAATGCAAAGACAAACTGACGAAAACACGACAAAAAAATATGATGAAAAAGCCGTAACAACATGACAAAAAAGCTACGATAAGTTTTGTGGGCCTTAGCTTTCAAATGAGGCGTTGCACTGGCCAAGCTCTCCAGTCGAGAAGTTTTTAGATTTGGGTAAAGCCGAACAGGAGAGAATGCGCCCGGTTAAAGTGGCGGGTAAGAGGTTAGCTTAATAATAGGCTGTATAATGCCTTGAGTGGAGGAAGAAAGGCAGGAGTGACTGTTGCATCGTCAACCAAGTGGTTCAATTGCTTACTCTGGCCAGTGCATACTGTTGTTGTGTCCTTGTGCAAGACACTTCACCAGCAGCTTCTTTAATGTAAAGTGCTCTAAGTGCCCACTGGAGGTAGAAAAAGTGCTACATTGCTGCAGGTTTCATTGGAGAGGAGGAGATGGTGAAAGGGGGTGACGACTGGGGAGAGACAATCAGCCAACCGGGATTTGAACCCACAATTCGAAGAATGAAGAAGAACGTCCAGACTTCCCACTGCGGACTCAAAACATCCATAAGAGCTGCAGTTTTGGAGATGCTCCGACCCCGGTAAATGTAAGCAACCTCTTCTGGCGTCCAGTAAAACGTAACATTTTCACACAAATACACACATTTCCCCTGGTTTATCAACTCGCCATGAAGCCTTATCAGTGTACAGTGTTTGCAGTGGTGCCATTTGATGCATCTTGAATGACTTAAGACATTAGCCCCGAAACCACCATTATACAAAATCAGAAGCGGCTGCCCAAAAAAAAAAAGAGCCGTTATCCGGAGTGAAAAATTATGGTTGCATTCGGAGAAAATCACACTATTTTATTTGAAATGTGGCTAGGGATTTTACGTTTCTATCGCAATCATAGCCGAGATGTCAAGTTATTTTTCTTCAAGGGACGTACGCTGCCACGAGAAGATGAATGTTTTTTTCCCTTTCTCTCTCAAATGCTATGCTTTGCTATGAAGTCCTGCCTAATCAATATGTCCCCATCTCCCAGTCCCCTCCTGATAGATGAAGCGTTTAGCATCCCAGCCTACAAGGCAAGGGAGTGGGGGCTATGTTTAGGGATTCCAGTGCGTTAAGATATAAATGAGTTTTTTTCTCTGCGTGTCATTAGGAGACATCTGCAGCACTGGTGTTGTACCCCACTCCGATAAGACCACAGTGTAAACAAGCCCCATATGTGCCTCTCTCACGCTCCCTGTCTATCTCCCCCATCCCTCCCTCTCACCCCGTTGCCGTGGTAACAGATGCGGGGGACCAGCCTCCCATCTCCCCATGGCAACAGAAACAGTTGCCAGGTCAAGGTGGATCACCCGACCCCCATCATCAGGAACCCGCTCAGGACACGTGTGTTTGTGTTCATGGAGGCTCTCGGCTTGACGTTATTAAAACTGACAGTGCGGTTGTTTTTGTCTCACATCCTGCAGAAAAGACACCGCTTAAGAATAAAGAATAAATCCCCGCCCCCCCCCAACACCACATCTAAGGTGAAAACGTAGATTTGAAAGGAAGAATTTTTTCAAGTGCATGTGACCCATCCTTTAATCCAATCATGTGCAGCGAGGTTTACAGCTGGCACTGTGTCATATAGACTCCTCCAAGTCAATAAAGCAGCACGGAAGATGCAACTTACTTGTTCGCAATTTTCTTTACAATCAAATAAGGATGGGATTGGTCAATAAAAAAGCAACAATTCCACATAAAATCTATTCTCACAATAATTAAATTCCAAGATAAAATGTCAAAACATTTATTTTTGTTTTTATTAAGAGAAAAAGGCACAACATGCAGTTAAAGCAGTTAATGAACCAGCAATGAAGGATTGCACCTTTTTTTCTAACATGCGTCACGCTGTGATTCAACACTCTACAAACAGCGCTCAATCATTGTTATCATTTATCAAGACCAGTGCTAAATAGTGAGTAAATAAATAAACTGCTGCAGGTAGTGCTCGTGCTTGGCAGCAATAAGGTCTCAGGTTCAATTCCCACCTGGACAAGGCCTTTCTGTGTGGAGTTTGCATGTGCTCCCAGTGTCTAGGCTTCCTCTGGGTACTCCGGTTTCACCTTCCACTAAAACATACATGTACAATAGGTGAATCCCCCAGCCAGGTCATACTGACCATCAGCCTGGCTCCACATCTGGAGATGGGGCCCGGGCGCTGCACTGCCATCGCCCATTGCTCCTTACGGGTTGCCCAAGCAGCTTCGACCGATGGGATACATTTAAATAGGAGAAAACGCTTGCCAGGTCACCCAGCTAAACCTACTGTCCGTCGTGAAGAATGAGTGTCCGGGATCGCAGCCAAGTTTTGTGTCGAACTACAGCATCTGTTGGAATCCCACCTAGATAAATGGAGCACTGACAAACTCCAAGCATAAATATTCCACACGTTTTCGGAGAACAAAACCCGGACCGACTCGCTGTGAATCAAGAACACAAACCAACCACCTTCTAAAGATTTAAATGTTCTATTATTTGGTCCAAAACCACTCTGTGACAATGATATGTGACCAACCATTTCTTCTATTTATAAACATGTCCCTGTTTGTAAAAAGCTGCCCTTGTCTTTGGGTGGCACTATAGCACACACAATCACCTTGAAGCTACCTGTGTCTTTTTGGCATTTCCCTGGATTAATTAGGTGGTAAATTATAGAACAGTCTTGCTCAGCGCTGGCACCGCTCTGACCAGCTGGAAGTACCTGTAAGGTTTTGTTTACGACCAGATGTAATTCACTTTGATTATGTATCAGATGGTGTTGATCTATTTAAGGAAGTGGCCAGCTTTTTAACTCAATACAATATGAAACTTTATGCCAACATTTTAATTTATTTAAACACAGCAACAGAAGTTTAGTCCTTAACCTAATTCTCAGGACTTGGTGTCAGGGGCTCATGGGTACAGTATTCGCTAAACTCTAAGCTAAGATAAGATAAAGTGACGTCTGAAAAGCTTTTGTCAATTAATACAATTGTTCGCTGAATTTGCCCAAATTCTTTTTTAACCAAATGAAGATTTTTCCTCCAGTCTACTCTACAAACAGTGTTGAATCTTTGTTATTATTGGCTGTGTCCTCAGTCAATCCGAATGCTCGTTACAACCAAAGAAGGCAATTATGCAAAGAGGCAAAATAATACATCTGTCCATGTATTCTAATGCTGTAGTGTGTTTGTGTGTTTTGATGCATTTCCCAGTAGAGACAATTTGTAGAGTTGTTCTGCAGCTCTTTGCCATACTTGCATTGGACGCTGCGACCTGCTTGCAAACAAACATGGCAGATTTTATCTGTAATGTCTGTTTTATGACATTCCATCATGATCTCTATAATTGGGATCTACATTTTGCTTCATTCTGTGCCAAAACCTGAGACAAAGAGGAAAGCGCAGGGTGCTGAGGCCTGTGTGTGTGCGCAGATGGCCGGTCACAGGTGAACAGTTTACTCACATGTTGAGAGGCAGCTGCACTTTGGCGTGGGCCAGCAGCTCAGAGGTGATGGACGCCACTTTGGGAGGAACCATGACCCCTGCCGAGGAGGGGGAGGGGCCAGGGGGGGACGCATCCTGGACAAACAAGATGCAGACAAATGAGGGGTTAGGGGGAGGATGATTTATTCACATGTGTAACAGAGAGTTAGGGTGCATAGAATATCAAGTGTTGTTTATACTTATACATATCTAAAAATTGTGGAGAAAAAAAAGGCAGGACTAAAGCTGCAGGTTTAGACTTTCTAAAGACAAATTATAAACAATGTCTATCTGCAGGGCAGCTAGAAGGTCCTGGGTTAGATCCACGGGCCATGTGGGACCTTTCTGCATGAAGTTTGAGTGATCTCCACGAAAACATTTACAATAGCCATAAAAAACAACAACAACAACAAGTTTAAATCCGGCATGCACGAACCTTATTTGTGTTCATTAACGTGCACCATCCCAAACAAATAAATAAAGAAAATCTCTATCCTTCTTAAATCAACCATTACTGAACTACTGGTGCTAATGCAGCGGGTAAACAATTTATTTTCATTTTTAACTCAACTGGTGCTTTACTACCTGCATCAAAGAGCAGGAAACATTAAATCTAAATGTAATTGCAATGCAATCCACAGTGCAGAAGAGAAATGGCTTTGCTCAAATAAACTGACAGAGCCGCTTGATGGAAGGTGGAGAGTCAAGGGAAGAGAATAAATCCAATGACCACTGAATATTCAGGCTCCTGTGTTTACTGCATTTGCTCTCAGCAAATCAATGAGTCAGTCAGACTGAGGTTTGTAATCTGTGCTCATTTGAACAGGTGCACCTGCCTCTGGGCTGCTTTGCATTTTGGAAAATAGAATGTGTGAAATCCCTTTTTAAGATGTGAACATAATTTGTGCATCTATTTCCATCTCATGCTTTTCTTACTTATTAAAGTGTGCACAGCCTTATCTATAAGTGTTGACAACAATGAGCCCAATCAAAATACTTTGTGGTTATATGGTAAATCGATCAATGACTTTCTGATCTCAGCAACTACAGGCCTTAGACGGGAAACATCAGTCAGCTCAAACTTGTAGTCAATCAAATCTGCGACTCAAAGGAATGTTGACATCTGACATGAAAGACAGAGTGTCACCAAGCCTGCCTTGCTCCGTTACTCGCTACGTCCGGCCCTTATTTCATTCCATTAAAGGCGACAAACAGTTCCTCTCTGTGTGTTCACCTGGATGCGTGCGGCCGCTCTTGGGTCTGAGGAGCTGATGAGGACCGGATTGGAGATCTCCATACTGTGCCTGTTGTTCAGCTGCGCCGCTCTCTGAGTGACGGACAGCGCGGTGAACGAATGCCTCTTCTTGGCGTTTTTCTTGCCCTCGCCCCGTCGCGGGCCAGAGCCGTTCCCATTGGACGGCGAGGCACATGGGGTGGAACCAGATGAACAAGAGCCCAGCGTGGAGGGCTCCGAGCTGGGACCGGGAGCGCTCGTCGTGGTGAGTTTGTCGATCTCCATCAGCTGTTTGGCCGTTTCATTGAGCTATAAAAAAGCAGAGAATATTGCACTTTAGTTCAGTTGCTTCATACTTAATTAGGGCTGCACAAAATGAGAACAAAATTTAAACACGTAAAAAAACTAAACGTTGTCTTGTGTGTCTTTTTATCAAGTGATATTTCAGAATCCAGTATTATAAGATAAGCCTGTATTGAGCTGCCTAACTAGTATTACTAACTATTAAAAGCAGTAAGCTATTCTAAGATGCAACAAATTGTAGCCTCTTTCATTCGATTTTTTTTTTTTTTACAACAAACGGCACAGCACAGATTCTTTGTGTGTCTTTTGCTTCCTCCCTGGCAGGTTTTGGAGCCCGCAGCATAACAATCATCACTTACAGCAGCTGGTCTAGTGAGACACTCTGTTTACCACATTCTGGCACAGTCTCCCGTCAGGCACCGGTGGCACCAAACAACCCAAAAGTGAACAACTTTGCCAAGAATCCAAGTTTCCTACAGTGTTTTATCAAATGCAGGTAACAATTTATTTCTTACAAGAGAAATGCAATGTACCACATCCCGACGGTCACAGAGACCATTGCTTCATAAATGTTTAATAGTAATCTTGGATGTCCCTTTAATATTTAACATGGCAAGTTGTACAACTGTATTTTTAATGCAGAGATGTAAATGGACCGGTCTTGTAAGGCTTGTAACATTAGTTACTATCTACAGCTCAAAGGTTCCACGTCTAAACCAGGACCAGTATGGGGCTTCATCAGGTCCTAGCTGCATCTGAACCACGATTAAACAGGTCAGAAAGGTCACACGAAACCAGACCAAACCGGGTGGAGCTATTTTATAAAACGTACTCTTACTCCAGAAGCCCCTTATGAGAGACCAACAGGTCCGGTTAGGTCCTTCTGTGGACCCACCACCTGCAGGAGGAGCCAAAGGGAGCTGGTGCAATATGATTTGGGCAGCTCCAGCTTTCCCCACGACCCAGAAACGGACAAGTGGAAGAAAATAGATGGATGGACTCTTACTCCATAAGGTAGGCTTAGTTGGTCTAGCCTATTTTTATGTCATTTCGGTTTCTTAAACCAGGCTCACTCAAAGTTCAGTTACTATGAAATTTCAGCCTGGTCCGAACCAGTTCTCTGCTAAAGAACTTAGCCTGGTTCTTAGTCTGAACCCTTTATAAACACAGCACTTTCATTGCCGTGATACACTGGCATTAGTGAAATATCACTGCCCCAGATGTTTTATCATTAGATCATTGCAACTTCCTTCAGACAGAAATCAATTTTATTTTATGTCAAGAAATATGTATTTAGATTATCTCACCCATGCACAGCTTCAAGTGGTAGAATTATAAAGTTTGCCTATTCACTTGTCACAATTTCCTGCCAAATTGTGCCTGTTCATTTGTGGATGTCCCTCTCGTGTCTTAAAGGGATTTTGGCAGAGGTGGGCGTATGCTCTGTAGTCCCCATGAGCAGTCCACGTACAGCGATTGTGCGGCTCATTCAGTTGGACTGGGCTGAGCGCGGCTGGGAAAAGCCTGAGTGAGTGGTGTGAAACGGACTGAGCCTGGACTCCTGTGTTTACGCTCAGTCAAGAGAGAAGTCTGGATCTGCTTTTCTTAGCCAATAAACTAAGTCTAAACTGCAAAAACTAGGACCACACAAGGACTAAACCAATAAGCCAGGTCTAGACCTGGTCCAAACTAGGTCTAAACATATATTAAAACAGGTCAAAAACCGTCTGTACATATCAACATTTCTTTGTCTAAATCTCGCCAAAAACAGCCCATAAGTGCAAACTTTCCCCACCATCAGCTTGGTATTATTTGATGATCGTGGCCTTTTATACGTCTATGTAAGCTCTCTCTCTCTCTCTCTCTCTCTATGATGGTTTCAGGAGATTTTCAACTGGGTAGTGTTTATCAGAGGAGAGTATGAGCAGGGGATTTGAGGGCTCAGCGTCCGCCTCTGTTCAGCTTACTCAGATCTGAACCAGGACAAAACAGAGGACGGGACAGGGATGAGTCACACACATAAAAACTACATTTAAAGATGTCCACGGCTATCTATGAAGGACTTGTACAGCTGGTGAAGTTGTTAATTATCAGATATGTTAAAAACTAGACAGAGAGTGTAGTTAGTGTACAAAATTGGCACATGTTTATTTCCCTTCATTGCCAACAAGACAGACAGCAACGTTGGTTTATGGCAGTGCGGCTAATGCAACTCTTTTGAGCAGAATATTTGGACATCTGCGCTGTTAAAATGTTAAAAAGGCTTCCTTGTGTGGTGAAGTGTCTTGTACTTGTTATGTGTTCTGACAATTGTGAGATACAGTAAAGCAGAACATTTAACATGTGATGTTTATTTAGACTAAAATACTCTAATAATAGTCTTTCATCTCAGTCCACTTTTTGTTTGACGATCCTGTTTCTTTTTTCACTGTAACTATAGCTGATTGTTAGGAAAGCTTCATCCAGAAAAGTGCCTACTTAGTCACAGGGGCGGTAGTACTCAGCTACATTTACTCTATAACATGTACTTAGGTAACCTTTTGAAGAAATTGTACTTAGAGTAGTTTTATCATACAGTACTTTTTAGAAGAAGAAGAAGAAGAAGAAGATCTTTATTTATGTAGTGCCTTTCACAGACATGGCTTCTACTTGAGTACAAATATAATGAGTAGAAATATAATGAAGTATTTGTATTGGTACTTGAGTAAAAATAACAGATGTAGTTTGTCTCGGGCACCTTATTCTTAAGAATAATTTAGTTTTTTCTGCCATTTTCTTGACATGTTCTTGAATGATTTTATTTTTTGTTTTGCACAGTGTATGGCGTCATTGAAAATAAAGGTAACACTTAACACCTAACCTAACAAAATTTAGTACAATGTAATCTGCTACCAAAATAAATAGGACTGTTTCACTCAAACACACTCAGTAAACACAGTAATATTTTCTCCAAGTACTTTTTAAACTTTTACTTGAGTAATTGTTTGGGTCATTACTGTTTACTTGTACTTAAGCAACATTATTTCAAAGTAACATTACTCTTACTTGAGTAAATCTTTTGGCTACTCTACCCACCACTGGGCTAACACAAACAACTACTGCATATCAAGTTTGTAAAATCTAGAATCAGCTCACAGTGCTCATTTAAAACATGCTCAGAAGGAACAGCTAAACTAATACAAGAGTCACCTGCAGAACATTTGTATTCTTATAATTAAGACCCTAAGGAAACAGGATGTTTTGTAATACTCGAGAACATTATATTACCTAAATTATTGTTGACTGGATTGTGATTAATTGCCCAGCTTTACAGGCAATTCTCACTTGTATTTATTCATGCGGAAAATCCTAAAATCCACCAATTCACCTCAGAACTTCATAATTGTAACACATTTCAAACTTACTCTAATCTCAAATTCTCTAACAACATTGTTGGTAATACATTGGGTCCCTTAATGGCTTACTTCACATCTTCTGCCCCCAAAACCAATTTGCGCCGCACTCAAAATCTTCTTAGTGGAACCTTAACTATCCAAACCTCTCCGGAGAGTTCTCGCATCTGTGAGTGGGAGATGGAAAAGTGTACAGGACGCGGAGTTAGCTCGGCTCGGGCCTCACTGTTGGGCTGCAGCATTTCCATATTAATAGATATGCTAATCAAAGCAAACTCGTATGCTAATGGCGCTGATGGATTGACGCCGCGCTATAAGTCAGCCGGCCCTCCCTCACGAGACCGAGCAAAGACGCGCTCTAAATATACTCCTGCTCAGACACGATAGGTCAGAGAGGCACGCACCGGGAACCAATTATCTACCTATTACAAGCTTCTTACTTCATACAGTGGATTCAGCAGCCGCCACATGGATCGACTGCTCTGTCAGTTTCCACCTCGAACTACTGCCGCCTCTGTACTGGCCTTACACGCACTAAAGCAGAAAAGGGGGTTCATATTCTTGATAGAGACAATTCTTCACTTGGTGCTTTTGGCTGGCGGAAATCTCCAAGGTCATCAGTTATGTGTAAGAAGAAAAAAAAAAGAAAAAGAAAATTGCTCAAACACTCTCTGTTCTTTTTGCGCTTTTTGGGAGAGATGGGGGTCTCTCGCTCTCGTTCTCTGTGGGTAATAGCAGAGGGTCTGATGATCTGACAGCTGCACTGCGAAAAGGGTAACGTCGGCAAAAAACATGGGTACACACATACGCGAGGGCGGGCATCAGACAGAGGAGGCGTGTTGGGACAAAGATGTGTGCTCTACAGCTTAGTTAAAGGAAGTTAAAGAAGCTTTGCTTGTTTAAAAAAGGTCGACTGTGATGTATATACTAATCATACATGTGGCTGATGCACTCAGTTCTTTGAGAGTGGCTTAAAGGGATATTTCAGGATTTTTGACATTGGGCCTCATTTTCTACTTATCCAGTGTTTTTTGGAGATTTTTTTTTTTTAATTCATGCAGTCCATATATTTGAAGAGTTTAGTGGTGCTAGGCTAGTGCAAGTCTAGCGCATCTCTAACGGCAACCAACAGCGAGCCTGCATAAAAAAAACAGTCTAAACACTCCACAGTGCACCTGAGGCAAATCACTTATAACGCCAGACTAACGATATAAATGTCTGTGTACCCCTCCCCACTCCAACACTGAGGTCTAATTTTTTTGTTGGAGTGGTGACACTTTTATGACCGTTGGCGCAGATGTGTGCAGCGCTTCTGTCAGTCTCCCCCATCTTCTTCTTCTTCTTATCTTTTGTGCAAAGTCCCGCCATTCCATTGTTAGTTTACAAACCGTAACCTTACCTTAACCTTAACCTTAAGGATAGTGGAGTAACAAGCTAACCCTAACCTTACCTTAGCACTAACCTTAAGGACCAGTCAGAATAGCGGTGTCAAAAAGAGTCGGATTGACGGGATGTCGCAATGGAGGGGTGTCGTAATGACGGGCCGACCCCATCAGCTTCCTGGTAAGCTACTGCTAAAAAATAGTCCCTCAAAATGCGATAATTCATGTGATGCAAGGGCAGTTATATTTAAAAAATTACTCTATCAACACAAACATTTATATGGGTAGTCTGGTGTTATAAGTGATTTGCCTCAGGTGCACTGTGGAGTGGGTCAGACTGTTTATAATGCAGGCTAGCTGTTACTGTAGAAATGTGCTAGCCTAGCACTAGCGTAATGCCACTAAACTCTTATAAGCATCTGCATGAATAAAAAATAAATAAAAAATCACTCCGGATAACCAGGAAATGAGGCCCTATGCCAAAAATCCTGAAATATCCCGTTAAGACAGATCTAAAGGGTACACTGTCTGTTTTGAGTGATATTTTTTGGGGACCTACTTGTGTCCCAAGATATGAGACAAACATACTCAAAGTTAATATTGCCTTTAATTACAACATTTCTAAACGCTAATTTATTCACAATGACGAAAATCTTTTACATGATTGATGTGATACTATCGGTATAAAAAGTTGCCGTCTATATCTACAAGCATCTACAAGCTGACGTGAAGGAATTTTTGATGTTGCCGTGACAATTAACTCCACTTTGAAACTCATAAAACATGCAAATAGATATATATGTATCTGAAGAACTACGCAGAAGGGTTTTTGACAGCTAGAAACGAGTTGGGGCTACGGTTCATAGTGCAAATTGAACATCTTCGGGTACAGCAGCTTTAAATAGGACAGTTCTCATGCCGCCGAAGTCATTCAAAGTTCAACGCCAGTCTATTTGTAAATGATTTCATGATTAAAATGTACCTGTGCCGACAAAAAGCTGTAAATCCTGTTCTGAATTGATATTTTCTTACCGAGCGTAATCTGGCCCACGCAGCAAACCGACGCAAACTGCTGATCCTGATAATTCCGTAAACCGTACGTGAACCTGATTTACAAGTGCAGCAGAACGTTTCCTGCCAAAATAACATCCGTAAATGACTAAGGCTACCAAATACCAAGTAAATCCGTTAAATTACTTTACTATTGTGACAGTTAAATCTGCAATTTTTAGTTTGCTCTCGTATACCCGGGGGCACAGCGGTTTGGCAGGTTTGCAAAACTCTCACATTTCTGTCTGCCATGGTTGCGATGGTGCTGCATCTTCGGTGGAGCCTATCTGTGGTAAATGACGCTGATTGGTCCTGATTTGTGCAGTTCTCTCTGTGAAAGCCTTGTATTTCCCATTGGAACAAATCTAAAAACTCTTGGTTGAGCTGGTTATCCAACTAAAATGAGTTGGATAAGAAGGCCTTGTCCGATGAGATAAGATTCTAGAGTTGGTTTACAAGTTTATATTTCAGTCTTCCCGTATAAATGTTCCCGTTTAAAATGTTCACTGTGATTTAAATTGAATCACAAATTTAACACATAAATTGCACATCCACTAGCAATTGCAATGCTTGTCACACACATTAAAATGTTGTTGTGCAGCTCTACTACTCGTGCCATACAGTGTTCACGCATCTCATCATAAGGCATACTTTTGACATCCAAAGGGACCATGCTATTACTGTGATCACTGTGGTTTTTGCCAACCTAACCTAGCATTCATTTTGAAGGGTTACCTGAGAGACGTGCCAACGCAAACGCATCCTCCAGAATCGTTTATCGAGCTCTATAATTTCATCCAAAGGGAAATGAACACAAGCACCCTCTTCCAAGTGCCGACTGCCAATCACTTCACACGTGCACTATGCAATTTAGGCCTATTTTGTCATCTCTATCTAATCCCTAATCACCGGTTTAGAAACATCATCTCCATCACCAAATATTACCACAAGCAGGCGGCGAGAACTACTTCTGACAACAGCTACGAGAGGCTCTTCACCCAATAGACAGTCGAGAGGGGTGGACCAGCTGGGCGATCCTCTTCACGGCTTCCTCTGTGGGTATGAATGCACCCGGCGCACAAACATACCTATGCTTAGGCAAACTGAGCAGATCTATTTATTTGAATCACGAAGAAAAAGGAAATGCCAAACACTCATTTATATAAACCTTTAATTTCTTCTACGTTAAAACACAACGTAAATGAACTCATTGTTGGGTCTATTAGGCTTTATAGAAGAAATAATTTAAAACAGGAAGTCTATTAAAAGCACTGTCGACAATGCAGACCAAGTTAATCTTCTACAACTATCAACTTTCAATTTCAAACCACTATTAAGCGTCCCCTAAAGCAGTGGTTCCCAACCTTTTTGGTCTTGCGGACCCTGTTAGGGGATTACTGGAGGGGCCCGGAGAGACACGAGTGGAAGGATGGAACCGAGTCTGGATGTCTTAAGTAGAGAGAAGTTTTATTAACACACACATAATAATACAGGCCTGGAGACAGCTGAACAGTCAATACATTGGTTAGGGCATGGACCATTCAGAGTCTGGTTATCTATCCACATGAAGAGCGTTAAATAGTCGTGAGTGCCACGTAGACGATGACCATCTATTCACAGACCGTGTGCCACGTTTACTAGGCCACACGTCATGTTAGAAGGTCGAGGCCGCCGTGTCTGATTCTAACAGTACGATATGACAAAAGGATTATGTAAAGGCCGAATTAATCTATGATTCCCTATCAGACCCCTTGGACCTTTCGAGGGTGTTGCAGTTTATTTAGAAAGCGCTATTTGTAAGTCAAAAGACAATGTCATGTTCAAAATAAACCTACAAATCCACCCAAAACTACACATTTTACCGCAAAATATAGCTTTTCCTATCAAAAAAATCTATTGATCTAAAAAGGGGAAACTGAACAGAGCAAAATAACTTGAGCATGTTGAATAAGACATGTTCGAAAAGGAGTGGGATGAAGTGAAACCTTTTTATTTATTTCCCCCTTTCACTAGTTATTGCTTATGATGACACAATAGCTTCCTCTATTCTCTACAACAAATAACATATATCTAAGTCCATTGAATTTATGTGCCACATAACCAAAATAGTATACTTTTCAAATAAATCTACTTGAGTCCATCCTATATATTAATAACCCCTTCCTCGGCTTTGTATTCATTCAAAACTTTCATTTTGCAAAGCATTTTAAATTGATACATTACATTTCTTGAGGTCTCCTTTCAGGTTATTCCTTAGTTGAACTCCACTTACCAATACACAAACGCTTTTTTGGTTTTATGAATCTGGGTTTGTTTAAATATTGAGTTCCCTTTTTCAATCTAAACCAAATTAGTTCCAAGTACCCCTGTTATGTTCTCAAGTAGTACCAGTGGAAAACACTGCCCTAAAGAACACAAATGGTGGGTATGAATAAAATGTCTATAACTACACTGGAAACAGTAGCTAATACTCTATACAGTTTATCAGCAGAAATAAAGTTGACATAGTGTTAAGTTTCTCTTTAACTATTCCTTGTTTGCACCAAGGGTGTGAGTGTTAAGTGATTTTGACTCTCTGTATGTGCGTAATTGACACTAAAACCAACTGAACTGAATTATGTGTTCTACAGTGACTTCAGTGGGTCTGCAGTTACAAGCTTCCACTTCTTTACCCCATACCCATTCGCCCGACACACATGGGACATCCCGCTGTGCTTTCCTCATTAAATCTCCCATCACACAAACACTCAGCTCGATATGCCACCGCGGCCTGCTGCGTCAGTCTGATGAACTACGCTAAATTATTGATGTATTTCTATCTAGTACGTGCACAACGCCCTCCACGCGTCACTCTGTGTACTGTATACGTGTGTGTGTTTTTGGCTATGATCCCTTTCACCTGTGAGGGTCGTTTGGCCAGAGAGCTAATTTCAGCGATCTTATTGCCTTTCAGAGAGGCAAAGTCCACGATGGCTACTAACCCAGAGAAAGAGTCGTGGGGCAGCAGGCGGGTGATATGAGGGCACACCAAAAACAATGCAATACAAACAGCTGCTTGGCTGGAGCTTTTACGGTCAAATCGCAATGCGGTAGAAGAGGTCATAAAAGAATAAAAAGGGTCCGGTGTGTGTGGGATAATGGATGCAGTAATAGCTCATGTATTAAGTCAATTTAGCATTATATGTTGCCTCGATTACAGAATGTATCAGGCCTATACGCCATTGTCTGAGGATGCCCAAAGTGTCAACCCAGCACATAATAGTAAAACATGCACTTAATTCATATTTGTGTTTATACTCCATCACAGAAACCATTTATCATTTCACACCGATAACAACTGGATGCACAGCTCCACAGTAAAGCAAGTATTGTCTATAGCAGCAGTGGCAGAAGTAAAATTAAGTGATGCGGGGCTGTTGGGTCCAAGCACCTACAAAGTTGCCAAGAGGCACTTTTTCAGATGTAACAAGAAACAAGCATTTTTAGACAGTTCAAACCTAATTGATTTTTGGAAAGTAAGTCAAGTAAATAGTGTCATTATTAGGTCTATTCGGGTTTATAGAGGAAATGCCTGAAAACGGAGACACTGCTATAAAAAATATTCTATTTTGTGCTGAAGTGCTATTACTCCAAACTCTAGAACAGTGCTTCTCATCTGGCATGGCATCACGACCCACTATCATCTTGCATGCAAAGACAAGCCGCTAGCCAAATAAGAACGTACATTTACTGTATATAATGTAAATGACCGTATTTCCCCCCCAACACTTGTTGACTGAGCGGTCTATAAAGCTGAAATAATGACACCAATCATTTGAACAGACTCCTGCGACCCACTTTTAGGCACCGACCCACCAGTTGAGAACCACTGCTCTAGAATGTGAAGTGTAAAATCTATATTATGATTAGGATTAAAAAGTATCCCTGTCATGCATCGATTGGAGCTCAGCAGTGACCGATCGCTGACGTCGAAAAGTCTGTTTCATATTATCAGCTTCCTTCATTAATTTCAACTCGTAATGTACTGCATGTATTTTCCAAAGGGTCTACAGGAACAAAGAGTCGTACAATTTACTTCCAGTACCAGAGCAGGTTTTGAGGTGCGTGGTCACTGTGGGCTCCATTACAACAGAATTTGTGAATGAGCTTTGATGTAAATACGTACAGTCTCATCCAAAACATCCCTAACGACCATGACATCACCACAATACAAAGTACTAATTATCCTTTAAAAAAATGTCTGCCTGCCTGACTAATTGGTATGCATGCATGTCCTGCATGTCAGTGTCTGTGAATGTACCTCGACGTATAGAATGGGGAAGATGCCGATCTTGTCTCCCAGCATGCCCTCTGCCCAGTTCTCATCCACTCTCCTAATGACCGTCAGCACCGAGTCCTGAAGACACACAGGACACAGGGGAGGTTCATAATGGCAATGAACAGATAGACAGTGTTGTAAAGCAACTCTAGTTAGATTTAAAAAAAGGAAACTCATATTATTTAGTTTCAATAAACATAGGGAATATTGCAATAATTTTGTTTTCATTGTGATTATTATGGGATTTATTTATTTATTTGATGTTTAACTTTTTGTACTTTGCTTCACCTGCTAGAAACAAGAAATTGCTGCGGTGTCCTCAGGCAAGGCACATAAGAAAATCCACTGGAAACTTTTAAGTAACTTGCGACATTAATGTACACAAATTATTCATTGCAAGTTTTGTGACAGGAAAACTTGTCTTCTTATTCTGCCTACATTGCGACTGGAGCAACATGTTTGCAGCCCCAGTGCAGCACATGTTTTCTTTGATGTATTTTTTGTTAAAGGCAACGTGGTGGTGCAGCGAGCAGGGCTGAAGGTCCTGAGTTTAATTCCAGGCCTGGGTGGGTTTTCTTCTGGTGCTTTGTTTGCCGTACAACTAAAAACGTGTACATTGTGTCCTTCTCTGGGGCCTGGGCATCCTTGAAAATGTTACTCAGACATCTTAGTGGGGCTTTCCTAGCTAAATAAAGGTCAAATTCAAAAATAATTATAAAATTGACCTTTATTTAACCAGGAGAGTTTCACTGAGGTTTAGAATCTCTTTTTCCCGGGAGTCCATGACACCGGGAGAACATACAAACCCCATGCAGAAAGGCCCAGTCCAGCAATTGAACCCAGGACCTTCAGTGTTGTGGGTAAAAAACACAAAACACAATAAGAAAATGTTTTGCCTTTTCAATATACGCATCAATATATATTATTTTAAAGCCAACACCCTAATTTTCATAAATTACATATTTTTCCAAACAACTCCAAAGAGACAATGTAGTTCTATTGAGCACATTTCACCCTCCCGCTGCTGCTTCCTGCTCAGCTCAATGTGCAGCCGGAGCCAGGCCATCACAGAGGCCGGCGATGATAGTGAGAAACGAGTTGCGTAGCGTTCACACTGAGTAATTATGGCTCACACAGAGAAAACTATCTCTCACACACTGGTTTGTACCACCGAGAGGCGCCGCGCTGCAAGACCGAGTGTCTTTTCCTCTAATCTCCACTCATTACCTGTTGATTAATTTTGTCCTGAAAAAACTTAAACAATGGATGGTTAATTAGAATGTGGTAATACCAAATTGCAGATATCTATGACGATGCCAGGACAAAAGTGCACGGTGATTTAATTGCAACACTTCAGAATGAGTTGCCCTACAAAGCAGTAGCTGAGAGTTAATTGAAAACTCACATGCAAATTGGTGATAATCAAATGCTTTTCAATTGGCTATTTTTATTGGCTTTTCTACTTTGTTGAAAAGGTTTCCCTCTGAACTACATAAACTAACTGTATGTGTTGTCAAAATTCAATGAGATATTGGTACTGATATGGAGCTGGGCCCGCTGACCAAATGGATAGGCGCAGCACGCGAGCTGTTGGCAAAGTATCTCTATTCACGGCACATAATTCTCCCGACAGAGATGTTTCTTCATCTTGATTGAGGTTGCATGAGTTTACATTTCTGGCTCTGGCTAAAGGCGAGAGTCTGAGGTCATAAATTATTACTGTGTTACAGAGGAACAGGCTCGATCAACAGCTCACAGCAGCTTGGTTCTTGTTTCTTGTAAGCGCCACGACTCTCCTGAATGAGTGAAGTGTGTGTGTGTTTCTTTGTTGGCACAGTATTACTGTGTTTTAGGTCTTAGCCTTAGAAGTGAGGTTGTGTCTGTGTAAAGCCCTTGTATTTTTAACCTTGTCAATAACACAATCTAAAGTGTGTAAGGAGATTGATTAAGGTTAGTCCAATGGTTAAGTTTAGGGTCACGGTGTGGGCAGACTTAACTGAGGCCAGAATGAGACGTGTGGAAAACATTAAGGTGAGGAGAAAAAGTAAAGAATGAAAGAATTCGCAATAACCCTGCATAACAGATCTCGTTGCAATTTTTCTGTATTGCAAACACTAATAAGCAGGGGTAGATTACAACAGGCCCCGCGCATTGTTCCTCTGATAATGATTTTTTTTTCTGTAAAAGTCCTGGGTGAGGGCTCCCACACTCCCCTGCTTGGTTTGTGTGAGTATTTGTACAAAGTGGTGCTTGACTTTGGGCCACAATCAAGTCAATCAGCCCCCAGTCTTTTGACAATTGGAAACTTTGGCCCACCACCGAGCCACCTTTCCTATTCTGACAACACAACATGTTGCTGAAGCGGGAACTGATACAAGTTCCCGGCCCCACGTCTAGACTCTGCAACAAATCAAATCATGTGGTCCTTAATGTAAAGCCAGCTCACCTTGCTAAATGCCAGACAGTCCTTATCCTGGTCTTTATCTTTGACCTCGAAGTCGTACAGCGCTTTGCCCTGCGGCGGCGTCTGGCTCAGCGGCCGCAGCAGCTGGATGTAACTGGCCGGCAGGAAACCGTGGCAACCGTTCAGCTCGCCATGATACCAGTTGTCGTCCACTTTGCGTCGCAGGATGATGATGTCGCCTTTGGAGAACTGGAGATCGCCCGGTTCCTTGCCTTCGTACGAATAGAGGGCTTTACCGCACGGCAGAGCTGGGATGTTCTGAGGGAGAGGAAGACAAACACAAAGAGATACATTATTTTTTATTATTTTAGCAGTGGGTTTCACAGTGCTCACACCCAGTACCACCTGAAAAGAAAAAAAGGTTTGACCATCCATCCCCAACTCCTAACCAGAGCTTAGCTTAGCTTTATTATTCCTTATATTTTCAATGTTCAATGCCTATTGAGCTCCTCTTCATCTTTACATTTTACTGCACATTATGTTCGAAGGCAATTTTCACTGACTCTTTGACACAGCATTTTTCTCTTTCAGATGAAGGCATGGCTTCATGCATTTAGACAGATTATTTTAATGGTTATTTGAGGCTGCACATAATAGCCTAACAGAGAATTAACATAAAAGCTAACACGTTGAAACTAGGAAAGAAAGCTTCTATGGAGATACTTTATGTCCAGACTCTTTATTAGAATTTCAAACGCTACTTTGAAGCCACAGTGCAACAATTGAGGACTACCTTCATAGTCCTAAGACTAAACAAAGTCCCCTCTCCATTATCTATAGCCTATAATCACATTAGTAAACACAAGGTTGTACAATGACATTTTTAACAGAATGCCTGGTTGTTTCTTTTTATACCTTTCTTCATATAATCAAAACCTTTCTTAAACTATTCACAAAGGGTCTGATTATGAAAACGCTGCAAAGTTGATACTTATCTAGTTTAGATAATAGATTTTAAGAATTGACAAGTATCTGGCCGTAACCATAATATGTCCAGTTGTCCAATATTAGTGAAAGTATGAAGAGCAGAAATGTACTTGTTTTAACGTTCTTTGTGAAGTTGGAAGTTGGTAGTGGCACAAACATGTAGATGGTACAGTATGTGGAAAGTGTTTCATTCATTTACTGAAAATGTTCCCTCAGTAGTCATTTGTTCATTCATTTTTTTCTCCAAGTTCTGTCAAAACATTAACATCCTTAGTCAGTCATGACCTCGGGGAAAGAGTGACTTCCAAACAGCTCCGAAAAGTTGGGAATTCAATATGTACAGACTTGAACCCCGGAGTAAAGACATGTTGTTTTATTCCCCGAGCCGTGTGTGAGCTATGGCTTGTTATTAAAATGGTTGCCAGGTAATTGTTGTTTCCACCTCGGGCCAAAAAGAGTAATTTAGAAAACGTCATTTCAGTGTGGAGCACGGCCCTCCCGAGTTTCATCAAAATCCAGACCCCAGTGTCCGACTTATCACATGACCAGAGAGAGACTGGCAGCTTTACGACACAGCAACTTTTACTGGTGTGGTAAACATGACATGCGTTGGGGCTATAAGCTTTTATACACGTCCAAGAAAGTGTCTAAAATACAAACACATGCATTTAGAAGTATCATTTAGTCTGGACTGTCTGTTGGCAAATTCATTGTTAGTGTACCTGCTTGTAGAAGAAGAAGATCGTTATTTATATAGCGTCTTTCACAGACATGGTCACAAAGCAGTTTACATGTGACCATTTTACATTCACTCCATACTCGGTGGTGGTAAACTACACAGTGAAAAGGTAGTATGCTGGGGTTAGGAGATGCGGTTAAGTTTTATGAAAAATTAAAAAAAACAAGGATATAAATAGTATTATTTGTTTCTACCACTGCAAATGCATTTCAGACACACACATTCGCTTTATACGATTTAGAAAAAATAAAAGTACTCACAGAACGTTTAATAAAGTACGAGTTTGGTTAATAAAAAGGCAGTTCCAAGGCTACAATCCTCTTTATTTGATATATTTTCAGATATCACAGCCAGAAATACAGCAATTTATCCTCACAAAACGTAATGCATATAAAGGATATCATCAGACATGTTTAGCACAATCAAGATTTTCCAATACACTTGACCTAGTTTTGGTTTGACATTTTTCTGATGTTTATCATTAACACTTCCTTATTGGAAACAGACACAAAATGTGACAGGTTCCATCACAGCCGCCGTGCAATAAGGTCCATGAGTGAGTCCCAATTCTATCCTTATATATAGATCTTTTTCCCCCATTTTTACAGGCAGTCCCTACCCAGCCCAGTGCCTGGTTGACCCTGTAAAGAGAGAGTCTCCACTGGTCAGGGCTAATCTCGGTTGACCAGGAACTAGTTTTGGGACCGAGCTCAGCCCTGGGCCAAAGTGCGCTGAACTGATACTAATGTGACGTGACCAGACTGCTGGCGCCTGATTAGCTAGAGGAGAGAGGACAGCCCTCACTAAAACAGGCTGATCATACGTGATTTAATACTTCACAACATCATACCGCCGTTGAAAAAGGTAATTTCGCCGATGACAGCATTTAGCATGCTCTACCAGGAACTCACTGTCCACCTTTAGACAATATGATTAGACTATTCAAAAGGGTCTAAAGGTGCGTCCAAACCAAACGCGGCCAAGCGTCAGGTTTACATTGAAAATACATGGAGGACACGCCTCACGCGCGTTTTGAAGCTTTTCATGCATGGTAAGCTTTTGACGCGCCTCCAGGGCGTCCGGCGCGGCCGACGCTAGAGTTGGAAATGTTAAACTTTTTGGAGAAATTCGCGAGCGTCGACCAATCAGGAGCTTTCCCCAACAGTGACGTACGTTGTGGCTGAGCCACTGGGGCAGATGCTAAACAAGTCACGGAGGATTAGCTTCATAGTGAACCGGAGCTACAGAAAGCTCTGGGACTTTTACAAAGACACACATCAGTGTTTCTTTTACCTAAACACCCAGGATTAAAAGTGGCAACAAGAAAACTTATGTCAGTGGTTTTAATTAACAATGAGCTGTTGGCGATTGTAACATGCTAACGGGGCTAACAGGGCCTATAGCCACTTGCTACTGGCACAAAATATGTCCCATATTCAATCGTATGGGCTGGATATAGGCTCAAATACTAGGGCGATTTCGCGTAGAGACTAGTTTGTCCCAAACAGCATTTACAGTATTTTTCAGGCAAGAGCTACTTCCAAGATGGCTACAAACACACTCTGAGCTGGCGTGTGGCCAGAGCGTCTTGACACTCGGTGATATTTGTAACAAGCGTCCAACTACGGGCTATAGCCGCGTTTTTGCCCCCCGAAAAGCGTTTGGTATGGAAACACCTTAATGTCCATAGGAAATGAATAGGACATGGCCATAATCACCATCATCACGTTTGGAGAAAAAAGGGGGAATCTTGAGAGCCTGGGAACGCCATACCAACTGTGAAATACGGGGGTGGCAGCATCATGCTGTGGGGTTGTTTTGCTGCGGGAGGGACTGGTGCACTTCACAAAATAGATGACATCATGAAGAAAGAACACTATGTGGAAATATTGGAGAAACATCTCAAGACATCAGCCAGGAAGTCAAAGCTTGGGCTCAGATGGGTCTTCCAAATGGACAATGACCCAAAGCATATGGCCAATACTGGTTACAAAGTGGCTTAAGGATAACAAAGTCAATGTTTTGAAGTGGTCATCACAAAGTCCTGTTCTCAATCATGTTGAATATGTATGGGCAGAGCTGAAAATGGATGTGCATGCAAGGTGGCCTACACATTTGGCTCAGTTACACCAGTTCTGTATGAAGGAATGGACCAAAATTCCTGCCAACTATTGTGAGAAGCTTGTGGAAGGAAATCCAAACGTTTGACCCAAAATATACAGTTTAAAGGCAATTCTACCAAACATTAATGACATGTATGTAAACTTTTGGTTTTGTAAAGAGTAATACAAAAAATGTGTAGAAAATTATATCTCTCATTCTTCTGGCATTTAGCAAATATAAATAATTTGTAAAATTCTATTTGACCTAAAAACAACAACAACAAAAACAAGTTAAATCTGGTTTCATGTCTGACAGTGAGAAAAAAATGCAAATGTATCTTTTTATAAAGTGTATGTAAACATCTAGTTCTCACTATATATATATATATAAACCAGGTGTCCTAACCCTATTCCTTTTTTGGCAGCCATTGTAAATCAAACTACTATCCATCCTCGTTAATATTCATGCACGGGCTGCGACAGTAGCAGTACCTGCACACTCTCCCGGCCAGCATCGTGCAGTTTGTCACTCTCACACAATGAACATCTCCCTCTGCACACACGCACACAAAGAGCATTATCTTAGTGACTCCAAACAAACAACACGACAGCAACAACTTCCTTTTCTTCTTCCGGAGGAAAACGTGTTTACTATTTGAGAAATGCTTGCGTTCAGACGTGCAGTTTTTATCCGCTCACAGACTGCATGATTCTCCCCAGACGCTTCACTTCAGCAGAGCAGCCTCGGGCGTTAACCGCTCCACTGTTCGGATATCAGCGCTGATGCAACGCGACGAAAGGCACAAAAATACATACGAGTTTATGTTACTGTGATAAAGTTTTTGCCATTGACTATGACTGTACTATGAGGTACACAAAAGAACTGTGGTACTGTACAAGCACGACAAATGTTTCCATCGTAGAACCACTTTGATAACGAGTGGCATTAAACTACTTTCAGTACTGTAAACTGGTTTTGATGGAAGGAATAGAACCGCCACCTTAACGTGGTGGAGGGATTTGAGCACCCGAATGATTCTGGGGGCTCTGTTGTCGGGTCTCCCAGGGCAAACAAGTCCTAGTTGACGGGTCAGACAAAGAGTGGTTCAGAAGCCCCTTATGAGAGACCAACAGGCCCAGGTAAAACCATGAGGCCGTCCTCCTGTGGACCCACCACCTGCAAGAGGTGCCATAGGGGCTGGTGCAATGGGATTTGGGTAGCTTCAACAGCTGCCCCCACGACCCGGCAACGGACTAGTGGAGGAAGATGGATGGATGGATGGAATAGAACAACTATAATGGCTTGTTTTGCAATGGTAAAGATGTCTAAAATTTCATATAGCCCTTGCCCAGATGCGCAATGTCAAGTTACAGTTTTGTGTATATTTCATTCGCTCTTTAAACTCTATAATGGTAAGTTACTACAGTAGCCACAGCTGCCCTGGGGTAGGAATAAAGGTTGTCAACCAGCCCCTATGACCGTCAACTCTCACTCTTGCACTACATTGCTGCAGCCTCGGAGTGTCTTGTCCAAGGACTCAACAACAGTCGGCAGCAGTCAGAGCTACAGTGACTTCGAACCACTGACCTTTCGATCTATGGTCAAACGCTGCAAAAACAGAGCGAAAAAGAGCTCCCACCCCAAACTCACAGTAAAGAACTGTTCATACATTTCCCTTCTAACCACTTTTGAAAGAGCTATCTTTGTCCCTATCTTTCAATCACAGCTTTTAAGCATACTTTAGTCACAGTCACAGTTTTGGCTTCGACGTAAAAATCTGGATAATAACCAAAAACATGATCTCTCACGCCATCCAGATAATACATCTGTCCAAAACCTTTTGATTTTTGAGTGATGTTACCAACAAAAATCGTGTATTTTAACTTCCTTCAGTGCAGATTAATGACGTGCTCTAATTGTGTGAGTGACACGAGGTGTGATAAGCGGTGATGTGGAGAAAAGATAAAAAGAGACAGCTGCAGGTAAAGTTATTGTAACGCTCAATTATCGCTAAAATGCTTCCAAAAGGAAAGTGCAACGGCAGATATATTTGGACCTAAATCATAAAATCAAGCACGTTTTCTGTCCTTGCCACGAACCGTATTTGTGCACTTCCCAATTTGCTCCACACAGTTTATTTCCCATTTTATGTGTTCTTGTATTATTTTGACCATCAGAGACAGGGCTAGGCAGAGCGGCTCCTCTGAAGACGTTCTCCAAGGTCAAACCTCGATTTGTTGAAAGTAAAATGTCACAGCAAAACATGTCCTCGATGTGGTTACCCAGACACCTGCTCATTTGTACGGAGGTCCTGGGTTAGACTCCTGAGTCCTGATCTCTCTGTGGAGATTGTGCATATTACGCCTGTCTTACTGTGGCAGAGTGGTGTTTAATACATTAGCTATAACACAATGTATGTAATGCATGCGAGGCATTAGCCTGGTGAGACCAGAATGATTTCCCCTCTGTATTTTTTTATCCAGCGGGGGATCAGTCTGGTCACCCAGTCAACGCTCGCGCCTTCCGCAAAATTAATCCGTTCACGTCCAATCTGAATCGTTTATTTGCCGTGACGTGTTGTTAGCGAGCAACGTCACTCACGGGACGCGGAAGTCCCTCAATAACAATCTACGAACGATGCACCAAAGAGAGAAAGCGTGTCTCCAGTCGGCGGTAAATGACCAAAAAACACATCGACAGTAGGTGAGTTTCGTTATTCATAATCCTGCGCAAATATTAACGCAAAACCGCTAATAACGCCACATCAACAGCAGACGCCCGCCCTTCGCTGATTGGTTTACTCCGCTTCCTGTTTGCTTGCGTATCTACCGCTGTGGAAAATGGATTCGACGCAACGGTGACCAGACTCACCGGCTGGTACAGCGGTGAGTCTGGATTTTTCCAGGCTAGCGAGGCATAGTGTGATATAAACAGCGCAGACTCTTCCTCTTCCCTCTCTTCTTTACATTAACATCACACACAGCCTCTTATTTAGGACAAACTGCCCATCGCCCCGCCTCCCTCTGCAGAGCCCAGGCGAAACCAATTCTGCAATTAGCAGAGCACACCTAGGCTGCATTAAATGACGCACCCATTCACCTGTGGTGTCATGCACAGGAAGCAACAGGGACACCACGGCAGTAAAAACGCCAGCAAACTGCTGCCTAACAAAGGGAAACGAAAGACTTTCAATCTTAAACGCAGTGCAGGACCGGGCACTCGCGAAAGAGACTCTGGAGTGACAGCCGGTAAGAATCTGGACTGCTTGTGAAGCTGAACTTTGTCAATGCGCTCTATGCCCAGCTGCTGTGCTGTTTACTATTTCTACACTTTTGTTGAGCACACATGTATGGTTTGCTACTGTAACATAATCTGCTGGAAAGTACTCTACCTTAAAGAATTAATGGTTGTGCTTAAAAATATCATTGGTTAAGACTTTTGTAATAGAGAATTAAATAATTGTTTAAAACCTGCTATTTATATAATGCATTGTATATATGCTAAAAACATGGTTTAAGTAAATTTGTATCATCCATACTTGCCTGGTTTACGTGTGTAATGTTTATTGCAAATTCCGTATGTTGAATTGTGCATGGTGTACATACTTACACTGGGATATTTGTTTTTGTTTAAGGTTTTTCTTTTTCACCTACCACTGTTGGTCATCAATAAATTGATTGAATGAAGTGAGTCGAGTGGATTCCAGTTCAAATTCTCCAGAAGCGTTGCCGACCCTAGTCAAGCATAGGAACCCGCACAGCTACACAGATAGCTTGACACAAACTATTTTTCCTACTGTGAGTTAAACACTGTCCTGAGAGAGCTTTTTTTCAGATTTTTTGAAGGATGTTTAGAGGTGGTTTTACCGTGTGCATAATGGTTATTTTGAAATATAAAAGTTTTATTTGCAAAAATTTAAACCATTTTATGTTACAAATTCTTATGGTCTTCAATTTACCTTATAACCACTATTTACTCCGTTTATAGCATCTCTATGGAGGAACTAGACCTCTGTAAAACCCATCTTCAGCAATATATCCTAAAACCCAAAAGGAACACGGATCCACATGGGGAGGTTGACTTCTCTCTAAACAATATCTGCTGCCTAATATTCTAATCTAACAAACATAGATTTTGAGGCGAACGCATCACAAAGCAGAGGGAAAAGCTGTAGTTTCTTTTACCAGTTCATGCGACTTAACGCCAGCACTTCTTCAAAGTGAAATAAGGCTGAGGAATTGAAACCCTCCTGTTAAGAAAGTCAAGGATGAAGGTTTTTAGTCAGAATACCAAAAAGGCACACAAAAACCTTTTCTTACTTTTCACTATAGATCAAGCAAGTTTCAGTGTAATTCAGACATCCGGTTATTTCATATTAGATATTCCTTCTAGAAAAAGCACTGCCTTTTAGTTAATGGCTACCGTTAACTTTTCTTTCGGTAAGGCAGAAAGCTTGTATACCTGATTTGCGTGTTTTTGCTACGCTGTGTCGTTTTTGTCCGAATTAGATGAAACAATTCTGACAAAAAGCAGGTAAACAAACATTCTGCCCCACCAAGAGATAATGACTTTTAGCGTTTATCTCAAATACCCCTTTCAAACTCAGGCAGGGAAACTTTCTCTTTGCCAACAAATAATGTTCAGAGATGCACTTTCAATACCGTGCATATCAGACTTAAAGTAGGTTATAACTCGTTCCCATTAGTATTCCCACTAATATCCAAGGGTTAGAAAGAGCTATAAATAATAAACACATTTTTATTCCTTCTGCGTGTGTTATTTCAATCCTTTGTCAGTCAATTGCCGCCCACTCGCCCATTTTAAAGCCGGTTTTACTGTCGCTTCTCCCATTTATTATTCCCCTCTTTAGCTCTATTAACCATGCTAGTTAAGTTAGCACGACGCTATGAACGCTTTGCTTGGTGTTTTTACGGCACAGTATAGGCTTTTAATATGAACAGTTAGAACCATTTACAGTTTGCTAAGGGCACATTTTGGCGTTGGGGCCCCCCAGACACATACTGCACTCGCACACATAATAAATGTCTAGAGCTGCCAAGACATCTCCGCGAAATAGACGTGGCTTTAATTAGCATTTCCCCGTTCAGCGTGTGGAGAATCCATTAAATAGAGCAGTTATAAACAAATCGCTGCGTTAAAAAAAAAGACAATTTCTTCTGCAATTTATAGTGAAGACATATTTGACGCTGTCTAAGATTTTTTTTTCTTGCGTGTCAGTGCAGGGAGAGCAGAGGAACTCCGCCGCGCCATATTGCATGCCGCCTGCGCTGAACAATAACCCAATCAACGTTTTCAGCTGTAATATGCACAACAGTTTTACAGTGCTCGTGCCAAGAGAAAAACGGACAAAAGTCAATCATTTTCAGTCTGAGTGCAGATGCAACTAAACTAAGCTAAACTAACGAAGCTGCCCTGGGTCTAACTGGCTAATGTTACTGCCAATCTGTGCCAATAGTCTTTTTAGGACCAGCACCGACAATCCAACCACTAAAAGGTGAAGTGAATCAAACATTACCACTAGTGGGTGAGATGAATAGGCATTTATTTTATATATGTTATCAAAAGAAACGTTTGATTTGTCCCTTTGTGACAGCTTTGTGACCAATCAGACAATCAATCAAATCATTTACACTTATTTCTATAGGACTTTACAACTACACTTGGCAGACCAAAGTGCTTTCCATAAAAACAGATTAGAAAAACATCAACATTAAATGATGTAAAAACAAGACAAAGTACAGCACTAGGCGTTACGAAGGCCTGTCAAAATGGATGAGTCTTTAGTCTGGACTTAAACAGTGACAGGTCAGTGATGACTCGCCACGGCAAAAGCACCATCGCCCAACTGCCTGGAGCGAGACCTGGGAACCTCCAAAAGCAGCTACGAAGAGCAGCGCAGAAGCTCGGACAGATATGTGGGAGCATGCCCACGAAGAGATTTAACCAACAAATGACGACATTTTAAATTCAATAGGAAAACGGACCGGGAGCCAGTTTAGGGAGGAGAGGATAAGGGTAACGTGGGAGTGTCTGGATGTGTTTGTCAAAAGGTTGACAGCTGTGTTTTGCACCACTGAAGGTGATGTATAGGGAGGACTGCTTGATACCAAGGAGTGTGTTACAGTAGTCGATGTGTGAAATGATAAAAGCAAACCTTTTTTGTGGTCACTATGGGATAAAAAGGGTTTGACCTTTGCTAAAAGACGCATCTGAAAAAAGCAATTAGTGATGCTTCTTTGTAGCTTCAAGATGCAACTTTACCCTAAAACACAACATTCCCTTAACTCACAATAAAAGCATTTTTGCTGTTTTAAACCAGTGGTATTTCATTTCTGTTGCATTGGTCATCAAACGAACTATCGAAAACAAACAATTTATCATCAGTCACTTTTTTGATCCACAGGTTGTTTCGATAGCAATACTGGTATTGTATTTTATGCTGACGCCACAGATTTTTCCATATTACATTTTTTCTAAAAGAGCACCCACTAGTTTTTGGAAACTTTTTTCTCATACTACAAAGTCTAAAAACCACGCGGTAAATGCAGTATATTTGTATCATCTTTTTGATGCTTTAGGTTAGTCTTTAGAGTTGAACCAGAATATTGGCAGGGTCAAGCTGCACAGATTATCATGATTCATTACTATTCTTCACATTGCTTGTAAGTGGTAAATAAAGCCATCAGCTGCATCTGAAGGTTTGTATTTCACCATGACTGGCTCGATTGGAGATTGACCAATATGAAGTTATTGCAGAGAAGTGTCAACAAAACAATCTCTCAAAATGGTCACAGAGAGAGACCACATATCGGATCCTGACCCACAGGTTGGGAAACATTGAGCTGGAGGACTGAGCCAGAGCACCGTCATAACTGCAGCTGTTATGGGATACTCCAGGTCTGTACTGGTCAGGAAAATAAAAATAATCGAAGATCGGCGACAGCTAAACCCTGTGGGAGAGAAGTCTGTCTGGTGTGGTCTGACGGGAAGCGGCCGATGAATGAATAAATAAATGAATGGAAGTAGTAACTAGAGATAAGTGAGAACAATCTTCTGGCTTGGGCTCATTACTTATTTAAGGTGGCTCCAGCTCTGAGCCAGACACAGATCTGTGGTGCATTTAGAGGCTGACAACTTTGCCATTTCAAACGCAGACCACTATCATTTCACCCCGGAACAGGAACACGGCGTCCAAATTAGTGTCTACTTCTGGGAAAATTTGCTGCCATCTTCCTTTTGCCATTTTCCTGGGATGGAGGGTTTGTAATAATATCACTCAAGCCGAAAGAGAAGTGCTCAAAAGGATTCAGGCAGATAAACGAAATGTTGCATTATTACGAGAACTGAATGATTTTGGAATAAGGTTTAATTTTGTCCAGATTTTAGGATCAGACAATTTTCTTCGTTTTTCTCCCTCTTATCCTGCAAGGTGTTTTTCTAAATTAACACCTTGCCTTGCACTTTGCCTCGCTGTAACCCCTGAACAATATGGAAAGTTTGTGTGTTTACTTGTTATTAACACCCTCACTCCTCGCCTTTGCACCCGATAACCCTGGCAAATCACGCCTATGGAGCTTTGAACTGCCACCACCTAATGCACACACGCGAGTTATAAAGAAAGCTCTAACACAAAGCAAACAGCGCTGTGGCGACGTTAAAATGTGAGTCATACGGACCGGATTGAACCAAAGGCAGATTAAAATGCATACAAAATCACAATATTCACGGCTAGTTTCATCATGTACAAGTGTTAGCAAACAAACAACAACACAAATCCTTATAACTGGATTACATTCAGTCTCCCATACACACACACGCTGGGTCTATTAAATCGATAATTAGCTCTGCGCGAGAGGGTAAACAAGCTAGAACAATATACGCCGCAAAAGCCATCTCTATGAAGCACGTTGATCCACGGCGACACCACTCATCGCACGTATTCATCCATTTGCAAAAGGGAAAGCGAGGAAACAGAGTGTCTCTTTTAAGTTGATATTTAAAAGGAAAAAAGGGATGGCAGAGTTACACATTATGAAATTTCAAGATGTTTTTTTTTTTTTTTGGCAGGAGTTGGGCGTAGAAAAAGCTCAGAGGCTTTGACAGGATTCTTGAGACAATGAGAGCTAATGGGTTTAAAGGGGAATGTGACGCAACTTACAGTGCAGAATAAAGTGCTCTGTGCTGAACGCTGCTGCTTTGACTTACAATCACTGCAGAGGATGAAATGAATAGGAATGAAATAACGTTATTCATAATTTAGATCAGTATACAGGCGCCAAGGAATAAATCGAAGGGAATGAAGAACAGTATTTGTAGCCCTGGATGTTTTTTGATACATGGCTAACACAAGTATGTATGAATCTGAAGAACAAGCCGGTACATTTTCAGTATAAAGTCCTAAGAAGTAGACGCTCTGATAAAACAAACAAACGGTATGCATCGAATCTTTTATCCGCACATGCACGTTCCAAAGGCAGCCTTAATAAGATTGATCCTAAATTGAATTTGACAATACGCTCCTTATCTCAAGTGAGTGGACTCTGCGGGCTCTAATACATGACCCTTCCCTGCCTTCTCTTCTGCGTATCCCCCGAGCCTGTTGCTGTAATAAAGACAACGGCTTTGATGTGCGATAGCATTCATCTCTTATTACTTCAATAGGTCACATTACACAGAGGGAAATTCACACTGTGCGTGTAAGAATGGGCTAATTACGTAGACTGTACATGATGATGCATTTCGGGGGGTTTCTTTTTTCTGTGAGGGAGTCGGGCATCATAATGTGGGGGAGAACAAACGTAGTAGTATTGTCATTATTTATGCAAAGCAAAATTAAAATAAATATTTAGTTCAGTGTGCTGATTTAAAACTTGTTCAGGAGCATTAAAGTTGGGAGAACACTAAAACAGCTAAACTAGTGTAAGAACCACATACATTTAGAACATGTGTGTAGAGATACTGTAGGTCTAGACTACAGGCGGGAAGATGTTACAGTGTAAGACCCCAGGGAGACGACACACTTTATTTGATTGTTTGGTTAAATCATTACAGTCTTTTGCGTTTTGCTAATTGCAATCATTAAAATTGCAACATACAGTATATTTGCTATTAATGATGCAGCCCTTTTATGGAGCATTTAAAGCAAAACCCAGGGGCATGGGTGGCCATAAACGCCACTGCAGGTGTCGTAGTAAGTTGCGTTTTTTTTTACTCATTAATTGTCCGTGAGAGTAAATACTACGCAGACAGAAAAGACAAAGGGAGAGAGGGATATTGTACATCCAATTACTAGGGCTGAACGATTAATTGCATTTGCAATTTTATCGCGATATTACACAACGCGATTTCGTAATCGCAGGGCACGCGATTTGGGAAGTAAATGGAGCAACGAGATATGTCAGCAAAGTCCGCTCCGTCGCGTGCTTTTGTTTACGCCTCAGTCTAGTTAAGGTGCACGGTAGATTGTGGATGTACAGTGAAAATATCAGCGTTTATCATGCAGCCACCGTGAAGGACTATTGCTTTTCTCCGTTAGCATTGCGTTAGCCACAGCGCTAATCACGCCATTCCGTCGCCGCTACGACACGCTCTGATGATCACAGAAACTCCCTCACCTCCGGATTCTACGCCTCTGCCTCCACAGATATAGGTGAGTCTGTGCTGATTGTAAAAAGTAAAGAGTCGTTTGTGGCTCAGTTTAGGGGGCTTATGTTTGGGAATGTTGTGGATAAAGAACTTATCTCAAAAGCATAATGACATTTCATGACCACCGCGGAGGCGATGTGCCTTTATTTACCTTTGCATCTACCGCATATCCGCTCCGTAGGTCGTACAGATGCAAGATATAAACACTAAACTGCTGTATGAAAAAGGGTTGGAAACTAGGATCCGAGGCAGGAGACCGTGTCATGTCTTATTGTGCTGAGGTGCTGTTTAAGCTGAAATGTCACTAAATGGCTGCGAGTCAAAGATACGTGTCTGTGTCTGGCACCTCATGTCCCGTCTCCCTGTGTCAGTGTTCTTTTCTTTCTTCATATTGTCCAAAGTTACATCCCAAAACCAAAATGCTGCTCATAATTCCACTGTTTTGGCGTGTGCTCCCTCTGGCCTCTCCGTGTCCATTAATAACGCGCATCTGAAGCAACTACGAGTCGCAGCTCAGACTGGGATTTGATTGGCCGAAATAATAAAGTACTATTTAATAAATTAAATAGCTTATTTTGTATTAATTGGGAGTTTGATTTCCTAAAACTTTTCCAACTAGTTAAAGCAGACGTTTGTTCTTACTTTCCTGCACTTTAGTGGGTGATGTTACTGACTGGATCAGTGAGTTATTTTTTTTAAATATCTATATAATTTAGCATTTATTTATAGACTGTACTGTTATGTTCAGACAGTTTAAGAAGTGCAGTCCACACAAATTTTGAATAGGTCAAGCAACAATTTTGTTGCAATTTTCACTTCAAATATTGTTTATTATGAAACAGGCTGATTTATTGCTTGTGTTAGGTGAAAAATACATGAGAAGAGGACCTTGCAACAATAATCGCATATTAAATCGCAATCGCAATATTGAAGAAAAAAATCGCAATTAGATTATTTCTCAAAATCGTTCAGCCCTACCAATTACACAATGGAGATTTAGTTTTTTACTCAAACTTGGCTGTAAATACTGTTTAAGTGGCGCTAGCCCACAGTTAGCTTTGCCCGTTGCCCTTTTGCCCAATCATCTTCGTGATTCTATTAGTGTGTATTGGAGACACCAGGGGGAGATGAAAGACCCCCCAATCATCCCATTAACACTTGTATTACCCCCAGAGGCACTACGGAAACGATTTATTAGGGAAAAAAGTTACTTAGTTCTCCTTTAACTATGGCTCTAATTTGGATAAAACCCAGAACAATGGACAGTCCCAGGTAGGGCTGCACAATACTGTATATCGCAAACAAATATCGTATTGCGATATTAGGTGACGCAAAATCCATCTCACACTAAAGTCTTCATTTGAATGAGATCGACACATTTTGTTTACAAACTCAGCCAAAAACAAACATGTACGTATTTAAGTTACACCTTTGGAAAAGTCTAACTTTGGTTAAGTATGGAGGAAATTTAACCCTCATGCCATAGTTTTGGCAGCCCAGTTATTATTTGTACAATAAGAACATAGCTTGTCAGTCTCATTTCTAAGAGAAAAGATAGTTAACCACTCTGCCACCACAGTTCTTTAACTTGTGTATAATTAACAAGTGTGAAATAAATGTTCACTGCCCCATTAGTAAAGCTCAGCCTTGAGCTACGACTGCGGCGCGCCAATCCAAACTCAAGTTAAGATAATTAAAGCACTCCGGGTGACAGTTTCTCATGCCCCGTACTAAAACATACCACCTCTCCGCTCACAGTGAACCGCTCGTCTCTTTGTCAGCCCGGGGCGGCCTCATTCGCTCCGAAAGGTCACTGAACAAGAACCTTATAAAACGTAGGGTGTATAATTCACAAGAGGAGAAGGTGCTGGCACTTTGCTGCACTCTTGACTGATTACTCACAAATACTTTATATAAGAATTTTTTTTTTGTCGTGTAGCGCTCGTGGAAATAATTTCTTTCTGTCACACAGAAAGCATTAAATGGTTAATACAACATCTGGTGTGGGGCTTGCTGTTGCATAAAAATTGGATTTGTTGGAAAGACAGAATCGATTGACACACTTTTATGCACGGAGGAATAGAGCTGGGGACGGCGGCTTTCAAGTGACCGCTGTGACTGAAATGCTGATCATTCTCGTGACTAATAGATCTGAGGCCTCTGGAAATGTGTGTGTCAAATTAGGATTTCCGTGTTTGATTCAACTACACCTTTTTGAATCTCGTCTCTTGTGTCTTCAACCGTTTAGCATGTTGGGTCTTTGCTAATGAACAGTAAACAGAGGTGAAAGGAATGTAATCTGGAAGAAGTTTATTGAGAAACGTTGCAGCATGCTGTGATTCAGAAATGAACGGTTATTTTTTCTATCATAGCTCACAAAAATCACAATTAATCACAATCAAACTGAATTTGTTTCCATTCACAATTAGCAAATCAATTTTTTAGGTAATGTAATGTTAAATGTTAAACCTACAAAAACACTGTAGGGTCTTCGCGTAGAACATGCACGTCCTGTAGATTCAGACTTCTACAAACATGTTTTGACATGAATCTGATGTGAGCACTGGCAGTTCATGTTTTAGTTTTCTCTCGGGCATGTTCACTGCGGTCAAGCCAGCCTCGTTTGGCGGTCGGAGGTCAAGCCAGGCTCACAGGGGTGCGTTTGTTTTAAACACCGTCACCTCCCGGGAAGTTACGTGCGGGTGTGGGCCGGTGCGTTGTACGGTCTCCGATATTAGGTCAACAAAATAGTATGGAGGATAAAATCGTCACTCACTGTTATCACCGTAGTTGATATTCTCCTAAAATGCGCACGGTCAAATCACTGCCATCAGGCAAAGTTGTTGTAAAGATGTTTGCAGAGTGGGTCAAGATCGGCCTTGCTGGTATCAGGTTTTGATATTAAATTGTTTATTGAACGATTAATGTGATTAATTGCAGTACAGTCAGTAATTATGACATAGACCTATCATTTCATGGTATGTGTTGTGTGTTCTTTCCAACAATTCCAAATAATATTACACTCGTCCTTTTTTTCTTGTCAAGATATGGTGATGGATTGGTCTGGACATTGGACCAGTCTCTGTTCACTGGTACCTGCTACCTGAACAATTCCAAGAGTTACATCTGGGGGCGCTGTTCAGTACTCTGATACTAGGGCTGTCTGCATCATAACGCATTAAGGCAAAATGATGCATTCTTGTGTCACTATTAAACTTCAAGTCTGTTCCACAGTGTCTCCACAATGTCCTCAACTCATTTTCAACTATATTTGATTTTGCATTTGTCAATGAGGAGCTTATTACATACAGATTATCATCAGTACACCACATTAAGGCACAGCAATGTGTTCTTGTGTCACCATTAGACTTCTGCTCACTTTTACAAATCGTCCTCATGTCCCTCACCAATTTACAACAAAACATGATGTAGTGTTCACAAATAAGGGGCTTATTACACTGGAATACACACAAAATGTCTAAAATATTGCCAAACCAATGGATTTTAGAGAGGCATCACACTACATCTCAGTAAGACAGCGTCTCCTCTTGGCCCTCACAATTATTCACACACAAATAATGTAGCCTTTCCCAAATACAGTCTCTTTATACTGAACAGCGCCCCCAGAGGAATTTCTTGTAATTGTCCAGGTAGCAGGTACCAGTGAACGGAGACTGGTACAAAGTCTAGACCAGTCCATCACCATATCTCTACAAGAAAAAAAATGGACGAGTGTAATACTATCAAAATGCATAGGCTACTGTTTTTATTTCCGTATTAGCTCAGTATTGAGCTAAAAGCTTCTCAACTGGAGAAGAGCTCACAGCCTGTAGGCCTGTGTAAGGCCTCACTTGAAAGCCAAGACCTACAAAACTGATGTTCGCAGTGTTTTTTCTCTTTTTTTTTCCGCTCTTTTGGCCCTTTTTTGTTGCGCTTTCATCCTTGTTTTTTGACGCTTTTTTCAAGACGCTTTTTCAAGAAGCTTTTAGGTTTGGGGTAAAGCTAGCCTGGCCTTAGCAATCCGTAAACTCCGGTCAATTATCTTTTCCCTGCATGCTTGACCTCAGTGGCTGCGTTTCATCGGTTGAATTTCAACCTACCACTCAGCGAGCGGGGGAGGCGGGTGTTGTAGCATTTGCGCCGCATTTGCTGGTTGTAGTTTGGTAATGGCGGCGGATACGAAAGTAAAGGAAGCTATTCAATCCGTTCTGGCTCAGCTCCCACATATCCAGAAATTAAAATTGAAGCATTGGAATGTGCATATCAGCGAATATCAGATCCAATCGTTTCAAAGGAGTTCACCCCTCCCACCTGTTAACGGAGTATGGTAAAACCAGGCTAGGGTAAAGCCGAACTGGAGAAAATGTGCTCGGTTCAGGTGGGGGTTAAGAGGTTAATGCCCAGATGTTTTAATGCCAAAAATGCTTAAAAAAATCAGCACACATTTAATTTCTGAAGTTATGCCGTAAAAACTGTTGAGGAATGTCCATTTTCCAATAAATTTAGATATAATACCAGTTTGAATCCAATTTAATTTTTAATGCTTTTTAATGCCCCGCGGAAAACCTGCAAGTAACCCATTATCAAGATAATATACCCAAAAGATTTCTTCTTTTCAAATATAAATTCAGTTCACGGAGCCTATTTCAAATCACTTCAGATTAACATTTGAAAAAAAGACTGAAATATGAACTGCCATACTAATGCCAACTGGGGTATTGTACAAGATTTAAACTACAAAGAAAATGAAGTTCAAAGGGTGTTAAACAGCTGATTACATTGTTATTGGTTATCATGAACCTTTTTCTATACCGTGCAGTCCTATGTTTTGCCGAGTTTTGAGGCAGCCACACAAGTGAGCGCTTCGTCTCCAAACTACCTCATCACCGCCTGCACTCACAGCAGCGGAGCACAGCCGGCTCCGAGCCACTTTCAGCACCGAGAAATGGCTTTTAACACGTCTATCATCAGGGGTATAATACAAAATAATGACTTTGGCAAATTGTACTTTGAAAAGGAGGGCGATACAGTCACACACACACACAGAGATAGTTAACCTACATGAAGCTTTCCGGCGGACGATACAATGAAAATTCGACAATACCGCTGCCTGGAAACGGTCTGGCAGCGCAAAAAATATGTTGTACTTGAGAAATAGAGCTACTGTTGTGGGAAGAGCTCCCCATCTGATCTGGAGACTGCAGTTTCGCAAGGTTAAAAAACACAATTCTTGGATTGATTTGTAAATTTCAAGTGGATTTGTACTTGTGCGTCTCATGTGTTCTTGAAGGGAAATTTCTCCTCCGCGTTTTTGACCCATCCTTCAACCCGCGCTTTATGTGCAGCGCCTTGGGGACCTGCACGAGGATCTTGGTCAGGAGTTACGAGTTGCAAGATTATCATATTGTGCATGTTTTAGGTCTACAGGGGACCGAATTTCGTGCAGTGAAGAAGTTGTTTTGGTCATACATCTTGCATTAATTAGCTGTCTTTCCTTGGTCACCGCACAGATCTCACCATTTGGCTGGATTTTACTGCAGCCGGGCACATTTTACAGGGATGAAAGTATGTTTTTGCCCTCGCAGCACCTGCTCATGTTTACTTGACACTCCAATTATCCCATAGTTATTTATCTGTCTGGCGTGTGCGCGGGCCTTGTGTTGCACGCCAAGGTGGGGAAAAAATATCACAATCGGAACCGGTCCCACCGCGCCCGACAGCTCACTTTGTGTGACTTTAAATTCATTTCGGCGGTCGCTGAAATAAACCAGTTTCCAATACACATTAAGGACGTTTTAAGCGCTGCCATTTTAGCTTCTGTCAGATTATTTCATTTAGGAGCATGGGCAAAATATTCAAATTGTATCATCTGCATCTGCCAGCGGAGACCATGAAAAAATCTGGAGCTTTTTACTTCAAAGGCGGTGATTAGCATATACCTCCTGAAGGGAAGGAGTCAGAGAGCTGCAGGTTAAGTGAAGGAAATAAGGCATTAAAAGAGGCTAAAGGGTCTTATTTGGGAAGCCAGAACTCATCAGCTGTTCATGATTGGATCAGCCTCACAATCTCTTTTGTGCACCGGATGAAGGATGAAGAATCGTGAGATGTATGTACTGTATGTAATGCGTTTGTGCTATTTTCATTATATTTTTGGGGGGATATTCCTTTCTACACTGATAGCAAATTTTGTTTACAACAATATTTGTTCATTTGATGGATAAAAATGGCTGAAATGAATTGTTTAACATTTATTCTATAAGGCTTTCTCTTTTTTTATTACAATTATGTCTCTGGGATAGGTATTGCCAACAACCTAACAGTACAATATATATCCCAATACATTAACATACTGTAAGTATTTTTATACATATGTTGCATATAGTGTCTAAACAACAATTTGTCTCATAATGGGCGCTTCAGGTCAACAAAATAAGGCTTATTGGTTCAGGCCTTATACTGTCGTATTCAGCATGCAGTTGTAATTTCACAATATGATCCATGTTGTCAAGTGTTTTAAATAGAGCCCTAAATGGGTGTTTTTGTGTGATTTTCTATTTTCTTCATAATCAACATATTATGCAAACTTTACTCTTCTCCGTCATAAGTTATACAGTTGCTTCTGTGTCGAATACAAGTTTTGTCAAAAGGTACGAAAGGAATACAGCTCTATTATTACTGAATATCATACTTGTTTAACTAGAGGTTCTGGTTCAGTTGCATGTGCCCTAGATCTTTGCTGTTTTGTTTTGAGGGCTAATAACATTTAATTGATATGGCAAACCAGGAAATGGGGCGACTTGGTGTTAAGGGAAAATTAGAGCGGGTATTTTTTTTTAATACATTACATTAGGTTTTTTTCGTCACCTACTGTACAGCCCTACCAAACATCTTGTATCTATGATTGCATTGAGTCTGGCCCCGTCCCCTGTGTGCATCTGTGTGAGTGAAGGATAGTGACTGGAACAGGATGCGCCACTCTCTCAAACACTCATCTATTTTCCCAAGCATTTTCTATGTCCCTCAAGTCCATCTATTCGCTCCCCATGGACACTCCTTAACTGTGATTACTTTGCTCTCTCCACTCGTCCTTGGTGGGGCAGCGGGCCATTGCATTTTTTTTTCCCTCCGGTCCAGTCTTGCAGTGTATGTGAGTGTGGTAATAGCATAGTAAATCTGCAGAGCTCTTTTTCCACTCCGCTCTGAGCGCAGCAGTCGATCAAACTGGGCCCTTTCATTGGGGCAGACACCAGTCCAAAACATCCACTTATATTTATGCAGCCAGTTAGGGGCAGTTTTTGGAGAGGTAACATTTCGCTTTTTATGCATGACAGGTTTTAAATAAACCTGCCGTTAAAATGCGGCACCAATCAGCAAAAGGGCTTAACAATTTTGGAGAAGCGCTGTGACGTTGCGATTCGATTCGTGATTTATGTTTAAAAAAAAAGGATACCATTTGCAGTGTGCATTTTAAAGAGGGGGAAGGGGGTTATTATGCAAAACCGACTTTAAGAGCCTTTTACCATGTTACAATGTTGTCTCTCAAATACATACCTGGAGTTGCGTTTGAGGCATTTGTGCATCTTTGGTTATTCTTTGAAACTTCCCCAGAGGCAAAAGCTCCCAATGCTCCTGAGTTCCTATGTATCCAGGAAATGCTTTCCTCAGCCCTCGATCTCTTGCGAAGCTCAGTCCTCTAATCGAAAAGTAAAAACATTCGCCATAGCTTCACTACATTTAAAACAAAATCTCTTTATTGAAACAGCCAATAGTAAAAGATAGTGATTTTATTATTTTAATGGTGATTTTACCTTTACCAAACTTAGTGTTACTCTATTACTAATAGAGTAACACTAAGTTTGGTAAAGGTTCGTGTCTGTTGCTGTTTGGCATCTTTTCTGAGCGGTCTCTATCATGACGTCAAGCTGCTGTGATGTAACGCTCTGTCGCAAATGAGAAGGATGCAGCGCCTGACAGAACTGTAAGGACGGAGGACACACTCGCTTCTTCGCACATGTGTCGCCAGGTAAATAAATAAACACACAATGCGAGCTACGCAGAGCAGCGGCGTTAGGGGGGGAAGACAACATAAATACAGCTGAAGTGCGCAAAAGTGCTTAGAAGCGTGATTAAACGATCCCACAAAACGGTCTCATATCGTCATATCGCCCAGCCCTAATTGTAATACATGTTTTCCCTCATCAAGAGTAAAAACCAGTACCATAAGATGGATAGCTAAACAATCTTTCCATTTCCTGTTCGTCAGTAGGCAAGTGAACATTTTGTCCTCAAACATCAATGAGACTCTTCTCCGCGATGGCAGGACTGAAGGGGCTGTGTGGTGGGCGGGGTATCTTCCTCTGAGATAACCCTGTCCACTCTGCCACATGAAAGCTCGTCGAGCGGGCCCTATCCCGATCATAGTTGCCAAAACGCAACAGTCCACTGAGAGAAGCATCGTTCCACTCCATATCCACAGTCTGTGCGATGGCCTTTACGTGCAGGGACAGGCGGCTTGTACGGATTAGCCTCTGGTCTGACACATCTCCGCTGTTTACCCCTCACTGTTTGCCGTCATCCCGCTTCTAGTTGTCGAAAAATCTGGAGCAAATCACATCCCCATAATCTTCCATCAAACACTTACAAAAATGAAGCTCTGCCATGTCAGATAAAAGAAAACCCACGACCGTAAGCGCTCTACAGTTCACAAAGACATGGCAAAACACCACAGAACTATCTCCAAACACGGTGATGCACAAGAAAACAGAAACATAAACACCTCTGTTTGGGAAAGAGAAGCCTTGGGAAATTCTTGCGACACCATGTTTTCCCGATGCCAAGAACAGAATTGGCAACTTCAAACCTACTGCTCTTATGGGCTCTGTAATGTGACTATCTATGATGTCAGTCACAGGGGGTTGATGGAACAAGCTGCTAAAATGCATTACAGTGTGTTGTATGTTGCGTATAGGCAGATATTTGGCAATAAATCCTAATGTTACGGCTGTTCCACTTACTCGGGAGAGAAACTCAGTGTGTGGAACATTAAAACAATGGTGTTGGAACTGGGCCAGCAGAACGAAAATATGTTGGTACTTGAAAAATACTGCTACTATTGTGGGAAGTTCTGCCATCTGCTTGTTCTGTTTAAGAGAGCAGCTTCTTCAGGACAAAGAAACTACTTGTAAAAGGAAAAAAAAAAAAGCGCATCTCCAAAAGGTTTCAGGTTTTTAATAAGCCTTTGATTTACAATGGCACTTAGAGCCTTCAGGAGCCCAACTTGCAGTGATCCATATCTGACGGACCGTATTGTAAAAGAGGCTGTTTCTTATCAATGGGAAAGGAAGATGACAAATAAAGAGTATTATTGAAATATCCTCAATTCAAAGTGAACCAACGCACTTATAGTTTATTTATTATGCAGCCAGTTGAGAAATGGTAACACTTTGCTTTCAAGGCAAAACTGTCACGGCAAAATGCACCCGAGAACTGCAGCGCTGCAAAAGTAAATAATATGCCTAATTGATTTCTAAAATACAATTTACACATTCACATTCACAATGCAAAAGGCCCACGCAAACGTACAGTCTGTCTGGCAGTAATTCAGTGCACTATTGATTCACTTTCCATCTATAATTCATGCTACAGCACACACCTCAGCCTTAAGTGGACACACACACACACAGACACGCACACGCACACGCACACACACACACACAGGCGAACACGCGGGCACAAACAGTAAGGCAGTTTCTGAGAAGTACAAACGGAAACTCAACACCTTTCGCTGCCTGGATACAGTGGCTCACACTTGTCTAGCCACCGCTGAGCTTAGGTTCATTCATCTGTGACCTGTCGTCACTGAGGCTGCGGGCTTAAGTGACTCGAATCCAATGTTTTTACTCCTAATCGACCTGTATCTCTGTGGTTCTCAACTTCTGGGCTGGGACACAAAACCCAGGATATTTATCTATAAGAAAAGAATGACACCACAGGGACTGTTAATATGACTGCTGCTGAGTTGTTATGATAGCTATTCCAGCTTCATGTGGCTTATTTAATGCTTATACAACATTCATTTGTGGAAAAAGTCAGTGTCTATAATACAAATTCAATCCTGTTTTGGGTCGCAGCATGTCATGCTAGCGCGTGATGACGGGTATCGACGCCATACCAGTTGTGAACGACTGCTGTAGCTGATCTTTTCATGTTATTATGAAAAACACATTACTGGTCAGGTGAGGTCACATTCATCTGACCTCCACGTCATTAACGCACAGCAAATGTTCAACAAACAACACGTTTCTGTTATGAAAGAAGTCTAGTAATAGCCCAAAATGCCTTTGCCAGATACGCAGCGCCGTGTACGATCCAGGTTTGTGACACTGTGTTCTCTTCTGCAGACGCGGGTCACTTTGGTCACGCATTTGGACAGTGAAATATGGAGTTGGTTTGCTGATGAAACAGGCTCCAGCCGAATAAAGTGAAGGTCTCGTTCACTTCCATCCTGACCAACCACAGTAGGGAGAGCTCAAACGTGCAGTTCATGCAAGACAGCCCAGGAACAAATGGGAACTGGAGGCTTTTTGCCAAGAAGAATGGGCCGCTTTAGCATCAGACAAAATAAAGAACCTCATCCACAACTACCACAAAAAAAACGGTGGTGATGTAAACTTTTGATCAGGGTCATTTTGGTACTTTTTTTAAATAAACTCAGTCGTTTCACCATAAATGGCTTCACACAACCACTAACTATGAGTGGGGGAAAAGAACGTGTCGTGTTATCTTTCAGATTCTTTGAAAAATTGTAAAAAAAAATAATAATAATTCTGCCAGGGTATGTAAACTTTTGAGCACAACTGTATCTCTCAATTCCACTCCGATAATAATAATGTAAAATAGCGTATGTCTAGAATGGATGAAATTAAACTATAAATGGAATATAGTTATGCAACTTTATATGCAACGTTATATGCAGGTAACAATAGGCGCCTACAGCTCACGTTAAGAACAATTACTGTATTTCAAATTGAATAAGCTCCAGCCTGCATGTTCCTGTCAGTCAGTCACATGAACTCCAGGAGGAGGAACTGGAATAGGAAACACTGATACAGAGCAGTCTGAGCGACGGCTTATACTTATGCTACATATGGCCAGAAAATAGTGATGTACAATATGAGGAAAAATGCAATGCTTTGATTATCGTGAAACTGATTAATGAGTATTAATATTTAACCGGGTAATATATATATCTTTTTTCATATTGTGTCGAAACACGACTCAAAAAATACAACTCTGGGTCAAAACGAGACTAAAATAGATATAAACTAGAAAAATAACAACTTATAATGTTTTTTTTATATAAGTGCAAAAATCAACCTCAGGCCAATTGGAGACGTTAGTCATTTTGCCATGTAGCTTCCTGCAATATAGAGAAAATTGGAAAAATCAGTATTTGCATCTTGTAAAACTAAAAAAACCTCATCAAGGGACGGTGACTTTTCTTCATTCATACATATAAGAATTTATATGGAGTGAAAAGTGTAATTTAGGTACAGCACACGACTGCAGGGCTTCTTTACAGCTTACCCAGTCTTCATAAAAAAACAGTTTCCCAAAGGCACAGACAAAAAGATGAAATCCTCCTTTTTACCAAGTGCCATTATCGCTCCGCTAACATGAAAGAGGACACACACTAAACACACTGCTTTTTATGAAACCTCGAGCTATATCCTTCTAATGAAGCCTGGGGGAAACCTACAGGGACCACATTCAGTTCAGAGCCGTAGTAAACTGAGCGCCAGTGATTTAATATCTGCCATTCCTTCAGCAAACACCACACAAAGACACAACACCATATGGCCGATAGTGACGGACTGTTTTTGTTTTCATAAAAATGACTGGGTCACTGCTAAAACAGCATGGACGCTCCACTCTGCGGTCAGGGCGAAGCGTGTGCGGCTCGTGGACTCATTCCCAGTTACAGAGATTCAAAGAAGAAACTGCTGCTGGATTATTATTATCTGCGTTCATGTGTACAGTAGGGTTGTTGTTGTTTTTTTCGATACCGGTACTTAAGCAATACTGTTTTTGATACCTACTGTATACTAAAATATTTATCATCTAAAACCAGAAAACAGAACAATAATGTTAATGTATTCCATAAAACACTATTTCTTTTAAATTAGTATCATTTCTTTGAGCTGAAACAACCAAATAACTTCCTTTAATGCTTTCCCTGGACCCAACAAGCATCAAAACTTGGTCTCTAAAGATATAATATTTTTTCCAGTGCCTACTTTTTTCTTACAGTATCCGACGCAGCGACCATTCATAAGCCATAACATGACATTTTTTGTTTATAACAAGGAGATCTTTCAAGTTTTTAACTATGATGTAAAGTGTTCCCTTGTCAAAAACATACCTGGGGCGATCTTTCACTTCATTAACACAGGACTGAATAATCCTGCTTACTTTGGTGGTTACTTGTTCTCCTGCGCTCCAATCTGTATTTCCTGGATTTTGTTGCATCGTAGTTGAAACGCAAAACTGTCCTCCACAGTTTTAGTTCTGCCCTTTAAAGGGGTAATTTATCAAGGCAAGTGCTGTAACTGTAAAATAGTATAGCTATGTGTGGGCATGATGCACCTAATTTACCATTTGAAATTGCCTCTCTTACATATTATACACTTATGCACGTGCTACTCATTTTGCACATGAGCAAACGCTTTCTAATTTCCCCCCTAAATGTATTAATCTTGACGCCATCAATTTGCTATCGTGCCATTGGCCAAATGTGAAAGCTTGAATCCGCTGTCATTCCCACGGCTCCAGAGTGTGCTGCAGACCAATGTAACATCCCGACCAGCCCAGTCTTTGTCTTTTTCATACATAGACACTATTTCAAATTCTAAGCTGTAAAATATCAATGCAGAGGTTACCCAGTGCATAAAGCAGACTCTGTTTTTCCATCCATCCATTTTCTTCCACTTGTCCGTTGCCGGGTCGTGGGGGCAGCTGTTGGAGCTGCCCAAATCACCTTGTACCAGCCCCTATGGCTCCTCCTGCAGGTGGTGGGTTGACAGAAGGACGGCCTCATGGTTCTACCCGGGCCTGTTGGTCTCCCATAAGGGGCTTCTGAACCGCTCTTTGTCTGACCCGTCACCCAGGACCTGTTTGCCACGGGAGACCCTACCAGGGGCACGAAGCCCCCGACAACAGAGCCCCCAGGATCCTTCGAGCGCTCAAACCCCTCCACCACGTTAAGGTGGCGCCTCCAGGAGGGGAGACTCTGTTTTTCAGAATTTTAAAAGTTATAACTTAAAATTTAATGAAACATATTTTTCATGAAACATATATTCTTTTTTTATCTTCAAAACAATATGAAAACAGCTGCTTTGCCAATAGACACATACCTTTTGGTTTCTATTCGTCACATATATCAGTCCATTTATTCATCTATATACAACTATAACTGTTGTCAAGTAAGAGGGGAGAGGTGTCTTGCCCAAGGACACAACAACAAAATCCGATGCTAGTAATGGCGATTGACCCACCGACCTCTAGCAAACGGCTCTTGGTCTAGGCACACAGCTGTTGCGAATGACACATTTTCTATCCTTCACTTCTGGGACTTTTGTCTCTGTATGCAAAACTATAAAGTGGAAAGTGCCTCCTTGAGCAGTAGGAGGCTGTCACTGCGCATCAGGAATGTTCACCTACAGTCGCCAAGCACAAAAACAGCCTGTTATCTCCGATCTGTCCTTTCACTTTCGTACAATGTCATCTAAACTTCCCGTCTCCCACGCTGCCGCCTTTGTAAATATCCTCCGAGGTCTGCTTTTTCGCGGCTTTGGCGGAAGCTCCCCACATCAAGGCGCGGGCAAAACCAATGACGGAATAAGACAGGGAAATGGTTGCGACAGCTTCAACACACTGAGAGCTCTGGGATCGCATGCATATTCATAAGAGAGATTTCCATCTGAGCTGTGAACGTAGGACACACATGAGGCTGTACAGTGCTAGAGGAAAAAGTATAAATGTCTTACCTGATTGAGGATTCCGATGAGGAGGGAAGGTGCAAGGAGGAGAGAGAGAGAGAGAGAGAGAGAGTGGATAATTAATATCAACAATACAGAATAATTGAATTTTTTTTATTAATTATTGATAAACGACAACAAACAAAGTCAGAGCTGTGAGGAGGGATGTTGCAGGGACTGATTGCATTCACAGATGAACCAATAACAGAGTAGGTTAGTGAAGAAGACATGGAAAAAATACTCTTTGATTAAACTTTAAAGAAGCTTTGAGATGCCAAAGGTAAAAAAAAAAAAAACAGATGAAATTTCATGATAATCCAATAAAAACACATCATACTGTATCTCGTTTGACTTCACCTTGCATGACTTGACTTACATGTATTTATTGATGTGTGAAGTGATTGACGGTTGTCTTCACCTTAGCGCCCGTAGCACTTTATTGATCTGGGCTCTGTCAAACCTAACCCCATCAATAATTAGCCATTTTCGGTGTGTTTGAGAGCCACTAGATAGACATGTACCTATGAGAGCTAATGAGCTCCAACAGTGGAGTGGAAAAATGAGATGATGAGACAAAATGGGACATGAGGGATGAAAAAAAAAAAGAGAAGAGAACTGGCTTGACATCGAAGGGAAAGTTTTACTGCACCTTTAGGTTTTATATCACTCAAACTTTTCTTTAAAAATGCCTTAATTTAATCACCCAAATGCATCACAAACAATTCTTTTAAGTGCATTATGACATGTTTTCACGGTTTTCTACTAATTACTGAGTTGGATGGCTAATGCCGGTGGTAAATACTGCATTAATCGTGGCAGTGTAGAGGCAATATTATGAAGAAGACAAGCAGTTCCATTCAAACGGACAGAACTGACACTTGCTCACTTGTCCCTAAATTGTTAAAATGTAAAAAGACTAAGTGCATTTAGCAGTTTTTATAATAATATCAAAATCCAGCATTTCTTTACATAGTTCTGTTCGAATGAATAGGGGAAACTAATTTGTCTGCACTAAAAATACCAATACCTGAACGCCTATACTAAAATATTTGTCCTCCAGAACCATAATGTGACTTTAATATTCCATAAAATACTTTTATTTTAAATCTGTATAGTGTATGTGAGGTGAAACAACCAAGTAACTTACTTTAGTGCTGTCCCTGGACCAACAGGCATCAAACCTTGGTCTCTAAAGATGTATTGTTTTCGGTACCTGCTTTCAATCCTTTTTTTTTTTTTTTTAAACCGGTAGTACCTAAACTTTTTTTTTAATATCATACTGGTATCCGACCCACCAGTTGAGAACCACGGGTATAACCTGTCATATGCAATTTAAAATGGAGCCATGTCACGTCTTCACATCTCTGCCCAATCAAAGGGACAGCATGTGATCACTCTTTTCTATTCACAGTCATCTCTCCAAGACATTTCCTGTTTAATTCCCGCGTGTGCCGTTACATCACAACATGCGCTCATTACAATCAGTGCTCCCTACATATAGATTAGATGACCTATATTTCAGAGCTATACAAAGAGGAATCAACTGAGAAATAAAAGCTAATCTGAGAAACTTCCTCTTTGAATGGTATCACAGGTCGTGTTTCTGGCTCAAAAACAAAGTGCCGCGGATTCAGCGTAATCCATCAAACCGACAGACACAAAATAAACAACACTGATAGCAGTATTCGAAAGATAGTACTCCGTTGTTATGAGAGTAATTCTTAATGGATGGATCTGTTGTTGGTGCCTGTTTTTCCAGAAAGAAACGGTTGTGACTTTGACTACAAACAAGGTTACTGAAAGTTGCAGAAATAGCAAGGTCCTTTTGCAAAGTTTCAAGAGGATTTTTTTTTTTTTGCATGAACAGTAATATTGCAGTGATAATAAATGTTTCTCCATAAACCTAATGTCTTACTGAGTCCAGGGAATAATTTTAGTTAGTTAATTTTTACATTCAACAAAGTCCATGTAAGGGCAAAAATAACAACACACTTATAAAATCGCACATATCCTTTTCTGTGCAGCTATAGTTTTATTATATCTATAAATTCCGCTCTCGTCTGACTTCATGTTTGAGGAATCCTCTTTTCAACACGTCCTCAGCAGAAAGCCTGAGGGATCTTCACAGTTTATATTATCCGTGACAAGTGCATGTGTGTGCAAGCGTTGAACGGGTTTATATTAATGTGTGTATCACAGTATGTGAGAAGAATGATTGATAGCAAGATCCTATATTTTTTGTTGTCATTACAGTGCAGACACGGTATACTGCCAATGTCAATGAATTCTCTGTTCATTTTTGACGGCTGATGTTTGAGGGGAAATTAGTAGTAGTAGTAGTAGTAGAAAAGGTATTTTCCCTGTAGGGATATTCATGTGCAGTTAGTAAAACTCATCAATTCATCAAACACAAATGGGAAGGTTGGGATTCCTTGATTGTATGTGCATTTCGTATAGTGTGACCAGTTAAACCTTAATTATAATCAGGATTAAAGGGACTAAACCGAGTTTAAAAATGTTAAAATTATGTATTTTCCACCCCCTACATGCTTCAGCAATTTCCTAATGTGTAGAATGAGCCCAGACCTATTCACCACAACTACCGTCATGCACGAGCTTAATATAGAAACTGCAGTTATGCTTAAGACCTGAGGTGGCAGTAGCGAGTATAAAAATGCCAACTTCCATCTAGTCTCACAACCTAATCTGACTGGCAAACCTGCAGTCCGTAAACCCCGCCTCCTGTAAACAGAGGTACTGCAACCTACATCGTTTGTCATATAAGGATATGATTGTCATCTCACATGTAAAAACCTGCGTGACAGGTTTTACACGTCTAACCCATTCCATTGTTGAAATGTGAATGGGGAGCAAAATCTGGCAACCTAATCTGGCTGGCAACCTGCAGTGGTTATATGGACTGCAGGTCCTATATTTGTATTTTCAGAATATGACTGTGAGATCAAACTGCGGGCCACGTTTTTACATGTGCAACCTATTCCATTGTTGGGGGTGTGATGGCAACCCTTATTTGGCAACCTGCAATCCCCCTCCTATAAAACAAAGGTACAGCATAAATAATATAATTCTGCCTTTGTGGCTAATTGCAACGTTAACCCAACGTGCATCTCTTTCCGTAGCAACTCTAGTCCAGTGTGTCTCTGCAGGGGGAAAAAAATCCTCCCTTTTTCACACAGTCTGAAATACTTGCTGAAGTTGGCCCCATATCGTGTCTATTTCGGTTCTTATTTTCCCCCGGGGATTCTTGTGACCCCTGTGCTGTCCCTTAAGCTCTTTATATCCACGACTCTGATTGACACATTTAACCAGCGACACGCCTCAGCTCCATCTGTCACTCACACCACGTCGCCGCGGTAACCAGGAGGGGACGAAAATGACAACGAACCCGTCACCCGTGGCAACCTCACCTGCACCGTGTCTGTCCAATCTCAGCAACAGGAACAGTCAGGTAGAGGGATGCAGAAAGACTGGAGCTATTGTCTTCCTTTCTGAGTGTTAGATCATTGCATTGTGTCATGTTTTAATTTCTTCATTTGCACATTGTTCACAGTCGCAGTCGTTCTGTGAAACTAGTGAACGTGTAAAGCATAATTGTGGCTTTACCTCAGCATTGGTGTTATCAGTTTGTTGTACTTTTTCCAAATGTCTATAAATGGGTTGGTCTGCCTTTCGACTTGGCTTGGAGCGTCCACTGCAGGCAACAGTGGCCATTGCATTGTGATAAAACACAACAAAGCGATGGTGCTTTGTTGACTGAATGTTGTAAAATCACAGATTAAATCAAACTTTAAGCCCACCACAGCATATTCACCCTTCGTCCTGCATGGCTGTAGTTGCCTTTTGGAGTTATTTTTATAATTTCACACATTCACATTGAACAGCGTAAAAAAACAACAATGTGTTTCCAGTAAGAAAGGTGCCAATTCGCTGCTTTGAATACAGCATTAAAAAAAACAGTCTCCAGACCACGAGCTGAAAAAAATCACTGGACGTGAGACAAAATGTTCTCTCTCTCTCTCTAAACAGCTCAGTCCAGACAACAACATTTTGAGAACCTTTGTTACGATGGAAAACTGTGAGACAACCGAGAGCTTGTAAACACAAATTGAAACGTAGAAAACTCTTGACAGAGAATATACTACAGTTTATGATCAACAGCAGCAAAGTGAGGCGTTTTCACGGGCTACAGTATACACTAATTGGGGCATTATTCATCTCAAGATCTATTGAAGCAACAGTTTACTTTAAGGCCGTCAATAATGTAAGTGCCTGATAAAACTGGTTAAAAATGAGCTTAATATTTCAACAAATAAGAAGGAGGCTATCTATTTTTCAACATAAATGTCCATACTGCGGAAACTGTCCTGCAAATGTAACAGCTTTCCACACGGCCATCTTTCCTTGTTCATTTGCCTTGCTAAAGAAAAAGTGCCTTCATCACTGGGAGGAGATTGAACGGGGCATTTGGAGACCTGCAAATTGAATAGTGTGGAATAAAATCCTCACCTTACTTCACAGCCACAGCAGAAAAATCAATATTTCCTGCATGAGTCAAACCTTTATATAATGCATCTATCAGGAATAGGCAGTGTTGCACAAATAAACACAGAGTGATAAGCCGCTTAGCTCGGCCAGTCACCTGCGAGAGGAGACAGTGACATTGATCTGAGCTGTCTGAATGCATCATTATAACAGGCGGCTTCACCTTTAGTCTGTCCTCATCACGTCTCTCCTGCCCGCTGCCCCTGTGTCCTTGCGTCAATCTACCTTTGTGTTCTGCCTTTGGATGTTGTTTATTTCAAATACTTACAGAACTACCTATAAGACAGTTCATGGATAGTAATATGATGAATCAGAATACTTTGAAAACTTGAATATTTAAGGTAAAACTAATTTGGAAGTGCTGGCATCCCTGTTGGGTTGGCCGCCAAGTTTGGTGATATTCCAAGGCAAGGCAAGGCAAGTTTATTTGTAGAGCACAATTCATACACAAGGCAATTCAAAGTGCTTTCACAGTTGCAGAAAATTACAAGAAAACAGATCAAATCAATCATTAAAACATCAACATAAAGTTAATCAAATACAGTAAAAGGCAAGAGTGCAGATAAAATACTTTCAGTTTTCATATGCTCGGGTGAAAAGAGCTGTTTTTAGCCTAGATTTGAACATTGTCAGAGTTGAGGCCTGTCTCACATCCTCATGAAGACTGTTCCAGATTTTAGCTGCATGAAACTAAAACGCAGCCTCATTATGTTTATTATTTACTCTGGGAACCACCAGGAGACCCCTCCCTGAAGTTCTCAGGGCTTGAGATGGTTCATACGACTCTAACATGTCAGAGATGTACTTTGGTGCTAAACCATGAAAAGACTTGTACACAAGCAGAGCTGTTTTAAATTCTATTCTCTGAGTGACAGGAAGCCAGTGCAGGGACCGGAGCACTGGACTAATATGGTCGTATTTCCTGGTTCTTGTAAGGACTCGAGCAGCAGCGTTCTGGATGTTCTGCAGCTCTAACAGCTCGTTTAGAAAGGCCAGTGAGCAGCCGCTACAGTAGTCTAACCTGCTGGAGACAAATGCATGGATGAGTGTCTCTAAGTCTGGTTTTGACACTATTTCTCTGATCTTAGCCATGTTTTTCAGATGGTAAAAAGCTGATGATATTATTGCTTTAATGTGGCTGTTTAAGTTCAGGTCTGAGTCCATGATTACTCCTAGATTTCTAACCTGATTTTTTGGGTTTAGAGAGAGAGACTCAAGGTGACTGATAACACTTTGTCTTGTCTTGTCTTCCAGTCGAAACACGTTGATCACTCACAGTTCAAAGTTTGACGGCTAATGCTATCGGCTGCACCCATTGGTGTCCTGTTAACCCCCGCCTGAACCGAGCACATTTTCTCCCGTTTGATTTCGACCCAAATCTAAAAGCTTCTTCAAAAAAAGTGCAGATGGAAAAAAGTGGCAAAAAAATAAAGAAAATATAACAGAAATATAACAAACCCTCCCCCACGAAATAGCAACAAAAAAAGCGACAACAAAGGGACAAAAGAGCATTCACTCACAAGGACCACAACCTCAAATCAAAGTGAAACGACTAGAGATGTCGGAGGCAAATAATGTTATGATGTCGTTTTGGGGCTTCGTAGGAGACGAGCTCTCGGGCTTTCATCCCCACTGACCCGAAAGATGGAAGGAATGAAAAGTAGGGAAATAAGGGTGGGAGGGAGGGGCACGTAAACGGGAGAGACTGAGAAGAGGGACCGGGAGGTATTTCTACAGGATGGAGACCGGAAAGGGCGGACTTCAGATAACGACTTATCTCCATACAAAAAAGTGACAAAGACAGCGATGGTAAAAGTGGCTAAAATGTGATGACAACTCAACAAAAAAGCAACAAATGAGCGTCAAAAATGTGATTTACAAAAAGCGACGAAAGAGCCACACACAAAAAAGAAAGCGTTGGAAAAAAGTGGCAAAAATGCAACGACAACATGGCAACAACGTAAGGAAAACGATCAGCTTATATCCGTTTTGTAGGTCTTAGCTTTCAGATTAGGCGTGACACTGGCCTAAAGCTCTCCAGTCGTTAAGCTTTTAGATTTTGGTAAGGCCAAACTGGAGAAAATGCACTCGGTTAAGAGGTTCATCTTATTTCAACATATTTATTTGATTCTGTTCAAATACCAGAAACTAAACAATTTGAAAATGAAAAAGTTCTACACGCAGTGCCGCCGACTGAGGGAGGAAGTAGAATTTAACCAATAGCCTCAGCCACAATGTGTATCTCACTCTCGGAAAACCCCCCGCAATCAGATTCTTCACCTGCATGAGTGTATGTGTGAACACTTTCAGAAACAAAGTTTACAGTCCGAGCTACACATCAGCTCGACAAAAACAAACGGTTCACAATATGATACGGAGGTTATTGCTTCACAGAACTGGACGACATTTTCCACTACAACTCCTGATTAAGCTCAATATCCTCGCTTGTACGAACACAATTATCAGCGGCGTTAATGTTCTGTGTTAAGAAAACCCGCCTAATCTGCAGCCTTAGGTCGCCACTAACAGCGGCTTAATTCTGGCATCTTTCTGCTGAAACTAATCTGTTGAATCGCGCCACGCTGGGCAGTCTTTCTCTTGCAAAGACCTAAACGTGAATGAGTAATTTGCCCAAAGAACACGGCGCGGCTTCTAAATCACACCTTGTTGCCGGAGTTCATCCCTCTCTCTGATCAGTGTTGTAGGCAGTGGCTGAGGACCACGGGCCGAGCAGTGGAGAGTAAATCTCTCCCATTGCACACAGGAAGACAGTTAGTGAGCCGTAATTGTGGACGCGGGAGCTTTACATCAGCAGCAAAAGGCCAACAGAATAGGGATGGTGTGAATGAAACGGAAAAGAAATGCTCACTAAGTAGCAATTTGTACCATTTTCCCCAGAGGCATTAGGGGAAAACTTGTGCGCATCTCTGCCTCTGTAGCACTGTAACAAAACAATACAAATTTCAAAACAATATTGGATTGAAATAGAAAACAATAATTAAGTTGCCCGTATAGAAATAGCTGTAATTATCCATACCAAATGTATTCAAGCGTTTCAAAACTCAATGATTGTGTCGTGAAAGCTTGTTCAAGGTGAAAATGTGGGGCAGATGGGAGAGCGGGTCGTCTCATGAGGGGAAGGTTGGGAATCCCGGCTCCTGCAGGCGCACACTGTCGTCGTGTCCTTGGGCAAGACACTTCATCCACCTTGCCTCCAGTGTCTGCGTACATTGGCGTTTGAATGAGAGTGTGAAGGGGTGAGTGGGTTCTTGATGTAAAGCGCTTTGAGTAAAAGCACTTTATAAGTTGAGACCATTTACCGTTTATAAACTTGGTCAAACTTGATCGAAATAAATGAATTTAAATAGATGTATTAAATCAAAAATAAATGTTAAAAAAAAAACTTCTAGTCATAAAGTAGCAGTTTGCAACCAAAAACGTCTGACTTCTGGCAATCAATCCCCTCAGTTGGGTTGGAATAACTTGTAGAAGAGGTTTCAGAAGTTGTCAACTGAACTTGTTTGTTTCAGTTTCTGCTGCTCTCAGTCTGAATAGTGATTGAGTGCAGAAGAAGCAGCTGTGAACTCCTGGACAACTGAGAGCCCTCGCAAACATACAAGCCACAATAATGTGCATGTATAACACTGGCATTTACTGTGCAGCAAACAACGGCGGAGCGGATATGAATGCAAATTTGACATTTACATCGCCATAACAACCCGCTGTGATTGACAACGACGCAGGCTTCTCAATAAGAGCCGGCGACCTGTGGGCCAATTACACAAGAACAAAACATATCATTAGACGGAGCAGAAAGTGGCAAAAAGCGGGAAAAAAGTCAGTTTAGGCGACATCAAGTAAATAAGCTAAAACACACCATTCTTTAGCGGCGCAATGTAATTATGGCCAATTAAGATTATTGCCGTGGTTCGGGGCTCGGGCCATGCCACAACCACGGAGGTTTCCTGTTCAGATGAGCCACTTTAGCACAGAAAAGCTTCAAAATGTCTTATTAAAGATAATTGTTCTGTTTTCACCAGCCTGTGTCATAAAGTCAGGCCACAGCTATTTGCAGAAGCGCGGAGGCACAGTGGCTTTCCAAGAAAACACAAATATTAACGGTACGTCTTAAAGGAAGGCCATGGCCCAACATACTGGCCTAGCAATTATTTCAATCAAGTTTTGTTGGTCGTTTATTTTTTATTATTGTGACTAATTATAGGTATTAGCCAAATGAGTCAAAAAGAAAAAATATATATAGAAAAGTTAGTCTAGAGGAATTTTGTGCCACACGATTGTCAAATACACGCTTTTATGTAAAACGTAACTCCAACGTTTTACAATTTAAAATCTCCTTTAGTTGATCATTACAGCATGCACCAGGAATCGCGGTAATCGTTGCGGTTTTGACGACACAATCCCCAGCTCTATAAAACCAAAAAACATTCTCTTTTACCCTCAACGCGTGATTAATTACAAGGAAACTTTGCCCAGAGTTGTTACTTTAACACTTCATATGATCTTGTTTGGTGCCGCTCCCAGTTCAGCGTGTGCTAATTTATGCGGCGTGTGTGAACGCAGTCTCTCGGGATGTTTCTATATGTTCTGTACGGTACTACAGTATGCTACTTCATGAAGTTAAAACACTTATTTAGTTTATAGTTTACATCCTCTCTCATAAACAGCATACATCATTTGGGTCACTTATTGGACAGCTTTATCTTGCATGTACTGAATAATAGAAAAGATTCACGGGAAATGTATAAGACGAGATGTGCTTTGGAAAAGTTGAAAGTGCCAGTGGCTGCTGCCGGTAATGAAGCAGATGAAGAAGTTTCTCTCTTTTTTGAGCTGGGCTTAATATCTTGAATCCATTACTGGGAGGAATCAAAGGTAAAGGCCCTCCAGCTCTTATGAAAAACACATGCGTGATTTCATTTATATTGTACCACCTTCAGACGGCGGTATAGAGCTGATCTAATAAGAAGGAAAAGTTCAAACCTAAAATAATTGTGTTATTTCAGTTGGAAATGTCTGGGATAGGCATATCAAATTGTATATATCTGACTGTAATGTATAGGTGGACCACCTTCAGTTAGATCAAAGAGAGCAGCTATATAGAAGAGCAGGGGTTTTAAAGCGACTGTAGGAGTCCTGATGGTGGTGCACACACACACAAGCTCCCTCTATTATTATTCAGGGGTGGGATAGCTTCGGAAAATGACAACAATATCAATAAAAATCAATATGGTTCAATTTATTTCAGTGGTTCTTAATTTAAGTCCTCGTACACTGGTGATGCCTGGGCTACTTCCGGTAACTTTGACTTTATTCATTTTATTTAGAGAGATTTTAATCCATGCTTTAGAAATGCACTTAAATGATCATAGAACAGGTTAAATCATCAACTGGGTTTAGCTAAAGTTGAGGACGTTTCGCTTCTAGTCACAGAAGCATCTTCGAGCTCTTTCGGTCATAAAAGACACTGGAACCTGGAAGTGGGGTGGTCTAAATGAGACCCAGGATCCTCCCAGGAGAAGGGAACCAAAACTGCCAAACTTCCCTACCCAAGTTGTTTACAGTATCACTCAACTAGCAGGTCTTTTCTTTCTTCTGCCGAACAAAGACGGTGTCTTTTATGACCGAAAGAGCGAGAAGATGCTTCTGTGACTGTGACTAGAAGCGAAACGTCCTCAACTTTACCTAAACCCAGTCCAGTTGAGGATTTAACCTGTTTTCCTGATACCTGTTTTTTAACCTGGTTTCCTGATACTCCCTGAATGAGAGCCTTCACAAAAGCACTTAAATTATGTGTTTTTCTAGTTTAGAAAAGGCTTTATACACAATATAGACCAATTTAGACCAATCAGTTTTAAACTTATTTAGACCCAGTTTCTGAAAAGTTATATATTTTATGAGCCGGTGCTTGACCAGCCACTGATTTAGTTTGTACCAATTATAATTTCCCCAAGTCCTGGTTTAGACCCTTCAGAGTGAAGAGCATGGGCAGGCAATATCAGGCCCGGCGGCCATGATCCTCTGCCCCCTGGATGATTTTGAAAAATAGAATTGCACACACCACAAAATCACAAAAAGTATAGCAAATAAACTCCTTTGAAATTTCCTGGCGAAGACAACCCAAGATACTTCTTCTATGCCAAATTGTATATATACACCACCAGCATTTATTAAAGTGGTGCTTGACCAGTGCTGTGTTGTCCACCCCAGTCTAAAGTTTATGCTTAAAAGGAAAACTCACACTCAAATCCACCTTTTTTTGCGGATAAACTGTATAAATGAGTGTCCAATAGTGTTGTCTACATACGGCCCAGTCTCGCTCACGCCCCCGTAGCGAGTTGGAGAAGGAATAGCGAGAGAGTATTTTCATCGATTGTCAGGTTTGCGATTAGTTATAACATTTAGGTAGATATTTTTAGCATAGCTTTTTGTAATATAGATAATTGTGTAGTGTTATAGCGTTGTTGTTGAATATTGTAGTTATAGTCATTAGTTGCTTTTATTGCTAGATTAGTAAGTTGATTTTAGTTTAGGATATTTGATAGTATAGGTTTTAGAGTTCAATATCGTGTGTGTAATGTTAGGGTATATTGTTTATTGTACTGTATTAGGATGGGGAGGAAGTGTAGTGTAAATATTATATATTGATTTATTTGTTTATGCAACATATTTTGTGCACTTTGCTGTAAAAAAAAATAAAATAAAGGTTTGCAATACATATAATCATGTCTCTATACCTCACACATGCTCTGCTGAGGACACAGATACATCTCCCATGCCATCCCTTAATAACTCTTTAACTTTGTCTGATTCAATTTGGGCTGACATTTGTTCTGGTTCAAGGCAACAGTTTTGTCCTTGTTTTGTCCTAAAGAAAGGTCATCACTTTGTTTTTCCTTCAAATTTGTCCGACTTTGGAAACTAAAGTAAGGACAGTCTTCAGGAAGTCCAGTTATTTCAATAGCTGTGTGTGAAATTCCAGAAGCTCTCAAAAAGTAGTTAGCTACTGCCCATACAGACAAGTGCATTTAGATTTTCACTTACAGCAGGAGCATAGTCTACGTACGCTGCCAGCATCACGGACATTTCTATTTAGCCGATACCAAATGCCAAAACCTTTTTATACACGTTTGTTTGTGTGGAAATAAATTGAAGCGGCACTATTAAATTCTGCCACAATTTCTCGGGCAAAAAAAAAACAATCCCAAAATCATGTAGTGAGGATATTGCATTGCCCTTCCTGCTGAGTTGCCAATTGCACCATCGGCCACATGTGGTTTTATGGATTCTCCAAAGACCAGATGAAATTCACGTCGAGAGTAGTGGGGTACGATGCCTGCTCCAGTGATATTCTCATTGCTAGATTTCTTAATAGCCATACCCATGTTTAGAAGCAAATATAATCAAATAAACAGTATGTCTTCATGTTCTGGAACTTAAAGGAATACTGTGGAACATTTCACCACAAAAACCACAACTATGGGGGTGGCCCGAGAGACAAATCCCACGAGACAAGACACGAGATTGAGTCCAAGATTTTGACATAATTTGCAATAATAAATCAAATTTGGTTCTTATCTTATGGAACCATTGTATTTGCAAAATAATAAGGATGGGAATTTGACCAATATCATGGCTGTTCTCTTTCTTCCTCAACTGTCCCGCTGTCATCATCATCCCTTCATATTTTGCGTGTTGTGCGTTCTGCCTTTCCCTTGCTGTCCATGCGGGCGTGATGGTGCGTTCCATTTGTACTCGGAACTCGGAATTTCTGACCTCCCAGTGAGACATTTCAGTTGGAACGCCCCCTGTATTTCGGATTTCCCACTGGGGAAGTTAGACGATCCTCACAAAGCCCCGAGTTGTGGAAAACAACATGGCGGCGCACGGTGTTAGCAGTAAATAAAAAAGAAAAACGACTAAAATATATTTTGGATTTATTGTGTTCTTACCACTTTAGTTGGTCTCCTTTGCCCGCTGGCTGTCTGTCACTCAGCTCTTGTGCAGGAGTGTTTTCTTTGCGATACTAATGTTGCTAACGTCCCTCACGGGCTAATGCTAATGCTAACGCTCTCTTATTGATCTGTAACATTATTTATGAGATCGTAAATATAACGACACTGTTCGGGTTTATATAAAAAAAAGTAAGTTAGGGCCATATTATGTTGGATTTTTAAATTATTCTTATTTCTTTTACTGTCATTAAACTTCAGACTTGACAACTGGAAGAAGGAAACGACTTTCCAAGCTCCGAGTTCCGACCTCCTAGGACAAATGGAACGAAGCATACTCGTGGCAATATTATCTCGCGAGATTGCGCCACGAGATCTCGGCCCATCTCTATATACTACAGATTATTTCCCTCTCCAAGGACGGAAAGACTTAATTCATATCAAACTATAAGCACGGACCTCCTCCAAGGCATTTTAGCAGCAAGTTACAGCAGACGGCGCTGCAGTGATTCGTCCGTCCGTGCGAGTCAGACAGCACCTGAGACGTTTTCAAATTGAACAGGGCACTTTATATCGCTCTTGTGAAAATGTAAACAGTATTTCCCAGTCTTTATGTAAATGCCTATTTCAAAGCGCGCCAAAGGAATAATTTTGTGCCTTCTTGCACCTTGTTACTTTGAAATGCTAATGTGGGCTATGGTTCATGATTGCTGAGCGCGCGTGGGTGTAGCATGTGATTTGGAAAGGGCCACTCTGTTGACTAGTGACATCCACAGCTTTCATGTGTCCCATTTGCAAACGTTTGTATCCACACACACAAACCGGGGCGCCTTCGGAAAAGTGAAAGACCACTGCATTTTACTCTTTACTTCCTTTTCACACCCCACTCTGCTTTATGGGGTCGTATGTCAGAGAAAGCTAAAAGTTACCCAAAGGCATCAATGGGATAAAAAAAAAAAAGTAGGGATCATGGAAATACAAATCATGGTTACACTATCAGTTGCTAATTCCTGCATTTCTCTCTATGCCCATAGATCGTGTCGTGTCTTTCTTTTATGTCTTCGTATCTATCTTGATGAACCGCGAGGTTAGTGCAGAGACATCGGTCATTCTTCTTCGTGTGTCAGGAGTCAGCGTGCACCGCCTCTGCTCTATCAGCTGTACATCTCGCTCCCGGCACGCTTTCATCCCTGCGCTAACCTGCGAAAAGGTCATGACCTACGAGCGTTCATTAATCATGCAGGGCCAACCGCTCTGATTGGTGGGATCACATTTAATGGAGGCGGAGTCTGACCTTTGAGAAATGACAGTGCCGATGGGAGGCAGGAAGTGTGATGATAAATACTAGTGAGGTATGTCAATCATCTCGACAATTTGCGAGGAAGTCAAAGATTTAGACCAAGACATGGCTTTTTTTATTACCATGTTACAAATTGGTTTTCTCATAAAAAACAACCTGGAGTTGAGTTTCAAGCCGCTGACACATCTTTGAGTAATCTCTCAATTTTCTCCTGTTTCGGCACAGCGGCAATAGCACCTAAGAAGCTCCTCCTGAGGTCCTACGTATTAGGGATGCAACGATTCACTTTTGTCACGATTCGATACGTATTGCGTATTCTAGTGCAAAGTATTCAAATGCTAAGCTCTAAAAATACTGTATTAAAGTTTAGTTTTTTGTTTAGTATGTTTGAGCTGCTTACATTCTATTACACAGTATGACAGCTCAAAAAGACTAGGCTAAAGCAAGAAAGCCTTGCTATATACTCGACTCGTGCATTTAATAGGAACCCATGCAGCTGCTGCTTTCCCCATAAGGAGCTCTCCTAATAATAACATGTCAGCATCTCACATACAATTGACATTACTTTGACATTTAATACAGCTTAATCCCCCTTTACCAGATAAAACTATACTTTTATGTGACAACAACACCAGGAGTGATTTATTGGAGGCAAAGCTTTTTTACCTTTTCTGTCCTGCTCGCTGACAGCTGTACGAGAAGGATGACGCCGTAGATGGAGCTCATGTTGGTTGTTTCCAGACACCATTATCTTCCCCTGGTCATTATAATCCATAGCAAAACCCTGCCACAGCTGATGTGTGCGAAGGTGGGGCTTTTTCTTGTTGTTTCTCGCTGTGTCCCGGTCAGGGGTGCCGCCAGAAATTCTGGGCCCTATGGAGGCAAACATTTCTGGGCCCCCCACATTTTTTACATAGAAGATTTAACCCAATAAAAATACCCAGCTTGTTAGTCAAAATGGGCACAATACACATTGAGTGCATGAAGGGTCCTAGCACATTTAACCTGTCTAAAAAGGGCTGTTCTTCTGGGCCTTTCTTCAGCCTGGGCCCTTAGAATCGTCCTAACCTTCCACCCCCTTATGGCGCCCTTGGTCCCGGTGCGCAAAGCTAATAATGCTACAAACACCCTTCTGGCTAACACACGTGTGGCTCCCTCCGCCTCCCAGGCAGACACCCAGGAGGGAGGGGGTGCTTGCGGGGAGGAGTTTCTCTCTGGTCGGAGGGGGCTGCTGTGTTTCTCACTGAGAGCGCGCAGGGGAAATGGCTGATAGTAGCTAGCGGGATTTACTATATACAATATTTCTTCGATTCTTATCGAACATATTTGCGTATTGGATCGAGGAGGGCGTATCGAACGCTTCGATATAATATCGAGAATCATTGCATCCCTACCACGTATCCAGTAACTGCTTTACACATCTCTCGATCTCTTGCTACTTTGCACTGCCGATGCCGACCTTGATATTTTACTCTTATAGTCAGTTCTAATTTTTTATTTTTATTTCATTCTTTATTTCCTTATTGTTGATATTTCTGCCCCTTAAGATTTTTGCTTTTAGTCATTGTACATAAGATACCTCCTTTTTAACTACTTAACTGTTTGCACATTTCCTGTCTGTTTTGCACACCGAGTGATCTTATTAAGTGCCGAATGTAACAAGTGAATTTCTCCATTGTGACATCAATAAAGGATTATCTTATTTTATATTATCTTAATCTTACTTATACTTTGATCGCAAAGTGACAACACTCATTATTTCTTAACTACAGCCATACCGCCTTTGCTCTGCCCAATCACGTCAGACCTTGGAAGCTAAGCAGGAAAGGGCCTGGTCGGTACTTGGATGGGAGACCGTTTGGTAACACCAGGAAGCCTGGTGAATGTAGTGTGTAAGTGAGTGGTTGGTGGTGGTCGGAGGGGCCGATGGCGCAGACTGGCTGCCTCGCTTCCGTCAGTCTACCCCAGGGCAGCTGTAGCTACAGCTACTAGTAGCTTACTACCACCAAGTATAGAGTGAATGAATAATGTAAAGCGTCTCTGAGTGTCCAAAAAAGCGCTGTATAAAACAGATGCATTATTATTATTATTACAGCCACATGAACTGCACCGACTTTTTCTCCACTCTTTATTAAAACAGCTGCGCAGCAAAAGGGAGTTATTATGCTAACCACCCATACAGCCACAAAGGTCAAATATGCACTAATGAAACTTTTTTTTTTGTTTTTACATAAAAAGTTGCATAGTGCAGGGAATGTCAATTTCAAGGGAGTAATGCCCCAGCACTACCAAAGAGATGCAATGAAAACTCCTGGACAACGATACAAATCAATTAGCATTTTTTAAACCATGCTTATACCGCCTTTGCTATGCCCGATCCCATCAGACTTTGGAAGCTAAGCAGGGAAGGGCCTGGTCGATCCTTGGATGGGAGACCGTTTGGTAACACCAGGAAGCCTGGGGTGGATGTGGTCTGTGAGTGAATGGTTGGTGGTGGTCGGAGGGGCACAGACTGGTTGCCATGCTTCCGTCAGTCTACCACAGGGCAGCTGTGGCTACAACAGTAGCTTACCACCACCGAGTCTGGAGGGAATTAATAATGACGACAGTGTAGCACTTTGAGAAACTTGGTAATACAGGCTTGTAAAGCGCAATACAAGTGTAAGGCTTTTATTTTAATCATAGGTTTCTTAAATGCTTTCATCTCCAGAAGTTCAAACCAATTTAGGCAAGTGTGACATAGACACAAAACTAGCTTACAAGCCTGAATTTCATATGTTGCCGGACGATGCACCACGGTGTTGAAGGAAATCCATGATCCTTTTTTTCCTTAACACATCTGACTAGGGAGGAATTGTCTTCAAAGTTTTTGTGACTTCCTGTCTGACTTCCCCAGACTGCTCCTGCTGCGCTCGTATTCTTCTCTCTCAGTGTTAGCCGTTTGCTCCTCTGCGCTAACGCTTCAGACTTTTCGGCTTTGGAGACGCGCGCGTGGGAGAGCTCATACGTGAGTGTTAGGCATCTCACTTGGCAGCCCGATAAAGAGAGCGCCGCAGGAGATGACAGTGAAAAGCAAAAGCCTGGGAGGAAGTATAAATGAAATGGTTGGGAAAACATGCTGCTTTATGTAGAGATTAGATTTCCCTTAGGGGGGAAATTGTCCAAAACTCAAAGGGAATTTTTTCACCCAAGTGATTTTTGAAGTAAAGAGGTAATATGCATATCAGAGAAGTGGATTATCCAAACTTGCCACAATTTATTTATTTTCTACTTTCCAAATGGGAGCTTTTAAGCCAAGTTGACAAGCTAATGTGTGGCCTCGCTGATCGTCACAGTCACTTTGCACTTGGAGTTGGCTTTCTCGGTAAATGGACAAATCAAAAAGGCTCCAAGCAAAAAGAGGTGAAAGAGAACGCCCGTCAGTCAGATATTTGTTGGGTTTTGTTTTTATGATGTAGTAAAAAGTTAAGTTTAGTATAATTTTGAGTAACTGTCGCAAAATAAAAATCAAAGGCAATGCTTTCATTTTGGCTCGTGTGTTTATGTCTGTAATAGTCAACTGGTGGTTGAAGCCTGCCCTGCAACTATGGGCTTTTGTCAGGGGGATTTATTACAACTACATTGAAATTTAATGTTGATAGTTGCAATTACCGGTAGCCCACAAATGTGGCAAACCTTTTCCAAGTTCATACATCGTGCACAACTGTCGCTTATTAGGCCCGAGCGGACCTGGCAGGTCTCGGGCCTTTTGTAATTGTACAAGCAGTGCGCGGAGCGCACTGAAGAAAGACGTGCGCGTAGCGCACGTCCCACGGGAAAAGAGCGCGGAGCGCTCCAAACCCATGTATGACACAGTAATCAGGGGACTCCCGGCACCAACACCTGTCCGATGATATAGGCGTGTGCCGCGAAAGCGGCACATTTGTTGCTGCTCGTAAAAAAAAAAGGTGAAAACCACAGTGAAGGCGCAACATGGAAAAGAAAGTGGTCGATGACGAGCGAAGCTCGTCATCGACCATGGCCACTCACCAAAGCCCAAAACACTGATACAGTGACTCAGGGCATCGAGCCCTATCCGGTGATATAAGTATTTGCCGCGAAAGCGGCAAATTTGTTCTTGTACTCACAAAAATACGAAAAAAAAAACGGATAGAGAAACATTGAGAAAGAGGAGGTAAAAGACGAGCGCAACGCGCTCGTATTGGATAATAAACCTTACGGTTGGATTACTGGACGTGAGACCTTTCCGAATATATAAGGTTTGCCGCCGGAGGCGGCCCCATATTGTTATTGTATGAGATTTTCTTTTTATTAGGCCCGAGCGGACCTGGCAGGTCTCGGGCCTCTTGTAATTGTACAAGCAGTGCGCGGAGCGCACTGAAGAAAGACGTGCGCGTAGCGCACGTCCCACGGGAAAAGAGCGCGGAGCGCTCAAAACCCATGTATGAGACAGTAATCAGGGGACTCCCGGCACCAACACCTGTCCGATGATATAGGCGTGTGCCGCGAAAGCGGCACATTTGTTGCTGCTTTTAAAAAAAAAAAGGTGAAAACCACAGTGAAGGCGCAACATGGACAAGAAAGTGGTCGATGACGAGCGAAGCTCGTCATCGACCAAGGCCACTCACCAAAGCCCAAAACACTGATACAGTGACTCGGGGCATCGAGCCCTATCTGGTGATATAAGTATTTGCCGCGAAAGCGGCAAATTTGTTCTTGTACTCACAAAAATACGCAAAAAAAATCCCATAGAGAAACATTGACAAAGAAGAGGTAAAATACGAGCGCAACGCGCTCGTATTTGATAATAAACCTTACGGGTGGATTACTGGACGTGAGACCTTTCCGAATATATAAGGTTGGCCGCCGGAGGCGGCGCTATATTGTTATTGTACTGGTTTTTTAGGCCCGAGCGGACCTGGCAGGTCTCGGGCCTCTTGTAATTGTACAAGCAGTGCGCGGAGCGCACTAAAGAAAGACGTGCGCGTAGCGCACGTCCCACGGGAAAAGAGCGCGGAGCGCTCAAAACCCATGTATGAGACAGTAATCAGGGGACTCCCGGCACCAACACCTGTCCGATGATATAGGCGTGTGCCGCGAAAGCGGCACATTTGTTGCTGCTCGTAAAAAAAAAAGGTGAAAACCACAGTGAAGGCGCAACATGGACAAGAAAGTGGTCGATGACGAGCGAAGCTCGTCATCGACCATGGCCACTCACCAAAGCCCAAAACACTGATACAGTGACTCAGGGCATCGAGCCCTATCCGGTGATATAAGTGTTTGCCGCGAAAGCGGCACATTTGTTCTTGTACTCACAAAAATACGGAAAAAAAAACGGGTAGAGAAACATTGAGAAAGAAGAGGTAAAAGACGAGCGCAACGCGCTCGTATTGGATAATAAACCCCATAGGTGGATTACTGGACGTGAGACCTTTCCGAAAATATAAGGTTGGCCGCCGGAGGCGGCGCTATATTGTTATTGTATGGGTTTTTCTTATTCTTATTATTATTTTTCTTCTATCCGTGTTTTTTTGGAATAAATCGCCCAAACTTTGACGAAAACTCCCCATTTTTTGCCCAAAATTAGAAATCACGGCGATACACAGTGTCAAAAAGTTTCGTTAAAAAAATCACAAAAATGGCGCGTCAGCGCCCCCTGGAAAATCAAGATTACATTGCGCCTATGGAGAGACACCGAAAAATCTGAAAATTTTAGTTCGTCGTAGACGAAAAAAATTCGGCACAGTGATTGGTCACGTGAAGCCCAACAAAAAAACACATTACGCGGTTGCTAGGCAACCAACAGTATGGCGGCCATATTGGCCCGAAGAGGGACTTGGCGCCGAAGGCGCCATTTCATGCCCACGCATTTGAACGAACTCGTCCTAGGGCTTTTAACGCAGCGACTCCCCGTTCGCTCCAGATCATCTCCACATGTGGGAGATTAAAAGTTATTAAAAACTTTTTAATAGGATTTTTGGTTTTGCCGTGGCAACGCCATGAATTTGGCGTCCGTTTTCGCCGCTCGCCGCCGTGTTCAAACAGCCGTAACTCACACATACTTTGGCCGATTTGAACAAAAATTGAATCGTTGGTTGAGTCGTCGACCCCGGATGTTCTGATATAGGAATTTTGAAAATTGCCGCAATAGCGCCCCCTGCAGAGCACAAAATAAAAATGAATGGAGCCAAAAATTAAACTTTGTCGTAGATGCATGAAATTTGGTACAGACATCCGTCACGTGATCCCGAACAAAAAATATATTGATGCCCCGCCCCTTTTCCCACCGTGTTGCCATGGCAACGACCCAATGTCAACTTTGCCGCAGCCTAACCAAAATCGGTACACGCGTGCGTCATGACTGTCCGAACAAAAAAGTACATTACACGGTTGCTAGGTGACCAACAGGAGGTCGGCCATTTTGGGAAAATCAGCGCCGAAGGCGCCATTTCTTGCCTGTGCTCTTTTATAAACTCCACCGAGGGTGGCAGCGACATTATACGCAGGTAGGGCGCGGCAGCGCCTCCCGGTTATTGCGGCGGCGTGCGCGAACCGGCGTCAATCGGCCACCACGGCCCGCGAGGGCCTCCCAATGCCGCTTGCGGCTTTAATTATTATTATTATTTTTATTCTCCGAAAAAAGTCCACTTTCCCACCGACGAAAAGTCCTGAATTTTTGCACAAAATTCAAGCACGTGAAAAAAACATTCTTCACATTTAGAAAATATAAAAAATCTCAAATATGGCGCGTCAGCGCCCCCTGGAAAATCACGTTTACATTGCGCCCTATGACAAGACCCGAAAACCCCGCAAATTTTAGTTCGTCGTAGACGAAAAAAATTCGGCACAGTGATTGGTCACGTGAAGCCCAACAAAAAAACACATTACGCGGTTGCTAGGCAACCAACAGTATGGCGGCCATATTGGCCCGAAGAGGGAATTGGCGCCGAAGGCGCCATTTCATGCCCACGCATTTGAACGAACTCGTCCTAGGGCTTTTAACGCAGCGACTCCCCGTTCGCTCCAGATCATCTCCACATGTGGGAGATTAAAAGTTATTAAAAACTTTTTAATAGGTTTAACGGTGTTGCCGTGGCAACGCCATGAATTTGGCGTCCGTTTTCGCCGCTCGCCGCCGTGTTCAAACAGCCGTAACTCACACATACTTTGGCCGATTTGAACAAAACTTGAATCGTTGGTCGAGTCCTTGACCCCGGATGTTTTGATATAGGAATTTTGAAAATTGCCGCAATAGCGCCCCCTGCAGAGCACAAAATAAAAATGAATGGAGCCAAAAATTAAACTTTGTCGTAGATGCATGAAATTTGGTACAGACATCCGTCACGTGATCCCGAATAAAAAATATATTGATGCCCCGCCCCTTTTCCCACCGTGTTGCCATGGCAACGACCCAATGTCAACTTTGCCGCAGCCAAACCAAAATTGGTACACGCGTGCGTCATGACTGTCCGAACAAAAAAGTACATTACATGGTTGCTAGGTGACCAACAGGAGGTCGGCCATTTTGGGAAAAATCAGCGCCGAAGGCGCCATTTCTTTTGCCAGCTCTTTTATAAACTCCACCGAGGGTGGCAGCGACATTATAAGCAGGTAGGGCGCGGCAGCGCCTCCCGGTTATTGCGGCGGCGTGCGGGAACCGGCGTCAATCGGCCACCGCGGCCCGCGAGGGCCTCCCAATGCCGCTTGCGGCTTTAATCTTCTTATTATTATTATTATTTTTCTTCTCCCCCCCTAAATCCACTTTCCCACCGACGAAAAGTCCTGAATTTTTGCACAAAATTCAAGCACGTAAATCTAAGATCTTTCACATTTAGAAAATGTAAAAATTCAAAAAAATGGCGCGTCAGCGCCCCCTGGAAAAACCACGTTAACATTGCGCCCCATGTTAAACACCCCCAAAATGCCGCAAAACCCGAAAAACTTACTTCGTCGTAGACGAAAAAAATTCGGCACAGTGATTGGTCACGTGAAGCCGAACAAAAAAACACATTACGCGGTTGCTAGGCAACCAACAGTATGGCGGCCATATTGGCCCGAAGAGGGACTTGGCGCCGAAGGCGCCATTTCATGCCCACGCATTTGAACGAACTCGTCCTAGGCCGTTGAACGCAGCGACTCCCCGTTCGCTCCAGATCATCTCCACATGTGGGAGATTAAAAGTTGTTAAAAACTTTTTAATAGGATTTTTGGTTTTGCCGTGGCAACGCCATGAATTTGGCGTCCGTTTTCGCCGCTCGCCGCCGTGTTCAAACAGTCATAACTCACACATACTTTGGCCGATTTGAACAAAATTTTAACCGTTGGTCGAGTCGTCGACCCCGGATGTTTTGATATAGGAATTTTGAAAATTGCCGCAATAGCGCCCCCTGCAGAGCACAAAATAAAAATGAATGGAGCCAAAAATTAAACTTTGTCGTAGATGCATGAAATTTGGTACAGACATCCGTCACGTGATCCCGAACAAAAAATATATTGATGCCCCGCCCCTTTTCCCACCGTGTTGCCATGGCAACGGCCCAATGTCAACTTTGCCGCAGCCAAACCAAAATTGGTACACACGTGCGTCACGACTGTCCGAACAAAAAAGTACATTACATGGTTGCTAGGCGACCAACAGGAGGTCGGCCATTTTGGGAAAAATAAGCGCCGAAGGCGCCATTTCTTTTGCCAGCTCTTTTATAAACTCCACCGAGGGTGGCAGTGAAATTATAAGCAGGTAGGGCGCGGCAGCGCCTCCCGGTTATTGCGGCGGCGTGCGGGAACCGGCGTCAATCGGCCACCGCGGCCCGCGAGGGCCTCCCAATGCCGCTTGCGGCTTTAATTATTATTATTATTATTTTTCTTCTCCGAAAAAAGTCCACTTTCCCACTGACGAAAAGTCCTGAATTTTTGCACAAAATTCAAGCACATGAAAAAAACATTTTTCACATTTAGAAAAAAAAAAAAATCTCAAAGATGGCGCGTCAGCGCCCCCTGGAAAATCAAGTTTACATTGCGCCCTATGACAAGACCCGAAAACCCCGAAAATTTTAGTTTGTCGTAGACGAAAAAAATTCGGCACAGTTATTGGTCACGTGAAGCCAAACAAAAAAACACATTACGCGGTTGCTAGGCAACCAACAGTATGGCGGCCATATTGGCCAGAAGAGGGAATTGGCGCCGAAGGCGCCATTTCATGCCCTCGCATTTGAACGAACTCGTCCTAGGCCGTTGAACGCAGCGACTCCCCGTTCGCTCCAGATCATCTCCACATGTGGGACATCAAAAGTTATTAAAAACTTTTTAATAGGCTTTTTGGTTTTGCCGTGGCAACGCCATGAATTTGGCGTCCGTTTTCGCCGCTCGCCGCCGCGTTCAAACAGTCATAACTCGCACATACTTTGGCCGATTTGAGCGAAACTTGAATCGTTGGTCGAGTCGTCAACCCCGGATGTTCTGATATAGGAATTTTGAAAATTGCCGCAATAGCGCCCCCTGCAGAGCACAAAATAAAAATGAATGGAGCCAAAAATTAAACTTTGCCGTAGATGCATGAAATTTGGTACAGACATCCGTCACGTGATCCCGAACAAAAAATATATTGATGCCCCGCCCCTTTTTCCATCGTGTTGCCATGGCAACGGCCCAATGTCAACTTTGCCGCAGCCAAACCAAAATTGGTACACGCGTGCGTCATGACTGTCCGAACAAAAAAGTACATTATGTGGTTGCTAGGCGACCAACAGGAGGTCGGCCATTTTGGGAAAATCAGCGCCGAAGGCGCCATTTCTTTTGCCAGCTCTTTTATAAACTCCACCGAGGGTGGCAGCGACATTATAAGCAGGTAGGGCGCGGCAGCGCCTCCCGGTTATTGCGGCGGCGTGCGCGAACCGGCGTCAATCGGCCACCGCGGCCCGCGAGGGCCTCCCAATGCCGCTTGCGGCTTTAATTATTATTATTATTATTAACTTGATTTTGGCACCTCAGGAATTCATTATTTAAATAAGTGCATGAGGAAGGATTGCTCTGGTAAGGATGTTGCTAGGAGCAGCAGGCAGCAGATGGAATTAGCCATTGTAAAAACCAAAACACAAGTTACACTTATCAGCCAATAGCATGCTAACAAACTTCAGGCTTCTATCGACACAAACAAGATCCAGGAAATACAGATCGAACCGCTTTCTTCGGTAAAAGCGGTTAATGTCCTGGAAGTGTTTTATTGTGTACTATAATCAATCACAAACTCACTACGAATCTCAAACTTTAAAAGAAATGAGCTGTTTTTCAAAGTCCTTCCATAGTGTCGAGTTAGGTCAGGGAGGAAAGTCTTACGCAAACAGACAAGTTTTCACTCTCACATTCACCAAACAGAAGTAGTTTATTTATCATCACTGCCGCCGCAGAAATGTAAAAGATGCTCAGTTTTGTGCTTTCCAGATGTGGGATTTTAAACAAACATGACAAGGAAACGTGCATCTCCCGGCCTCTGAACACAAGCCAAACGTTAGAACTAGGCTGTTGACATAGAAAATGGATAAAGTCACGCATCCAGCTCACATTTTTATATTTCTCTTTTAATAGTGCCTACACTGCTCTTGGGGACAGATAGAAGGTTCATATTCAGTAACAAGTATGGTAATAGGGTGAACTGCAAGTAAAACAATTTGCATACATAGTTTGTGTATCCCGTCTCTCTCTGTTCTGTACCTGAATGCAGTTTGTCGTGCTAATTTATGCTGGGATTTGTGCGGATGAGGCAAGAATATCAAAACCGGAACAAAGCAACAAAGCAGTCTGAAGAAGACTGGGTGAAAAAAGAGATGAACTAGGGGTAAACAGTGCCACTGCCTTGAAAGAGTACGTGATGTTTGCATTGGGGCTGTAAAATCATGAAATAAAATTAACATCTCAAAACTGCTATTATAGAGGGCCACAACACAATATCCTTCCTGTCTTTACTGGGCTTTATTATGTAAAAACCTGGGGAAGCTCTAATGTAAACACTATTGAGTATCAAGAAGGGAGAGGTATAAGGTTGCCCATGCTTTTACCATAATGTTTAGTGTAGGAAGTTATCCACCAAAAATAGTTGCAGTTTCTTGATTGTGATTTGCAATGTCGGTCAATTCCTTACAGTAAGAGCTTAAACTGTTATAGCAAGAAAAAACAAGGTCCATTAAATTAAAAATAACGTGAAAAGGTGTGATCATGTAAGTATGTGATAATGATGATAAGTCCCTTAAATCCCTCTGTGTTCCTGTCCCTTCGAATGGCTAATGATCCTTTCCTCGCCAGCTAAAGATTTTACTGTCGCCCTTATAGCCACGTTCTGAGTTGCTGCATTTTTCTCCTGCACCGCTACTGTGGAGTTTAAGGTAATTAGGACAATGCGGAGACTCCTGATGTACTGCTGCGTATGTCTGAGTCCCCCAGAGAACTGCCCGAGACGGATAGGGATTATGTAGCAGTGTGTAATGACTTCAGGAGCCAAGCGGTGTTGCGGATCAGGTAGCGTGGATCAGGTGGGTGGGCCGACTCTGACGCTAACATATAACCCGCTAAAATAAGCACTGGGGTTAGAAATATGTGGCTTGTAGTAAAGGAAAGCATACAGCAGACATGATGTTGAAGTCATGCAGAAAAAGTGGCCTCCTCCCTGACCTCCTGCTGGCATATGGCGACCTGCTCCTGACCCCACACCATTAGCAAAAGAGGCTATGAGAGTACAGCTGCTCTGCTCAGTCAACCCCGAAGGAACTTGACTTTTCATCGTGAGATATTGGAGCTAAACATGCAGCGTAGCAGGCCTATGGTCCCTCCCCATATAGTCTAAGAACAAGCGGAATAAACTAGTCTTAGAGGTTGGTAATTAAACACTATCAACTTGAATTACAATCAGAGAGTCTGCAGTACAATATTCTTTGTAAACAAGAAAATACCCTGACTCCATGGGTCGTGTTGACTCTCGAACTCTGTCTGTTGTTTAGACCTGAACATGTTCTTGTATCAGTTTTGGAGTTAAATATTTCAGTCTTCGCTCAAATGTTAATGCTCCCGGAAGAAATCACTATAATTGCATTGGGCTTTTCAAAATGATAGATTTTTTACATTTCTTATATTATCATAAAGACCTGTCAATTATGCCACACTGGTTTAAAACGACTGTGTACAGATTAAAAAGTGGAAAAGTTTAACAAATACAATTATTCAAAGGACTCCCTGCGGATATCCGTGGGAAACATTTCAATTGAATAAAACAAGTGCACAACAGAGGCTGTAATTAATTGCTAATTTAGGTTTTAATCGGTGTATCAGTCTGAAGATTAGAATATCTGAGGCCACATAAAAACTTAGATAAATGCCAATGTTGAAGGAGAGAGATACAGAGTTTAGTCATAGCGGAACAGTGTTGTATTTGTGCCAGTACCAAGCTTGGATAAACCGAGCAGTTTGTGTCAGTAAAGAAAACAATGCTGTCTAGTGCAGATGACACGTTTTCATCTTTATCACTGATTTTAATGTTATAATGCTTATGTTTATTTGTTTATTTGAGCAGTACACATTCTGCTCAAAAGGAGTGGGCTGAAGCAAGAAGCTTATGAGCGCCCACCCCCAAATTCAGTGCAATAAAAAAGTACATTTCACACAATGGTACCGAAGGAACAAAACATCATCCAAAGAGAATGTGATACATTTCAAGCAGCAACATTAGCACAGACCGACTTACAAACTTACAAAACAATATTGTAACTGTTTATATAATTAATTGAAACAAGGCACAACTACAACAACAATCTCGTTTCATGTACGATGTCTAGCACAAAGCAGGTAAAAAAATGTGATCCTTAATATATTTCTTTCAGATTTTTACCCGTGATTACCGAGAGTTACTTTTATGTTATAAAAGGTACATTAATAGATATTATACTCCGAGATCTTGCTACTTCCCAGTTGTCATTACCATCCTCAGTATAATTTTAATTTGGGTTTAATTATCATCATTATTATTATTATATTATTATTATTATATATTTATTTAATTGAGTTATATGTGAAGTATGATGTAAGCCCTGCATAGTGTGGTGCATTAAAAAGCCAGGGTGTAGAGCGAGCCAGTTAAAGAGGGCAGTAGCTCCCTTTACTATGAGTAAACATTACTCATAGTTTGACACCAATTAAGGGACCATGTTATGGAGAAAATATATATATTTTTATGCTATGACTATAGATATTAATGTCATTGAGAAGAGGGAGAGTTCCATAGTTCAAGGACTGAAATGGCCCTTATGTACAGATTGATTGCACATTAAAAACCTTTTCATCAACTGTTTATGCCCAACTTTTGATAGCAGCTATTTTAATACTCTGCCTCTGTCATTCAGATCCCTTTTTGCAATTTCCATCTCCACTCTGAGCCTCCTCTGAAAAATGAAGCTATATTCCTCTGCTCACATCCAGAAGCTCGAAGCAGTGAGATAAATGTACACGTTACAGAAGGGATTGCCTTTGTCATCGGTGCAGTTAATGGTTAATAACGCTGCCACTGAAAGCGCTGCACACCGAGTGCGGCTGATAAATAGCAGCTCGGGGTCTTGTTGATTTTTGTCTTTTGTCACTGAGTAGGTAAATATCAGCAAATGTTGTACTTTCTGGCTAAGTTGTGCCATTGATTCTAGTTTGTGATGACAACTGTGATTCTTTCCAAATGAATGACCCGGACCAAAGAATACATAAAGTGTAATAATTCAACTGCACGTGTACAAAAACCTTTATTCCAGCACTAAGACTAGATAAATAGAGATGATTCTGTCATGACAAAACTACTCTGTGTCTAAATGCAGTTTGTTCTACTCATTTATGCTGGAATTTAAGTGGAAGAGGCAAGAATTTCAAAACAGTATCAAAGCCACAGCAGCCAAATCTGAAGAGGATTGTGACAACGATGGACTGGCGTAAACAGAGGTGCCACTTCTTCATTCATTCATTCATTTATTATTTTGCTCTTCACCATGTACATGGTATGGAGCACAAACAAATGCTCCTCCGTTTTAGTACTGTGTGAACAAGCTACATTCAGACAACAAAATGGAGATCACAAAAGTATTATATAGTACAATGTCTATTGTAGGCAACGCAATTTCCTTTCTCCGTGAGGTTTATTAAAACCTACCAACCCTGTCGTCGAGACCTCAATATTGATGTTCTGAAATGGATGCAGTGTTGTGTTAGTTTTGGAGCTCATATTTATTTATTTTATTTGATGTATTAATTTTGTTTGAATTAAGACAATGCACATTAATCAAGAACAATAGGCATTCAACAAGACAACATGCTGAAGAGAACAATACAGACACTTCACTGACAACATGTAGTGACAATACATCGGTCTCACAGAGAGAAAAGATTTGACAAAAGGATAAACCATCTGTGACTGTTTCAAAGCGATTTTAAATGCTGAGTTGGTGCTACAGTTCCTGACATGAATTAAGATCTTCTTCTTCTTCCTCTTCTAGTTGTTATCTTTCTACTGATAAAATCCACTAGGAGAGAAGCAAGTCCATTTAAGCATCCATAAAAACTTCAGTCTTCTCTCAAATGTTAAAGCTCAGCATGCTAAAAATGAACCCTGTGAACTGAATTTTGATTATAAATGACAATTAATTTAAACAATACTTGTATCTGTCTCCATTGTTATTTCTATTCCATCAGCAAGGACATACTGTAAAACCATCAACAGCTTGCATCACACTATTTTATTTTGATTCAAGGTTTAGTTTACAGTGCCCATTTTAAACACTTTTAAACATGTTTAGCATTAATATTTGAGATGAACATCTAAACTCATTAAAAAAAAATCACGGGCCTTTCAGAACATGTTTGTAAGGGTCTTAACTATTCTTTATGAATCCCAATTAAGGCCGATTATTCTGCCGTTTTGTGTTACACACACAATTGCAGGCTTTGCGTTTTGCTGCTTGTAATCATTCAAATTGCTATTTCGATTTGATTGCATAAAATTTTGCAGCCCAAATATTTGATTTTTCTGGCGAAGGATGACTGGAGCGTTTAGTATCAGCAACAATGGGCCAGTAACAGTTCTTTCTAACTAATTGATGTGTTGAACAGTGGGATCACGGTGCGTCTCTTCTGCTCTCACCACTCACACCATTTTGTTTATTATTTAGTAGCAGTGTACCAATTAGTGCTCTTAGGCGTCGTACATCGCTTTTTTCCCTCTCAAACCCAGCGGCACTCCCGTATTCCTTCTGAATTTGAACTTAATTCATTATTCCCGCACCGTATACTGCACAGGGAGATGGTGCGGCGGCTGCAGCTGGGGAGATCAGTAACAAAGACAAACATTCATCAAATCCCACCAGACGATGCACTATCCATCACATGGCAATTTGAATTATACATACATCACTCATCAAATATTTACGGGATTTGCCGTACTTTCATGGACCATGGCTACTTTATGTTGCAGCGGCGTGAGAGGCGCTGTGTCACGGAGCGAACGTGTACAGTGTGGCTCTCATCTGGCAAAGCAGCGCGAGTCATCGGCGTTCGGGGACAGGCGTGTAAGGGCTAACGCTGTTTGCTAAAATCGCACGGATTGATTGCATAATAAAGCATCCCAACAGATCGGATTCACAATAAAAGCTCTGGAGGAAAAAGCCATTGTAAGCCAATGTTTTAAGACAAATCCTGTCAGGGAAACCTTATGGATGATCTTGCGTACAGCTGATGCACAGACAGATTGATAATAGTGCTGAAATTACCCGTTGAATAGACGATTTATTGCTTTAAAACAGATTTAGTGGAGATAGGACGACGACAAGATTATCTATGGGTGCATGTGTGTGTGTGTGTGTGTGTTTTTTTATTTATTTATTTTTTAAGCAGATTAAAGCTTTATTTTGGCAAACATCTTAGTTATAAATGATCCCTCTTACATGCACTGACACACGTGGTTGTTCGCTGCAGGGTTTGTAATTGGGGAAGTGGGCCAGATGAGTGATAAGTGGGGATGGAAAGGGGGCGAGAGAGTAAGAGGCGGGATAATGGCGAGGGGAAACGGAGTCGGGATGGGAGTAACGAGGAGAGCTGGGGGAATTGTGAGGGGAGAGGAGCGGGGGGGGTCCTGCTGGGAAGAGGAGCGAGACAGTAGATTGAGGAAGAGCGGGCTTTTGGGACAGATGTAGCGGGCCACAGTGGGTCAGATAACGCTTTTCGTGATGGCGGGAAATGCGATCCTTCACTTGCTTCCTCGGGACGCGTGTGAGAGAGGGAGCCGCTGAGTCGGGCAGCTGTCAGCAACTCTGTCTGTGTCAAACACCATCGCAAACAAATCACTACAGGCACAAGTACACAAACTTTGATATTCTGAGGTGCAGCACGCAGAGCAAAAATACATATGAGGTAAAGATTGATATTTCAAGAATAAAGGCAGGAAAGTGGATGTCAGCAGAGCTAAATATAACACTCAAAGACCTATTTCCACGAGGCAGCAGTGTAGAGTACACGCGCAGAGTTGGAGTTTGAAGTTGTGTAGTAGCGAGAGCGAGGTCACTTTGCTGCCACATAAGATGCTTTTTAAAAACATATTTATTTAGAATTGCTATTGTTGTGTACTCTTAAAAAACACCTCCGGGATTCTGAAGGGGAGTTTGTGCTGAGAAAGTCAACAAAAATGCAGTTGAGCCATTTCTGTTTTTGGACGCTACGCATGTCATAGTCACAATACTCAGAGTTACCTTTAAGAAACAAGAGAAACTGAGGGTCCGGGTGCGGGTTTGACTTTTTACAAAGTACAGAGACAAAATTAATGTAATATTTTTTGTAAAAAATATTACATTGGCTCTTCTCTTACAGTGGCATACCCAGATATCCTGTAAGTAAATGCAGTTCGATTTAGACACCATCCACTAGGGGTGGGCAGAGACACGAGACTTGAGATTGGGTTCACGAGAATGATTTTAACGTAATTTGTAATAATAAATAAAGATGAAATATTATATTTTACAGAACAAAATGAAAAATAATTTAAAAGTGTAAACCAATATATCGTGTAAACATTGATGGGTAACTAACTAATACCATTAACAAAATATTTCTTTAAGCACCTTTAAGCCATCTACAAGCCATCTTTCTGTGTGTTTGCATTTTCTCCCCGTGTCTGCGTAGGTTTCCTCCGGGAACTCCGGTTTCCCCTACAACTAAAAACATGTACAATAGGCCAGGATGAATGAAACTGAAGCTACAGTACATAGCTTACCACCATCGAGTGTGGAGTGAATGCAAAATTGTCTTCTTCTTCTTCTTTTACAATGAGTACATTTGATGCAGTGCAGTAAAATAAATAAATAAATAAATTCACAGTATCTACTCAGGGCCAGGTGTGATTCTTTTGTACACCTTACTTTAATTTACGGTTGTAATAGTAGTGCTTCATGTCTTTTACTAGATCACATCTAATATATTTTTGACTTTGAAAAAACTGTTATACAAGAAAAAAATAAAATAAAACAAGTCCGCATAATCAAATGATCTGCTAAATGTCTTCTTTATATTTCTTTTTTTATTTAACAATGCTGTACTGCTGCTACAAGAGGCAGTTCATCTCCTGCGGAGTTCGTAACCCCCTGTGTGCAACAACATCCCTCAAACAGAGCGGAACATCTCATCTAAACTTGGCCTAAGGGCTGCAGACCCATCTAAATTTCACTGTAACTTTTAATTTTTCCTGGAAGCACCCTTCACCAGATAAGGGTCGCCACTAATGAAATGAAGTTGATAAGAAGGAATAATAAAAAGGCTTGATGGATTATGAGGGGACAGGAAAAAAATGAACTTGATAGCAGCCGGCATTTTAAAGGCCCCAGATAAGACGCATTTGTGAATGATAACAGCATAAAGGGAACGCCACAGACACATGGGCTGATATACGGATTAGGTATGTTTGCTTCAGTGCGTCAGTGTATATCAAAAGGCTAATCTCAAGACCGTGACTTGTACTCGGTTTGTACTTAGCTCTATTTAGTGGACATTTATGAAGCTTTTGGGCGATTCCACTAAGTGCTGTGGCTTGGGATTTCTTTACTTCATAAGACTCTCTGGAAAAACCCTGCCAGGTGCCTTGATGTAGTTAATCGGTGTTCAGAATAAAAAGCTGTGGTATTGGATAAAACGTATCTTAAACTTTTCATATCAATCGTCACCTAAGAAAATCCCTCTCTGATAGGTAGGCCCGTCACCATAACAGAATTTGAAGTTCAACATATTGAGCCATGAACATGTTGTGATAAACGATCTAGTTTTCTTATCTTTTGTTCTACTTTACCCTTCCTAATTTAGCTTAAGTTTTGCTAAGTCTTGCTTTGACACCTATGATTGTTAGAAATAACAATGGATACAGATATATTGTATATTAAATACATAAATCTATAAACTTATGTCTTTCACAACATCAAAAGCGATTATCTAATTTCACATTTACATTTTGCCTCATGTCGTGCAGCCCTGTGTAGTTGGTGTTTATAATGTTACACTACATTATTGTAAAACATGATCTCATCGTTGTGTCTATAGAGATCAGCAAAAGGGAAATAGTTTGATTGAATTGTTGGTTATAGAAAAGTAACTTCTTAATTGCCTGAAACAACATGAAACCATTAAAAGACAGGGCTGGCTCACAGCAGACTGAAGTTAGTGCAGATGGCGCCCATACTCCGTGACTGAAGCTTCTCACTCAGGGGAGTACAGAGAGGTTCAAGGCTCTCGCCATCCTCCATTGCCTCAATAATGGCCACACACATGCAAATGAGATTTTATTTTCCCTCTTCGACGAAAACTGGGAAAATAAGCGCAGATTTGCTTTGAACACGGCATAATTTAGGGAACATTTGTCGCCTAATGCGCAGACGCCCGATAGAGATCATCTGAGGCAGTGATAGGAAATATAGGCGTAACGAGGTGTGGAGAAGTACTGTATATCTGACGAGGAGAGAGTGGGCCGCGGTGTCAGATGGAGCAGGCAGATGGTCCTCCATGCATCTCCAATCAGCGCAGTGATGGAGTATAGCCACAAAACACAAAATACGCTTTTACTGTACTGTACACGCTCGAGACACAGCTTCTCTCTGAACACATCTTTGTCATGTGCGATTCATAAGGATGTTAAATACTGTTAGGACTCTCTTTAGAATTAGCAATAGAGAAAGTTCACAAGCATATTTACATATTAATTTCCATTTCAAAATCCCTTTATAAGACCCCTTGGAACCCCCCCAATAAAAGGGGCGCCATGTAACGGCTGCCCTGGTGCGTTTACGCAAACGCACCGAGTAAAATTCCTAGTTGTGAACCTGTTCATAACAATGGCAATAAAACCTATTCTGATTCTGATTCTGATAATCATTTACTGAATATCTAGAGGAATGTGTAATTTAGTGTAACGTGTAACAGTGTGCTAAATACTACCAGAGCTGATAAAGAAAATTTATTTCAAACTATTTTTATGTGAATGATGTGTGGGGAAAATCTGGAGGCATCTCCGTGGGGCTTCGTCCAGACCCTGGGAGCCATTGCTTTTAGATGACACAGAATTTTACTGTTTTAGACTAAAATCACATATTTGTGTCCTCAACTGATCCACAGCACCCACTGCTGTCTAATGACTGGTAACAGTAGTGATGTGCCGTCAGGGCCGTCAGGGCCAGCAGGGCCTTCTCTGCTGGCCCTGGCCAAATGAAGAAATAAAAGTGTAAAATATCTTAATAGTATATTTAATTTCTAATGTATTTATATAATGTAGTTGAGTCGCTTATATTGGTTTTGTTGATGTGTAACTGTAATTTCCTACTCAAAACGTGCCTTAAACACCTCTGGCGAGCTGCTCCTCCTCAGGACCTTCAGATCAGATTCTGCCGGCCCTGTGTCGTCAGGCCGCACACGTGATTGACAGCCAGTGTGACTGACAGAATTATCAGCCAATCAGAATTCGATGTACATTGACAGTACGCCCCCCCGAGGGCCTTCAGTAGCTCAGCAGCGCCCCCTATGCTTTGTTCGCCAGGGAAAACCGCTCATGTAGCTGCGCATGGGCAAGACGTTCCAGCCACTGCGAAGGGAACCGGATAAACAGATATTCCTCTTGGAAACGTCCGAACGAGGCCAAATGAAGTGGATTTACTGAACACCGATATTTTGCTGCCCTTCATTACGAAGAACTTCGAGAGCAAAGCAGCGGGAACGACAGCGGGACGTAAAGGCTCGGCTCCCCGGACAAGAGAAGGGTTTCCCCGCGTCAGCTGCGCTGGGACTCGGGCAGGAAACAGGTACGAGACTACGAGCGCTATAAAAAAGGGATCTCAAATAGCACCAAACTTTAAGTTTAGTATATTTTATTACGGTTGATTTGAGTTTGAGTTGATCTCTGATGTCTTGCTCTGTCAACAAAACATCTCCTAAAAACAGCCGCCTGTCTCTACGTTCTAACGCGCTCGTCTCCGCCTGTCATGTGTCGTGTATTTCCGTATTCTAGCACGAGTGTTCTCGAAGGTGTTTGTTTTTGTCTGGAGTCGGAGGCACAGCTGCTTTGGTTTGTGTTGTTGACAAATCTTTTAGCAACAAATGCCACGCAAAAAGGCAGTTTTATCCATACGCCCATTGTCGATAAGTTTATATGTGTTTGACTGCGTGAACCCAGGTTGCTATTGAAGGCCCAGACTGAAACCCCACGGCCTGCCACTGGGTAACAGGAAGGGCATTTGATGGGAACAAAAGCTGAGGGATACGAAGTGACATGAGGGTAAATAAAAACTGGTTTTAAACAGTGCTTTGGGACCAAATCATGGCAAGATCCTCGAGTAAACTTGGATACCTGAGCAGATCTGGATGAGTTGTCTACACACACCACTCGTTTGTAAGCTTTTGAGTGTGTGTTGTTCCGGGTGGAGTGAAGAAGTGCCATGTGATCACTGGGAAGCAGCTGCTTGTTGACATCATCAGCGTGGGACAGTTCTGAGCAGCTGCATGGCCCCATCAGACAGACATACCGAGAGAGAGGGGACTTTGGGTTATCAAACCCAATATAATAATCTCCTAAGACTGCAAGAACAATCACACCAATTTCAATGGTCACATTTAGTACATTTCTAAAGGATTTAGGCAAAACATACCGCTTATGGTTTGCGTATAAACTTAACGAGGTGCTATGTTTTAGAAATGGTTTAGGGATTCTTAATTTATTAACATTTTTAAACATGGTGCAGCCCTCCCCTCAACAACAACTAAACATTTCATTTGTTTTCGTCACCGGCCGTGCACTGACCACAGCCACATAATCTTTTCAAGAGTTTAACATTTGAGGCCTCACTACCCAAAATATACAGTGTGTGGTCATAACTGTGCGTCATTCTCGGAAGCAGTCACCCATCAAGGTTTTTCTCCTCTTACTCTTGCCAGTTACACATACAATCTGCTGGATTTAACCTCCCGTGTAAACATAACCCCGTACAAGTGCACAGAGGAGTGGAAACAGACACATTTGCGGCTGAAGTAAAATATTCATTTGAGGGAAGTGTGTGAGTGAAGTGGCACTTTAGACTGACTGTAGCTCAGATCTGCTGTGAGTGACCCACACTGAGCCCATTACTCCTACACCTAAGCAATCGGTATCGGAGCACTTGGTAATTACAAGTGCTTATTCTCAACAGCATTCAATATAATGCATTGTGCTTGCGAGCTTCATTCAAAGTCAGCAAGGCCCAGAGATCTACCAATAGATTTCTCGGAAGGTCACAAGGGGGAGTTTAAAAAATGTTTAAATCTTGTTATATGTTATATTCTGTCTTCACGTATCAATTATTATAAGCTGGTTTTCTTATGGATTGTTTGATCTGAACTAAAACGTCAAATGAATGTGAATTGAGGCGTATTATCGCTTCATTGCTTGCTCTTCAAATATGATTTAAGTGTTTTTTGTGAGTAACAGGCGCTTCATGGTAACGCTCAGGGTCTGGCTCCTTCTCTTCATCTCTGCTCTCTCTTCGACTACATCCAAAACGAGCAGACTGGTGAGAGGTCTAAGGCTAAAGGAAGTGAGGAAGGACATAGGTGCTATTATTTGAGGAATTCGGATGGACCCTTTCTCTCCGGAGTGTCTGTGTGTGACAGTATCGCCGTGTCTCGCGCCGCAGCAACAGCTGGCCGTACGTGCGCGCGGCCAAAGGAATGCTGCTGCTGTGTGGCCGGGGACAGTCATTATTTTGTCTGTAGCTTGCGTGTCCCTCGTGCTTGTGTCCCGTGTGTGAGCCGAATGTATCAAATGGTTGTTCCTCTTGTCAATCCAGGACCAAATGCGAGCAAGTCGAGACAGTTTTGGAGCGATATAGGACTCGGGTAGCTCATGCTCAGCGCAATGGGCACCCCTAGTTTAAAGACCACTTGTTTGATTGATAATGGTGAAGGCTCCAAAAAGGATTTATATATTCATTTGTTTTATTATGTAAGGTGTTGTCTTCCCCTGTAGCAGACACAGCCTTCGACAATAGGCCTGGTTTTCAATTTTGGCACCAAACTCTGAAATCCTTTGTGTACTACTTTGGAATGATGCTTTTGAAGTAGGTGTTATCAGATTGGAGTGTCCCCGTAGGGATAGCGATACCCGTCTGACCGTGCTTGTGTGTGTCTGTGTGTCTGACTTGTCTGGCCAAAAAACCACAAAGCCACCGAGAGGCTACTGCCGCTCCAGACGGCTCCATGCGGACACACACACACACACACACACACACACCTCCATCTGTCTGCTTAGAGGGTCAATCGTAACATTGTTCAAGCCCGGCGAGAGGGGAGGCAAAGGGCCAGAGTCTACCGCGATCCCGCCGAGCCCCACAGCGCAATCACTCCGGCGCTGAAACCAAACCAAACTGCCCCACAAAGGATTATACAGGACTCAAACGGGATTATAATAAACCAAAGTGGATCATCTGTGTCTCAAACTGATTAAAATGAATTAGAGACTAAGGGTGTAGGTCTGGACATAATGGATTTGAAATGGTATAGCGCCTAATTGTCCTGTTTGAAGTGGACTGAACTTAGTTTCTGATGCAAAAGCAAGAAGGGCTTTGAACTGTCATCTCGATTTTTTATTTGTATTTTTTCATTTTTTTAACAATGTGTTTCGTGTCAATCTCATTGATGCCCAAAAAGACAAGTTTAATAAAGTTATTGCAGATCGTGTTGAAGAACGGCAATACAGTTCCAGACAGAAATCTTGAATGTTTATAGAATACCAACATGAATCAAAATTAGGACTGCACCTACATGATAATGTGAAAATAACTGTGTTGAGTGATAAAAACAAGACTTAAAAAAAATACTACATCAGGACCAGAAGGCTGAAATGGATCTAAATTAGGAAAATCATTAAAACAAAACAAAAAACGTTTGCACTTCTAAGTTGTTTTATACCTGTTGTAAGGCCTAAGTGATTTTGTGACTTGGTATTGCTTTACCTGCAATATATTCCATTCTTAACAAACCTGTAATGGAGTCAACTTTCCCATTTCATAGCTGGTCTTCATGCAAATTCTAGTTAACTATTGAGCTTAAACTTGATTGATTTTGAGTATATCCACTTCCCAGTCATTGCATCCTCACATTACTGACGCCCTTTTCATTTAAATCACATGCTTTGGTCAGGCCTTGCACACAATTCGCAGCCTCTAACAAAAGAGTCACTGCAGCCTTGTGTTCGAAGAAAAGTGCTAAATAAAAGGACATTTAAAAAAGCCCGTGCATCATCACAGTGACTATAGCGGGACGCAGGTGTACTCCAACAGGGCTAAAAACTGAGCCATTCATTCTCATTATTTGACCGTAAGTTGCATCGGTTTGTTATGCCTCACTGCGCCGTTTCTGGGACAGCGCTGTGAAATACCTTATTCAGGTGGCGGGTCAAATTGGGGCGACCCACAAGAAATTACTCACACCTCGTCTCGCATTAGGAGAAGACTCTCGGGCACAGGCTGATGTCAGCAGCAGACCACCAATGGGGCGCCAACATACACCCATCTGTCCCCCCCCCCCCCCCCCCCACCACCACCACCACCACCAGCAATGCAGGAATCAGTGTCTGCGCAAAGAACAAGTAGGGCTGCCAATGTTATTCAATCCAATCAAAATGGGCTCCTGTTATGTGTGAAACCTCCTAAATCTTCATAGTTTAAAATAGGAAATGCGGTCTTGTCTTGTCTTCCCTCGAATGCTCCTCGTTTAATGAGGGAACTTTGAACTAAATCTTGGTTTAAAACTCGCAATTACAAAACTTAAAACCCCCACCTTAAACAAGCGCATGTTCTCCCAGTTCTCCCAAATCTACAAGCTTCTCGACTGGAGCTTACAGCGTGTAGGCCAGAGTAATGCCTCATTTGAAAGCTAAGACCTACAAAACTGGTCTTAACTTTTTTATTGCTCCGTTGCCACGTTTTTGTAGTCTTCTTGTCGCTGTTTCACCACTTTTTTGTTGCGTTTTTGTCACTTTTTTGTTGCGTTACTGTTGCTTTCCCGGCGTGTCTTCGTCTCTATTTTGACTTTTTTTTTTTTTTCAAGAAGCTTTTAGATTTGGGTAATGCCAAACTGGAGAAAATGTGCTTGGTTCAGGTGGGAGAGGAAGAGGTTAAATGTTCTTCCAAACTCAGTCAGCCATGATTTTCTACAAAGGTTGCTGGAGGATCATAGTAATATGTTATTGTCGTTATTGGTTACTCAATAAAAATAAGGAAACTTTTTTTGCCATTTTTATTTCTCAAACAAATCCAAACCTGTGTGGTATATCCCCTTCAGCCATTTGTTTCATAATATAATTCCAGGAGGTTGTAGCAGGAGTTGTGAGCCTCTTTTTATGTTAATCAAAATGGCTATGTCCAGAATGATAATCACTCATCGTTTTCGCATTATCATTCAGAGTGTAAATGCGAGAGTCTGTCTGCCGCACGGGCCACCAGCCACCTATAAGATTCAATTAAGAACAACAAGCGGTCTTTATTCACTATTGACAACACACAACATCTGCAGGGTCTAGGGCCATCTGTTGTGACAAACTGCTCAATCAGTCCCGTGTGGATACGCCAAATATCCCGACAACTGTTACTGAATGTGTAGTACATTATTAGGGGTTGTCAGAAAGGGCATCTGATTTTGAGTTTAGTGTAAAAATGTTTTGGTCTGGTGAATATCTCAATCCACCAACCGAAGCTGTCGATACTGAGCCCGATCGCACGAGCTGCGACTAAATACAGCGACAACGCCTGTCGGAAGACACGAATAAGTTCAAAAGCGCACGGTGTGTTATGGAAAATAAACAAAGTCACTATGTTGTTCTAACTCTGCCGAAGTTCTTCTGGTAATTATCATTTTGAGATCCAGCAGAGCCCTCCACAGCGGGTGTGGACCAAATCTCTAATACATAACTATTAGGCTCATTTGTTTCGTGATTATTTTTCAAACGTGTCTCCTTGATTAAAGTTCATCATGCCTTGATATGGAATTTACTATAAGCAAAACATGACTGATTGTGGCAACCCTTGGTCGGAAAATGTAGGTTTGTTTTTTTATATCCGAAGTGGTCTCTTTGTAATAAACAAACTTGGGGCAGAATAATAACTAGGCAAAAAATACTCAGCTTTCTGCGTCAATGTGGTGTGACAGTTTTGGAAGGACTTCGGCTCTGGAGGAGTGAAGGATGCTGCAGCGATAATGGATGACATTTGCTTGTACACGTCAATGCGGCTTTGGCTTCTGTGGCTGACTTTTATGGATTTACAATGCACAGAGTGACAACGCTGGGAGGCAGGATAAGGATTTAAATGTCCCATAGCGAGACCTGGAATGAGGAGTCGCTTTTCGGAAGTAAAAAGTTAAATATTGTGAATGGAAATGCCGAGCACATGGGGAAATGTGTTGTTTTAAATGTTCATTTTGTGTTTCATTGTGTGGTTCAGTAAATACAATGCATTGCGTGAATAAACCAATGAAAGCGATGAAAACATTATGCAATCTAGGTTCGATTAATAGTCCCGTCATACACAGTATCTTTAAAGATGATATTATGTTCTTAAAAGATTTGATATTATAACATTTGATATAAATCCATTTGAGAAAACATAACAAAATATTACAAGAACATACTGGACGATATGGTAAAAAATATTTATCACTTTTTTTTTTTTCTCAAATGGATCAATCTCGTTTAGATTTTTTCCATAATAAAAATAAACACATGTAGCTGATACTGAGACATACCTTTTATATAAAACCTCAAACATATACAAATGCTTTTCTCAAGTATTATTTAACGCACAAAAATCTCCCATTGTCTCATCCAAACTCCAAAAATAGATGCTGTTTCTGCCAAAGAAACGACCATAAACCTGATAATTATAGAGTGACGCTTAATAATTGACCAAAGTAGAGATTTAGATTAAATATCTGATTAATTGTCCAGCCCAATAAGAACACAAAAGTCTCTCTTTCTTTGGCTGTTTCCATAAGCTATTCATCTTTTTTGTAGTCATGACTAATCCACAGCACTAGTCCTATTCATGCTGTGGAATAACTTTAACATTATGTGAAAGCCAGTTCACACAGTGTACACCAAGTTATCTGTTATAGCTTTTTGTGTGTGGCTAATCTATACTACAATGTAGTTCCCACATAAAAACATACCTGAAGTAGCATTTTTGTGTAATTCGTGCTCGTTGCTCTAATCGTTTATTCTTCTCTTCTCTAAAAGAAAGCGATAGTGTATAAGCAAAGACAATGAACCAGGAGGAAACACTGTAGTTGTCCAGAGAAAGTCCACATCGGCTCGTCCTTATTAAACACAGTTTGTGCATCTACATGCCGGAGCCAAGGGACATGAGTGACTTATCTGGGACATGGACATCACAGGCAACAACAGCGGTAAGAATTCAATTTTCTGCTGCTGGGAATGCAGAGAGCGGAGCGTGACTGAATAGGTGCGACCGCGGAGGTTCGCCTTTAATACGGCCAGGATCACAGCTTACTACACGGAGCAGAGCCAACCTGCTGACTTTGTTTTATATCTTAAAAAGTGTGACGTTTAAGCCACAGCAGCTGAATGGAAGCGATATGAGGATGTGCAGAAGTGTCACTCAAAACTAGAGAGGAAGAACAGAGAGTGGGGGGGGAAATATAAAGTGCACATAATAACGAAATGACACAAGAGGAGAGGAGCTTTAGTCACCGCTGCTACACTACAGTACAATAGGTCAACTTTATTATCAAGAACAAGGCATGGTATTAATTGGTTTTGCTCTACATGTGGCAGCGTCTTTCAATAAAACATTTGATCAAGGTTATAATTTAAAATAATTCCTTTTCCTTCCCTAGTTTATCAGCTAAAATCAAAGAAAATTAATAACAATAAGTTCTTTACTAGGGATTCACCGATCCGATACTGTTATCGGATATCGGAGCCGGTACTGAAAAAAATACGATATCAGGTATCGGGTACAAATATCCGATACTGAACCGATATTTTTGGCTCTCAACGCCTTAAAAACATAACTTTTACCACCTAAGTGACTATAGGCATGCTGTATGTCATTTGAAAGCTAAGAACCTGGAGAATCACTGAGTTAGTTTCAACCTCAGCTAACTAATTTTTGATCGCCGTGCAAAATGCCGCAGTTAGCATCAGTATGCTAAAGCTGGCATGCTAACGAAAACTAATCAAGGCTGGGTCAAAAACTAACATAGAAATACCTAAATTAGCCTAATAAACTAAAAATGACCCCTGCTGAAGCTGAGTGTTTGTATTTCAGTTTAAGAAATAACTGATCTAACATATTTGTAATGATCAGATCACTATATGTGAGTTGTTTATATTAATGTGACCTAACAATAAGTGATATACCCAAGGATATTTAGTGTAGAAAAGTCCAGTGATCCTTCTTAAATGTTTATGAGAGTTCATCAATAGATGTAATTGATAATGTATCCATGCTATCATGACAATAAAATATGACTTTATTGATCTTAAAATGGAGAAAAGAGTCAATTAAATGTTTCACTCAGAGAAAGCCACTTTAAAAAGAAGTGTTATTGGCAGATTTTCAAAACCCAGTATCGGTACCAGTAGCAAAAACGCTGGATGCTCGATGCATCTCTGGTCTTTACCCACTTTTTCTTTTGCTAACGATATCTGAAACTAAATCGCATGGTAACCAGTTAAAATTGTGCAACAGTTGCAGTCATTACTCGGATGAAGATATCAAACCAGAAACCCTTCCAAGCCCACAATGAAAGACCACATGAACAAAAGACTTCCTCTCCATCGCGCTCCCAGAGCGGAGGAGGCTGCCGCACTGGAAACACAGTCAGGGACAAAAGCAGAAAAGGCTGTGCGGCGCGGGCGAAACGGGTTAATGTTCTCGTGAATGTGTTTGAGAGGAGAACGAGGGGAGGCCGTGGCTCGGGGCTTTAACTCTGTCCCAGTTTCGCTCCGGTGTCAGCGCCCCCTGTGGCTCTCCGCTGCTCACTGCGCACACACTTCCACCCAGCTGATTAATGCTCCCATCTCCGCTGCCAGCCCCCTTTGAAGACGAGAGGGAGGAGAAAACACAAAAAAACAAGATGATCCACATAACGTTTCTGCGCAGTTTCAGCCTAGTTTTGTGCGGAACAAACAATTCTGGGACAGTGGCGCTGCGAGAGATGTCACAATCGAAACCGCAGTCGCAATTAGTGAATCGCAAGCAACATTCTCTACAAGCAACAAATGACCTGTTTTCATGCAGTCTAGAAAAAACTATTGTGTTTATTGTTCGGTCCTCTCTCAAATGTTATGCTCCACGGGTGTGTTTAAAATGTGTACTGAGGTTTAAATAAATCACTGCAAAGCATACATGGCGGTACAATATAGCGCCTACAAGTTATTGATAATGCAATATTAGGTGACGCAATATCGCACGAAGCCTCAAAGTATTGTAAAAACACGGAGGTCTTCTGTCTAACTGAGATTTCTTGTGCCTAAAAATCTATTGCCATGATTTACTTAATTTAGTTACTTGTTTTGGTTCATAAATGAGTCTCGTTTTAAGAACATTAGTTACAATTTTAGTTTAAATTTACTGCAACGCACGGTGTTAAAATGGGTCAGTAAAAGATTGCAATATTCAAGACACTTCTCGAATATTGTTATTTTTTGTCATACCAAGCAGCCCTAAACACAGTATGAGAAAAAAGGCAAACAAGATCTTTTCCCGACATCGAGCAGCTCCATGGGACAGTACAGGCTATGACAGAGGTGCTAAAGCACAGGATGCGCTCTATAAATTTCATTTATGGAAGTGGCTGCAGAGAAAAGAAAATGGCTTTCTGAAAGCTAAACTTTTGTGGCGATAATTTCTTCACGCCAGACAGTTTTATGGTATCAAAGGTTTTTTTTTTTATTTCAAAATAGAGATGATGGATGGTTTTGTTTTCTCACGAGAAGGCAGTTTTCAGTGTTTGGGTAAAGTGTGGGTAAAGTAATAGGGACAAATAGCTGCAGTCTAAGAGAGCTAAGGACATACATTCAGCATCAAATGTAAAATATGAATTATTTATAAATAGGATTTAAATAAATGCAGCAAATGAACGTGAACGATGTGTGTAATACAGACAACGAATGGTAAGGCAGAGAAAGGGCAGGGATTCAGGCCCTGTAGGGAATTAAACTTCATCTATGGAGTTAAGACAATAGCAGGCCAACGGGTAGCCAGTAGTCGTATGTAATAATAACAAGATATTCATATTGGAAAATCTCGTTTTCTTCATAAAAATACCCCTTGGAGACAGTATATTTGCAAAGGATTGTGCTAGTATCAGCAGTATTTGTGACTTTCTAATTGCTTTATTATACATTAGCAGCACATCAGTTACACCCCATCATTGGCTGATTCCTCCAGTGTCTGTCTCTTAACGGGGAAACTCGCACTCGCATTTCTGACTGGCGAACGCGGCTTTTGCCAAACAACGATCCGATGACCCGTGGCGTTTTAATAGAGCTGGCAGGCCCCTCCGAAGTGCGGCTGAGATGAGTTTGGACCTGCTCCAACTTGAGCGTGCATAAAACGAACGGAGGGGAGCGCCGAGAGGAGAGGTGGCTGCAATCATCACTCAGTCTGTCTGCAGAAGAACATGCGTCACTCAGACGGAGAGAGATGACACTAATAAAGCCGCGCGAGCAGAAAAAAAAAAAGCACAGTGACAGACGAGATGGAGACAGTTCACGACCAAAGGCTCAAATGGAGGAGTATAAAGACGGCTGCGGATGAATTATATCTTCAATAGTGGTCATCATTTTTACAGAGTGGAAATGGACGATATCATGTCATCTTGAGTTATGTGTGGCAATTGTAATCCAGCTAAAGGGAGTCACTAGTCAAAGAGCAAAGATTCGCATATGACCCGCCAGTGAGCCGCAGTGTTAGTTTCATGTAAAGCGCTTTGTAACCATCTCTGTGAAAGGCACTATACAAATAAAGTCTATCCTTCCTTCACAACTCAAAGTTGTTGTTCATTCATATTTTGTGTGTGATCTATCAACACCACACAACTCCAGTACATAGTAAAAACAAAATAATCACACAAACCAACAGTGATGGAGCTCCAAAAAAAGTGACATAACTGGGACAAAAAGGGACTTACCTGGAAGTGCCCACTAATTTCATCGACTAAAATATTCTTAATTTTAGTCAAAGTGATATTTCTGATGACTAAAATTGGACTAATACTAAATTTAGTAAAGTCATGAGACTAAAACTATGACTAAAATGTCCAGATATTTTAGTCGACTAAAGTAAGACTAAAGAAAAATGAAAAGGAGAGACTAAAATCTGAAAGAGAGAGGAAAAGTAAGAACAAACACCTGCTTTAACTAGTTGGAAAGGTTTTAGAAAATCAAACTCCCAATTAATACAAAATAAACAATTGATTATTTATTATTTTGGCCAATCAAATCCCTGTCTGAGCTGCGACTCGTAGTTGCTTCAGATGCGCGTTATTGATGGACACGGAGAGGCCAGATGGAGCACACGCCAAAACACAGTGGAATTAAGAGCAGCATTTTGGTTTTGGGATGTAACTTTGGACAATATGAAGAAAGAGAAGAACACTGACGCATCGAGACGGCGACATGAGGTGCCAAACACAGACACCTTTTACTTTCGACTCGCAGCCATTTAGTGACATTTCAGCTTAAACAGCACTTTTCCTCAGCAAAATAAGACATGACACGGAGTCCTGCCTCGAATCGTAGTTTCCAACCCTTTTCATACAGCAGTTTAGTGTTTATATCTTGCCTCTGTCCCTACGGAGCACATATGCAGTAGATGCAACGGTAAATAAAGGCACATCGCCTCCGCGGATACTTTATGGTCATGAACCGTCATTATGCTTTTGAGATGAGTTCTTTATCCACATTCCAAAACATAATCCTCCTAAACTGAGCCACAAACGACTCTTTACTCTTTACAATCAGCACAGACTCACCTATATATGTCTGTGGAGGCAGAGACGTGTGAATCTCGAGGTGAAGGAGTTTCTGTGATCATCAGAGCGTCTAGTAGCAGCGAGAGAATGGTGTGATTAGCGCTGCAGCTAACGCAATGCTAACGGAGAAGAAAGCAATAGTCCTTCGCGGTGGCTGCAGGATAAACGCTGATATTTTTACTGTACATCCACAATCTACCGCACACCTTAACTAGACTGAGACGTAAACAAAAGCACGCGGCGGAGCGGACTTTGCTGCCATATCTCGCACCTCCATTAATTTCCAAAATCGCGTGCCCTGCGATTAAATGCAATTAATCATTCAACCCTAGACAGAATGCCATTGAGAACAGCTTACATACAGTATGTGCGATGACATAAGGCTCTGGCTTCATGTGCATTGCAATGGAATTGTCTCCTGCTTCGCTGTTATCTAGATCTAGGACTGCACAAAGATGTCACCAAATCATTCCTGTATTAGGCGAAGCAATATCGTAGCATTACTGAAGTCTTCAAGGATTTTCACATTGAACTAATGCTGTCTAAAACAAAAACATAAAAATCAAAAGATACTTCCGAAACATCCCACCAATCGCTTTTTTGTTCTCGCTTTTCGTGAAAAATTGGTCTGAACAAAAAGGCATGTGAACTTGCTGCTATGGAAACACGTCTCTAATTATGGGCTATAGCGCTTGAAATCTTTGCGCTTTCTTTGTGTCTTTGTGTTGTGACAATGAAAGTGCATAAAAAACAAAACAGGTATAATCTCCGAACGCTGGGGAAAAGGGTTCAATGGCTCCTAGCGAGAGTGCTTTTTACACAGTGGTGCCAGTGCTTTGATTGTGCCATTTCTACCCATTGTGACCAAAAGCAAACAGCTGATGGGAGGATGGTGTTGTGACCTCTCTTGCTTACATAATCCCATAGTCCTGAAGCGAGATCCTCCTTTTAGTCTGAGCCAAACACTCACCACACGACCGCCACTGGGCCTTTGAATTGTCAACCAGACAGTTCTTTCCAAATACCTTTAGTCCGGAGCGTGACCAGCCGCACACTTCCACGTTTCCGTATTTTCACAGCACTGAATAAATAACCCGAGGAGATCTGTAGTCCGTGGAGGGAAAAAGTCTAAAGAGTATCAATGTACAAAAAAAAATACTTTTAGTACTTGTAGTGAGAGACAAACAAACTGGTCCTGTTTGCTAAAGCTCTACAGTTGATTCAAAGTAAACTAAAATCATAAAGGAGAAAAGAGTAAAGAGAAATACTGTAAGTTCAGTATGCATAAAAATGTGCTTACAATAATCAGGAGAGACAAAAACTTTACTGCGCAGACCGAGGCAGGAGGAGACATACCTCACTGATATGAAGATGATCGAATATGCCACGTCAGACGGATTTTCAGACTCACAGCTCTGCAGCGCGCGTTCATTACAAAAATGCCAGATCCAGCCTCAACGTTCTGACTTTGAGTCCCGCCAATTGTTCTTCTTTTCCGCGAAATGTTCTGCAATGTTTTCAATCGGGTCTGCTTGTGTTTGATAGTATGACTTAATTTGTCCCTTAGAACTCACAGTCATAATCCTGGCCCGGCACTGACCATTTTTAAAGGTAATGTTTGTTTTGCTACGTTAGCACTAACTAGGGCTGGATTGGGGACGGGTGTTGAGATTGTGGAAATAGGAGAGAGTCACTTTATGTTCTTTTCCAAACTGGTTTTAGCCAAAGGATCTGGCAAGCTCAAGCTCAATCTGCTTTGTGATTGGATAATCGGACGAATAAACGAAACAAAGAATGTTAACGTAATTGACTTTTACGTCACGTATAAGGTTTTTAGAACAAATCAAAATCACTGTTGGAATACATGATGATTACCTCATACCTATGGACACCAAGTATGTAGGTCAAGTTTATGAAATATTATAAGATAATAGATAACAATCTCACATGTCTCGCCCTACCAATAAAATTGTCATAATCTTTTGAGTAATTATTAGCATTAGCATTATTCAAAATGTTTTTGAGCCCAAAAAAATACTATCCACTGACTGTGTGATCCAGGCCGCACCACCAAAGACCCATAGCTGCAGGTATAGGCTCACGTCACTGATGAAATGGTCATTTATGAACATGATTTTTTACACCAATTTTAAACTATTTATTTCTCAGTACTATGAAGCCACAATAAACAATAAAGAGCGGCTCATGCTCGCATCAGTTCAAATATGCAACCATAAGAAGAGATTACAGGCAGAGCCAGTGCGTGTTTGGACACAGACGTCAGTGTGGAAAGATGATCACTCTCACATTGGAGCTATGAACAAGAGGATCACACTGTCCTAAAATAACCCGAAACATTCTCCTCTAAATATTCGCGTTTGCGTCGCCACAGCATTTTTATCGCAACAGTGTATTTTCAAGGACATTTCAACCAAATGTGAAGAGTGCTGCAGGTGCTAAAGTTAGTGCCACTTACACGTTTCCAAAGTCAGAGGAGTAAAGTTTACGCAAGCATCTGTTATTTTAGGACTATTGTTTATACTCCCACTGCCATTGTGCTGTGAGTTTTGTAACCAAGTACACGCAAACAATGTTATCTCAGTTACCAAAATAGCCTTGATTCATGTAATGTTCATTTTAATCAGAGGTTTTGAATTAAGAAAATAGCTTTACCGTAAGTAAATATTTTGCAACTCTTCCCACCGCTGATTTTAACTCAAGACGCAATCCAATAAAGCTACCCTCAAGATCTCCCTTGATAACCCTTGCTCGGTGTAGGGGAGTCCAAGGGCTCTAAAAATGTCCAATTAACGCATTTTAAAAAGCAATTTATGACAATGTTTACTGGACTAAATCCTTGAGGACCAGACGAACCATCCAAGAAAGTTTTATCACTCCTGCGGGCCAAGTAACCGCAGGCAAAACAATGAGTTCAGATGAGAGGAATGGCTTTAGTAAAGGAGCCCAGAACGAATTGGGGTACTAGATAGACGCGAGCGTGAACAGCAGGTCGATGAAAGGAGGCCAGTTTCCATGTTTCCAAATTCAAATACTCTTCCCCAGCCAAGTCTGCACGTCCTGCCAAGTCTAAAGTGGGAGGTGGGTGTGTTTGGACATCTCTCCGTTACACAGAAACACGAGGAGGAGGAAGAAGAATGAGTGGGATGAAGAAGGCGGGAAGGAGTTTTGGTGACATGACAGAAAACATGCGAGAGCACAAGCGGGGATGGTGAACGTACACCGTGGAGCAACAGGTGAATGTTTTCCCCAAGAGACACTTCTTCCACTTCTTCAAACATGTCACAGAGCAGCCACAGCAGCGGGTGCAGGGGAGTTCTGCGTGGATTGGAGGAAACACAGTAGAGGCACAAACTTTGTAAAGAGATGTTTTGTGGGAAGAGATGTCTATAAAATGCTTCTGTACTGCAGTGCATAAAGGGTTACAAGGGTGTAATCAAACTGAAATTGAAGTTTGACAAAATGCATATTATAGCAAATTGCAAATGTTGCTCTTAAATGTGTAACAAAATTAGTTTAAAAGGAAAAGGGGTTTTATAATGTCAAAAACATACTCGGAGCTGTGTTTCGACCCACTCGAGCATGTTTGAGTAATCTTCGGATATTCGCCATTGACTATTTTCAGGTCCTGCTTTCCTCACCTCTTCTTTCATCGCAGAGTAAAAGCCCTCGCCATAGTTCCCTGGAGCCACAAGACCGTTTTTTTTTTTCCTTCTCTTTATTGAAACAGCTCCACAGGTAAGGAGAGCGGGCGGAAGGGGTGGGATGGGCTTTACGGGCAAATCACTTCAAAATCAGGAAGTGAAAACTTGCCAATCCTGTAGTTTAGACCTCTACAACCTGTTCTGAACGGCACGCGATTCTTGTGGTTTAGCAGTTCATCATTTTCAGCGCGCTTTCAAATGAAAAGGCTGTTTCAGGGTTTATACAAGTAGAAGCAAGTCCAATTGAAAGTGTTTGTGTAACTAATTTAACTAATCTGTGCAGAGGAACAAGAGGGAATTTCATTACCAATATTCAAAAGCAAACTGGATACAACAGTGTTTAGAACCATAGTTTCTGTACTTTTGACAAACTTATGATTAAAACAAGTATCAACAATTTAACAACAATTCATTCAATTTGAATGCTTTTTTCCCCAAAATGTTTTTATTCACAATCCCAAACACTATAGCTAAAGCCACATAGACATTTTACCGTCATATCCCACATGCCAGTGCTTAATTTGATCCCCTGTTATTCCCCCACCTTTCAGTTTTTTAGGGTAAAGGATCCGGAAACTATTTTGGAGGATTCGGCAACGATTTGAGAGGATACTGTATAATTGTGTTTAATGAGTGTAACTGTTTTGGCCTGTTCCCCGAATCCATCACATACATCCAAGTGTTCCTGAAAGTACAGATTAAAAAATGTATCACTGTTATATTATTAATTAATTTGGGAGATGTGATATGATTTTTAAAAGAAGACTTACTAGAACTAAAACTCGTGGTCTGGGTAACCGAAATACATTATGACAGATTGACTAATACCTTGCGTATAGCTTCAATGAACAGACAGCGCTTCCTCAAATTTATTCTAACCAGAAAAGCTTTCACTGGTAAATATCCGCTTCAATGACCGCGGGAAGATGGACACTTCAAATATTTGGCATTATCATATTTTCAATTAAAATTTGGCGTCCGTCCGCTCCATGCAATTCCACTGGTGTGACCGGCGGCCAGTGACATCTCACCCTCATCTCCATAGTAACAATGGTCCCAGACAGCAGGGGGGTTGACCTCCGAGGTCGAACTATGACTGTGTGAAGTGTGCGCGTGTCCGGGTGTGCGTTTGAGCCACAGGGGGGATGGGCCACAGACACCCATGGGAGCAGCAGTCAAACTCCAATGCTTGTTTAGGATTTACCACTGCAGCCCCGAACTTAAACAGCACTAAATTAAAGTAATGAATTAGTAAATAATAACTTTAATTTAGTGCTGTGTAAGTTCGGGGCTGCAGTGGTAAATCCTAAACAAGCATTACACACTAGGGCTGCAAGATGACAAATAATGTAATATTATTCTGTCATGGCTTCATTCTATGTTTTTTGTGTTTAGTAATCCATACTTTGATTTTAACCTGGATAGACTCAGACAGACAAAAGAAGCGATTAGGAAGATAAAAGCAGGGGCAATGACTGGCTGCTACGGAGGTGTGGCTCTTGTGAGGGGCTGAGGTGGAGGCGTGACCCTCACGGAAGTGGTCATTGGCTGGAGTTACGTGATGCTGAAATTAGTCTCCCAGGTTGAATTTAAGCCTAGGCTTCATAACAATAATTTGGGATATTGTAAAGCAGGACGTTCAACAACAGAAATATCTAAATCTCCATGTACGGTACTATCACGTTATTTCAGAAGTCAGTTTGTCAGCTATCATTTGTTTCCTTAGTCAACTACTCTGGAGAAATGTTTGTTTTGATCTTTTTCAGGTTTTATTAGAAAGGACAGCACAGGCTGAACGAAGGGTCAAAACCGGGACTCAAACCCAGGATGCTGAGGCCGTCACAGTTTTCTACGTTAAAGCGTAGCAGCCTCACCCAGTGGGCTACAAAGACCAGTGTAATATAAATGAATGAGTGTCCAGAAAAGCGCTGAATAAAAACAGATGAGCTTTTAGTTCAATCATTACGGTCTTATTAAAAAAAAAAAAAAAAAACTGTTTATGGGTTGAATTACAATTATTTATTTTGTGCACACACGAAGATTCCTCAACTATTTTACCCCCACAAAACTCGTGACACTTAAGATATTGTGATAAAGTATTGCCAATACTGTCCCAGCGCCATGTACACAACAACTTTGTGGTGCGTGGAGTATTTGCAGTCCCAGCGCACACGCCTCACACGTCTTATTGAAGCATCTCCCTGTAAGTGCCGCTGTGCCTCCTCCATCCATCACCGCTGCATGCGACCTGCTCATTTCATCTCCATATCTGAGCGTGCGCGGGGGCCAAGGATGATACGCGTGACAGATGACATCCAGCAGACTCAAGGCGACGCAGGCCCCAGTAATTAGACACGCGCTTATGTAATAAATGCTCGCGCGGCACTTAGTTAGACGACACGCGATACGTCAACGGGATAAATGAGGGGGATAACGCCAAAACAGAGAATGCACACTATCTTTTACCTGCTGTGCTGATGTACTGTGAGGTTATGTGGTGTTGTAAACCGTTAGATAGTTTTACAGTCGCCACTTGAAGGTCAGTAACCATGGTGACACATTTTACATTTTCCGCAGCAAACTATTGGATACTGAATACTGGAGTTATAATTCACATACAAGCATTTGGGCACTCCAAAGTGTTGTGACTAGGGATGTCACGATGCTACATTTTGAGTCACGATTATTGTGAGGAAAACGTTTTGTGTGCATTATTCACAATTATCAACACTATGGAAGAAAATACTGACGTTCTCAAATCCTTTACAATAGTGTCTAAATGTTCACAAAAAAATATTAGACATTATATGCACATATCTTTATTTATGTAACTTAATTGGAAACCTATTGAAGATGCAGGCTATGTTATCTTTTATCCTATGTCTTACGAATGCAATATAAACAAAAGAGTGACCTAAACAAATGAACGGACCTATGAGCTGATTTACTTTAATTTTTACCGCGACGTAACAAACGCAGCTGCACATGGTTCTTTTGGGACTCTTCCTTTGGCAACGTTATGCAATTATCATGCGAAAATGGATGAGATTCGATCTCTCTCTCTCTCACTTTGGATTATTTGACCTGCCACTGACTTCATGCGTTTTGCGGTGGACGCTGTTTCCTCAACCTTTACTGGTGATTTACGCATGAGACCCGACAGCAGAATCCTTTAAACGATTAAACCACTGTGAGCTTTTATAACTGCGGTAATTGTAAAACCGGTTAATCTTGACATCCCTGGTCGTGACTCTCCCCACTTTTTAATAATGTTTAGCTAATGCTGGTTTATGGATAATGTTGCCTTGCACCAAAAACATGGCCGAAACAAACACCCTTCATAAAATACATGAATCCTTGTATCTTATGCTTTTTTTGTTTTTTTTTACTGGGTGAAATCCTATGCAGTATGGATTTAAATTGCACCCATTATTTTGTACTTTATTTCCCATCTATATCAACATCTGTTGCCTCAGTGTTTTTGTTTTTTGTTTTTATGATAGCCAAACAGAGAAAGAGGATGGGACAACACCGGCTGTTCTTAGATGCTCCATCGGAGAAAAAAAAAAAAAGAAAACTTTGAGGCTAAACAGTGGATCACAGACATACGGATCTTCTAACCCGTGGACAGCCTTTGTAGCAGATGCGTCCAGAAATCAGAAGGCTCATTTAGGTTATTTCACATACACTCAGTAAACATACCATGCTGTCGGCAGATGCACTGTTTTGACAACAAATAATAAATACTGACTGTACACTGTAATTGAATCTAAATCATTCAGCCAGTGCCTTATAGCTACTATGTAATAAACACAGAGCAGTAAAAGATGCACAGACTTGCAGCCCAATAAACAAGAGCTCCTACAAGCCCCCACATATTAAATCTACGGTGTAATTTGCGGGTCATCTCAGGAGACGCGCTGCATTTTAATTACTGTTCAAACTGTTTCAAGAGTAGAGTTGGCTTGTAGAGACGCTTCAATATATTGGCTTGTCAAAAATAGTCAAAAATTAAAAAATAAATCCAACTTGTAAGAAGAGATAAGAAATACGGAATTAATATGCAGTTACCGGGCAGAAATCTATGCGAGAATGAAAATATGTGCACTGGCGTAATGCTACCCTGTCTAATGTCTTAGTTTGGCAGACGGGCAGCCTGTGCAACAATTTTCTGCCAATGGCCCATAACTGGATTCAAACGGGAGGATTTGTAACAGCCTATTTCCTTTTTGAAAAACAAAACTTACATTTAACATCAAAGCGGTAATGACATGGCGATGCATTGTCCCAGAGATGAAAGGACGCCATGTATCGCCGCCGCAGCCCATCGTAGCGGTGACAGAGGCGTTGCCGCGGCAGCCAGGTAAACACAGGTAAGATGAGGAGATCAAGGGTGGCACAGTAATGACAAACTACCTCTGCAGTGGACGGGCCTAAAGTAAACAGCAGTAGCTTGTTTGAAAGGATTAAGTAAAATGATTCTTCGACCAATGGCACCAGGCAGTAAGTACTGAGGACAATGCACCTGACAAAACTAAAACCTTCAGATGAATGAACGGGAAAAATGATCAATGGTCTCTGGAATTCCAACGGAAAGAATAAATCCTATACACCATCAACAGAAAAGGTATTTGCTTTTAGGAGAAAAAAGGTGGGTTTAGTGAGCAGACGAGGTCATGTGAAGTGCAAATAAGGATAATATAGTCACGCAGAAAGCTTTCTTCCAAATAGTAAAAGTGAAAAGAGTTGAACAAAGCCTTTGAATTATTCACAAGGATATGCATAAGACTGACTGAGCATAATTCAGATTGCAGATCAATGTAATGAAAGATGGGGAACTCTTGAGGACATTAGGAATTCATAGCGATGAAGGTCTATTCATAGAGTCCAGACTGACAGGCCAGCTCATTCTTAAAGCAACACCGGGGAACATTTGAGGAAAGTTACTAAAGCATCGTGACGCTCACAACACAAACAAGCATGCCGGTGATAGCAAACCTGCTGCTAATCAAAATAAAGCATTTGAGAGAGTAAATATAACTGCATTTAGACCTATTCATTCCATCATCATCATGCATATTTAGGTAATAAAATGTTTTTGCTGAATATTGTTTGGTATGGCATCTGGCATCAAACCTGTGCAAGAAATAAAGATAAGGACCACTGAAACAAAACATCAAATGCGGGTTGTAAAAGTTATTCTTGAAGATTAGTGGTATAGACACTGTATGCATGCTGAAACAAGGGAGATGTCACGTATTGCATTATCCCAAACTCAGACAGACTTTGGGATAATTCTTATTGCAGAGCCGCTGTCTGGGTGAGTCATCTCCACATCTGATATACTCTGTGCACAACAAAGACATGAGGTAACAATGTCTTACAGAGTCTTTTACTGCTGAAACGTGACACTGTGGGAGGCAATGGAGCGAAGACCTGATGTGACTGAGTTCAGGATGTGTCTATGGAGAATATTGAAGAGCAGCGCATGTTATTTTGATATGCATAATTTAAAGATTTAACATATATCTTCTTCCCCTTATTCCTGTTGGGGAATGAGGGAACAGAAACGGCTTTTTGGGGTATTAGGTGAAGAAGTGAATCACGAACAATGTCAAGTTGGTTGCAGGACAAGTACTGGGGGGAATTCTATAAGTCTGGTACAAACTTATCACAAGTAGTACATCATCTTCAGCTTTCCAAGATCAAACCAAGTCTAAACTAGTCTTAAACAAGGTCTAAAATAGGATTAAAATATGATTTAAGTAGATATTATATCAGGCTTAGTATAAAGGAGGACAAAAATATTAATGAAATTGATTTGAAGTTAAACAAAAATTAGAACTGGATTCCTAGTACCACCATTGGACAGTGGGACAAAGGTGTCAGTGATCAGATGGACGAATGGAATGGATTGTGAGAAACGGTGTCCAACATCACTGCAATACCGACTCAGAGTCTACACATGCACATCACTGCACACTACAAGAAAGATCCATCCATGCCGGGTCGTGGGGGCAGCCATGACGTCCGAGCTGCCCCAATCACATTGCACCAGCACCTCTATGGCTCCTCCTGCGGGTGGTGGGTCCACGTCAAACTGGGCCTGTTAGTCTCTCATAAGGGGCTTCTGAACCGCTCTTTGTCTTCGTCAACTAGGACACGAAGCCCCCGACAACAGAACCCCCAGGATCATTCGGGTGCTCAAACTCCTCCACCCTGTCAAGGTGGCGGTTCCAGGACGGGTACAAGAAAGATGAACTGAATAAAAAAGAAAAAGTCCATAAATTAAACTATTATAATCTCTTGTGTTTCAAAATCTAAACGCACCCACAGGCAGGGCAAGCAGATCTACAACTAAAATTTCATGCCCTGAGTCAACTATGATAAAGCTCAAACATATTGAGCCATATTAAAACTCATGGAGCGCAGTGGCAAAGCCCAAACGGCACAGGGGGAATAGGCTGCTGGTCTCACTGTTGACTCAGCACTTTCGCCTCTTCATCTATTTCCATAGCAACACATTTACTCCCCCTCTTCAACCTTTATTACCCCACATCGACGTTCGAGGCTGACCCATTGGACTCCCGTGGCGCAATATTACATTAGTGCCTCTCTTAAAAACACATTTTCGGCCCTTCACATGCGCCTTAACTCGGCAGGGGACGCGCACCCAAACACACAATGGTGGGAGAGATTAATTCACACTTTCATCAGCGGGTTGGGGTCCCGTGGGGATGACTGGGGCAGGGGGCGGCAGTGGTGTGCGGAGGGTAATGGGTGGTGTGTGTGAATGTGGCGAGTGTGTGTGTGTGTGTGTGTGTGTCCAGGGCCAATAAAGACGGGGCAGAGGAGTGCTGTCTCAAAGGGGCGCTAAAACCAACAGAGAGTGGACAGGGCTAAGGACAGTAAGCACCGCGGATATTTCACCACTTAGAAAGACTTTTATGTACTAGATATGGCGCGGTGAAAGACAAACTTGAGAAAAGGTACCTCTCTGTGAAATTGCAGAAGTCCACAAAATAAGAAAACAAAGTAGGAGTCATTTGAAAGCTCTGACTGAGCTCTTTCCAATGCAAAACAAAAAACACATTTTTTTATCACTTTCGGTTTCAGAGGTAACAGCATTTTTATTGTATACAAATACCTCATATCGGCCCGGTATGTCGGCCGGTCGGGCCCTGACTTTGTTATTGATTGACATAAAGTTAAAGAGAAGTCAGACAGCTTGCATCACAACCAGCACCGTCATTTTAATCTTTTCAGAATATTTCACTCATAGTCAAACCATAGTGGTTTAAACCTGTTGCAGACTCCACTTGTGTTTTCATTTTCACTTAATTAAGAATTATGTATTTAAATTCTTCATATGAATAGTATAATTCGCATAACCAATTGTACTGACCCTAAAAATTCTGTTAAAATGTTAAAATGACCATTTGTTGTTTAAATTTGTTTTGTATTTTTTCCTCTGTTTGAGGTTTCCCACTTGCTGCTACGATGCACAACTTCAAATAAAGAGCCAAAAGAAAAAAGGAGTTGGAGTGAAATCCCGTACATAGAAAGGAAGCCTTTTCAAGTTGGGCGCTGCAAATAAACTTGACAATATGTGTTGTATCGTGACTAAAGTGTATCATCCCAGCCCCATCAGAGAGTATGTTATGATATAGTGTGTACCAGTTTGCCAGTGACAGTTGGATACGCTTAGGATTCAGTTATAGCATCCACACAAGCCCCTTACGACACTATTTCTGCAAGTGTGCATTAACTTGTAGCCACAATGTAACAACCGTTTCCAAAGCAGAGTACATTACTAAGCACCTCCCACCACACCGGCGGACACAATGCAGTTTATCGTCACAGTCATCAAAATTACTCTGCCTTGTCGGGGAGGCTAAACTTTATTGACTGTACTGAAATAACATGTTAAGTGTCTTTGGATTCCTGTTCACTGGCTGTGAATGAGTGACTGCTCATTGCTCCGCTCTTCATCACATCGAAGGGCTCCACTGCTTCAATCAATGCTGCTGGCGGCCTGATAAGTCCCGTTGTATTGCAGGGGCGGGCAAGAGCTGAGGCCAGTGCTGCTGCCGTTATTGTGATGGTTCATTGTGTTGCTCTCCAATAAAGATCGGTAAAGACACGTGGCTACAAAAATTCCAAACACCCAGACAGACCAGACACCCAGATCTGAAGAAACCCCTTTACATTTTGTCCAAAGATTACCGCTGATAAACTTACATTCAGTTTTGACACGTTTCAACTGGTGGTATTTGGTCAGGATTAGAGGAAAAAGCCGCAGGAGAGATGACATCATGGCCATTGTTATTAAGACAAGCACCGTTTCTCAAATGTTCCACAATACGTCAGAAAATATTTGGATACCCACTGAGCCCTCTCCAAAACTTGGTAATAAAACATGGAATAGACAAGGCTCCAATTTGGACGAACACATTTGTATCTGTGGGCGAGTAATGGCCTAAAATAATCCAGTCCTTTCTGTGTGGAGTTTGCATGTTCTCCCCGTGTCTGCGTAGGTTTCCACCGGGTACTCTGGTTTCCCCTACCACTAAAAACATGTACAATAGACCAGGACGAATGAGAGTGTGTTTGAGAGTGTGCATGGGGGATGACAGATGGAAATTAGCACATGGCTACAATCCGGTGTAGCGTGTTTGCATGCATGAGACCCGTGTACAGTATGTTCATTAACATGCACTGTCCCGACAAAATAAATAAATAAAAATAATCTGGAGAGGTCATTATGGATAAACACAATACTAAGACAAGATCAGGAATGACCAGGCCAACCGAATCAAATCACAAGAAAAATACACAGTGTGAAGAAACAACAACAAAGCCAGAGCACAGCAGATGGATGTAGGACCCATGGCTGAAACTTAACCATTACTGTGAACCAAAGATACAAACTGCCTCCAAGAAGTGGCTATCCCAACAGTTTACACTCCACTATTTTAGATCAGAAAAAACATAATTGTTCTTTTGAGACAAAAGGTACGATTGGCAGCTAACATGTATTTTCATTGGCATCGTGAGCACTGGAAGTTCTTTTGCAGAAATGTGATTTTCGTAAACAAAAACAAAGCTTCATTTTTCATCCCACTGCCTCTCTCTCCCACAGAGATTGTGAAATGCTGAACAGCTCCAGCATGTGGCCACAGGGCAGGAACAGGACGGCAACCAGAAACAGACAGGTGACCCGCAGGTCCCCCACATCTCCGCTCCTGTCTGTGGCTCACCACAGCTACTTACAGCCACACACACCCAGAGGCACACCCGAAACAATGCCTAACTTAAGCTAAACCAACAGCGTAATAGCAGGAATTCATGTGAAACAAGCAGCACTTCCTCCGAAAAATGAAGACGGGCATGAAAATAAGATTTGGAGATTATCATGCTCCTCTGCTGTACCTCCACAACTTCAGTCTGGTACAAGTTTTCTCTTTTGACCAGCTGTCACATGAATCACTTCTGCTGTGTGCCCATTCTGAGCACAGACATTTGCATGTATTAAAAGCAAACACCATTTGAGGCAGGGACCATGCACGACCCATTCCCCACACAGATATGCATGTTACTTTCCCAGTGTGAAAAGTTAAGTTGACAGTTCTCCTCGCGTTGTTTTGTTACAATGTTTCCATGCAGTTAAACAGTAACAGAAACATTGGGTAACTTACCTTCGCAGGGGAGCTCCTGGTGGCCACAGGCAGCTCTCTTAAAGCACTGCCCGGAGGAGAAGCGCATATTCCTGCAGCGTAGCCCTGAAGTGAGCCCCCGGGAAGGGACTGCCTACTGCCCGCTCCAACTACTCCGTTGCCTCGTTGTGGCCGCTGCTTGATCCCGTCCAGGAGGCGAACCAGGAGGATGTTCGCCGGGAGGTCGTCCACCCCGCAGTCCACCAGGATGCGGCACTCGGGGCAGCGCAGCTCGTTTCTGGAGCTCAGGATGTTCTCCAGGCAGCGGCGGCAGAAGGTGTGCTGGCACGGCAGCACCTTGGCCGTGGTGTCCAGACGCTCCAGGCACACGGAGCACTCCAGTAGGTCCAGCAGCGACGAAGACTCGTCCATGTCGGCGGCGAGGGTGAGCATCTGGGCTTCAGTGTCCGGGACGTGGCGGAGACTTGTTTGTGTTCCGTGTGAAAGAAGCGGGGCCACTGAACATTCTGGGAGGCGGACCCTGCTCCACGGCGGAGTCCCCGCGCGCACTCCTCGGAGTTACGAAAGGCTCTGTGCGTTTCCCTCTCGGTCTCCTGTAGCGTGTTTGTGTTTCTCGTGCTCTTCGCTCTGCTCCTTCTCCTCCTCGCGCTCTCTCCAGCAGCAGCTGTGCACAAAACGGTGAGGTCACGCTCTCATCATCATCATTCGCGCGCCCATCAGACTCGCGGCGCGCGCACGAACCTGAGGCAGTGATACAGAGAGAGAGAGAGAGAGAGAGAGAGAGAGAGAGAGAGAGAGAGAGAGAGAGAGAGAGAGAGACCACCACCACAAATGGAAGGTCCCCGTGCGCTGCTGTTGCCAGCCAGGTTTTCTTCCCACACCTTCAGCGATGCGCTCACGATCGTAAAGCCTGAATAAGCTGCCACACACAATACACCATAGTCTCTGTTATTGTAGCTTCAACTGACCACGACTAATCTATCAACTTTACAATTTATCCTTGATCCAGCCATTTCAAATTCACATAGCTATTGCCTATAATGTCATCGACTAGACTATCTGGACGCAAATTACATAAAAAGTCATACAACGCGTACAAGAGAGAACAATAGGATACAGCTCAATACTGAAGCCACGAGGCTATCACCTTTTGACGCTATCCACCTGGCACGGACCGCTCCGCATTACCTCAACTATCTGAGCTAGACGGTGCTCTGCAAAAGATTGATCTGTTGCGACACCTGGTGGCGACCAAATATAAATGATGCGCTTTCCTTCTTTCACTACAGTACATTATCTTTATCATAGGCTAGATTGCTACACAGTGCTAGAGCCAGAGATTTTTTAAAAGCCCAGAAATATAAACATTTTGGGATGGTTTTTTTTTTGCACTGTTTAAATAGAACAAACTCCGTTTCTAGTCCTCTAGATCGTCTCGTATTAATAAATCTAATGCAGATTGCTTACTGATGAAATGGTCAAGTGTTGATCAGTTGAGCTTGTAATAAGTGTGTATGCGTCTCCTTTGTCTGTGAACCAGCTTATTCCCCGTTCACCTGTTTAGACCTGCCCTGCTCTCACTCGCTCACAGCCGAGAAGGAAAGAGGGAAAGACTCCAGTGTGTGTATGTGTGTGTGTCTATGTGGTATGACAAAGTGACGTCTTTCCAAGCATGATGGGGGCTTACCACCCACGATGCCTCGCACAGAGTGGTTTAGCCTATGAGGAAGAAGACTGATGTGTTTTGGCTACATGATACAATTCAAAACAATGAGAGCCAGGGTATGTTTTAGTCATTTAGGTGCACACATGCATGGGGAAATAGGGGGAGTGGTAAAAAAGAGGTCTTTGTAAGCAAACTAAAAGCTATGTTCCACAAAACAAAGGGTGACTTCAGGACTTCTGCCATGGCTGAACCGGCTTTGAGCTTTATCTTCAGTCTACAGACATTTTTATAGGTCTATTTTTGCCAATGAAAGCTTAATGCTGCAACAGCACAGCAATTCTGCAGCTAAAATGTGGGCATCAGTATTGTTGCAAATACTACAATAACAGTAATTCTAAAACCACCTAACCACCACAGATAAAATGGACTAAGCATATTTCAATTACAAAATATACATACAGTATTCCAGATAAACAAGAATACAGTCTTGCATTTCAGTCAAATCCGGGACCAGTTGGAATGAGATATGTTTCATTTCTGCAATATAATAAATACTACCTTTCGTCGTCCCACAGTGGGGAAGTTGAATAATTGCATCCGCTGAGTACAGAACAGCAGCATGTGAATAAAAAAGGCAAAAAGCAAAAATAACAAGCAAAAAAAACGTAAACAGATAAGTTAGAGGATAAGTTGGAGTTACAATATCCTTTGCCAAGAACAAAATGTGTGGTAAAATTACACAGAATCTGGATTTCAAACGACAGATGCATTTGCAATGTGGTCCATAACGGTAAGGCTAAAATTCAAGTAGATCATTTCCCTGAATTTTACAGCCCCAATTATAACAAAAACAAACTGTAACAGCTTACAACCTTTACCAAACCGGCTCCTGTGCCCAGCTTCTGCCTCCAGTTCTCTACCGTCAGTAATTGAAAATGACAGACGAAAAAGATTATCAGATAAATCTTCCCCTCCATCTAGTTGAGTTTCACACTCAGAGTTCCCTTTAGGACAAGACGCCGTCAGCGGCAAACAAAGGCTTGGATGCCGGTTACATAAAAACATGTCAATTAGAGATTAGTTTGTCGCGCGAGGTACAATGAAAACCTATTGTGGGTTTGGTGCGTGCAGATTTTGTTGTCTTGGTAAACTAGGCTATTCTCAACGTTTTTTTGTTTGTTTTTTTTTTTGGCTGAAAACTTTTTAGACCAACCATTTGCATAAAAAGTGCTTGGCAGCGCATTCATATTTAAATCATATCCTCTATATGGACGTACTTTTTATTTAGTCCCTGGTCTTATTGAGAGCGCTCCTTGGGCAGTCTATCTCTCCTTGACAAGCAGATGGGATTTCTGAGTGAACGCCCAAGAGAGGATATCTAATTTATAGCCCAAGATGATTAAACGATATTATGAATATGAGTTTGTACCTTTGCCCACACGTCGCTCTCTTATTGAGCCATGTCCTGCATTTATGCAAAAAGTAGGTCAGATGACACCGAGTCACCATGGCAACTGCTGCTAGTTAAAGATCAGTAAAAAAACATGTGCTTTTTTTTTTTAACTAGATAAATATGCAGTCCGATTACTGAGGCGGCCTCTAAAAGGTCAGCAGGTCAAAGCCATCGAGGGTTTAGGGAGCGTTCAGGATTTGACAACTTTTTCGAAGATAGAAAACCAAAAAAATAGTTTGATGTAATCTCTTTGTGAGTTTGGGATCGCTTTCTTATCCGTCGAAAGTTACCACAGAAATCTTACACTAAAACACTGTTTCTAGACTATCAGGAATATTAACAAGGATATTGCGTTGGTTTTTTGTTCACATTGCATTGTGAGTATTCTGAGTATTCTCTCCATACTCAGTGATGATGAGAAACTGTTGTAGCCACAGCTGCCTTGGGGTAGACTGACAGAATCCAACTGCCCCTCGCGACCACACACTCACTACATTCACACAGGCAAACAAGTGACCTGCCCAAGGACACAACACAAACCATTCTGCACCTGTGGGAGCCGGGATTTGAACCGCCAACCCTCCAGTAATAGGAAAACACACTCTATCATCTGAGCCACAAAACCCTCAAGACATTTGAAATCCATGGGCGTTTGGCTTTGATCAGTAACTTCAGAAAGATTTGGTTGTAAAGATTATTTTTGCCCAAAATGCCATATCCAACAGCACCATGCTTAAACTCCAGCATCTACAAGTCAAATATATCATTAAATGTGATGTATGAAACTGTATATAGTAGCTTTGATCAATTTCTCATCGCTATTTGAAAAAAAAAAAAAAAACGTATCTTTGCTGTCAACATAGTGTCTGACTCTGAACATGGTTGGTTTCATGTTTTTTAAACCACTGCCCGCGGAACATATTAAATAAGATAAAAATAAAAGACATTTGTGTTTCATCCATGAAAAGTGCATTGATGCGTTCAACTATTCCTCACAGAGATCAGACCATCCAGAGGGAAAAGGAAAGTTTGTGTTTAATGATTTTCCCCAGTAAATTTTAAGCTATACCAACTTCATTAGACCAAGAATCAAATTAGGCCTCTACAGATTGCGTGTCTTCTCAGAGCGACTTTGAAGTTTTTCTTTCCTGGGGTCACGAGGGTGGAGATAAAACAGAGATGAGAGGATGACGGCTGGTCGGTGACAGCTGCCGAACAATACTAAATCTTTGAAGAGTTGCCTTTTTCTTTTCTTGTTTATGTCTGTCTGCTTATCATCAGGCAACAGCATTTCTTCAAAGTAAATATTGTCAAGGCATTGGGCTCATTTGGGGCAAATATTTGTATTTGACATTTGTCGAATAGATAATGCTGGTCTATTTTATTTTTACCACACACAAGGAGCCTATATGGTTTACGAGCTTTTATGAGGTTGTCCACCACAAACAGCATGTACGTGGTTTAAGTAGCAGGTGTTTTTTACTGCCTATTATGTGTAAAAGAAACCAATAAGCAAAGAAAAAGTACAAAATATTAGATTTAAAATACTACATAAATCTCACATCTTTGTTGGACACTCTCATCACAATGGACATGTACAGTATGCAATATGGCCTGTTGCTCCAGTAGATGTTACATCGAGTTACCAAACTAAACAATCAATCTAATCTTGTTTAGTTTATCAACTATTTCATTGTGTATGTCTTCCATATTTTACACAAAAAACAAACAAAAAAGTCATATGGGGAAGCACAGTTATTTACATCGAAATTGTAATTTGAAAGGGTTAGTGTTAAGCATTAACTATGGGGTTAAGTTAGGGTTGCAATACGGAAAAAAAAAAAATCCTCCTTTTTTATATAGAGAAGAGTGGGGTAAGATGAGCCACTTTTTGCTTTGGTGGTTGTTGTGTAAAAACAGTATACAATATATGCAAAATTGTACTATTTATACACATTTTGGGATGTTTTCTATTCTTTTGCATCTTCAAAAATAATCTGAAGGATATGGTTTTTTAGATGTTGGTCTTCAAAAAAAACTTGTCTTGTGGCTCATTTTACCCCCAGATTTGGGTAAATTGAACCAAATCTTGAAGTAAATTGAACCACCAGATTTAAAGGTGAAATTAATACTAAACATCAAGAAGGCTCATTTTTTACGAATCACTGTTTTCCATTAGCAATTTTATTCCAAAAACATATTATAACAAATCTTTTTCTTTTCATATGCTACTTCTGCAGATTATGACATGTTGTCTCTACAAAAATCCCACATAATTTTTTATTTGCTTGTTTTTTGGTCAATTTACCCCATTATATCTTCTTTGAGAATACCAAGAGAGTTGTGTTTATTTAAGAAGAAATCTTCCTAAATTATTAATCTGCCTTTATACCTAACTTAATGAGCAACCAGCATCAGGAAAAAAAAATTACCTGCATGTTTTTGTTTGTTTGTGATGATTGTTTTTGGGATCAGGCCAAACATTTACTCTGAAGAGCGAAAAAAAAAGCTTTTTTTTACAGCCACATTTTCAATTGTTTTGTCTATCAAGTTCAAATCATGTAAAGATTAAATCTATAATCTCACATTTCAAGAAAAATGTTTTATTATACAACATTTAAGGGTGGTTCATCTTACCCACTGGCTCGTCTTACCCGTGTATGAAAAACATATGGTTGTGGCTTTTCTATTATGAATCATAAACATAGACCTTTTAAATAAACCTCAGCTCAAACAAAAAAACATGAATCCCCTCCCAGTATTATTCAACACACAAAAATCTTCTATCATACTCCAAACCTCCAATCCAAGGAGCTGCTACTGCCACAGAATGGGATGTAGACCTGACAATTAAAAAGCCTCAGGATAATAACTGAGATAATTGAGAGACGAAACTGAGATCGCGGTTTCAATTTGGGTTAATTGCGCAGCACTCCTCCGTGGGGTCTTCATGTGCACAAAACCAATATAATCCTGTGGTACAGACTTCTAAAAACATGTGATTTTTGTATTGAACTAAAGTTAAGTGAAGTTAATCTTGATCATAAATATCAATTGCGAATCTGATTGAAAAAATGTCAATTAGACTTTCATCCAAAACTGTTGGGCTCTAATCAAGTAACATCACATAGCCACAGTTAAGTACAGGTTCATCTTAATTTGTGTTTTGGTCCGACCAGCGACGGAGCAGCCATATTATCTCTCTCATCACAACTCACCAGTCGTCTCCTTATCCTCTTCATATCCCCTCTATCCGCCTCTTCATCTAATCTGCTTCCTCTCTGCTCAGTCAGGATGGCCCTGGATTGACTTCAATGCGGCTCTAAACGGGGAGGGGGAAAACACATTGTAGACAAGAAAGTGAAGAGAACTGGGGAAATTGGAAATGGGGAAAAAATACAGACACATAAAATGAAAAAGGGAAAAAAAAAAGGCACAAGCAAAGCAGAAGCGTAAAGGATGGATAGAAAGAGAGGGCAGCTGAGAGAGTAATTACAGGACTCCCGGTGTTTTCAAAGCGTCTCTTTTATCTCACCCTTCCTGTGGCTGAGAATCAAGATGAAGCGGAAAGGAAGAAGGAGGAGAAGTCCAAGGCCTATAGTACGTACCAGACAGCATTCACATCACACACAAACACTGACAAAACACTGTACCTCTGTGATCCACGGCAGATTGGCTTTATGCGAAGAGCCCCTCTGAGTTACGCAGGCTTCATACTGAGAAGGCGACAGTTTGGCTGTGGCATATTGAAGAGTAGAGAGGGGATTAGATAGAAAGTTTATAACACTTGAGGTTACTTGAGAAGCATAGTTAAAGATTTAGCAACATATTTCTTTCCCAAGCAATAGCCTAGGCTATGTGGCTAAATCGCATTGTCTTGTTGAATTTATAGTGAATTATTCTTAAATGTATGTCATTTATTAAATTTAACTAAATATTATACTAAAGATTTGTGAAAACATCTTCCTTTACATGAACAAATGATTCCAGAAATACATTTATTTATGGCCATATTTGGAGGATCAGCCCCATGAGAGGGGTCCTCGGGATCACATCCACAGGAAACAAAACAAAACCGCAGAGTATATTTACAGAGTACATGCTTTTGTTAAACTAGGTCATTTTTAAGTCAGTGAAAAAGAGCATTACTACACTTACCTGTATCAACTAGCTAAATTGTAAGTAGTGGATAACAACAACCATTGATTAAAAATATTTGACAGTCATTGGTGTAGGACTGTGGGGGACTTTTTACCCAGAAGCCAGAGCAGAAAGGGGCCCTAAAAGCATGTTCAATGCTTAAATTCATTTTAACAAAAGGCCCCCGAATTTTATGCTACGCACCTGGTTACAGTAAATAAATGAAAGCACACAGAAAGTACTTTAGTGAGCTAGTTTGCAGTATTTGCTATAACCTGGTACAATGCATCTCTCCTTTCTGAGGCTAATGTATATTGTACACTGTCCCTGTTCAAATAAATAAATACATAAAATAATAATAATACAATTTTGTATTGCTTAGCCATGCCACCAATCAATTAGCCTATTAGCCTACAGGTAAGCTACAGACTAAGCAATCTTTGAACTTTATATTTAGAACCCAAAACACTGTCTGCACATTGATTTGTTACTAGATGATAATCAATCCTACATATAGTTTTCATTCAGGCTTAGGTCTATTTATTCATTTATTGATTTATTGATGTTGGCCAACTTGGCTTTGGTGCTCACCTTCATAATCCTTTTCCCTCGCCCTGTGCTGCCCGTGGACAGCAGGGGGCGGCGTTGAGCTGTTGCCTGCAGCATGGGCTCTGTCCCATCCAGCAGCGCTCTACCTGGGACCATCTCTTCTACTTGTGTTTTGGGCGGAGAAAAGTTCTCAGGAGGAGTCAGGAGCGCACACGGTCCGACATGCGCCAATGTGGAGGCACAAGTTCAGCAAACCCAGACACTGACAGTCCTCGTGCGATGCTCCAGCTCGACCCACGGAGCTAGAGACCGAAGGGCGACCCCTGACAGGACCGTCCCGCCGCAGATCTCTCACCGCGCTGCGGACAGTGACGATCAGCCCGCCCGCCTCTCCCGGATCTCCAGGTAAGAGGACGTCTCTCAGGAATGCACAGGCGGATTGCTGCAAGACTTGGGGGAAATTCCTGAGCAATACTTCTTATATGTTTAAAACTCAAATTAAGTCGGAGGGAAAAAGCCGCAGAATGCTGTGGAATGTGTGAAAAGCTGTGCTTCCATAGTTAGAGTTGTTAAATAAATAGATTACTCAAGCTCCTAAATCCAGAATCGCACGTGTTGGTGCATCCTTTTAGTAAGTCGTTCTTGGATATGCTATTTTTTCTTATTAAACTATGGGCCCTAACACAAGACCAATGGCCTATATAAGCCTACACATGCTGTTGTCAAAGTCTATTGACACTCTGCTGTTGTGTTATTGATTATGTAGTTGTGGTTGATAATGAAATAGCTATAAAATGAAGAAAGCTGCTTGCATAATATAAAGTGAATAGCCTGAAAATATGAAAGTATATGACAGGAAAGCTGCATGTTGCTACAAAGCTTTTCCCCAAGGTATCAAAGCATCTGACTTCAGTTCTGCCTTATGACCAAGTTTTGAGTCTAAAGTATGCAGACAGTCTGGCTTGACTTTTACTTGAGTTGTTATGATTGTTTTCTGGATGACTAGTTTCAAATTGCACGGTCATAAGTTTGTTTAGGTGACTAGGGTAATTTGGATCCCACACACCTCTCTTTCTGTGCATAATTGTTTTCTCGGTGCCGCCTGGCTGTCCCGGGCCCCTGCGCCGCGGGGGAAGTCCTGCCCGCAGACAGGCAGAGCGGCCCGGCTGGGGACATGCCGCGTCCTGCAGCGCCTCTGAAGTCTGCTGCCTGGCTTTGAACTGTAGCCGCTGGAGGTGGAAATCAATCCATCTCTGTCCCCCCCCCCCCCCACCCTCACTGTTTTTTACCTGTGCGTCTCGAGCACCACAGCAGCCCCCCCAGCACATCTCCTCTACCGCTGCTGCCTCCAAAGCTTTCAAGTGTGTAGAAAAGGCAAAGAGAAAAATGTTACTCATCTTCAAAAGAAATTAGTAGGGATTCCCTGGAGATTAAAGTGTGTACTGAATCACTACCACTAGTACAACTGCTGTTATTTCGCACAGATCTTAGGTATTAGCAATGGAAAACTTGAAGCAGTCCCGGGCATTTGGCATACTATTGCTACTTCTACTACAGCAACTTCGATCACATCTGTGGCTAGAAAACTCAAGAGCAAGACCTTGAACGGATTAGAAAGTGAAACATTTCTCTACTCCTTTGTTGTTACCAATACTCGCCCATCCACTACTGCCCCTTCTGACACCTACTGCTCCTGCTGCTACCAACTTCTGAAGTAATGAGTACACTTTGTGGAGATTAAGGGGATAAGTTGTGAAAAACTCAGGAGCTTTGGCTGTAGTGGTCCTCGCCATCACACGCCTCCCAGTTGAATACATAATGTGTTTACTTAGCCTATTTGTCTCTCTATCTTTCATTACACTCGGCACTTGAGTTTACACAATGACCTTATTATTTATCAGAGCGTGATCCAACCGATCCACGGAGACGCCGGTGTTTTTTGGTGAACTTTATAGCAGTGATTTATAGTAAATGTCACAGCTGATTCCAATCTACACAGCATATCCCATTCCCTCACAGCAATATTTATGGCCCTCCAGACGCCTCTTACACTCGACTGTTTCATAAGCCTTCACACATCTAAGACGGCAACAGGCTAAACATGCCATTCAGTTTACTTATGGAAGTCAAGTTATTGCAACTTATTAGCTTGCTCTATCATTTGTGTCTCAAATGATTGGCAAAGGATTTGATCTACACAGCAACTAAAATGCATTGAGTATGTATTTTTCTTTATATTCAAATGATTTAATGCTGTTTAGCGTGTCTGCTCTGCAGTTGGCGGTTTGTTTGCAAAGTGACAAACAACATTGCCATATGGTGAGCAATGAAGGCTACTCGCTGCTATAATGCCGTTGCAGTGATTCTCAATATGTGGTAAATCCATAGAATATTTATGTTTGCAGAAAGTGAAAGTGAAAAATAAAATGGCCTTATAATCACCAGATGCTTCCATTATGATAGCTCAAATAAGCAGCCCAAGGAGCATTTAATTGTATTCTCATTGTTCCACTAATGATATTTTATTTTACTTAGTTGCCATTATTGCTTCTACATGTGGATGTTACAAGGGCTGGACAATGTGGCAAAAAGGTAAACAGGATTTCGATTGTTGATTAAATTTTAATTTTTCATAATAAAATAAATACATCGAGCTGACTCATGAACTTGGACATTTCTTTTATACAAACCTCAGCCCAAACAATAACAAATGCTTCCTTCCAGTATCATTTAACGCACACACATTTTCCATTGTCTCATCCAAACTCCAAACTTTCTGCCAAAGGAATAACTGTAAACCTGACACTTAACCTGACCCACGACGATTATTGAGATTGACCAAAGCAGAGATTGCGATTTCAGTTGTTACATTTCGATTAATTGCCCAGCCCTAGATGTTACCATACTAATGAGCAGGCAAGCTTGATCTGTGTGAATCAAATTGGATTTTGTGGAGTAAGGCCTCACCTCAAACCCACTGCCATTGTCCTTTTATTTTGGGAAAATGGTGAAGGCGACCGGCTTAAAACACTGTTTTCAAGTAGAGAACAAGGCTTTAGATATTTGGAGGTTGTCATTTTAAAAATCCACTTGAAAAATGTTTCATATTAACACAAACAAAGCAAGTTTATTTCAACAGATACTGTATACACTTTGATCACTGCCACATTGAATAATCAGATTTGCATGCTCCTCTTGGTTTAGAGCGTGATGAGAGACGCTCTCCACCTGTGTCGGATTGCGTATATAAGAGTCTTGCCAGCCTGCTATTTTCAGTCTAAGTAAGTCTGTAAATTCTCTCCTGACTTTTTAATGGATTGACAATAGATTTGTGCTTTGAAGATTCCTCCAACCTCACGACCACATCAGTGCGCCTCAGTAAACTGCAGCTCAGAGGACCAGAGTTTCTCATAAGCCCCGAGATTTGTACAAAATCTCAGGGTAGGCACATGTTTAACCAGGCATCCCAATATCGTTTGTGTTCAATCAATGCTGACAAAAAAATGTGTAAAATCGTTGTGCGGCAAACATACTATAGAGGCACGCTGGCCTAAAGGTTAATACACTCGCGTCACAGCAAGTGGGTTCCACGTTGCATTCCTAGAGGGTCCTCTCTGTAGGGAATTTGTATTTTCTGCCTGCTGTATTTTGAATATCTTGAGTCACTTGACTTGGAAAACCAGTCACGAGTCCACGGACAGGGCTGAAGGACGGTCGGTGCTGGTTTAGAACTATTTTAGTCATGGTTTTAGATTAGGGTTGTTCCAATACCATTACCGGTATCGGATTTTATGCCGATACCACAGGTTTTCAGGTATCGGCGAGGACCTGACCCAAAACCTATCCGATACCCCATTGTGTTTCTGTCAAAGAGGACCTAGTACAGATGCGAGCCACAGCTGTGTGTATTGTGGCTAATGCTCACAGCAGCTTAAACACGGACTGTGTTGGCCCTGCAGACTCTAACACCTCTAATAATCACAGCATATTAATTTGTGTTATCTTGTTGTTGCCTCCATTTAGTCTTTAGAGTGGAAGCAGAACATCGGCAAAGTTAGGCAGCGTAACTCACAGCGCAGGGACTTTGTTTATCGTGTGTGATGAGCTATGTGCTTTGGGCATGGCTTCTCTTCACAGGCTCTTTATTCACCAAGTGGAACAGCACTAGTTCAGACCTCCTCTTTATGGTTTCAGTTTAGACCGGATACAGCCCTATTGATCGTATAGTCCCTTTGTAGACCTGGCTCTTTCATACTGGAGGGTTGTGACACAGGCAAATATTGTCTGACACTCTGGCTATAGTCATAATTACTTTCTATATTGTACTGCCTCATTTGTGTGCTTAGTGTCCCCCTGTAATGATAGTTGGAGCAATTAACAAACTGCCTTTCCTTGACTAATTCTTGGCTGCAGCTTAGGCTTCACTTCCACAGTGAGTGCAAAATAAACACAGTCAGAGACAGACTTGGAAGAGCTCTATGTTCTCCTGTCCTTAAAAAAAAAAAAAAAAAGCAAAGAAGAGGAGCAAGGGATCAGTGCAAGGAGTCGATGAAAGACAGATAACCGGCAGGCAGGAATCAAAGCCTGTCGGGATAGGTGTGTGTGTGTGCGTACGGGACGGGGCGCTGGTGTGCAAAGTGTACGGGACATCCTTTCATTTGATGTGCGAGTTTGTTTTTCCTGTGCAGCGAGTGGGAAGCCGGCCGTGAGTCTGTAATTAACACAATCAAAAGATGAAGAGAGATGAATGGAGATCGCACATAAACACCGCCTCACACGTATCATTTACAGGGCCAAATGTTGCGCTTAAGCAATTCGATTATTGGGGGTGTCATTGAAATAATGGTCACAGTCATGGCGCTTTAACTTTTGGTTTTGGAATTCCAGTTGCACATGGAGAGCTCTGGGTTGTACAGTAAGTTGCTATATTAAAAACTGCAGTGCTTTTTTTTTGTTGCTTTGCTACAAAATTTCATTAAACATAAATCCTGATGTTCTTTTTGGCCACCTCGGTTATGTTTTGTTTGTTTGTTTTTTCCCCACCACTGAAATTGATTGTTGTTGAAATAATAGTTTTTGACACTTTGCAGGAAATATTGTTTGAAATATTGACTAAAAATGTCTGTGATTCAAATGAAAGAACCTTTGAATCAGTAACAGATCTCAATGTGTATTTCCTCCAATGTCTTAGTGGAGGTCTGCATGCTGTCTTTTTTGTTGTTGTTGATATTATCGCATTGATCGACACCGTAATTGTATCCCACGGTTTCCTAATATAGTTTTTTTAGACTTCATATTGATATTCCATAACAATATAATTTACACAGAGGATGAAGGTCGGCTGTGTGAGCCCGGTCTCCAGATCCTCTTAACCACTTTAATCAAAGGTTTATTTCCACGTTTAACTTAAAACTGCAATCATGTCACAAATTAGTCTTATTTATTTCTTCCTCATTTAGCTCCGAGCCTTGATAGCGTCTTCTGCTCAGTGACTTACAAACAAAAAAACCTTTAGATAATGAAATGCTATAAGCTGCCTGCCAGAATCTGCAAACGTTGGCTCCCATTGTTGTGATAAGGATGAATGTGCGTTGCCCCGATGGCACAGTCGCTTTTTCAAATCAGGCGGTTTTGTTCAGGAGCGACAAGAACACAATCTGGCTCACCTTGAGGTAAATGTGGTGCGTCTAATTTGATTGACAGTTGTAGCGTAGCCCTATTTTTGCACTGCAGCTGCCTCCATCACATAAAGAAAAATGCCAACAGCGCATTCTTCCTTTAACACTACCTTTAGAAGACTACCCCAATGACACTTACAGGTTTTAAATAGTGATTGACAGAAGATTAGCCATTTGCTTCTTTTTTTTTTTCTACTCATGTGCACTGGGTGAACTGCAGTGGTCCTTATCAGACTTGTCCAGATCTTGAGCTAAGTTTATGGTACCACAGCGGCAGGATGAGCTTATTGTGCGTGAGGTAAACCTCCACATTTGAGGGAACCCATCCAAATGCAATGAACATGCAAACACCCAGAAAGCCGTAGAAGCTTCATAGTTGCAATACTTTTTGTCTCTAGGGCAGCAAGGTGAAAAACTGGTGAATGCTCTTGTTATGTCCCTGGGCGAGACACTTCACCAGCCTTTCCCCTAAAGTATGTTGGGGGTCAGGCCGCTCCAGGACAGTTATTACATCCCTGAGTGTGGAGAGTGAATTAATAACGTAGTGTAAATACTTTAATAGGAGCAATATTTTTAAGACATTACAAGTGTGACAGAATAAAGTTACTTTATTGTCCCTGAAATATATCCTCTGTATTTGCTCGCTGTCAGCAGCAGTGGCGGACCGCAGTGCAGTGCCTGAGGACATGTCTCTAGGTTTGGTCAGGACTCTCTAGCCTGAGGTTTTGTACACATCTATTGATTGGAAAACTAAAAAGCAGCCCACCCAGATTCGAAGGAACATGCAAACTTAACATAGAAAGGCCCACAAGGTCCAGGAATCAAATGCTGGACCTTCTTGCTTTTAAGGGAAGAGTATAGGGTTGAGTACCTTTACATTGTTTTAAACTGCAGTATTTTTATGTACAGTAGTATGATGCATTAATCATTATTATCATTATCCCGAACAATAAAATGTAATTAAATGAGAATGTTTTTTTAAAAAGAAAATTTAGTTTGAGCAAAACCTGTTGTTATCATGTATGGGGACAACCAAGAACTTTATGTACATCTGTCTCAGGACCCACCAGGCATCGGAAATTGTATATAGTTCTTTTGTAAACTGTTCAAAGCCTCATCTACCGTGCCGCCACTTATATGTAAGCACCATACCCCCACCACCATCACCCTCATTTAGAAAAAACAAAACAAAAAACCACTGAGTACATATTTTGAATGCTCATCTTAATGGAACCGTGTAGTATGATTGACATGCTCACAAATCATAAATCACATCTATAATGTAAGACTCTAGACTGGTCTTTATGCTTTAAACATAGGAGCCACATCAACAAACAGCAACGCTCACAGGAGTCACAAGTTGCAATTATGTGTAAAATGTTTCATGGTATTTGAGGGGTGGAAATTAAAGGGGATGATGAAGGGGAAATCCACCATGTTTTGATCACATTTCATTTTTGCTATTTCACACATAGGAATGCATACCTTTACTTGAGTATATTTTCAGTTCTCATTTGCTTACCCAAACATCAAAAGAAGATACACTTTTATGGATGTGAGTTTGAGGAATTATGAAATTTCTTTGGCTGAACACTGACAAATAACACCGCGCAGCACTCCAGGTATTTGACAAGGGATAACACATGTGTGGTGCAGCTTTTAAAAAAGTTATCGTTTTGAGTCCGGCTGCTTTTGTGACTCTTTTTTACTTCACTGACTTGAGAGATTCAAACATTTTAAACATCTTTTTACTTGGTTGATTGATTAAAAGCCTGTAAAAAAATTGTGAAGTTCTAAAGAGACTCCTGTATTAGGAGGATTTATATTATTATTATGTGTGTTTGTTACTGAGTGCTCCTGCTTGGATATTCCCATACATCCCTATTTCCCTGGGAACAATTGCACCATTGTAAAACATTAACACAGCCTAAAACAAAGGCACACGGTAAGTTTGAAATATGCAAAAGTTTTGTTTTAGTCGGGATTTCTCCTTGTTTTGGCCCTGATTTTGTACATTTATAAGTCTTCTTTTGACACAATTTGAGGAACAAAAAGTTGCATTATTTGGATGAATCTTAATAGGACGTTCTGCATTCAAATGGTTTAAATATGGGAACATCACTATCACAATGTTCAAGGCACTTTTTGAATATTATAGTTGTCGTTAAAGTCAAAGAAGGAAGTTGGAAAACCAAAAAGATCCTAATGACGTCCACATTTCTCTGCCTGATTCCCTGCTCCTTTTGCTCGGGTTTAATTGTCATCAGAAATTAAAGACTTGCATTGGCGACCACACAGCATCCTGTTAGCTCATTCTTCGTGTGCCTCTGGTTTGCCTCCTGGCTGCGCTCCATGCCCACTGATTGGACCATTAGTTAATCAGGAAGTCATTAGAGGACTCCTAATGAAAATCCATCATGAGGTTAAACACTGGTGGTGGAAAGCTGCGCCACTCGATGACATGAAGAACTCAGACTTGCGTTTTGGTCCTGAGCCACAGCAGTTAATCATAAAATAATTCTACCACAACATTGAGAGGCAGAGTAAAAGTGTCAGTGATAGCTCAGTGTTTAAATGGTGGTGTATTTATTTTTCTAACTAATTATCAACAAAGCCTATGGGTTAAAAAAAATCACAGCATTTTATCATATAAATAGACTTTCTTATACGGACAATTTTCTATAACTTCCCATAATAAGCACAAACAAAAGGTGTTCACCTGATCGCTGTCAAGAGGCCTACACTCCGTTGCTAAAGGTGAATATGGGAATGAGGCAACCAATTTTCTCTTTTTACCAACATGGTCTGTGACATGTAAAGGAAGCGTATGTAAGATTTTTTTGTAAATATTTCATAAACCTGACCTAACTCTGTCTAAAAAGTAAACATGTTCGAAATCAAACTTTGGTTTCACTGATAACAATTGTAATGTGGATTTTTTTTCACATTACAAACAAAAATTTTACACAATGTAAAATTTCAGTTCAGTCAGGACGATTATCCAATCGGAATGAACGCAGAACGAGCTCCACGTTTAAATGTACCAAAAAGGACTCTCTCCCACTTCCACCATCCCAATCAGTTCCCATTGTGCTAGCGCAGGCCTCCAGTAGGTTCCTTCAAATGAGGAATGGTCAAAGTGAAATTTGTTTGTGTACTCATCTACAGTTTACCCAACAAAGTGCCTTACGCTTTTAAAACCACTAAGAGTGCATCCCACGGACATTACCTTTGACTTAATCGTGAACATTTTCCTGTCAGTTTGTCCTGCAGTCAACGTCAAAACCAAAATGGCTTTGATGTTTGTATTTGGATGCTCACCAAGTAACGAAGGCATTTAAACAGTCAGCTTGGGCCAAGTTACTGACGGAAGTTGTCGGTAATTTTTGATCTAGGTTTTAAGAATGGACCGCTGGAATGTTGTGTTGGAAATGCAACGAATTTAAATCGGAAAGGGTTATATAAAAGAAGAGGATTGTCGGTTTATGTCTGAAGAGCCTTTGAAGACTATTCGTAGACAACCCAGGACAGATGACGGCATAAGAACTTGTCTTGCCTACTGTGGAAAACTCCTGTGTGACTGAGAACTTACCCTGTAACTGAGATATTCATGCACCATTGAGTCTCAGTTCACAAACCAGGCTCATACCAATGGCCAGGTGACTGTAATACCCACCAGAAATATGCTTTTGCTCTTTAGGAAAGTTCACCTACTGAGAAATGATCAATCGGCCATACAGCACATCACAAACCACGTACTTCCAAGTAAAAGCATACACTCCCTTGATTTCCACCTCTGATGCTCTGAGCCTTAGTTGATAATGGCACTGCCAAAGACAGAGGTTATTTATCGCGGATTTTGTGGTCGTTAGAAGATTATTAGCCTCCGGGGGCAGAAGACTGGAGCTGACTTTCATCTGAGAGACCTGCCCCGACAGAGAGAGGTGGGGTCCGGAGACAGACAGAGGTTTGAAAGAGGCACAGGAGACACAGCAGCGAGTCTTCAAACGCGGCGCTGTCGAGGGAGATTCGCTTTAACCCCGTAATGAGTAGCCTCGAGGGGGGCCACAGCCATTTGGCACTTCTACGTTTCCTGACATTTAAAACACAACTAGGCTTTTATCTCTCTCCCCTACACAGTAACGGTTTAAGAATAGTTGGGGTGAAGCGTAAACAAAATAGATGGTGATTTGCAAAGCTAAAAAAGGCAAGTTTAAAGGGACTATACGGAGTTTAAAAATGTTAAAATTAAGTATTTTTCTCCCACTGCATGTTCTAGCCATGTCCTAATGTGTAGAATGAGCCCAGACCTGTTCACCACAACTGCCTCTAAAATCCTGCACTGTCACTCCAAAAGGTGTTCATTCTGGCCCGAATTGCCGTCATGCACGAGCTTAATATGGAGACTGCAGTTGCGCGTAAGACCAGAGATGGCAGTAGTGAGTATAAAAATGACCAACTTGCATCTAGTCTCTTTAACTCTTCTTCAGGAAGGACAAACAAAACAAATTAAGGACAACGCCAGCACTAGCTGATTTTAAAAGTGCACCAAAACCATTATTGTCCGGCAGGGAAACTTGTCCTTGTGCATTTGATTTGACCCATTCTTCAACTCTGCTGGGGCAACCTGTCGGGAGCAGTAGGTGACCAAAGTGCAGTGCCCCATGTTGTGCATGATTCAGGTTGATGGTATGACTGAGCGATTGCTGAACGGGCCATATAGTCACAGAGCAGGAGCCATGTTTCTATTATCTGCTCCAGTGCAACTTCAAGCTGTGGGAAGTGGCAGCCCGCCACCACTCAAATGACCAAACTGAACAAACTTTGCTTCCTAAACTGGATGGATCAGTGTTTTTCCCTTGTTTTTTTGGTAAATCTCTTGTGTGGAAGCGACACTTTAACGGGATTGAGCCTTGAGGGGTTGAGGCTATTCACCGAGGTTCCGCCAGAAACACTCCATGGACGAGTGAGATCAGGAGACAGACTGATTTTCACCTCTGATAATAGCTGAAATCATGGCAGCGGTTTCTTCCTGTCCTCATAGCGTACATATGTGCTTTGATATGCCCCGCAATTGAAGATTTAAGACTGAAAGTTTAGCTGTAATGTGGGCAATTAAAGGTTTCTTTCCTCGGGGGCTATCAGTCAATGCTGAACACAGTCTTATTTCAAAACCAGAGGATTTGCTCTAAGGTTAAGACTATTAAGTCATTTTCACAGCTTTCTTTATCAATGAATGTCTTGTGCCTCTGAAAAAGTTGAACAGAACTTACCCCGGGGATAAGCCTTAAACATGACATAAGAAAAGGCTGTGAACAATAGGAGGGATTTCAGTGTAATAAAATAAGATACTGACTGCACTTATCTTAATTAACTAAATTAAAGGCCCTATATTGATTTTTGTAGTAATGGTAGTGGAATAATTGTTCTTTTTCCCCCTTCAGTGCATTAAAGCAGACATTTGTAGAAAAGGATCGCTGTAAAACGATAGTGAATTAACAGGTTAGTTGTTGTTAGCTGTTGAAGAATTGTGATGCTAGAAATGCAAAGTTAGAAATTGGTTTAGGATTGACTTCTTCCCATATTCATCTGGAAGTTCCCGTGGGTGCCGCCATGAATTGTGCCCCCCTTTCCACTTGTATTAGTTTACACACATATCAGTCTGCTGTGCATCATATCTGAAGGCAAGTTTGTGGTCAAGAGCACCCAGCTTGAGGAGCCGGTTGTGCATTTGTCAGCATGGTTTGCCCCATTTTTCCTTAATATAATAATGCTAGTTTCAGAAATGTATTTAATAATAATAATAATAATAATTGCAGGTGTGTATGTGTTTATAAACCACAGTGTGTGCAGCTGTGAGAGGCCGGTTTAGAGCCACAATGTTTGGGGTTTGTCCATGATTTCAAGCTCAAAACGCAGCAGTGTGAGTAAAGTATAGTTTCGTCAAAGGGAGGCCAATAGACAAGTATGAAAAGTGGTTAATATTTGTTCATGGCATGCAAACCGAGGCCCTAACCAAATGTTTTAGTTCAGATTGTACCAATAAATATATAGTTATACGGCAGTGGGGCAAAAACAATTAAACATTTTTTATTTATTTTTAATGGACAATAACATGCAACCATTACAACGCGTGTTAGAATGATCTTGTTTTCCAATTCAGCAACATAGTTAAATGTTCACCACAAATGTTTTTTTGTTGAATGTATTGTTGATACAAAAACAAAACTATTACAGTGATTGTATTTTTATGCACTTTATTTTAAATAGCACTTAAAAAAAAACACATAAAAAAAACAGAAACAACAATTGAACTTAAAACAAAATTAAAGCAAAGTATTTCTCTGTTATATACACAGTTCTTTCTACCGGATCATGGTATTTTGCATTAAAAACAACCACAAACTACATTTCTTATTAAATAGCGTGCCAAATGCTTTAAACTGGGTGTAAATGAGGAATAAACGGGTGAAAAAGTTGAATTAGGTCCAAACTATGAGCAAATCAGGCCTCTACAGGAGCGATAATACTTAACTAAGCCAAACAAGGTCTTTATCTTTACTAAACTGCATATTTTTCTGGCCTGTTTTATTATGTCGGTTAGTACTGACGCTACAAACATATCCTGTTTGGAACAAGGAGCTAACCCATTGTTTTTCCTTCCAATTACAATGACGGCATTATTTACACTCCGGGCGCGCTCTCTCGCTTTGGTCAAGGTAAACATAATCACAGCTCAAGCGGTCTGCACAAGCTCTCTGCAGATAAGCCCATTTACATGTGGCTACACTCGCTCAGTGTTCAAATTAGATGGACATTCAACAACTATTACATTTCCTACCTTTTGCAAAGAGTATAACAATCCATCGCTGACACACGCCTGTATACCTCAAGGGTTTACAGCTTTAAACCCTTTCAAATTTCTTGCCAAAGTTGTTAGGCTATTTAGGACCAAGACGGAGAAGAATCTTAAATGGTTGCGAAAGCAAACAAACTGCCGTGTGTCTTTATGAGTGTGTAACCCGACAACCGCCGATAAGCCACTGTTGTGATGAGAATATTAAAGTTGTTTTGTGAGAAAAAATAGATGCCTGTTTGACACAATAAAAGACTCAAAGTGCATGACAGGGCAGAAACACATTTCACCAGAACATGCAGTAGGTAACACAGTTCCCAGGTTAGTAAGGTCTCGCTAAACAGTAGGACAACATGTAGTTTATGAATAACACTTATCCAGGAGACTGAGTAAAATATAAGTTGTTCAAATCTCAAGTTATTGTTGACAAAAAGGCAACATTTGACTGAAGAAAGATCGTGCCTTTACTCACTGAAGTATACTTGACACTTAAGAATGAGGCTCGAAGATAGGTCACAGTATGTTTACTTCATAACAGCTCGTATACAATACACCAGTTGGGTATTGCTATGCTGGTACCATAGCCTAGTGTATATCACTCCGCCTTAGGTAATATAGTTCCAATACATATCACAACACTCACCTACTGCTTGCTACAACTACAACCTCTACTCTGTACCCGGACACTGACAACTGCTTTGTTACTACTGTCTACTTACTATTCCTTCCACTGCTGAAAATCTTAATACAGTAATACTAGCATTGCACTATTGTACTTATATTGCTGTGAACTGCCACTCCTCCGACTAGTATTAGTCAATCTACTATCTACAACACATACATTGCCTTAAATGTAAAGAAAATTGTTTTTTCTTCAGATTGTGTCAAAACAAGACTTAAAAATACTAAATTATCGCCAAACTAGACTATAATGAACATCGACAACACATGAAGATTGACAACAACCAAAAAACTGATACATATTGAGATTGGAATTCGATTTTTATATTTTATACATTTAGCAGAACTAAGTAACTCATGCCCCTAGAGGCCATACGCAGGCACTGCAGGTGTCGTAGCATGTTTTTTTACTCATTAATTGTCTGTGAGAGTAAATACTACGCTGACAGAAAAGACAATGGGAGAGAGGGATATTGTACATCCAATTACACAATGGAGATAGTTTTTTTTCACTCAAACTGTAAATGCTGTAAGTACTGTTTAAGTGGCGCTAGCCCGCAGTTAGCTTTGCCCGTTAGCCTGTTAGCTTCTTCTTTGTGATTCAATTAGTGTGTGTTGGTGCTCCGACCCGGGGGAAGCAAAGTTGCAATTGTGGTTTTCTGGCCAGAGACACCAGGGGAGGTGAAAGACCCCTATTCATCCCATTAACACTTGTATTACCCCCAGAGGGACTATAAAAAAGGTAAACAAGTTACTTAATACCACTTTAAATGCATAAACTGCTAAAATAATGAGTGAAGTCATGTTACATTTTGACTGTCAAACAACTTGCTCAAATTGCCCCCACATGAGAACAATACACAATCTTTTAATTCCAAAATAAGTCTGGGATGGAATCACATAGCGTCTATCTAAACACTTAAGAATATTCTTTATGGAAACTCAGACCTTTTATCTGTTGCAGCTGAACCTGAGATCGCAAGGCTCGACCGTTCTGATTGGTTAGATCTGATTTGTCACTCAAATGCCAGAGACAGAAGAAAAAAACATGCCTAACATGAACACTGAGCCTCTGCCTATTGTTAAGAAGTTGCCATGCATTATCGTTTTCGGAAATGTTAGTAAAAATATGTAAATCTCAGTCTGATGGATGGCTGTTATTATGAGATTATATCGTGGCTTCTTGCAATATGGATATTGCATCACCTATTATTGAGATAATGTGGTGATATGTTTATATGTGCAGCCCTCATACCACTGCTGCTACTACCACTATTGTGACTTCTAACTGTACTACTAGCTTTGTCACTACTCCTTAAGTAATATACTCTGCTCAAAGTAAAAGTATGTGGTCACGTTTCATCTTTGACAGAATGACATCTAGTTTGGCCGGACCGTGAGCGCTCCATCAGGCAGCTGAAACACAGACATTGTAATTAAATGTTATTAGGTGCTATCTGCTCACATCATTGAGGCAGAGGTTAGCCAGCGGTGATTGCACAGGTATGAGCCAGCTCTTCAGTCCGCCCCGCTGCCTATTACAGCTTTATTGTGGATGACGTGATGTTAACGGGACAGTGCACCCGTCAGGGCCACACACGCTGTGAGCCGCTGCACTTCTGTTGGCAGGAATGCACCAACATCCACGGCTGGGATGTTGCACAATTTTTAAATTGTTGGAAAGGTTTAAGTGGAAATTATTTTCAGGGCAAACGAATGCATGAATAAGCCTTTGTTTGTGTGTGTTCAAAGGAAGAAGACGGCAACATGTCAGAGAGGAGGGGGCGGAAAAAGTCTGTCTTCCTGTCTTCTTTATTGGTACGTATACTGTCCCGAGTACCATTACTATGACTACTGCGATTACAGGTATGACTGTTACTAGTACAACTACTACTCTACCTTTGACTAAGGTTATTACTGCTTTCACTAATGACCAATGTGGCTGCTATTATTCTTTCTTATCGCGACAGCTAATTCTACTGCAATTACAGATCCTGCTTCTTCCACGACAACATATTTACTGCTCATAGAACTGCAAACCATTATTAACCGTATCAGTGAGGTCAAAAGGACCTACTTTTATCTACCCCTGAAATGTTTATTAGTTCCATAATGTGCTTTCCAGCCACATTTATCTCTGCTTTTGGCACAAGACCTTCCAGACTTTAGTTATTAAGTGCCAACAGCTTGCATAACTCAGCTGCTCTTGTAACAATTAGTCAACCAGTGACTCTATTTTTTTTTTTTTTTTTTTTTTTTTACAATACAGCAGATAGTGTATAATCTAGTTGAGAATCTCAAGATCCTGTGCTTGTTGTGATGTTGAAACCTTATTGGCAGCGTTCCCATTCTTCTCACCCCCCTTTTTTTTGCATTCTCCTCATCAGTCACCATGTGTTCATGCACGCCGACACATGAGCTGGACGCAAAAATATACACATTAGGTCCCACACTTGAATCAATTTACCAAACCATTGTGTGCACATGTGTCTAGTCACAAGTATCAGTATTGTCTAAACTCTTTTATATGAACTTTATTGTCCCCATGTGGAAATGTGTCCCCTGCGTTTGACTTATTTTTCAATGCGGGAACCAGCCAGAAGCAGCGTGTGAACGCAGTGCCGCACCAGAGGGAAACCTCCAGATCTTGTGCTATGGTCAGGACTGAAGTACCTCGCTAGATGAGCCTAATGTGCATGTTTCGGGATGATAAAGGAGTATCTGTAGTAAACCCTGCCAGATGCAGGACATACAAGGCCACACAGTCTGGGAACATGTGAGGGAAGAGCACAATGCTCACAAATCATTTCAACAATTCATGATATAAGTTGACTCTTTCTTTGTGTTGTTGTTTTTTACCTGCAGACAAAGAGGATAGTTTTGTGGTTAGAGGAGAGACAAAGATACAGGAAACATTCTCTTGTCTTGCAAGCACCTTAAATGTGCCACAATGTTTACAGACGATACAGTTGTTTGTGTGAGTGGTAAAAGTGTCGAAGCCATTACTGCACAGCTGCAGCAACACCTTAACTCTGTGTCAGTATGGTTTCAAAACTCAGGACTTACCCTAAATCTGAGTAAGACGGTGTCAGTTTGTTTTGCTTCCAGATCACACCCCTTGGAAGAACAGCATCTGACAATTAATGGTCAAAACATTGCCCAGGTTAAAGAAGTTAAATATCTGGGCCTAATCCTGGACTCCCATTTATCTTTTGCACCGAGACAAATTCCTAGTTTGTAAACCCTGTTCTCAAACCATGGCAATAAACCTATTCTGATTCTGATTCTGATTCTGAAAGTCATGTCAAAAAGATCACTAGAACAGCCAAGGCAAACAGTTTCAGAATCATACAGGACTGTTTACCATTTCATGCGGCAAATGTGCATGCAATGATTTTCTCTCATCTCAGTTACTGTATAACCTCCGGGTCACAGGCAACAGCCACAACAGTCAGGCTTTAAGACTGATTTACAACAGAGCCCTAAAAATATTAGATCAAACATCTGTCAGAACGCACCATTGTGGAGTATTGCAGAGGTTCAACTTTTTTTTAACTTTGAACATTTTATTAAATTCTGTAACTTAAAATGAATGTATAAATGTCTGCACAACGAAGCCCCTGATGTTCTCAGACGGCTCATAGTCCCACTTCGATCAGTGGGCTCCATCACACGAGGAGCTGCTAATGGAAATGTGAAAGTGCCCGTTAGAAAAAAGACCTTCTGACAGTCGGCCTTTACTGTCCAGAGCGCTAAACTCTGGAACTCCTTGTCTCCTGAGATGAAACAGGACTTAGATCTGGGGGCTTTTAAAAATGAACTTAAGCGTATTTTAAAAAGAGATCAAGTGTGCAGTCATTTTTTGTTTGCGCTCAAATGCACATCCTTTGTGTAATGTCAGAATTAAGTAAATGTAATTCCTGTACTTTCTGTGTGCATTTGAAAAGCCCTTCTAGGGACGGACATTGCAAATTAGCCTTGGCTATGAATGTTGTAGTGTGGTACATGTTTATTGTTCACACGTGTCCCTATCAAATAAATGAATAAATAAATAAATTATGTTTCCAGGCCTAGAGATGTGCAAAAAAAAAACGGTTAATATTTTCAAACAGAACAGCCCTGCAATTTAAAATACTACTACTGTCATTTGTACTTTCTTGACCAATCATCATCAAAATTAATAATTAAACTATTTACCACGTCATCCTGTTAAAGAGAGTTTAGCCACTTACTGATACTGTTCAAGCTTTTATGGCAAGTTTGAAAGAATAAAGATCAGTGGGATATTAGACACAGTGGAGCAGAAAGATGGAGCTGGTTAGCCATGCACTCATTTTTGTTCCTATTATTGTGGTCTGCAAGTAGTTTTTGTGCTCCATTCGTTTGGTAGAGTTCGAACACTGACTGTTTTTTATTACAGTGATTAATGATGAGGCACATGTAATGCAAAACACAAAGGGCCAATTAACTGTAAACTACCACAGGTACTTGGTATTATTGCTATTGACAGTACATCTATGACGGAACAATGACTGAACTGTGTGAACAACTATAAATCCTAAATCACTACTTCATGCTATAACTTTATAACAACTGGCTTTTAGAAACCTGCAGCGTTTCGCCTCATTTCCCGTGTCCTGCCCGCACCATCTGACCATCATCCCCCCCCTCTCCAGGTGTGCTGTATGATCGCGAGCGCGGAGTATTCCAGCTGTGGAGAATATGAGTTCTTCAACCAAACGAGCAACAGCTGCCAGGCGTGTCCGCAGTGCCAGCCGGGACAGGAGCCGCATATGGTGAGACGCAGAGACGTGCAACTTCATTAAATACTATTATATGTGTAGTAAGTAATGCACTCAGCAGAAAATTAGACCGCACACATCTGCGCCAACGGTCCCTCTCACACACATATCATTCATACAGGCCTATTGTACATGTTTTTTTAGTGGTAGGGAAAACCAGAGTACCCGGAGGAAATGTCCTCAGACATGGGGAGAACATGCAAACTCCACACAGAAAGGCCCCGTCCAGGTGGGAATCAAACCCGGGACCTTCTTGCTGTGAAGTACGAGTGCTAACCATTTAGAATCTAGTTTAAGGAGTTTGGACACTGTATTTTGACATTTGACTTAATTTCACTGAAATACGCTGTTTTCAATCAATAATACATCAAAATATTAAAATGTTTAAATATTGTCTCATAATCATCTTGCGACCCCCACTTTGGGAACCACTGAGATAGGAAGACCTCAGTGATGTTGCGATATACTGTGGCTTCTGTCGGTTATTTTGACACCTCATACAAACTAAGATAATGATTATTTGGTAATATGTTGTGCAGGCCAGCTTCATTAATCCCAGAACCGGATGATCCACATTTGTCAGCTCTAGCTTTACCCCTGTGCGAAAGTGGTCTATGCTGCAAATACTTGTAGTTAATGGAAATGTCTTTTTATTTATGTCATTTTCATTTCTCGTCAATATGCTTTAATCACGCTATGCCCCTCAAGACTTACTTGTAAACAACTTTTGACCACATCCCTGGACCACCCACAGAGAATGTGCATTGCGGCAGAGGGAAGCGTGTCTAAATCCCAATGCACAATTTCTTCTGCTTTATGGCGCTCACGGACTTAGATGTGAAGGTATGCATTACAGGGCATCGCAGCAGTAGTCACAGTCAGTCTGTCTGCCGTCAGCCAAAGAAAACAGCAACGCTTCAGTGGACACCCTGGGGTGCCACACCCGCCCCACTCAGACACGCACCAAAATTAGTTATTATACCCCATCGTTAGAGTTTATGTTGTTCTAGACAAGTGAAAACATTCTTGCATCTTTAACGGACGGAGTGAGATAGGACTGGGAGAGATGCAGACCCAGATTACAGAGAAGTTACTTTAAGGTCGTGCGGCTCCACCTCCTTCGATTGGTTTAATTATTTTTATTCCTGCACAATCAGATCTGACTTGGTGGGGGATTGTCACCCTATTTTTTAGATGCCGTAGTGGCCGTGTGGTGTGGGTTCTCGCCTCATAGCAATTCTTCCTCTGTATACCTTAACTTTTATAGGTATGTCTATTACAATCTACTTGCCACCACTAGACTACTGAAGTTTTAAATACTATTTTCACTTTTGAGATTTTCTACTAGTTTCACTGTTACCTTAGTCAGAATGGACTCATGTGTCAATTCAACCTGGGTCAAGAATTGCATCCCATTAGTTTGCATATCAATCAATCAATCAAGTTTTATTTCTAAAGCGCCTTACAACAACCAAAGTTGACCAAAGCGCACAATAACACACAATAAAAATAAAAATACAATATAAAAAGGAGTATAATTTCATTAAATGAATGCATATCGCATAGTTACAGATCTGATGTAATAACAATAGGTTTTTGGTGTCCCATTTTAATTTGTTCAGCAAAGTTAATCTTTCCAATTATGTGTAGAAAAGAGGTTTGGATGTTTTCTTATTATTAATTATTACATAGTTTAATGGGACAGTGTCTGTGGTGAGTTTTAATCAGTTTTCCACAAGGGAAATTTTATAAAGAAAAGCTGGAGGGAGGAAGTCCAGGATTAGAGCCAAGACTAGGGCTGGGTACAGTTAAAGAACACCAGTGTGGTATAAAAAAAAATGGTTTAGGGATTACTGGTATCAAAAAGATAAAAGTATTATTTAATGTAGGTACCGAAAAAAACTAAAATCTTTAGATTCCAGTTTAGATGCTGTTTGTGTTCACAAATGGGAAAGAACTGGAAAAAAGTTGACAGAATTTTGTATTTTATTTGTTCTGCCTTTTTGTAGTTGAAGGAAGTTTCAAATAAATGATACAAGTATAAAATAAATTAAATTAAATTGTTCTGGTTCTAGATGACAAATATTTTAGTATAGGTCTCGAAAAAAGTATGGTTCAGGTATTGGTATCGTAAGCTAATATTATCGTGAAAGTACCGGTATCGTAAAAAAAATAACGGTACCCAGCCTTAGTCGGGACTTGCTCATGGCCCATTGGTCCCAAATGTCAAAGCCGGAAAAAACTAGGTTGTTGTCTTTTCTTTTTGCAAACTGTTAAATAAAAATGTGTTAACTGCAGTATGTTCTGTTATAGGTAATCGGATGTGTCATATGCACTTTAACTTAGCAACCTGAATTACTTGCTAAAGTTTCAATGTATGTTCAGTATCTCTTTCGAGCGCTACCTGTCTGTGTTTGGTCTTTCAACAAATAATACCTCTGTTTGTGAGCCAAGCAGACGTGATGAAAGCCGATTAATCAATGGGACGAGAGCAGCCCTTTGCACTTTCTCCGCTGCGTCTGCCTGGTTTGTAATCCGCGTGGTTCTGAGGTTTTCCCTGGCAAGTGAATGAGTTATTACTTTAATCATGAGATAACTACAGGGGGGGCCGTGCTGTTTTTTGAAGTTTTTGGAGCCTGTGCCCCCCCACACGCAGATCATGACACAGCGCATTGTGACAGAGACAGAGCCATGTTGGGTCCAGATTGTGGCAACAGCTGGCTTTGTGTTCTCCTGGTAGTCAGTAAATGTTAAATACACATGAGCATTACGCACAAACAAAGGAACAAAGCGTGCAGTAATCTTTTTTTTCTTCTTCCGACTTTGACAAAACAAGATGCTAAATTAGGACCATGGCTAAAATTGAACGAAATTAGGAAATAATGTCCAAAGCTGCACTTTTACACATGTTAACCCTATTATACAGCGTAATTGTCATAGGCTTTGCTCGCAGAATTTCTTCTTGCAATATGGATATTGCGTTACATATTATTGCAATGACCATCATTTGGACACATCTTACAGAGCCCGAATTCTACCACATGTAAAGCTCATGCAGATAATCAGCATTAGATGAATATTTTGTAAACAAACACACATGAACACATTATAGAGCAATATAAAATGATATACTGTAATAGGGCATAGAAGAGCCTAGTAAATAAGGCTGTCTTTTCAGTCAGTTGAACCCGACCCCGATCGAGATTCTTCTTTTCCCTGATACAAGCAGGGTAGATAGTTATCAATCAATCAAACTTTATTTGTAAAGCGCTTTTCATACCGAAAGGTATCCCAAAGTGCTTTACAGATTACAACATTTAAAACAATACGCCCGGCATCCCCTCCCATCCCTCCGAATATATACAAACATTACACACACACTCAAACTTTTACCCCACCGCCTAGGCACACACCCCCTCGCTCACTAACTCACACACCCAGAATAAAATAGATACATCAGGCTGGGTACGGATGGACAAGTGTGGAAACCCCATTTGAGGAGCCGTCTGCCCCGGGAGCAGCAGTCCAGCACAGCTACAGGGCACTGACCCAGGAGATCCCAGAAGAGGCGCCCTAGCTATGATTGTGAGACACGCTGAATAATGATAAATAAATAAACGTATTTACTTATTTATGGCATCTCTTTTCATGCCGCGCTGTCCAATCACATAAAGCCTATAGGCGAAATTATACCAAAAAAAACATAAAAGGCTGGATACCCTGATGTGATTAGGGCTCATTGTCAGGACAATTGTTGCATTGTTATTCTCCTTTTATAAGAAACATTTTATCTTTTATGTCTGCTCTGTGTGAACACAGCCCTTCATACGGCCTTATCCTTATATGCAAGATCCAAAGATAAGTTTAACCCAAAGTGACAAGATCTCCCCGAAAGCTAAGGCAATTTTTTATATCAAAACAATCGGAGTGAAACTTGCAGAAGAATATTAGATTTCTTTGGGAGTCGGCGCACCGTAGCCTTGAGCTGCTTCGACTGGAGCAAAGGCTTGTTTTAATAGACAGATGAAAGTAGGAGGGAAATGCGAGATGAAAGTGTATTTTTCTATGCACTACATGTGTATGTGTGTGTGCGTGTGCAAGGGTGTCGGGCCTCCGCTGCAAAAGACTTACATGTGGCAAAGGGAAGAGATCAATGCTTGCGATACAACATGAGTGGGCTCTCACCTCATAGCAAGAAGGTCCCGGGTTTGATTCAATGACTTTCTTTGAAGAGTTTCCATGATCTCTTTTAATTTTAGTGTCTAGTTCAAAATATGCACACTAGGCAAAGCCACCAAGATATTTACTAAACTATTAATTACTATATCTACTATGAAATAATTTGACTAAAGTACAAGTCATACAAATAATAAATCAAGTACAAGTAATTGATAAAAATGCTACTTGAGTATTGAGTAGCTTTCCAAAGAATAGGCTACACCATACTAGTAGATATACATATAATTCTTACAGCAGTAGTTTTGTAAGAATTATATTTAGATCTACTAGTATGGATATACATATAAACCTGGAAGTGACAAAGCTTTTGTCACTTACAGGTTTAGTCACAGCGGAACGAGTGATATTTATTTTCTACTCAAGAAAGAATACCAAAACAATATTACTCTTAGAAGTGCAATTGCTTCACAAAGTTCCTCAAGGACATGTATTTAAGTAAATATAACTGTCTACTACCTTCCTCAGCTCCTGACCACAATCCTTGCTCCAGATCTGGAGATGGGTCGCCAGTAGGGCTGAGTACTGTTACTTTAACGATACTTGGTTTTCTATACCGATACCTGAACAACACTTTTTTCTAGACCTATACTCAATTATGTAGAACCATAAAACAGAGTAATAATGTACATTTATTCCTTTTCCTTCCATTTAAACTCTTTTCTATTTAACTACAGAAGGGCGGTAAAAACACTTTCCAAGCCTTTCCTATTTTTTTCCCCCATTTGTAACACAGTTTCTCTTGTTTTTCCCCCCAAAATTTCCATATTTTTTCCCTGAATTTCCCAGCATTTTTCCACTTTTTTCAGCAGGTTTTTTCCCCAATTTGCCCCCAATTTTAATTATTTTCCCAAATTTTTGTTTTGTTTTTGCACCCATGTTTCTCCGGGAACAATACGGTCAACAAAACGATCTGTCGGCCATTTTAAATACTAACAGCCATTTACGGCACATGTACCGCTGTTACCAATCAAGTGTTTTCGTCTGAACGGTAACGCCATATTTGCTGAGGGCATGAGACCATATGTCCTCTTGTGTGGCATATGCTTCAAACTATTAGTCCGTTTATTTAATAGTGATTATCGGCGACTGTTACTGGCTCATGGGGTTGATGTGCTGCTGTTCTTTGTTGCAGACGTGTGGCTACGGTGTGAAGGATGACGACTTCACGTGTGTGCCGTGTCCTCAGGGGAAATACTCCAAAGGGAAGTACGAGATCTGCAGACGCCACAAGGACTGCGACGCCCTCTACAGAGCGACTGTGCTCATGGCAGGGACCTCAGAGAGCGACGCCGAGTGTGGGCCCTGTCTGCCCGGGTAAGATACATTCTGAAGTACTTGATAATAAACTGCATTTGCGCCGTGAAAGGGGGCATATAACTGAACATACAAAGATTAAACGTACAATTATTGATACACACATAGATCCATTCTGTATGGTTTGGGACATTACTATCCCAATACATACAGTAAGGGCCGGTGCAATTTGTATTGTTATTTCAATATACTGCAATTTTTAAGTATTGCAATACTTTACCCTAGGGCTGGGTGACATGGCAACAAAAACACACAATTTTTCTCATATTGATCAATCAGTATAGACCGTATATACTGATTGTATAGACCTTTAAAAAAAAGACTTTTCCAAAACCAAGTGTTTACTGCCACAGGAGGCTGTGTTGTGAAGCATTTTGTGGCTTTTGTTTGTGAAAGGTGCTATACAAATAAAAATTACTTACTTACTAACTTACTTACTGTAGACCAAACCGTTAAAAGGCCATATAATGATTATTGAGTTGACTGTAGTTGAGACTGCAAGTCAGTTTCCATTGTTAATTAAATGTTAATCTGACATTTGGTGAAATACTATTTTGAAAAGTGATTGCCTGCAAGACTGCAAAGTGAGAGTGAAATTTAACAGTAAACAATCAAGTTTACCTCGTGATTGGACCAGAATGCCGCACACAGTTGGAGAGATGAGGTGAGCGAGAACAAACTTTTAAAAAGTACACAATCCAGCTCCCTCGCCCTCCCCTCCTGATCGGACCTGACTGGCTGGTTCACAGGAAAGCCTGTTGTCTCATTGGTCAAAGTGGATAGCCTGGAGATTCTGATTAGTTGTTATAGTCAGCAAAGGAAGAGACTTACGGAATTATGATTTAATATTACTTACGTTTGGTCAAATTATATGCAATCTATAATATAAGCAAAACATTTAAACTTACAGACTATCACTTTAAAAGTAGGCAGTGCAGCACTTCAGCCTCATTAATATGCATGATTCTTTTAAGTTTTGCAATAAGACTATTCAAAAATAATGATGCATTCTATAAAATATACATAGGGAGTACGTTTTGCAACTAGAAATACGTCTTGCCTTTGCTGAATGTCTAAAAATCTTGTTTGTTATAAATGTTTAATAGAGTTGAAATAAAAATGTATATTGAAAAACTGCGGATTTCAAAAACTGGGCAACAACACACTGGCCTTTAAAGATCACTGGCAACTATTTAACTGTCAACAAGTGAATTGTACTCAACAATGTAATGTTTTTAAAATCTGCAAACCTAATTTTATTAAACATTGCCAGGTTGCGTAGATCTGGGCCACCCTGTTCTTCAATTTAACGCAACCCTTTGTCCTTTTGTGCTGAACATGTAGTTAATCCTCTGCTCCCATACTATGACCACAACATGGAGTCAACAGTGAACACTAAACTGTTCCCAGATCTCCTTGTCCTGTCCCATCTCCGTCACACCTTCCCATAATGCATGGCTTCCTTTCTTTCTTTTTGCCCTTTAATTCCCTCTCTGTCAGATGCAAATGTGTGACTGGTTATACGCATAAGATTGATGTTTCTATTACTGAATGAGGGGAAGTTGCGTAAATTGGTAGGATCTTTGGGAAGAACTCCCGGAGAGAGACAGAGGATTTTTGTATTTAATTTTGACCTCATATTGTTTGTTTTTGATTAGTGGTTATTGCAAATGCTCGAGTTTGTTGTTTTTCTCAACATGTTCTTGTGGCCGGCGTCAAAGCATATTTACAGTAACAGGACCAAGAATGAAAGGGCTAACAAACAAAGCACAAACTATAACTAAACCTCCCTTGCCTCTCGTTAATGGTTGTCTTTTGTCGTGGGTTTGAGTGTCTCACCTCAACCTGAGCCTATGATACGGGCAAAAAAAAACTTAAATCTTCCTTTAATTACCTACCTCTAGATTAGCTCCAACATGTTACAGAAGCGCCACACGTCGCTATAGCCCTTATCACATTGCCCACATCTATTCTGCTCAGCTTTCAAAATGATTTAAAAGCACTTAAAATCATTTAGAGACCTGACTCCTGCCACTCCCTGCTGCGCTTTGAGATACCTGACTGAAGGCGAAAGCTGTACCACGCTCTGCTGAGTGCCTTTGGGCCAGTAATTATATAGAGTCAAACTTTTCACCCCATATCATCAAGTCTTTGCTCTCTGCAGATAGAGAGCACCTACTGTTCGTGCAATGTTTTCCGTTTCTGGTAGATTTACAACATGTATGTCCTTTTTAACACCGTGATGTTCAGTTGCGACTATTTTACTTTACCGTTTTAGTTCTAGCTCCTTACAGGGTTGCTACGCGGCTTTAGAAATCATTGAAAAAGTAAAGGTCATCTGAAAATAATGACTTTGCTCAACCTTTTACTCCATCAGTTTGTGAGAAACGTCCAACACGTGTTCAGCTACATGATCTGCTGAATTATTTATGTCCGATTTGCAAATTGTTTGCTCTAGAGTTGCCCGCATATTTAAATTATGCCTCCCTTTCCGGTTTACATGGTTACTAATCTATGCAACCATAAATGGATGCATTTGTTGTGTTTGTGGCATTAAAATATATACTTTATTTCTGTCCTAGGTATTACATGCTGGAGAATAGGCCCAGAAACCTGTACGGGATGGTGTGCCACTCCTGCCAAAATGCACCAGCCAACACCAAAGAGTGTAAGAGCAACGACTTCTCCTCTCTCGTTATCTTCTGTCTTTTTAACTTTGCTTGTAAATCCTCTCTCGAATTCTCCCCTTTTTGTTTTTGTTTATCTGCATACAGTCAGTTCTGTGTTTGAAAGCTCAAGTTTCCCTCAATTAAAAGCTTCTATCCCCCCGAATCAAAGGAAACAGCTGTACTTCAAACATGCTTTAAGTTTATGGCGATAATTGAAGGTCCAACATTTACAGGACACACTGTTAGTTTTTCATCTTTCATAGAGGGTATTTCAAATGCTTTTATGTGTATTATATTCAATTTGTTGAAAATTCCCGTAGATAGCAGTAAGAGGCCTGCTTATGCACTTGCACTTTTACCCTACCCTACCCCTTTCCTTACATTATCTGGAAACGGGGGTTTGAATCCCGCCTCCTGAAGATGCATGCTGTCATTGTGTCCTTGGGCAAGTTACCCACCTTGCCTCCAGTGTCTGCGTACATTAGTGTGAATGGGTGACTGGATCCTTGCTGTAAAGCGCTTTGAGTGCCTAATGTAGGTGGAAAAGCGCTTTAAGTTTAACAGATCAGACCTAAATTACTGACTTTTAAAACAACTTAATATTGTAATACTGCACACACTGAATATATGTAAGATGTATACAAACATGGAATGAGTCTAATTCCATTTCTAAAAGCTCTTCTTTCTATCGGCCACAACCTAAAACACTGTCCTTATCAAACCGTGCTGTAAAGAAGCAGCCTCCAGGTGTGTTAATTCCCATAAATTCCTGTTAATTCCCATAAATGATCGCTAATTCACTTGGAAAATGTCCTACATTGAACATTCCTGGAATTGTTCAACCCAATGACTAATGTCAGTATTTAAATGTAAGAAATCGAATGTCCAGGACCATCTTGTATAAAAAAGCAGCGCAGAGAGTGATGACGTTCAGGAGTTATTTATTCAGGCTTCAGCAGGTGTACAGAAACAATTCAAGCAAGGTTCAGAGTGACAGTCCAAAGTATAAGTCCCCTCCCCATAACTTTATACCATTTTAGATAAGCCCATCCCAATGTACGTAAGCAGTTCTTTGCCCATGGATGATACACTTGTGGACCAGGATGTTTTGTTCAACACCAATATGGTCTAATAACCTTGACATTTGGGGTCGTGCTCATCCCAGACAGACACTCTTATCTGAATGTGCTGTACAGTTTAGTGCAATAGGCCTAGCAAACATTTTTATAGGTTATACCATTAGCAAACACACAAACTAATATATCACAATTATCGTCAGTTTATAAAATATGCATTTCTAAGCTAAGCAGCTAAGTGTCTTTTCGAATGCAACACGGTATAAATGATAAAATCCAATTTGAATTTTCTCATATTGCTGCACATTTTCATCATCTCTCCATATTCCTGGTTGCTTCAAAGTAAACACATTGGCCTGAAATAAACTTGTCAACATCATTTGCGTATTGATTCTGACTGTCACCGATACACACGGAGCACTGAGATTAGTTTTATGCACTCATGTTTTGCCAGAAGCGCCCTCAAGTGTAACTGCAGCGTCCCGGATATGAACAGTGGTGTTATTGTGCCATATTTAATGAGTGTGTTTTGAACGATGAAAACCTCCAAAAAGCAGTCCAGGCCTGCAGAGACCGGGGGTGTGAAGTTTAGATTTGTGTGTTGGTCGAGCTTTATGTACCAACAAAGTCGAGCTTTTCAACACAGCTCTAATTGTTTCTAGCGGGCATGGAAATGAGTGATTGGATAAAGAATGCACTTGATAAATGATAAAGCTACAAAATGACAACCTCAGTTCATTGATAATTGGGTCCAGATGCAAAAAACGGAAATCCAAAAGACAGCAGTGGCTTATGCAGTTCAATATCGTGTCCAAACAACATAAAAAAAAAAAAAACTCCATTGGCTCTTATTATGTATACATTACCTTTGAATCCAATACAATTACAAATGCATGGGATTCCTATATTAGTTAGGAGTTCATATTTGAGTCTTTGCCCAGATGTAATGCTCCTGGAAATATGAACATTTTAAAATATGCACAATTAACACGTTACCTGCCATTTTAGGGTTAGGTTTCAGGTTAGTTATTTTCTCCAATTATATCATATCCAAATCTCAAAGCGTATTGACAGGAGAGTTTACGGCCTATACGCCAGTGTGATTCCCTAACCCTAACCCTGACACAATCAATCAGTCAATCAAACTACACACACACACCCTCACCTACTAACTCACACACACACACACACTGACCCAGGAGATCCCAGAGGAGGCGCCACACCTCCACCTGATCCCCCACAGGACAGCACCCACTCAGCCACAGCCTATCACTGCTCCCATGGCCCCTTGAGAGGAAACACTGGGAGAGCCTAACAATATAAGAAACCATCTAAAAACACTCATAAGAGTTTAAAATCCAGAAGTAAATGCAATTAAGGAAGCTAGAGATAAATATAAAAATACCACTAATATCATAAATTATCAACATGAATAAATATATAAATAATTAGGACTAAATAAATTGATGTCAGATAATATCGGACGACGCCTCGCCGTGAGTCTTTCTGTTGACTTTAGGAGACCCCTGCCGGAGGAGCGAAGGGGCCGTGAAGGTTCATAATTGTAAAAGCAGTTCTGAAAGATAAGAAGGACCAAGACCATTAAGACGTTTAAAAACCATTAAAAGAACTTTACATCACATTTGCCTTAATCATAACCCTTGACCCTATACCTAACCCTAACGCTAGCCCTCTGATCTGCAAGTAACAAGTTAAAGAGAATCTAGGTTTTTTGAAACATAAATCACACATCTAATTATAATCTTTTTTTCAAAAAATGTGCAGCACTGTCAAGCAACAACAATTAACTCTTAGACTACTTGGCACAAATCATAAGCCCCTGTTTGTTAACCTGGTTGCCAAGACATTAGTTTGCTTTCTAACCTGTGCCACTGGCTACTTTTTTGGTCTCCGGCACGCACAAATCCACAGGGTAGACTTTAGATATGTATTTGTGTCTGAAATATAGAAAGTACGAGTAGAAGCTGGGTGTTCTGCTTTTAAGGGCGTAAGACAGGCCGACACTCGCCACGTAATCTGTAAATTACCCTGGCTTCTGCGGCGCTCAGTGTGCGCAATAATTAAAACTGCAGTGGGTATGAGAAAGAGGTGATTAGCGTGTTAGTGCCTGCATCCGTGCTACTTTTTGGCAGGCAGATGTGAGGGGGCTTTGCAGGAATTACTGTTTTTAGAGCTGTCACATCTTGATAAATTTTTGTCATTTGGCCGCGCTCCTATCGCACATCCATGCGCTTAATACAAACGGTAATTATCCGCCGTAGAGATGGGGGAGAGAGATTGTCGGCCGCCGTTTCCTGTAGATTTCAAAGCGTTTTTTTGTTTGTTTGTTTTTTTGCACTCAACGGTGAGTAAACAGCTTTTCACATCGACCCTGAAAAAACGCTTTGATTTGGTGGAAAGAAAAGCACTCTTAGTGTAATCGTGCTCCCCGCCGCCATCGTTTGGACCAGTCCCCACATTGCCCCGCAGAATTATCATTTCGCAGCGTGTTTTCGGCCCCCGAGTCATGATTAAGAGATTAAAACCACAAGGCGCTAAACAAGATTCCAGTTCGGGCCCATATCCTGATCCCCAAAGTGTAAACACACACCCCACTTGTTAATGTCTGCAGCCACGGGGCATATCAGTGTGTGCGCGATGACATGGAGACAAAAGGGGAAGCAGCAGGGATGATTGCAAGACCGGAATGGTAAACCTTTGGTTCAAGGCGAAGTTTGTGCTGGGACAGTGTGAAATATGTTTTAAGCGAAATGATGTGCTATATTGTGTTTAAACAATATTACACTTAATATATTCAACTTTCAAGACCAGAATAAGATACTCAGATTGCAAAACCCTTCAAAAGCAGGACAGAGATTTAGTTTTGTTTTTTCGAAAGTATCTACAATTCTCATGAGTTTTTGGGGACATGCTTGGTCACAGATAATTGAGTCTGTGAAATGTTAGTGAGCCCTAAAAGATGCCAGCTACATTGCCTGGTGAGTGAAAGTCAACAAAATGTGAAGCCAAAGCAAACTTTCCACTCACAGGGAATGCATGCTCCTGCAGCAAATAGTCCGGAGAGAAGTGCCAATCCCCAAACTGCACAATTGTGACCATGGGTGGCTCAAGCATAAATAGCCACAATTAGAGAGAACTGTGCCAATTTGAATGTACCATTTTAAATATAGCTATATAAAATGTGTTTGGTTTGGTGGGTAAAATCCGCAGACTAATATTTTTAAGTTGGATGCACTTGAAGAGGCGAAACCTGAATTAAGGCATTATCCTCCAGTAGAATAGGGTGCCAAAACCTCAGCTCCTAGTTAAGGGATAAATACTGTCTAATTAACAATTTTTCTTAGTTAGTTTCTTAGTGGTTTGTTAAAGTTATTGACAAAGCCTACTCTAATTCCGATACATATACCGCCCCATAAATACATTCCCATACTGGCCTCAAAAGTGCCTTAAATTGGTTTTATATGGGTGTGTGCCATTGTGTCACTGTGGTGGACACGTTGTTTTCAGATGATTGTATCCACGCCACAATATTTGGCAACATCTCATAGTAATTACTACAATTCTTTCTGACCTTTTGAAAATTTCAGCAAAATGTACGTAGTTTCTTTTTATATTACTTGTCAGTCATAACCATCTAATTGAAGGTACAATTATGTCAATTTACAGGCAGAAACAAAGCACCAGCGCCCCCTCCTCCTGATCCTGGCAGCACCACCGTCTTCCCCTCTCAACATAAAGGTAACCACAAAAATGATTATTAACAAGCCCTATCTAGTGCTGCGTATCTGCTAGTACCATCTGCTGTAGTGCCCACATACTGTATCCTGAGCTTCTCTATGGTGTTTTGTTTCAGAGCCCACAGCTCAGGGCCACTTGGCCACAGCGCTGATTATCGCCATGTCAACCATCTTCATCATGGCCATCGCGATTGTCCTCATCATCATGTTCTACATCCTGAAGGCCAAACCAAACGGACATGGTAAGAAATGTTAACACTCTCTTAAAGGGCCGATACTTGATTTTTATTTTCTGCAAAAACTGCTGCATCTGTACGGCAAATGTTGACGTCTTCATTTTGACCACCTTTTGTCAAAGTTAGTTTAGAAACCTTGAGAAAGAAGATTTAGGCAATTAGGCTGGGAGTGAAAATGTTATTATTTTAAGGTTAGTTAAAAACGTTGTATTTGTGCTGATGTTTGAGGAATGTGGTTTATCTCAGAGCTTTATTAAGTCTAAATTTCTTTTATCATATCATCTTCTACAAACACAATTACCCTTTTAAAGATCATATCGTATTTGCTAAATTGAATATAACCTCTACCCCCTATTATCAAAATCTAGATGAAATATAGACTATAATTACCTTTGCTCAAACCATAGTTTGATCACAAACACTTTGAAGAAAAGTCTTGCTGTCACAAGTATTAAAAATTACGACAGCTTAAGAACCAATTTGATACATTTATCTTGCTTAACTTTCCGTGGCTCTCCAGCCTATAACTTACTCCTACCCTTTCCAATTATATCTCTAAAGACTTTCAACATTTCAAGCTTGATACATTTGATTACTGCTCTTAAATGATGAAGTTATGAAAGTGTGCGTTGACCACATTCTTCAAACATTCAGGTCAAAATTGTATTACTTCAGAAGAGGCAAAATTCACTCAACTTAGACTTTCGAGTTTTCAAAGCCCTTTGTCGTTTTGATTGAGACAAAGTAGCACACGGAGACCCCGGTATAGACAGACTTGGAGCAATTTAGAGGCACCGGTTTAGCCAGGCATTAAGTGGTGGTAGGAAGTGAGAGAGTAGCGGACATGCAAACTCAGCATTTAGCTCCCAGGGTTAATTGTGTTACCCTTATTACGGTAATGTTACCCTTGATGCGTGTGTCCTCGTGCAGCCTGTTGCTCCGGACAAGTGGTGAAGACGGTGGAGGCGCAGACGAACAAACAGGAAGACAAGAAGGACGTTCCCGGTGAGACCCTCTGCACATGATGTAGTTAATTAGCCCTTACAGTGTTTCAGATCCGTAGCTGCATCCTGTTTTTGTCATTTACACACTTTTACACTAAATTGCAATAGGCACTAAGCTGCGTAATGACCTCATGTATCTCTAACAGTGGAAACAATCTGTGTGTTTACGTGCAAAGCTGCGGGTTCAAGTTTGTACACATTTATACATGATTCAAAAAGACATACTACGCATATTTGACCCCACAGAAGTGGTTGGTGGGGAAATAATTGCACATTGTTTTGCAGTTGTAATGACTTCCATTGTAATGCGCTGCGCTAATGTTGCAAAAGAAGCACACACAGGCATTATGGACATTGACGGGCCTAATGATTGGGGGAAAGGCTACATAAAACAGGGATGAATGGGTAAACATTAATTATCCACATTCTCTATTCTTTTCAAACCATATGGTGTGTCTTTGCAACACATGTTCAACTATTTATTTTAGTATTGTACTTATGACTTCCAGATACACAGGAAGAAATCGCCAAGTATAGTAAATATATAAAAAAACTTAAAAGACACCCTCACAGAGTAATTCATTCATTGTGACTGTTTTGAGAATGAACATTCTTTCCTAGAAACTTTGGTCCTTAGACATAGTTACCCTAAAAATATGATTAATACCCACAATATTCAAGTAAAGAGAGCTAACCAATCTGTTACAGTGCGCTACATTTTTATGAGATTATTCTAATACATATATACTATTAAGCATTTGTAAGGCATTTGTCAAGCTTTGTAAAATGTTTACAAAGCTTTCCTAATCATCTGTTAATTGTTTATAAGCACCTAAATAGACGGTATGTGTTGTCATAGTAACACACGTCATATCTTTGTTTGATTAAGATTAGGCACAAGTTAGGAATGGTTAACGTGGACATGATCATGCACAAAGTATGGTTAAGAGAATAGAATTTATATTTTAGAATATATTGTGTATGGAAATGAGTCCAAAGACTGTGTTGGTTTGCATCTGGATTCCCTTTGCAGACAGTTGTGTTAAATGGAAAAGACAAGTTTTGATTTTTAGCTAATGGCATACTAACAAATAAGTGGCATAGTAGTAAACACTGTTGAGTGGACAACTGGTCTGATGGTAGTTTAAGGATTTTAAAAGTGGACTTTGGTCAAATGCACTTTGGTCAACAGAAATTGTTTTTAAATGTGCTATACAAATAAACTGTAATTGAATTGAATTTAAATGCCAAGAGCACTTGCATGTTCTGCTGCAATATCCAGGGAATACATACAGTAGCTCTTCAACAGCGGAAGAAGATGCCAAGTTAAATATGATTACTCAAAACTCAATGGTGCAAAATACTTCTCCAGGTATGTTTCTGATGAAGGAATTTGCATAAAGAGAACATTTTGGAAAAGAGTTTGGACTAGTCGTATTATAGGATCTAAACAACAAACAATGAAGAATGGTTTGGAAACGTTTTAAATTAAGAATGATTACAGATGCTTAATAGTGTGTAGTTATTATTGTTGTGACCAAACCTTTTCCCGATACATTTACGCCATGTCCATTTCCATCCCTGACACGAGCGAGCTCCAGTCATATGAACACATCAGGGCGGTATGCGCGCGCCATACGTTGCTTTAGGCACCGTTTCCTTTCACAAAGATGCTCTGTCCAATTTCACTTCCAGACTGACGCTCTGACTAACCACTCCCATGTGGCGGAGACCGAAAGACCCACAGGTTCACACACGCACTTCGGCTGTATTTGCGGTCGCAGGCGCATTATAAAGTGTACAATTAGGTGGTTGACTTAACAATATAATATGATAAAGTGGGGGGCATGACTACAGCAATAAATATCCAGGTTATTTTGGCTCTAGCGTTAAATGCGTGCTCAGAGGCGATTAGTAATGAGCTATATTTACTCCGTTAACATGAGTAAGATTCTTCTGAAGTAACTCTGAAGTTACTCGTACTTGAGCGAATACTATGGCTGCTCTATCCACATCTGAGTGTGTGAATAAGCGGTATGTGTGGAGGTGGGAGAGGCGCCCACTGCTTGGAGCTATACCGGAGCTACTTGTCACTCATGTAGACAGCAGCTTAATAAGGCTTTAAGATGGAAAACACATTCGCAGGAGCTTAAACACACACACCAGGCGCGCACATTAAATTTGTTCCACTTAGGGATTCCGTCGTTTCGTTGTCTACCCCCATCAGTGTCCATGATGTGAGGGCAAGTTCACTACAACGGGGAAGACCATCCAATTCTGGTCATTACGTGCTACTACATAGCCCAAATGCTATGCTAGGACTTTAAAATGCATCTTTGGATCAACCTACAATATTTCATCAATGGTGTTTGACCCCGCAATGTTTATGTCGTACTTTATAGATAATGTCGTAATCTACGCAGAGAAGGATGAGTTTGACAAACTGAAAGCTCCACCTCAGAAGACCGTGAAAAGGTATGTTTCATTTATTTGCTCAATCAATGTTTTATCCCTTTGGATAAAAAAGTAAGAAGGTAAAGTTCATTTATATAGCACCTGTAATAGATTTTTTCTCCCCCTGTACATCCAAGGACACATCTTGTGCTGCTCTTTGTTGGCATTCCTTATCAATAACTCCATAGTTGTATTGAATTTGTCTTTAACTTACATACAGTGCCAGTCCTCTCTTGGCGTAATGCTGTCTCACTGGAGCATTGACAGAATTTGTCCTTAACTTACATACTGATTCTCTCAATTCTCTAACAACTACTCGGGTGCCAGTAAGGCTCCAGTGAGACAGCATTACCCCAAGAGAGGACTGGTATGTTACGCACAGTAGGTATGTAACAGCACCTTTCACAGACAGGGGAAGTCACAAAGTGCTTCACAAAATAACAATAAAAAGACAAATACAAAATACAAAAAGGACAGAATGCTCTGGATATACGAATATTGCTTGCTTTGAATCCCAAATAATGCATTTCACATTTATTCGAATATAAAGTAAATAAGCCCAATTAATTATCTCCAACTTGTCCCTCACAAGAAACTTTTGCTAAATAAAACGGCAGAGAGCGCCTTACTGTATGCTTTGAAGATAGTTGAGTAACTATGGGACTTTTGTGCAAAACACCCCTGACAGTAAAACGCAGATATGAAAATACAAAGACAGACAATCATTCAGTTTCTTCTTAATTAAATACTTAAATACTTAAATACTGCAGATTGCATTCAGTATTGTCATATAACGCAATCAGTTGGTGCTCAAAGCGAAGATTAATCAATGGACAGTAATCCAATTTGACTGTTTATCTATAAGAAGATGTAGAAAGTCTTTGGGGAGCCACTGGTAGCCCCTAAACTACAGGTTGGAGACCCCTGCCTTGGCCTATACATAAAGCTGTGTTTGTTGCCAATACACCGGCTACTTCCCTTTTACCGCTTCCCACACTCGTCCATGTGCTCTGGTCTTTAAACACACATAATGACTATATACAGTCCGTGTTTATATTTGCACCAGGCATCTCACAGGCTCCCACACGACAGAAAACACGGATTTTATCATTTGTTTCGGCATCTGCCCACAATTAGGCCACCACGAAACAAGTCACTGCAGCAGCAGCGCTCTCGGCTTTTTTCTGTGCCTGGTAATATAGGGTACGTATCTGCGTGGAGGGAAAAAAACACTATTTATTTTTAATGAAGCAGAGAACAATTATGTGGCTTGGATGATGGAGACAGGAAGGTTGGTGGAGGTGGTTGAAGGTAGCAGAAAGAAGCCCCGGAGCTCAACACACGATAAGGACAGAGGGGTAGCTGTGTGACACATAGGGGTATTTCCACTGAGCCTCACTTAGCAAATACAATACGAGGTAAAGGTTTCAGACAGGTTTAAAGAAAGGCTATGAACAGAAACTGTGGGGTTATGCACTAATGGACAAAAAGTACAAAAATATAGCATAGACCTCTACCAAGGCATTGTTATACTGTAAGTGTAATAGCCTAATTGTGTGACGAAACTTGTATAACTCGAAATGGTGTTATAAAAATAGGATGAAGACTGAAAACAATTTGAACACGCAGGTCAAGTCAAACACACGACAAAGAGCCAACCCCCTTTTTGAGTGTTTTAATGACAAACAAAGTCAAAGTTCTGCCTGACTGTGTTGCACTAAACTGCCTTTTTTAATACACCGTTCTTAAAAGGGAGAAGAACTGAACTTATTGGTCCATGGTGATGCCACGCTGCTCATATCCCTAACCGTTTTCTAGCATGAACCGTATTTCTCACATAGAGGCTGGATATGATCAATTATGCTCAAATATGCTCTTTTATCAGTCGGACCTAAGTTTACTTATAACAAACAATGAAAGAGGAAGCCACAACATTAAAATATTAGCTGTGGTTCCTACTTTTCCTAACACATTGGTAGCATCCCAATTCTTAACAGGGATGAGTTTATAGGCACATTTCACAACTTTCAGGGTCACTGTCACAGAAATGCTAGAAAACTAGCCTCCATATTCATTAAATTGATACAAATGCTTTATAATTAGAATATCTGCATTTACAATAAACTAAACGAGGACGAGCATTTTTTCCGTTCCATTAGTAGAAAACAAATCAGGTATAGTGCCTTTAACTCAAAATGACACATCGAAACTAGGGCTATACAATATATTGCTGCATTTTTGTTATCACGATATTAGGCGACGCAATATCCATATCACAAGAAGCCACGATACATCACAGAGGACTGATTTCACTTTTCAGTAATACAGCCTTAAACAAAAATGTGCCAAAGCTCAGTTATAGTCATGTTTACATATTTCGTTTAATTTCAGTTAAATGTTTTGTGTTGAAATGGTTTATTAAAGGCACTATAGAAAAATGTCATTATTTAGTCCGGGAAAAAACACAATGCATCTAATTATAAAGAATGTGCAACAGTTTTATAAACTTGCTGGTTAGGTTTTTAACATTCATGTGAACGTGACCCTGCAAGTTGTGAAACGTGATCCCTGTGAAGAAATGGGAGACCACAAACATGTCAGGAAAGTTAGAAATGAGTTTGGACCACTACTAAAATTGTAACTTTGTGATTTCCTCTTTCATTGTTTGTAATAAAAAAAAATCAGGTATAGGGCCTTTAAGATGCCATCAATCATTTTTGACAGCAGGAGGGTGATCAAAGAGTAAACACAGTAAAGAATGTCTATGTCAAGTTTATGTATAAAGCACATTTAAAACAACCATTACTCCCGAAAGTCCTGTGCACAGGCAATTGAAAGTGCAACTAATTAGAAATTACCCAATGAAAATTACAATCAAGGCTACAAACCGTTGCGAAACAAGCAAAAAGGCCAGTGCCTAGGCATTGTTTTCAGAATGTGGACCCCTTTTTCTATTTTTATTGATAATTTTTTCCAATTTGTCCATATCTGACCATACTAAATGTTTAAGAAAAACAACGTGGTACTTTTCTAGGAGACAGACAGCAGACAATAGCAGGAAAGTCTTGTCACGTTAAGTATTTATCCTTTGCCCCTAAACACACACAATGGTGCTTTATTGACAAAAGTAGGCTGTAGTGGCGATCGCTCCAAGGGGAAACAGTGGAGACCTGCTTACTCAGTCTGCCAGTGTCTGGGGGAGTGTATTATTAGAGAGTAGTTGAGATCCTCACAGCAACAGCAGCAGTAAACAGTGTGGTACAGCAGCATGCCAGGAGATGTGCTAACTCACGACTTTAGCTGCCAAAGCGGGTGTTGGATGTCTCCAAAACAATGCTATTTTTGTGCATTTAGTGAAAAAGGGGAGGCACAACAAAACAATGGCATTCTGTGAGGAGTTCTGTGGGAGAAGTGATTTTGAGAGTAACTTCAGGACAGGTAGACTGATAGTGGACCATAATAAATAACATTATGGGATCATGTGGACAAGAAGGGCTATTGCTGTCATATACAGGAATACAAACTCCACCAACAAAGGATTACAAGGTGGTCTTTGTGTTGGAACAAAAATAATTAGAGAGGCTTTTGTTTGGAAGAGGATCTTATACAAAATATATAGGCCTAAAAATGGTTAACATTGGTGATGCTCTGGATTTTATAGCCGAGTTCATAGAGTGTAGAAAAGTAGGCGTCTTCAATTGTAAGGCTCAAACAAAACTGACTTTGCATCTTTGTTCGCTTGCTTCCAGTGAAAACGACGCCTCCTCTGAAAACGAACAGCTTTTGGGCCGCAGCATCGACAGCGACGAGGAAGCGGCGTCAGACAAACAGGTCTCCACCGACTCCAACAACCCCAACCCCAATCTGTGCCGGACCAACATGGGCAACAAGCCGGACCTGTGCCTCCTCTCCCTGGGACTCCTGGAGCACGAGCGAGTCTGCAACGGGACCCCCAGCGCAACCAGCCCGGTCGGCAGTGTCCCGAGTCCCAACCACATCGCTAACATCAACCACATCAGCGCCATGAATGCTCTCAACAACAACAATAAAACTCCGGGGGTAAGGAGAACACCGGTAAAGCACTTTGTCCAACATTTGCAAAAAACAATATCCCGAGTAGAGAATACAGCTGCGAAACAACTTAGTTACCAAATGCTTTTATGTGAAAGATTACTGCAGCATTTTACAACATAACATCTATTTCGATGGCACAATCCCAAACCCTAGAAATTGTTTATTGTTTTTACAATTATTATTATTAATTTCACAATTCGCGTGTCTCTCATAGTTGCTGCAAAATCGAAGAAAGAAGATCCTGGACTTGTACGCCAGAGCCTGCAGTATGACTGAGGGTAAGATTAATTATGAGCATGTTTAATGAAGAATGGCTGTTTTGGGAAGGACATTCGGTAAAATAGCACTCATGAGTTCGGGTTTGTTTAATGCATATCACACTGAAGTCATTTGAGAGGCTTTGCTTTGATGGACATGCATTTGCCCCAGTATTGGTAGCAGTGGCTCCCCTCCACCACCTTAATGCTCTTTGCCTGCTCGAGTCTGTGACTTTGTGAGTGCTTGTTGTGAGAGTGAATGCTTGCACTGTTCTAGATGTGAAAATTAACTTTTTGTTTCTACTCTTTCCTCAGGCCTGAGCCCTACAGAGCTGCCGTTCGACTGTCTGGAGAAGGCCAGCCGCATGTTGAGCTCCTCCTACAGCAGTGAAGCGGCTGTGGTGAAGACCTGGAGGCACCTGGCCGAGAGCTTTGGCCTGAAACGGGACGAGATCGGCGGGATGAGCGACGGGCTGCAGCTGTTTGAGAGGGTGAGCACCGCAGGCTACAGCATCCCGGACCTGCTGACCCGCCTGGTGCAGATAGAGAGGCTGGATGCCGTGGAGTCGCTTTGTGCAGACGTGATGGGTGGCACCGAGCAAACGCTAACGTCGAGCGCTAATGGGCGGAGCTTTCACAGTCAGCTGGTTTGTCCCTCCTCTTGTTCATCGCCCTCTCAGCGCTGTGCCAGTGTCTGAATGTATGGGACAGTCCCAAAAGAGACATATCTGACTGCAGAGACTATGTACATGCAGAAAGACTGCGTTCACCGCATATGACTATTTTATTCATCCATGAAGAATATTATAATGATATCATTGTTACAGCAATTCTGGACTTTTTACAGCCACAAAGTGCCTATACAGACTGAGATGTGTCTACCTTAACCAAAGACTGAAAGATAACTCTTATTGTAGGGAATATACATTTCTAGTACTCAAAATGACTATACACAAGGATTAATTTCAATTATACATACAAGTATATATACAAAAGTATTACAAAATAATTTGTGCAGGTCGCAAAGCCATATTTTTTAGCCCTAATAAAAGATGACATGAGAAAAGCAGCACCTTAATACTGTACAATGAAGAAATGGATCCCCCACATTACTTCTCAGTGTTGCACCACAATTATACGTTTTTTTTTTTAACAAATTATGATTTCGCATTCAGTGACTATTCAGCCACGGGACAAAGAGCAGAAATGAGTTGCCAACTTAAAATGCATGGCACCCAATCTAGAAACACTTTGGGAGACAATTCACATGAACAGTGTTATCTGAGGAGGACAACTATTTCACACGAGTTTAAGTCCTTTTGCACTAAAAAAAAAAAAAAAAAAATAGAAAAGTGCTGAAAAGTGATGTAGATTCAACTTTCAGATGCACTGGCAAATTTAGAGAAATGCCCATTTCCTAAATCCAAGCTCACCATTTCCATAATGGAACCCTACAAACTACTATAGCTACATGTGAGTTCTCAGTCGTACAGGAGTTTACCATCGTAGACAAAAAAATCAGGGTTTAGTGTTGCAGATGTTTTGCCTGGTCACCTCAAGATATTTAATTTGATCTTTGAGCAGCAGGCTGAATATATACCTATTCCGTAAGGAGGGGTTAAGGAGGGTTAATAATAGTCTATAAAGGCTAATAAAAATAGTAATTTTTAGAATAAAGTTGGACAATAACAATGTAAACTCTTCAAACTGGGTTGGTATATATTCAGCTTCAGGCATCCGCAACACTAAAAAACCCAGTCCAGATGACGGTTTAAGAACCTTAGTCTACTATATAGTTGCTACTTCCTCTGTCATGACCCTACTCTGTTTCTATGACCCCTCTCCTTTAATCTTTCCTCCCGTCTGCCCCCTTTAACCCGAAATGCTGCGGTCTGGTGCTGCCGCCAGTCCTAATTATTTGGCGTGTGGCTGCCCCGGGCCCCTAATAGGCTGAAGTGTTGTGGTTTACAGAGCTGGTGCAAAGTGCTTGTGATTTCCAGCACCCAATTAAGCATTTAGGAGCACTTACTCACCGAAAGCCCAATGGAAACGCAGTAAAATCCCGCTTTTAAAAACAATACGAGAAAGGAGAGGCATGAGAAACTGCCTGGTGGAGAAGCTAGTACATGAAGTCAACTAAACAGAATGGTGGTAATATTAAGTGGTTTGAAAGGGTTTTGATTGTTAAAGAATAATATTTATTTTTTATTATTGTTTAGAAATTGTGCCAGTAATTTTTAGGTGGATCTAATAAGGGGAGCCATTTTGATGAACCAATCTACTAATTCATGCTCAGTACTTTTTATTTTGCCATCGTGAGATATATATACTTGGTGTATATAATTCAATGAAAAAAGCATTTACACCTTTACAACATGATTTTTTAAGTTGGAGTCCAGCTTTGGTCCTTGATGCTTTCGCAAAATACAGTATTATAAACGCATTGGGAGAGACTTTCAATAAGCTTTTCTTTTTCTTTTTTTAAATACTTTTTATATGTACGTTTTCGCATCAGGATACTGTAATAAAAGAGCAAAAGTGTACATAAACACGCATGCTCCTTGAACGAAAAAAAAAAAAACACTACTTAGACACAATTCCGTTATTTGGAGACTTTAACCAAATGGTTTTACCAGGAAAAAAAATGCTTTAGTTTATTCATTGCAAAAAGGTCTTAAATAACAGTACAGAAGAGCATCTGCAGATCTTTTGTGGCTGGCTCTGTCATGCAACCCCCCCCCCCCTCTGAGACTAAAAACGCCAAATCTGAAAAAGATGCTTTTGTTTTGATTTGTGTACCTCCAGGATGCATTTTGAGCCTATTGGGACTGATAGGCATTAGGATAAACATAAAGACAGGCCTATAGTCAAGGTTTATTGCGGTGTCTAAACTTTAACTCGCAATGCCAAGGCCCCCTTTGATCTCGCTGCTTTTGAATTGGCCTGATCTATATCTGATGCCTGGTGTTGTCAACATAACATCCCATGACTCCTCTGCTGAAAATCAAACATGGCGCCTCCTGCCAAGTTCTCTCTCTCTCTAATGTTTTCTGGGGCAGGACTCCAGAACATTATTTAATTGAATATTCTGCATCTCTTATATTTAATTAAGATCTCTTGTCAAGGCACATGGAAAACTCACCTTTGGAAAAAAAAAAAAAAAAAACCCAAACAGTGTGGTCCTCACTCAAACCAACTTACCGATGTATTTCCCTCGTGTGTGTTTTTTTTTTTTTTTGCTGTGTAGTTTGTTGTAAATAATGTGAATGCGATTTGTGGATTTCATATTTCTAAATGGACCCCGGGCCTGTTTAGAGACAGGCCAAATCCTGGCATTGGTGTTAATATGTTTGATGTACAGAAGCCAATGCAGAATATTTACCTCAGTCACTCATTCAGTTCAGTGAGACAAGTGGAGACGCGCTCAAATTCATCAAAACACCAACGTGCATCTGTATTGTATATATAACTTATTATTGTACATATTGTATACTGTAATAAAGACGTATTACCACATGGTTTATTTTGAGCTTTTTTCATATAATGCAAGGCCGTTTGGGTATTGTCGTCATGAGTGTTGGTGATGAGTGGTCGCAGGGCGGGTACCGTTTTTTTTATGCTGAGTGAAACAATGTATTGTGACTTATAATATCGTCCGTATGCCCATATGTCGACTACGCTGTGTGACTTGGCAGCGAGTTTTCAGCAGAGAAATGAGTAGGGGAACTGAACCACTCTCAAACTGTCAGATTTTGATCATACTTTATCGCCTCATTAAGGACAATCACGTGTAATAGTTACTGATTTCATAACATTAAAATGTCAAACATTTTCTTGATGGCTCAGCTGCTCCTAAGCAAATAATGTTCTTACAATAATAGCCTCAATCTGTCTTATTCTACACTCGGACAGTGTCAAAACATCCTTCAAAAATAATTCCCTAGATTTTTCTTGGGCGTGTGGGAACGCAGAAACCTAATTTGCCCTTTTCTCCGAGTGTCAGCTCAGCAGCCATTAAATCATCAGGAACAGGCTCCGCATGAATAATGCAGGAATCGTGCCCAGCGCTCTGCCAACAAGAAAGTGCGTTGCTGCTGATGCTGGCCCGCCATGTATCAGCATCACCTCATCTGTACATGAAGTGATATTTTTTACTCTGATTATATTTCAGACTTCTGACTAAAATGACAATTATTTTTTAAGACATAAAGTGTGTGTTGCAATAAAAATGATCCTTTTAAAGAAGACAAAATGTTAGCTGCGTGTCCTGTAATGACATTTGGTCAACATGACTCTAGAAACTGAAACGGCCTCTCCAGCCTTTCCCACTTCGTTCACTAACCTAATATTTAATGAATGTCCAATAGAAGTGACGTATCGACTCAATGCTCAGTTTAATGGGAGATTATTTCACTGGGAAAACTCCCCGGGACACAACAGACACACTATTACAGAAGTCATTACCTCATGCCCCTTTTATCTGCAGTGCCAACTTGCTTCTGCGGGAGCCTGACAATGTATCTTTAAGACAGTGTTATGACACACTCACAGCACACACTCTCCATTGAAACACAATGGATTTACACAAGACACAGCGTTGCTAAATGGCTGTATGAACCTAAAAAAAAAAATGCATTGGACAACGATAAAGACACTGTACCTGTCTTTTTCAAAACAATGCAAGGTGTGAAATCCATTTTGCCCCCTGGTGGACGCAGACATTTGTTGGGGGAAACCAGTACACGCACCATGTTATAAACTATTTTTTAGTGGTTGTAAATGCAAAGGAAGAATGGAAGTAGCAGTGAAAACATAACCCAAATAAAATAACCCAACAAACTAAAACATGCATAATAAACTCCAGCTATTTCTGCCTATGGATTAACCCGGTCCTGACAGTTTGAGCTGCAACAACACTGACCATAGTCCAGGCAATCCTTAGTTAGACCCACATGAGACAGGATCTATTTACCCAAACTGATCTCCAAACTAAACATGCAAAAGATTAATAAGTAAATCAATTCCTGTTCTCTTAATCTGATTTTTTTTTTATCCACAACTTCAAACACTACATTGGAAACTGCCTTTGTGCATTTGTGTCAAGCTCTCCAAGGCCTTGCAGCTAAGTATTTGTAATTGCTGGCATAGGATCATAAAACTGGGCAGAGATGCTGCTGTAGGGCCATGGGGATTATTTCAATGCTATTTCTGTCATCAAATTTCAGAGATCACAGGCTATGCCACATTATTGTTCATCATGACATGCCCTGTCGAACACTGTGATAGCACCAGACAAGGACTCTTTGTTTCCATGGTCTGGGTACGGAACTGAAAAATGGGTCTTCAGGCTAAGGAGGGCCCGACCATACAGTAATTAAACTATCTCATCCCATTACCGCACAAGCATTACACGTTCATCTCTATGTATCACCTGTTATTCAGATTTCTAATGCGTTGGGGCACGTAAAATATGCTATATTTATGGATGCTTCGTTTTTTTTTTTGAGGTGGTAATGGTTATAAATCTGTCAGACAACTCAATTTCTTTGGAAAAGGGGTCACTGTGGCTTGCACTACACCTGTGTTCTTGGGTTTATTTCAGGTTGTCCCAAGCTTCTAGTAGCACTGCCCAACCAAAAAACAAAAGTCACCACAAAAATAAAGCACTCTAATATTTAGTTGGACCTCCTTCAGCTTTGATTACAGTAGACTTTCACTGTGGCATTGTTCCAATAAGCTTCTGCAATGTCAAAAAAAGTAAAAATTGTTCACCGTGATCTTATATTGATGATGGGAGAGTGTGACCACGGTCCAAAGCCTTCTCCAGCATGGCGGTACAGCGGTTAGCACTCGTGCTTAGAAGGTCCTGAGTTCAAAGGACGAGGCCTTTCTGTGTCCGTTTGCATGTTCTTCCCGTGTCTGAGTAGGTTTCCTCCGGGTTCTCCAGTTTCCCCTGCCACTGAAAACATGTACAATAGGCCAGAATGAGTGTAGTGAGTGAGTGGTTGGTGGGGGTCGGAGGGGACTGACTGGTACCCTCACTTCTGTAAATCTACCCCAGGCTGTGGCTACAACAGTAGCCTACCACCACTGAGTGTGGTGTGAATGAATAATGACTACAGTGTAGCGCTTTGAGAAACTTGGTAACACAAGCTGGTAAAGCACAACACAAGTGTAAGCCATTTTTTATTGTTATCCCACAGATTCTCAATGGGGTTAAGATCTGGACTCTGGTGGTCAATCCATGCTCCAAAAAACCCTTTTTACAATTAACAATTAATCCTGGCATTGTCATCTTGGAATATGCCTGTGCCATCAGGGAAGACAAAATCCACGGGTGGAATAACACGGTCAGGATGTTCAGGTCAGCTGATATCATTCTTTGGGCACGTTGTGCTGTTGAAATAGACCTGACCAACTGCAGCAAAACCCCAGATCATAACACTTAGTTAAATCCAAGTGGCAACTTTTGTTTTTTGATCAAGCAGTGTGACTTCTAATGAGCAATTGTTTTATTACTTTAATTACAGATGTGATATAGAAATATACTAAATATACTAACCCTAACTACAAGGTCTAAAAGGCAGAGTAACGACAGGGACGGGATCTGACAAGTGGTACACACAAGCAGCACAAAGGCTTTTCTGCTTCATTTTTTGCAATTCTTTGGTGAGTGAAATATGATTTTTTGGCTCATTGGACAAGCTTTTTCAGAATAGCGTTTGCATTATTCATAATTTGATGATGAATGCATACTGTACATTTGGCGGTCCGCCTCATCAAAACGCTGACTGACTCTCTTAATGGATGTGTGTACCCAAATAAAACCCTCATGCTCCCGCTGCCTCCTCCCTCCTTCAAATCAAATAACATTTTAACGAGCTTCACCAGCCAGAACAGAGCCGGGGGACTCCTTAAGGTAACGTGAGGAATTTTTGGTCGGCTGAAAAAACCCAAACACAAATCAGGAGTGGTGTTTAAAGTTGATTGGCACAGTTAAACACGTTGGTGAACACAGAGCAGACGCTGCGGACCAGACCAGACCAGACCAGAGCAAGCAAATAATCAGCCCTGCACTGGCTCAGAGCATCATATAGTGATTCCAGGGGAACTATATGGAGTGTCAAGTATTTAGCAATGTCTGGATTTAGAAGTGAATTGGTCACAGTACAAGGCTTGTAACTGTTCACAGGCAACCGTTATTCGGTTAAAGCAATGCATGTGTGGCCTATGTACAACAGTGCCAATAATACCTGCATGAATTCACCTAATAAGAAGTACTTCGCTATTACTATCTATTATGTTATTATGGTAAAGTCTGGTGTAAGAACACATTTGTTTGTTAAACCTGATCTACACTCTGCGTTTGACTCTCTAAGCAAGGAATGGAAACTTACACGGACCTAAACTTGTAGATCACAGTTGCTGATTGCAATTTCTTTTTATGATTTTAGTTAACTTTTACATTTCTACGTATGTTGATCAATTACTGTAGAGCAATTGTAGAAAAAGTCTGATAAAGACAAACATAAGGAAACATAAACCCACTGAATTCAGCAAAGAGGTGTAGAAGTGCAGCGTGATCGTAATGCAGGAAAATTAGCAAGAACGTGTCTGGATGCGTGTCCCTATGAGAGACCAACAGGCCCGTTTGGAACCGTTTGGAACCATGAGGCCGTCCTCCCGTGGACCCACCACCTGCAGGAGGAGCCATAGGGGACTGGTGCTATGTGACTTGGGCAGCTCCAACAGCTGCCCCCACGACCCGGCAACGGACAAGTGGGAGAAAATGGATGGATGGATGGGTGTCTGGATGCATGGCCTTCCTTGATACAACACGCAACCATGGCAACTGAAAGAAAGGCGTGTGCGATGCTGCATTTTCCTTATGCTGGATGTTGGTGAATGTGTAGGGCCGCTCTAGCATTGATGCTACTCTCCATGTGTCCTTGTAGATTGAAACTCGGAGCAAGGAAAGTTGTTTGTTCCAGATTAACGTGAGGCATACACAAATAATTTGGGGGTGGGTGGGGGTTAGTTGATGGGGAGCTACTGCCCTCTTCAATGTTGGGCTTACGAAATACATTGTACATAAAAGAATAAATTAAAAAAAACATACAAATTAATACTATAATGAGGATAGTAATGACAACTGGGAGGTAGCGCGCTCACGGACAATATTATTTTTTTACATGAAATGAGTGACTTTCGGTAATGTTACCAATGTTGGCCTTGGTGACCGTCTGAAAGAAATATATTAATGACTGCCTTTTGTTACTTGGTTTGTACTAGACTTTGTACATGAAACAGGAACAGTTCAAACAGTGGTCGTAAGTTTGGTCTGTGTTAATAAGCCGCTTTGAAATGTAACCAATGAGGCAAATCAAAATATGATCCTGCTAATTGTATGATTGATTAAGTAATTACAATAGGATAAAGTTCAATCATAAACGGGTACATTGTGTGTATGATGTGTTCCTATGTTCCTTGTACTATGTGATATGAACATTTTGATTTGATTTATTTATGATTTCGGGGGTGGGCGCTCACAAGCTTTTTGCTTCGGCCCACTCCTTTTGGGCAGAATGTTAACTGCTCAAATAAACAAATTAATGTAAGATGGTAAATATCAGAAATAAGTGGAAATGAGCTACTTCATAAACCAGAGTAGTGTGGTTATATTTATGCTCTAAGACCTTCAGCTACAAATCAATTGTCAGACGTTATCCAAGTGGGAATTGCAAGCCGGAGTGCTCCATCTGAAATATGCAGGTTGAAACTCTGAAAATCCAAACATTGAGGACATATTGAACTCAACCAGGTTATTTATTTTGAAACAAATACATTCAGCAACATTTTAGATATTAATAAAACCCTAAATACATAAGGATTGCACTGATCCCTGATGCAAAAACATGAAAGCACTTTGACATGTATTGACTCTGACACATCTCATTTCCCACCTGTAAATCTGCTTTATCTGTGAAGCTGATCACTGTCCAAGCCTCTGCGATCACTCGGGGCTCAAAACGCCAATATCAAAACCAGCTTGCATGTCCTTTGGGCCGCAGATATGGACCATCTTTTCCGAAACCTCACTTTTACATTTTTGGACAGTGCTGCCTCGAAGCTGTTTTCGCCTTGACATCTCAACTGAGAACAGGCACTACATTTGAAATATCTGAGGCTTTAGCGATCAATCCATCTTTATCAATAAGGTTGTCACTCTATTGCTCAAAGATACAAATAAATAAATCATTAAAATAGGCTATGAATCTGTTGAGAGGGACCCCCCCCCAACGGGATCATAAACCTCGTCTTTAAAAGTAGCACACAGCATAGAAACTTCATCTACAAAATCAGCTGTTAGGGCAGCTGGGTGGGGGTTTGTGGATGGGGAGCTACTGCCATTTTCAACTGGCCCGCTCTACATCCTGGCTTTTTAATGCATTACACTCTGTAGGGCTTTGTACACAAATTGTACACAAATAATATTATACTGAGGATGGTAATGACAACTGGGAAGTAGCAAGATCACGAAGTATAATATGAACTGCATAGTAACGTAGCCTTTATAACATCAAAATAGTGACTTTCGGTAATGTTACCAAAGTTTGACGTTGATAACAGGCTGAAATATATTATATTAAGGGTTGCCTTTTGTTACTTGCTTTGTACTAGACATCGTACATGAAACGAGACCGTTGCTGTAGTTGTGCATCGTTTCTGATATCCATATAAACAGTTCAAACAATGCTTTGTAATTTGGTCCATGTTAAAATAGCCGCTTTTTGAAGTGTAACTGGTTGAAATTGGGGTAGGCACTTATAAGCTTTCTTGCTTGGGCCTACTCCCTTTGAGTTATTATTTATTTTAATTTTTCTCATTTTTTTTGTGAAAATGTAAATGTAATGTAAATAATAACACGCTGTAGTGTAATAGCTCAAATCAAATCAAATCAAAAAAATAATGTAATTGTAATAGGATAAAGTTATTTTGCGTGCTGCAGAGGTCATGCATGGTTCCTTATGTAGCATTATCATTGATGTTTTGTAATCAGTATTACTCCTTCTTGGGGAATGTATACAGTACATGGGTTTCTGTCATGTAATGTCTTTATGTAAATGCCATCTTGTAAATGGTATTTTCAGCCATGATCAGAAACTGCAGGTGTATATAATAGTATTTTTTTGTTTTTGTTTCATTGTTTTGTTCCTTTGTTTGTTCCATCATGTTCCTTGTGAAATGAGAAATTTTTGTTGTATTGATTTTAGGGGTTGGCGCTTATAAGCTGTTGCTTCTGCTCACTCCTTTTGAGCAGAATGTTTACTGCTCAAATAAACGAATAAACGAATACAAATTACATTGTATACTGAGGCCACATAATTCGCTCCCGTCCACATGCTGGAGCAAACGCATACAAAAATAAAATAAATCACAACAGGATTATGCCTCTAGTTCTCGTTGTTTTTCAAATTTGAAACCATATTTGTGAAATAGGCGACCCGGTAAGACAATGGCTTTCACTCTGGTGTCCGCAGGCTTCAACTGAAGGCACTCTGGTTAACTCTGTGTCTACTCTTTTTTTTGTGTGATGTAAAATCCTTCCCACACACACACAGCAGATTGTAAAAGCAGCTCCCGATTTCTCACTTAATTTGCACTGGGTTTGATCTGATTCAGTCCAGGTTAATGTATTCTATTAAAAATGGGGAATGTTGAAAGGCAAATATTTTCTGTACGTCTATGAGAACCACACTTAGGCATAAAAATAGACGGGGGAAACACAGAAAACAGATGGGACGTCAAAGAGCAAAACATGTGCAATGGTAAAAAAGTGCCTCTGACAAAGACAAGACTTCAAAAACTGTATAAATAAAGAATGTGCAGAGGCATATGGTTCCCGAGGTAGTGCAGGCTCCAGCAGCTGTCTTCAACTATAGCGGCGCGCTGATGTACACAACAGCATCAGTCAGTTTGAGCCTAATGCGTTACTGCAGATTATGGAGGATGGACGTGAGGTTGAGGCAGAGGAAGGTGTGCGTGGGACCGTATCTGCGCTGGAGGTCCCGGATCTGCTGATGGAGAGAGGAGGACTGGAAGAGATGGCGGTTCGTTCTGATGGAAGCAAGAGAAAGTTGGACACAGTGATCAAAAAAACATGTGCAGTATGTGGCTAGAACTGGTTAGGCGATCACAGGGGTGGGAACCTTTTGGGTATACGCAATACATGGCTTGCAATAATCTCACAATATGCTGATACTGCGATAATCGATATATTGCACAAAAATAACCAACGATGCATCACGATAAAAAAAAGAAAACGACTTTTAACCTTTATTTTAATATACTACTGATCATTTACATTTCTTTACATGTGCTTTTTTACCTCTTTCTGTGTGAATAAATGATCCCTGGCTTACACACTGAACATTAAATAAAGTAGAAACCACAGCCCTATTTCAAAAGGAATAAATCAACCCCAAAATAACCTTATTTTTAATGATAAAATCATTAAAAGTCATATATTTGTGCGAGTGATTGGTCCAAGTGCTTAAAATTGTAGTGCTATTTGCAGATCATTATTGGCCTCTGTTGATTGTAAGAAAACAGTGGCGCACTGCTGCCTCATTAATATGCATGACATCATTAAAAGTATCGATATCGGAATAAAAAGTATCGGTATTGTATCATCTCGCAAAATATCACAATATATATATCGGAAAATCGATATATTGTCACACTGCTAATTATAACCTTCTGCTATTTTTGTTTAACATCAACCGGTCCAGGAAATACAAGTTTAAATTAAATTAGCATGCCACGTGTTTAACATGTTTTCAGACCCCCTGGATCCTAGATAGAAGTATTCAGACCCGACACACCACCATTGACAAAGTAATTTTAGTCAATCTTTGTCTGGGAGCGTGAGAATTATCCTGACATTTGTTTAATGTTTGTTTGCGTTTCTTTGCAGTTTGCAGGCAAGTTGTTATACAATTGCTCCCCTAAAAAGAAAAAGTGCTAATGGACTGTGAGCAAATAATTACACCCCGCTTCAACGCCAACAATTTATGGCAGGTTTTATGGGGTGAGTGCAGAGCCAGACTTCTGAGAGCTGCTTTAGTTTAAGTAGTAACAATAAAGGGTCTATTGGTTTAAACTGTGAATGTTGTTATACTAATAATTCCTAATGAAGTTTATGTGGGATACAGAGTTACTGTGCAGACCAAAAGTGCATGAAATCTCAAAAGCAGAATGGCAGCAGGCAGAATAAGCCCTGTAAGCAAAACACCTCAATAACTTTTTATATGTCTCTGGAATAAATGCTTTTTGGCAATTATTCTTATGTTTGGATATGTTTGAAGGCCAAACTAAATTAAAGCTATTTCTATTTCTACTTTTCTTATATTACTAGTGTACTAGTGTAGATTTCGACAATGACACCTGATTGTGGAGAGTTTCTGGAGAAGAATTGACATCTTTTCCAAAAGCGACAGCTCCAAATGAGGACTCTTCAGGACTTGGGACGCAGTGTGGAAAAACTCGTCACAGCTACAGGCCTCCATGAAGCTCTTGAGGTAGCCTACAAGCACAAAAACAATCGCTATGAACGGCATGTAAACAGACAGATTTTTCTCCTAAGGCACAATTTGTCAAAGTTTCCAAATACATGCAGGAAAGGGAACAAACAAGCCATGAAAACATTTTACAAATCAGACACAAAGTAGCAGGGAAGCAGATGCTGAATAGTTTGGTCCTGGGATGATTTTGTGTAAAAAAAAAGAAAGAAAGGGCTTCCATAGTGTCACTGTTGACTTTGACCTTTATAATAAAACTTAACCACACACAAACATATGGAGATGAAACAGAGCACATGGAGCAAACAGTCCTTAGATTAATAAAAATAAACGCAGACCGTATGAGGTCCTAAAATTAGTCGGTTCCGGGTAAATAAACATTTGTTTCTACTAAAGTCACATTCCGCTTCCTTCAATAGCGAACTTCCTGCTGTAAGAAAACCGCAACATGAGGGTAAAAGAACCAGATCTGAGGAGGGAGAGGGGCTCACGGGCTGGAGTGGCGTGTAGTGGTCACGCTGGCATCCAATCACAGTACAAGATCACAAAGGAAAGAGATTAGGTTCCAATGATAACATACACACATTATATGAGAGATGATAAGAAAAAAATGCTTTATTATTTGATAAAATATTTATACATCACTTGAAGTTCAATTTACTAGCTTGAGTCGCTTGAACACATGTTGATAGAGTAAACTTAAAAGTAGTTTTCCATCAAAAAACGGCATATTTGTGCAGCACATAATCTAGTGCAGGGGAGGCCAAAGTGTGGCCCAGAAGCCAAATGCGGCCCTGAGACCAATTTTGGGAGAACCTCAGGCTTCTTTGTGATTTCCCACAGAATTAAAAGCCTAAAATCATACTTTTTTTGAGATACAGAGCTGGCAATATTGTTCCAAGCCTAATTCAGTGAGTGGGGACCTCTATTAAATGCACCCAGTTGAATGTTTGTGGCCCTCCATGCCTTATATATGTGGGCCTTCAGCTGAATCTAGACGTTTCCTGTGCTATTCTGTACATAAAAACAAAAAATACTATAGCATATGATGTACAGCTGCTTCTTACATTCTACACAGTATAAAGTTTCATGGTCTATAGAAAGTTAGTGCAGTTTTCACACCATTGACGGTCATAGTTACAGCTGCGGACGTGTTGCTAATGCATTTGCCTATTCACAGAAATAACCATGGGCCATTAGCAGCACATACACGAGCCGTGGGAGCTGTCAAACACTAATGAAGGTGAATAATTTGTTGAAAGGCATTTAGGGAGGTTACTGGGGACTGTTCTTCATTGCAACACCATAAAGAAATAACGACTCACTGTGCGACTGTGAAAAGGTAACAAGGTGAGAACGGGAAAAACACAAGACTCTGTGAAAGCAGGTCCATGTGTCGCCTTCAAACTTGAACATTTACAATAAAAAGGAGTGTAGGAAATGCAAGCCAGCTGCATTCAATATGGACACCACTGCATGTTTGAGTATTACACAATTTAGTAATGTAATGTAATGGAAGTTATTGATAATTTAATATTTTTTCTTATGTAAATTTAACATATATATTGAGTGTCCAAAATGAGGCTATATAAAACCAATACATTACTTTTATTATAATTTTGTGGATTTTGACTGTGGGACTGAATTAGTGAATGAATGAGTCTTCTTCTAGGTAGGTGAAAGGGTGTTTGCAACCGTGTTGATTGCATAAAGCAGGGGTCTCCAACAGGCGGCCCGCGGGCCAACTCCGGCCTGCGAGATGATTCATTTCGGCCCCTGACTTGTAGAGCTCAAATTGCTGAGTATGTCAAAAAAAGTTTTAAATACATAAACAGAATGCTCTCTCCAGCCACTAGGGGCAGCTAAAATAAAGACAGGGAAAGAATCCCACACGTGTCCAGCAGAGGGCACTGACATAAGAAGAGATCAGGATATACAGGATACAGGATAAATAACACATTATAATCATGTGGTAAATGGACAGTCTGCCCCTGGGCGGCAGTGGCTACAATAGTAGCTTACCACCACCAAGTGCTGAGTGAATGAATAATGACTACAGTGTAGCAGAGACTTGTGACACAGGCTTGTTAAATGCAATACAAGTGTAAGCAGAGGTTACAGTCCTGTCAGGCTCATTATTATTCATTTATTGAAAAAAGGTTTCCTCAATAGTATTTTCACCAATCAAAACATATTTTACTGGAGCTTTTGTTTATCAACCCTGGGCAAAACACTCGTGATAGATTTTGGCCCCCAGCAAAATTTACTTGGGGACCCCTGCATAAAGCATTTGTGTGTTTATATTGCGTTTCATGTTTCGGGTAATGTAATAGTATACTGTAGATGTATTTGTAATGTAGTGCAGCAAAGCCCAATCAGGAGTAGATAAAGAGCATTAGCAACACTATTTAAGCCTCTCATCAGCTGTAATGTACTTAAAAAAAACTTATAACCAGTACTTTTAGGTTAACTAATAATTATCTTTTTATGGTCCTTATTGAGTCCGAAATAAAGATTGATTAACTTTTATATCTTTGTGGAGTAGCCTATACTTCATCTTGAGTAAAGTTTAAACTCAGTACCACACAATATCATGCTCCGTGCTTCTATGTTTTAAAAATTGAATTCACTGGCAACCTTTAGGTGTAAGCCTCTCCCATGTCTCCATTCATTTCACCTTCTGCTTGTAAAATGTAGTAATTAGCCAGGCTTAAAGTCCCACTGAAAGCCACCAAATGCACACACAGCGCTAAGGTAACCCCCGCTGCCGCTTAGCGGCTCTGTTGTGGATTAGCATTTTGCTGTCGCCCAATGACACGCCTCATAACCGCACCATACTGCCAGGGGATATTTTATTTTTTTCACGGGCACAACATTAAAAATGCACAGCCTGACCACTGCTTATGATTGACGAGAGTGGAGACCCAACTCCCCCTTTCACATATGTTAGCTATAAGCGGAAGATCCGGCGTGATACGGCAGAAAAGGCTGGTGTAAATCAACTTAAATGGTGATAATAAAAGGCAGTCTATAAATCAGAGCTAGAAAAGAGATCAGCACTTTCGGGTCTACGTCAGGCCAGAAGAAGAGGAACACTTCGGCAGGAGAGTTATTAAGCTAAAAGTGCGTTTATCAATCTCAAGGTTGAGGTGAGGTGATGTGAGATAATAGGCCTGTAGGGGGGGGGCACCATGGTCTACTCATTTAATGAGAAACACTGACTGATCTATTGACTAGTTCAGTTTTAATGTACTAATAGGGACTACCTGATTGATGATACACTAAAGGCGTTTGACTGCACTTTTCCATCAACTGATTGAAATCCTTTCTCAAAAACATGACTCTTTTGTCAAAACACAATCCCCAAAACTCTCCTCTCACTTTGGCAAAGCACTGGACACGTTTGACATTCACATCACGCATAATGCAAAAACAATAACATGGTCTATTTGTCATTGCAATTTCTGTGTGCGCGCAGGTTTTCACACAAGAAAATGTGATTTCAAAGAGTGGAGTGCTTTGTGAATTGAGTCTTAATTTAAAAAAGGACTTCAGTGTCACGATGATAGGGAAGTCTGGGAACCTCTGCTCAGACTGCAGCCTCCGCAGTCTCCGCAAAAAAATTGATGGATGGATTGACTTCAGTGTTTTAGGGGAATGTGAGTGAGATTTAGAATAGAGGTCGAAGGCCGATACCGATTTTTGGGGATTTTGATTGACCGATTTCTCCAAATGTCTCATCTATAGTCTTGTGTATGATGCTTCTAAATATAAAATGTGTCAGTATTGAATTGTGACAGCAGGTGGCGCTTTAATAGAAGCAAAGGGCTGAGTTATTAAAAACCATTCCTGTTTAGCAGGTACTTCAGAAGGAGCTCGTTTTAAAGACAAAAATCAACAGATTCCAATACTAAAAACAGTTCTGAAATTGTTCCGAAATTATAAGTAAAAGTCTGCAACATAAAATATAAAAACTTAATGCAACCAATTTTCATATTGATGTCTAATTTGTCTAGTAATTTTAAGTAAGTTCTGACTGAGCTCTTTCCGATGCAAAAAAAAAAAACGGAATAGCCTATCACTTTTGGTTCTGGAGATATTGGCCTTTTATCGACATTAAATCGGTCGATAGCCGATGTTGAAAAATGCCCAAATGTCGGCTATTTCACATTTCAGTCGACCTCGAGTTTAGAATAATCCAAAAGCTGACCAGGAGGCAACCCCTGCACTTGATTCAGGATGTCAGACATTGAGGTCCAACTATTCGCGAGTCACTGTCGAGGTGCCACAAGACGGACACGGACAGGTATAGGAATGTTTTTAAAAAGTGAGAGTCTGGGATACTCACTGGACTGTTGTGTGAGCTGCATCAGTATATCTATAATAGGAGCCTGCAGTCCTCCTCGTCCGGTCCTCAGCACTGACAAAAGTTCACTCACTCCTCCATAATGCAACAGAAGGCCTCTGTTCTCTCCATGCGTCAGGTCTGAGCGCAAGGAGTCCAACACCTGGGCCAGAGCATCAGCTGTGGATGACACACACAGAATGCACATTTATTCAAGATATCTATTTTTATCAAACACATCTTTATTGTGGTTACTGAGCGGGTGGACTGCCGGGTTTGCATAAAAAGGGCATCTGATCCGACAGGAAAAAAACAAATCAAATAAGCGACCAGTTCTTTGAGGCAACGCTGAATAATAAAAGGGAATAACTACAATAAAGAAATCGCTCTATTCAAATATCAAAAAGCAATTCAAAAAGATATCCAAACATTCAATCTATGCTCGTCTTTCTGCCTAAACTTGAGCCTGTTATTAATCTGTAGGTCTATTTAGCGACCCAAAACATATATTTCAGATCGGATCATCAGTGGTCAACCTTTCTCATTATGTGTCTGTGGAAGATTAAAATCATGCTTTCCAGAGGTTCACAAAGGCTGGATCAAAAAGAAAAATTGACACAGGATAAAAGATTTGTTTCCTTTTTGAAGTCTCTAAATGTTATCGGCCTTCACTGAAGAGGCTAAACATGTCTTTATTACGAACAATTGAGTTTTACATAAATAACGCGCCCCTGGTTTGGACGTTGACAGTAAATAGACTGAGCGTGGGAGCTTTGGAGCATTCGGAGCAGCAGGAGCAAGGTCACTTGAGAAGAAAGGTTCATAAAGCATGTCAGTATAGACTACAAGACACAAGAGATTTACACAGTGAGAGGCCATGAAGAACAGTCTGGAAGCAGCTGAAAGGAAGTTCGGGCACTTTGTGAATGAGGTAATAGAAACAAACTTAACACTTATATGATAGGCTTCATATGTGGGTTAAATGAAGGCAGAGATCATATAATGTCATGAGATCTGGCCAATAGACTGATGGTTAATCTGTACAAGAAGATCAAGTCTTGTAAGTGAAAGCTAAGTTTTGTTGACAATTAAGTCTTTAATATATGTATAAACAGGACCATTTCTAGTTTCACAGGGCTACATTGTGAACAGAACTCATTGTATCAGATTAACTTCTTCTATTTTTACTTCACTGCATTTTAGAGCAGGTTTGTACTTTCTACACTACTAAATGTTAGCATTGGATTAAAAGTATTTTGAAAACTCCTTTATTTTCAAAGTGACCTCAGTGACAGACAGTCGGTGAATCTAAAGTAAAAGCCAATAAAGTTAGCTTCGGGTATTGACTTGCTTGGTGAATGCTTTTTGAAACAACAGACCAAAGAGAAAATAGTGAATGAGGATTTGAAAGTGATGAATGAGGGGAAAACTCAGCTGAGAAAGATGTTTGGGTGGATAAGGTCATATTTTGAAGCGTGTGACATTTTCAACAAACAAAGTCACAGCTAAACTTTGATTTAAATGTCAACAGAGGAAGCACGGTCTCCAAAAAGTGCACATAGGGCAATTCAATTTGTTTTCGTAGAGCAGCCACCTCACGGGGCCCTATGGAGAAGTGCCTACTTGATCAAACAGAGAAACAGTTTGAAAAACCAACCGTGACGCAGATTCAGGCAGCAACTGGATTTTAGCAAACGGCACTTTTCATTATTCACGGCAAAATGGTATTGGTAACTCTGTGAAGAAGTCAAAGCCTCAACTTTCGCCAACAGTGTCTCATGGAAGGAGAACAGGGAAGGGAGAGAGTTCAGCTTTATGGCAGCCTGGTGGATGGAGACCTGGACCTGGCCCGTAGACTCTGCAGTCATATTTAACTTTAACAACTTTATTTTCCCTGTAAAGACATTTTCCCACTGCATTTGACCGATTAACCGAGTGCATTTTCTCCAGTTCCGCTTTACTCAAATCTAAAAGCTTCTCGACTGGAGCTTACAGCCTAGAGGCAAAGTGAAACGCCCCATTTGAAAGCTAAGACCTGCAAAACGGATCTTTTTCCTTGCGTTTTTGCCATGTCGTCACTTTTTTCATCATCTAATTTCTAGCACTTTTTTGTTGCACTTTCATCGCTTTTTTTTGGGTCGCTTTTATGTTGCCCTTTTCTTGCTTTTGTGTGGCTTTTTTAATGTGTTTTTGTCACATTTTGGAGTTTTTGCCACTTCTGTCACTTTTTTTGTGGGAGGGTTTGATGCTTTTGTGATGGGTTTTTGTGGCTATTTTGATGCCCCCCCCCCCACCCCCCCCCCACCCCACACCCCCAAGAAGCTTTTAGATTTGGATGAAGCCAAACTGGAGAAAATATGCTCGGTTCAGGTGGGGGTTAAGAGGTTAACTATCAGGCGGTTGTAGCCTACTGTGCATTTGGGGGAAGCACAGATAGTCTGGAGGACACCCACGGAGACAAGGGAGGACATGCCCACCTGGCCTGGGAATTGAACCCTTCTTTCTGCCCTGATATTGGGAAGTCCTCATCGGATTACCTCCTGATCTTTACCTCTAACAGTTTGGAAAAAAAAGAAAGTAATTGCTATACACATTTGTTCATCTAGATTGAAAATACCAACCGTCAGTGATTTTGTTTTTGTTTTTTCAAGCAAAAGACACAATGCTGGAACAATGATAATAGTTGTAGATGCCAATATCACTGGTAGGAAACGATCATTATTGTAAAACCCATCTTCTTAAAACAAGCCCTACAGTATGTCTTTCTGCTCGTTACCTTGTGAGACTGTGCGGAGTATGATGAGCACAGAGAGGATGCGTGTCTCGGGACAAGGGCTTTGGTAAAGGGCCCGTTTCCTGCAGGGGCCAGGCTCCTCCGCTGGGTCAGTGTCTCGACGGTCAAACTGAAGATGGCTCCGAGGCTTGGACACTTCCTCTCCGAGCCGCCGCACTGTTGCTGATAACACCACATGCTGTTCACGGTAAACACAAACAAACGGCAAATAACAAGCCTGCATCCAGTTACGTTTGTTATGCAACTTCGGGAAACAAAAACAATGTGCCTACAGTGATCTGCATCAAAGACCGTGTGTAAAAACCCAAGGTCACCCTGTGAAGAGGCCAAATCCTGTAAATAACTCATGGAGCCAATTAATCAGTCAAGTAACTTTCCACCATTTATAACCAATGAAACGGCCATATGCTCTTCGTGACTTCTGCCCCTTTAAACTCTAGGCCACAATCCTTCACTTTGCGGGAAACTGGCCGTTGCTGTCCATCAAGTGACAACTGAGAAACCAAAGATCCCAGCTTTGAAGCACGGAGTCAGTGTTTTCTTGACTGATATTTTTGGTTACGTCCTTCATCATAAACATACACATAGCCGTTCCCTTCTAGCACAATACTGCAGCTAGAGATGATTCGTTGCCGACGGTGCCTCTTGAGGTGAGGAGCGAAAGATCGTTACTGTATTTCTAAAACAACCTCGTACACATGATGACTTGTAAACCTTTGTTGTAATGTCTTCATATGGTACAAGGTGTGCCAGAAGTTTTGGAAAATGAAAGCCTAGCCAAACAGACTGGTTTAGTTGAACTTTAGTCCTAGCCAATTTTCTTTTAGAGTTATTTAGAGCTTTATAGCCATTCAAGCTTTACCCCTCCTGTTTCGAATGACAGTCAAATGTTTCATTTTGTTAATGTGCAGCAGACCAATCTTTGTCCTGAATTAGCTTGTTTGAAATGATACTTTGATATATAGGATAAATTGCAATAACACTTCCTTTTAATAAAAGTTCCATAACAGTACGGTCCACTGTAATTGCAAGCAGTTGTTTTTTCATCCCGTTAACCTTTTTTTGCTTTTTTGACTTTTTTCTAACGTTCTTATGTTTTTTTTCAAGAAGCTTTTAGATTTGGGTAAAGCTGAACTGGAGAAAATGCACAGGGTTAAAGTGGGGGTTAAGAGGTTAAAACTAAAAACTAAACAGGAAGCAAAACAAGGCTAAAATGGAGCTGGATGAGGAAAACCCTGATTAAAACAGAAACTTTAGCAGATACTGTATATTGTGCAACCCTATACCTACTGTTATCAGATATCTTTGAGTCTTTAAGCAACAGATGATGCACGAATGAGTTCATAGTTTCCATGTTACGTTTTCATTTGGCCAACACTCAAATTAAAGGTCAGCGACAGTATCACATGTTTAAAAATGCATTAAGAACCATAAATCATTCCCCACTTTCTATCCATGAGGGAATCAACACCTTGTCACAATAGTAAGTCTTTTCTCTTACCGTATGGACATGATACCACATTGTGGCCACTTTCACATGGCTCCCTCAAACCTAAACGTAATATTTCATCCTTCTTACCTGTGCACTATTGTCCAGGTGTCTCAAAGCGCTGTGGACGAGGCGGAGGAGGCCGCGCACAAGCACCAGCTCCGAGAAAGGAGTGAGCATAAGTTGATCTGCTATTAACGGCAGCGCCTGGGGAAACCAACACAACTTACTGTGGATCAGTTATCACTTCTGTCGTCAATAAAAACTGCTTTATGCAGCATCGAGTGTCGCTCATTGTGGTCAGGACACCGAGCTGTTAACAAATAAAAGGTCTCGCAATAAAATAAGAACAATGCTGCATTGAGGTGACGAACCGTGAGGCATCTCTCGTTAAGTAAGATCTCTGGGGGTAAACAGTGGCCTACATCTTTAACAGTGGGGGCTTTAGTTGACGAGTTTAACTGTCCATCATGCACCCAGTCCAGTAATAGAGAGAGCAGCTTTTCAGTGGGGGCACCCTGAAGGAAACAAAAACAGACGGAAAGGTTATGAGACTAAAAAATCACAACAATGAAAGCAAAAAAGTAGGTTCCGAGGCTCACTCAGAACATTAATATTTAGTTAGACATAGCCAACGCGTTTGACACCTGAGGAAGCCTTCGTCAGGGCACTTAAACCCGGTCGTTTCCCCATTTTCATTCCTTTGTATGATTTTGCTCTTTTGAGATTACGAAGAGCAACAGATTTCATTCGATCGGGTGAGTGCTCCCAGAAACTCTAATCTAATAATAATAATAATCTAACATGGCAGATTGGTTTGGTAAATCAAACTGTTGTTCATTATCAATGGTAGTTACATACTGACAAGCTTCAGTAATGGGCATGACATACATTTACAGAAAATATATGTACCATGTATTTAAATAAGTATCACGCATATTAAGGCTTAACACAAACATAGTGGGCATAGTACGAGTTTAGATTAAGCTTTTGGATTCATACTGATGTCCACTACAAAACTAGTCCACTTGTTACTCAATAGAAGCAGATGTGTGCCTGACTCCAAACCACACAAGGGAGCTTCAATGGGAAAAAAAGAAGTTTGGGAACCACTGTACTAGAGGATGCATAGAATTATATTTGAAAGCACAGTATAAGTAGACAATGGTTTAATAATAGTACAACTTATTTGCCACTGCCAGGAATGACAATAATAACATAAAAAAAAACGATACCTTGTTGATGTTTTTGCCAGAGGGAATAATTGTGTCCTTTTTGGGAGGCTTGACACTCTCCAGACTTTTGACATTCATTTTCTGACAACCTCTGAGTGAAACACCGAGCTCGCATTTCCTCTGAAACAAAGCAATTAAATATAATTCTTCTAGTTTTATGTTACAATGCACGTCACAAACGTCAGCATCTGTTTAATGGCGCAGCTTTAATGAAACACTGAGGTTTATTAGTCTCACCTGTAGGTTTTCAAGTCGTGCCTGCACTCTCCGAGACTGGTTCTCCAGCTTTTTGTTCTGTTCACGCAGGTCGTTTATCTGGTATTGAAAAAAAATGTAAGTCAATCCAGTTGTTTGCTAGTAAAGTGCAAAAAGGAAAATCTTAATGTGATTGCAGGCAAACACGGAATGCCCAGGCAATGTTATAGTGCCCTCTTGTGGTCCAGCTTTGCCAGTATCCAGAAAACAAAATAATCTTGATGAGTAAAGGTAATCTAAATCAAACCTGTTTTTTCATGTTGTCATTAAAATCTTTCAGAGTCTCAAAGCTGCTCTTCAGTCTTTTGTTTTCTTTAGTTTTCTCCCGAAGAAGGAACTGCAGCTGGTGGACCTCTTGCTCATATTTCTGATGGCAAAGGCAAGTTAAAAAAGTATTCATCAATCAGGGCCTACAGTATATCAGCAAGTCCGTGATATTCTAAATTGTTTCATGCCTGACGTCTGCGTGCTCCTTACCTCCTCAGCTGAGAGCATCTTTGAGTGAAGCGTTCCTTCTAAATCCACGAGTTTCTGTAGAGCCTCCTCCTGTTGTTTAAGTGTCTTCTCTCGCTCCTGAAGCTCCTGCTCCCACTGCAGCTGCTTCTGTTGCTCCGTCTGTGCACAAAGAGAAAAACACACTCACATGAAAGAAGATACACACAAAGGTTATTGCACAATTATAATCAAACAGTATACTCAGGTTAAGGTGTACTTTTATTTGATCTCATGGAAAATTGCCCAATGCTTTAGACCTATTCATCCATCAACAACAATCAGGAAATGTCCCTCATACCATTATATTTTTTTATCTGTGTTTTCGTCGCCATTTTGATGCTTTTTCGGTTGTTGAAGCTTTCAGATTTGGGTAAAGCCAAACAGAAGAAAATGTGCTCAGTTCAGCTGGGGGTTAAGAGGTTAAATAACACATCCAGAATTGTGAAATTTGCCAGGCATCAATATGAATCATCTGTTGGCCCATGCAGAGCTTTCTAACAGTAAACGCCTCCCTCTCCTTTTCCCAGGCGGACTGTGTGTTTACCTTCAGTTGGTCATAGACGGTCTCCATCTTCTTAAGTATTTCGGCTGCTCCCGACGCAGACGAAGAGCAGAAGTGAGAGGGATGCCAAGCTCGATCCATCTCCCGGTCAGTTTCCCGAGACCCAAGGCTCCCGTTCAGGCAAGACGGCAAGGTCACATCTGGACAAGAATAAAGACGTAAAGCCCAAGGAATTATCATTAAGTATTTATAACAGAAATAGATGGATAGAACAACTTGAAACAGATTTAAAAAGCTGTTTTACTGTTAAACAACAAAGCTCTAATCTAGTAATGAAAGTTCAACCTCATATTGGCACAGCAAAGAGAATGAAATGTCTTGCCCATGAATACAAGGTAGCGAGGATAGAACGGACCCATTTCAGATTAGTAGGCAAATAGTCTTGTGTAAAAAAAAAACACATTTATATTATATAATAATTGCACCTGTTTCGGTAAAAAACAATGGTGAATCTGATCGGGGATGAGTTATGTAGTCTTCAACTCCTTCCTCATCATAGTCAGACCTAATAAAAGAAGATTTTTTTTGTTACATAATAAATCACATAAACGGAGATACTGTAGTAGCCTATGTGAATATTAACTTACGGATCTGGCGGTGTGAGGATTATTCCTTTAAACAGTCCATGTAAAACTTTGCTGTGGCCTTTCAACTCCTTGCCAGCATATCTGTGTGCCATTATGAGCCTTTGAAGCACTTCTGTCAAGTAAGAAATGTGACAGCAAATCATATTAGAGGGCCAACAAAAATACTGTTAATTTAATGTTTCAAATGCAGACCCTTACCTTCGCTTATACCGTAAGTACTATCTTCCTTTCGAGACAACTAATGAAAGGTAGAATAGAAAAGAGATTAGTTCTTGTAAAAGATGTAAAACTGCTTTTAGTAGTTCCAAGAAAAGGAAAGACAGACCTGTTGCTTTCTGCCTCCATTGTCCGCCATTGATTTCTTCTTTGCAGTTGCCATAGTCCGCTCGTTTAAATATTGAGATTTTCAGCCAACATAACATTAATGAACCACTTGGACTCGTTTGCTACTCTAAAGCTACATACAAAAAGAAAGACTTTTCGTCTCAAAAACAAAACATCCGAATTTGGCGGATGTGTGACATCTGGAGGTCACGTGACTTTCATTTAACTTTTCTTCCCAACAGCGCCCTCTAATGGAAGAACGAGCACGTTTTGAACATCTGACGTCGCAAGGTACGAAATGGCTCTTTTATGTTATTTAGTTTTTCCCCCCAATTTTTGAAACATTTTTAATTTTTTTATTTTTTGCAAGTGTTGCATTTGGGGTAGAATCAGGCGTGCCTTGGCCGACAGACATTCAGAATGATCGCCCCGCCGTCGGTCCCATTGAAATCCCTGTCAAAGAGAACCGCTGTGACAAAAGATGCAATCAGCCCCAAATCAGATTGCCACAACCGCCGAAGCAAAGGCCTGCTTTAAACTTGACTTTTATAAATGGAGAACTTTACCCAATTTCAGTTTTTGGGTGTCCCGAGGCCTTTTCATGATGACTGTCTGTGATGATAGATCGGCCCGACTCCTCAAGTCTAATGAACAATGCGGCTTGTGATTTCACACATCGACCACAAGAGGGCAGTGTCTTACAGGACAGTAAGTGGATTTTTCATGTTAGATAACCAGCATATTTCCCCTCTGAAACGAATATGAACTTAAATTTATATCAAGTCAATGGACCAATAGATTCATAATTATACATTGGCAAAAATACTTGATCACAGCTGGTTAAAACAGACTCGATCAAATCAAACTTTATTTATAAAGCGCTTTTTATACCGAAAGGTATCACAAAGTGCTTTACAAATAATAATATAATTGATAATAATAATAATAATAATAATAATAAAAATAATAATATGTATTGTTGTAGTTGGCAATTTAATTTGCTGTCAGAATTTCGAAACTAGTGTTTTATGGAAGCTTATTTGTAAAAAAAAAAAAAAAGAAAAAGAAAAAGAAGAGAAAATGTGCAAAGACAGGTCTAAAGCCATTTGGCCATTATACAAGTAAGACAGTGCCGATTTTGCTTGATAGGCTTGTTTAAAATGATACAGTTTCATGAGTAATGTTATCTCACAAGTTTTGGCTAATTAGCGTCCATGTAATATGCACCCAGTTCAATCACCTTGTCCCTGCAGGGGAAGAAATTAACCTATAATAATAGCACATATTGAGTTATAGGGAACTAAGTGCAGAGTGAAAATGGCTGTTCTCTTATGGTAATTGGTCTCATTAGCCTACTTTCCTATTAAAAGATTTACAATGGATTTGTGCCAGTAAAGGGTCACGCATTGCTTATCTGTAATGGTCCGACTAAACTAGTGTCATTTCTAAGACAAAGATCAGGTAAAAGCAGAGGGAAGGTCACATCAAAATATCTAAGCCAAGCCCAAAGTCAGCAGCACAGCAGTTGACTATTCAATGTTGTTCATACTGTTGAGAAATAGTGCATAACTAAATGGTGAAAATAATAATAGTCTTGTGGATTTAAAGATAGTTTCATGATTAAGTGGAAAATAATGCAATGCTATGTTAGGATCTGTGAGCAGGTGTGGCTAGGAAGGTTATGCCATAAGTCAAAGCTGGGGTTAAAGGTCAAATGTCAATGAGCCCCCTCAGAAAAAAAGAAAAGTCAGTTGTACAGGCACCTGTGATTATGCAAGTATTTGTATTTCTTTGCTTTGAAAAGTGTGATGATGAGAGGATAATCGTTGCTGATTGTTGCAAAGCAGTGGGACATACTAAAAAAAACAATCCCTTTTTACTGTAGCCATTTGAGTTACCCCCGGGGGTAACTCAGATCCTACGTGCCTGTGCAATGCTAATGAAAATGAGATGTTGCCACTAGTTATCGCGTGTACCTTCTGTTTTGTGAAAAACTCCTATGCGCTGACAGAACACGCCCACGGGACACTAGCACAAAACAAAGACAATGAAATCCTATCATTGAATTAACAGCATACTGCTATCTTGTATTGCTCGGTGCAATTATCTCCAGCCTCAAGATACAAGAGACGTAGGAATCTCTCAATTAAAGCAAAGATGGCAGTGTGGTGCTGGGAAAATGATTGTGTGTCCACCGGTATGGCGGGATCGGAGCACAGGGCGGTATTATCTATGCTAATGTGCACTGTAAAGATGGGTCTGGGGTTCAAGTGGGCCCCATAGCAATTACACTGCCCGGGCAAGAAACACATATCCTGGACACATATAAAGCTCTTCTGTGGGTCGTTTCATCTGAGAAGCTGGATTACAAAAACTTGAGATTTAATGCATGTGAACCTATGTGTATATAAGTCATTGCAGACTTTGATGATACATGGGATTTAACTATGATTGTTAATGCTGGAATAGACTGACTGTAGGTTTTATGCTTTCTTGCAGAGGTACGGCATATAGAGGCAGACGGGCTACAATAACTGACCTCAACATGTCATTGTAACAGCAAGTGATAGTTTTATTGTGTTTACTGGTTTGTGGTCTGTGTTACTTTTGAGTTGGCATGATTCTGTTGTAGGCAAACCTTGATGCAACGGCCACATGACACTTGTCAAGGGTCCGGGGTTACCACAGTTATCTTAAATAATTGCCTTACCTAAATAAAAACAAACAAACAACAACAATAAAACAAAATAGCAGCAATTATGCATTACTTTTCTTTATGTCGGTGAAAACATTGGTGTAGTTCACCCATTTTTAGCCATTGCATGCTGTCGTGTTTTGTGGGCCAGACTGAAGTGGTAGACAGGTCGCATGTGGCGCCTGAGCCTTGCTCTTCTGACCTCTAGATTATTGCTGATAATACACTTTTGGTTGCATAGAAATACAGTTATCTCTCCTCAAAGTAGGGCTTCAAGGTTTATTTATATCGAATCACAATCAAAACATTTTTTTCTGTCTCTGGCATTTGAGTGATAGATGTCACCGATCAAAATGGTGGCTCCTCTGATCTCAGGTTCAGCTGCAGCAGATAAAAGTCTGTCTGAGTTTCCTTAAAACTGATTTTAAAGACGCTATGTGATTCCATCCTGGACATAAATGTTCGTCACATGGCCGTCCCCCAGAGGTACTCTGAATGTCAGGGATTGTCCTCCATCAAACCAAATAGTTTTGAAAGTAGATTATTGTGTATTGTTCCAATGTGGGCTTGTCTAAAAGTAACTTTCTTCATTCATCATTTCAGCAGTTTATGCATTTAAATGTATCAAATATTAAAATTGCAAATCGAAGCGCATTTAGGTTTTTTGTCAAAATCCTGCCGCCCTACCACAAAGTACAGATTATTAAAAGTACTGGTCATAAATAGTGCTCACAATACTTTAGCTCAAATATTACGAGACCAGTGTGCCCCTGTTACTGATCATTCTAATGAAACAAAACAAAACTGATACGCGTTTCTAATGAAGTGAAATTCTTTGCTTATAACTCTATGTCCCCCTTTTTTTGCTCATAATCTTTTAAGTTCCATAGTTTCTAGTCTGATGTGACTATGCCCTGCAGGATTTATCCATTTAATTCTTTCTATTCTTTAAAAGCATTAATGTGTAATAACATTGTAACCTTTTATTTATTGGATTAATTCCAAAAGATTTAATTGACACATTAATATTTTAATGCTTTTTCTTTCACTGTACAAGGCCTTTGGGGCCGTTTAACGCCGGGATAAGGAGGAGGCAGCATTTCTTATAAAACTTGCAATGATCCTTTTTGTAATGGAAATGAGCTGAACTAAATATTTAATGCATTCGTGGTTTAATTCAGTTTTAGATCAGACTTATTATTGCTCTACTGAAATATGAATATGATTTACTGAGAGAAAGTATGAGAAGTAGTAGTAATCGTTGTAGTGGTATCCTTTGTTATAAGCTGTGCATATTAGGTGCACCCATATAAGAAGTGACAATATGATGCCCATCTAATGTATTTTTTGCAAACACAGCCAAAACACTAACATTTGTGGTCACCTAAAAATGCGCTACAGTTCAACTCTAAGCATAATCTTCTTAATCTAGTTGCATTTTAGCCTCGTCTTTGTCCTTATTTAGTTTTTTCAACACATGAATGATGAAAAAAATGCTTATGAGCTTTACAATGGAGTGTACTCTAAAGCCATATTTGATAGTTTAATTAAATATGGCTGTAATCTTATCGCAATATTTAAGACAAATATCGCATTTCTCCCTCCCGATCAGCCCCATCTATCTGGATCTTCTTGGGTGTGTGCCACTGACTTGAATTGGCAGCAGAAGGACACCACCATGAGTGCACCCATTGACACATGCTGCAGTAATTCATGATCGGAAGCACAGACGTCTCCATGAAACCATGAAATTTTGACACCAGTTGCGTCAAAGTCCCCGATTTTTTTGATAGCATCGGCCCTCTGTGTCCGTGCAATCAATTGACCCATTGTTGTGTCGATAGCCACTACAGGCGACCGCTATAGGAGCAGAATACATTAACGCTGTCTGTGATAGTCGAGACTGACCTCCACTCCTACGCACCACACATTCCTCTCCGCATTTCTGTTTTCTGTGCGCGGATTTTTGTGCCAGTGTTGGTGCCAGCGTATTGGGCATTTTATTACACCTGAAAATAGGGCTTTTGTGTTCACCGGATGTAGCCAAGAGAGCAGTGGTGGCGGTGTTCAAATAAATCACTGCTCCTTGTTTTATGTAATTCTGCTCCTTACGTGTCCATATTAAAGTACATGTGTATTTAAAAGTGCTGTACGTATTGTTCAAGTGACAATAAAGCTATTGCTGAACTAAACATTATTACAAATTCTTTCCAATAGAGTGACATAGGACTGAAACAGCTAATTGATTAATGGTCAACTAATTGATTATTGAAATAGTTGTCAACTATTTTGGTAGTCGATTCATCATTTCTGGTACAAACAGTGACTCAGTGAGACTTGAATAAAAATATAGCATGTTGAACCCCTCACTTATTGTTGCCACCTGTCCCCAATCAAGTCAGCGCTAGTGCAACCTCCAGCCTCTAGAGGTTCTGGGCTTTCAAATAAGGAATTGCAGATGTGTGCCTTTTTAAACCCCTAAGAGCATCCCGCTAATGTTACTTTTGAAGTGTACTCTATCAAGGTGTACTCAAATGGCGTCGTTTGAGCTTAATGTGGTCAAATGTTTGCAAAATGTTTCTAATTTCCATGCACCTTTCACAGATGATTGATTAATCGTAAAAAAAAAAAAGAATTGGTAGATTAATCGATTGCCAGAATAGTGGTTATCATAACATTTTCTCAACATTGGAAAGATCACAATTTCACTCATTTTCTAGGCTCTTAAACTATCACAACAGCCACTTTGAACACGGTCTCATCGTCAGGAGACAGGCACTGATAAGACTGATGGAGCCGCTATTGGAGGCTGCTCTGGAGATGTATTTGAGCGGAGGACCTTGCTTAGCGACCCTGGCGGGGCTGTCATTCCTGCATGCTTGAGTCATGTGCGGTGTTTCTGGCTAGTCTCGGCCCCAGCGGCCCATTTTTGGCAATGTCATGTTTTAACAACTCCCGATGCCTTTTTAATTCCCGCTTCTGTAAGTCCTGTCTGGAAGTATCGGAATGCCGCATATGCGAGGCGGGCCCAGACGCTGATGTTTGGAAATAAGCCGTGCGTGATTGGCCTCATTCTCAGGGACAAGGCAGCAGAGAAGGGCTAAGAATGCTGTTTGAATTCAAGTGCACCTTACAAGAACTATTAGCCTCCTGTGCCGAGCAGAGGAGCTTGGGTGGCCAAAAGTGTTATAAGACCTGACATTTCGAAAAACATTGATCTTTTGCAGAGATGTGAGCAATACAAAGTTAAGTTACAGTAATTTGGTCTGAAACAAGATGCTTGCTGATGCTATTAGACTTATAATAGACTTATTATATCACATTACTTACATACAATACAATAGTATAGAAGGGGGTCTCCAACCCTTTTTACCCATCGAGCTACTGTAACCTAACAAAAACGACAGAGAGCTACTTATGCTGTAAAGACACTTGTGTAAAATGCGACTTAGGTGGAGTTAACCCTCGAGAATTGGTGACCAAGAAGATATTTGAAAGAAAACAACCTGAGTTCTGTCCTTATACTTTATTATATTGACCCAAATGTTTGCAGATCATGTTCAGCATGTTCTGAACAAAAATAAAATGCCTTGAAAATGAGGGTTATCAAGTAGAGAATGGGCTACAGAGCTACTGGTTGGAGATTCCTTGTATAGTATTTTAAACTCACTATGACTGAAGGCAGCAGCAGCGCTCGTGCGTCACAGCTACAAGGTCCTGATTCGATTCCCACCTGGACAGGGCCTTTCTGTTTGCATGTTCTCCACGTGTTTGCGTAGGTTTCCCCTACCACTAAAAACATGTACAATAGGCCAGGATGAATGAGAGTGTGTTTGAGATTTGCACGGGGAAATTAGCCCAAGGCTATAATCCAGTGTGGCTTGTTCAACATGCACTGTCCCTACCCAAGAAACTAAACTAAAGGTTTTTGAGCCAATTTGTAATTCCAATCACACAACCGCTACTATTGCAAATAAAATCACAATTTATGTTTTGAAATTAAGAGTCAGTTTTTAAACAATTCTGGGTGCATAACTTAAAGAAAATGTATATGTATCCATGCTGCAGTGATGTGTTTAAGTGTTTTCTAATTTAGACCTGTTTGACACCCAGTTTAGACATGTCCAATTTATGTTTATTTTAGACCCTTTTAGACCTGATCAAGTTCTGATTTTAACTTGATCTAGACCTGGTGATTATTGGTTGGAAAATAGCCAGAGTCCGCCCCATTCCCAACACGGAGACGCTAATGCATGCTTTTATCACCAGTCGCATCGACTACTGTAATGCCCTGCTTTCTGGTCTTCCCAAGAAGAGTATCTCAGGTTTACAACTTTTACAAAATTGAGCCGCTTTAGAGTCGCTGCATTGGCTCCCCGTGTGTTTCAGGATCGATTTTAAAGTTCTTTTAATGGTTTTTAAATGTCTTAATGGTCTTGGTCCTTCTTATCTTTCAGAACTGCTTTTACCTTATGAACCTTCACGGCCCCTTCGCTCCTCTGGCAGGGGTCTCCTAGTTATTCCTAAAGTCAACAGAAAGACTCAGGGCGAGGCGTCTTTCCAATATTATGGCCCTCGCCTCTGGAACGACCTGAGGAGGAGCTCAGGACCGCAGAGAACGTTCATGTTTATAAGAGCAGGCTCAAGACCCACCTTTTTAGCTTAGCTTTTAGCTGACATCTATTTAGTCCTAATTATTTACATATCTATGTGTGTATATATGTATGTATATATGTATATGAATGTATGTATGTATGTATGTGTGTGTATGTGTGTGTGTATATATATATGGCAGCATCTCTGATCAGTTTTCTCCTTGTATGAGCTGAAAGTTTAGAGGGACGGCCGGGTCTTTGTAGAAATGCAGTGGTCTGATACTCCTTCCATTTCAATATTATTGCTTGCACAGTGCTCCTTGGGACGTTTAAAGCTTGGGAAATCTTTTTGTATCCAAATCCGGCTTTAAATTTCTCCACAACAGTATCTCGGACCTGCCTGGTGTGTTCCTTTAAACTGAGGAATTACAGCGCGTAAGCGTTGTAGCGCAGCATACGCGCGTCACTTTTTTCCATTCTAACCTATCATGATATTTACACTAGCAGTGTTATACGCGCGTCAGACAAACGTATTGACGCGCGGCTGCGCCTAAATTAGAATGGAGTTCTAATTTTGACGCGTATACGCGGCAAACTCCGTAATTTTAGACGGGAAAATGGCACAGTCTTTCAAAGTAAACTTCCGACACCCTGTCAAAATAAGTTTTCTGTTGATTTGTCGAAGTTCACAACACGCATATTGGTGGTGTCTTTGGCTGTCAAGCCTCAGCGCGGCCACAAGGTGGTAGAAGTCACCTTGCTGATGACGCTGCTGGTTAATTGGATGCACCCATAGTCGCCTCGCCTGGTCTGTTGTCTCTCCTGTCTCCTCACTTCTTCTACCAAAAGAAGAAAGGCCAAGGTGCGCCTTCTACTCGGCACAGTTTCTATAAATAAATGCCTAAGCTAAGGTAAGCTAAAAAAAAATATGCAAATCATTTCATAAATTGGCAGAGTTCGATGTACGACTAGCAAAACGTATTAACATGAGAAATGTTATTACTTACCCATTTTTATAAGCAACATTTTTCCAAGTGATTTGGGGAAGAGACACCCGAACACAAGCGTAGCTTTAGCTGCTCTGACGCCGTATGTGTAAATTTGCGCTTTCGAAAATGCGCGCGTATAACGCGCCGCGTACGTAACGTCCAGTAATAGCTCCTGGTGTAAATTCGGCGTGAGACGATCACAGAGCAGGTGCATTTATACGGAGACTTGTTTACACACATGTGGATTCTATTTATCATCATTAGTCATTTAGATCAACATTGGATCATTCAGAGATCCTCACTGAACTTCTGGAGAGAGTTTGCTGCACTGAAAGTAAGGGGGCCGAATAATTTTGCACGACCAATTTTTCAGTTGTTTATTTGTTAAAATTTTTTGAAATATCCAATAAATTTCGTTTCACTTCATGATTGTGTCCCACTTGTTATTGGTTCTTCACAAAAAATTACAGTTTTATATCTTTATGTTTGAAGCCTGAAATGTGGCAAAAGGTCGAAAAGTTCAAGGGGGCCGAATACTTTCGCAAGGCACTGTATGTGTACTGGGTGTATTGTTTTAAATGTAGTGATCTGTAAAGCACTTTGTGATACCCTAAGCACTTTATAAATAAAGTTTGATTGATTGATTGATTGAAATGAAGTACTACCAGTGATACGCGTATGCCACATTCAGAGAAACACTGGACTAGAGTATATTTTTGGACATAGACTGACAAAAATCTGCGTAGCGCCCGTTAAAGACAACGCAATAAAAAGGGTATTTTTTCATCATCATTATTATTACTCCCAGTGCTGTGCTGATAAAGGATGCAATTCAACAGTGGGAGACTCTGGGGAGACAGACTTAATAGACCATGCATGATCTTATTATTTGGCCCACTTGTGTGTTTGTGTGTGTGGAGGATCTTTAAGAATGTGATGAAATAAGCCACAACATCGCAGTCCAAATCGTTCCCCGAAGGCATAGTGTAAGTGACAGTAATAATTCTGTCTATGTCTTTAGTGAAACGGCAGCCGTTTCAGGATTTCTCAGCTTGATAAACCAGTGAAGGCTTAAGGAAATGAATGTTTAGCATCAAGATATTTGCTGGATTTACTGAACGTGTGGGCGTTAGACTTGCAGTAAACATTTCTCCAAACCTTCGGAGACGTGTAAGAAATGGATACCAGACATACTTTACACCTAGAGTAAAAACAGCTTTATAAATAGACCAGATAACACAGCACTGAACTATAGTCTCTATCATTGTGCAAGATACTGCATCAGGTCAATAACAGCCTTTTAAAAGATCATCTTTTCCAATATGAGAACATAACCTCTCCTTTCTGAAAAATAAGAATACACATTTCGATCAAGCAAAACAAGTTTGAAGAATACATTGAAGTTTACATAATTGTCAGGTAAAAAAAAAACATCTACTGACTTTGGAAAGCTATTCTCGTGATTCCAATGTTTTGTAAGACCCACTGCGATTCATAAACAACAACCTGGCCCCGAACACTCTGGTCCCAGCTGTGTTATACTGCAAGCCTCCTCTTTCACACATGTGGGCACTGAAAAAAAAAAAAAAAAACTGGCATCTGCTGTGTTAGCGTGAGAGCTAATCTGACCTGAGCAGAAAGACAAAAAAAAAAAAAAGAGGCTGCCAGCGTCGGGCTCATTCGCAGCTTAGCTTTTTGAGATAAACACAGTGATGAGGATATATGGGGATGAAACGAGGGGAAAAGTGCAACATATGGAGGAACACGGTGTTATTGGTTGTGTCTGAAAGGCTGTTTCACAATAGCTGCTCCTAATTAACGTTTTACTCATTGCAGAAAAAGAACAGGGCGCGAGAGCTTTGGACGTTCTCTGAAAGCCCATATTAAGTTACAACAAAATATTTATATCAATAGGAAACCTGGAAACACATCAGTAGGGTTTGTGTGAAACGTATTTATTGACTAATTATTTATAAGTTATAAAATCCGATCTGGCAAAACAACACAGTGAAGAGTTATAGTAACAAATCATATCTCAGGGATTACATAAGTCAGCCTCCACTCCAGTGAAACAACTGCAGGGCTGAGGTCAATCAGAACACGGGGCCTCTTACGATCATGGACTCACGCGCACACCGGATCAAAACGCTTGCAGTCAAATAAGGTTTACAACGCACTTTCAAGAATCAAGATTGAGAGGCTGTTTGTCGTTTGATGTTGAGGAGAGCACTTGCTGCTCTTACCTGACTTAGTGCAATATGGGTCTGCACAGCTACAAACATGTTCTGAAAGACAGGGTATGTTTAAAATGTGCACGGTAGGGTTGGGCCATATCGTATCGCATATCGTTATCGTGATATGTTTTGATATCGTTGTAATTTTTTATATCGTTGTGGACACAATATAATTTATGTTACACTCTGCTCCATCAGAGCAGCATAAACGGTGACTGTAGAACACGGGGACCCGTGCTGAAAAAGTAAAAAGGAAATGAAGGACGTAAACTGCTTGAGTAGATCATATTTGCGAGACAATTATGCCGTAAAAAAAAAAAAAAAAGAATAAAATATCACTGAATGAATCTTCCCAATAGGCGTAAGGCGGGGATTTTGAAGTAATTCGTCCATTGTCAATTATATCGTGAAATATATCGTTATCGTGATATTTATTTTTTCATATCATGATATAGATTTTAGGCCATATCGCCCAGCCCTAGTGCACGGTAAGCAGAATCTTGATTTTAAAATTGAAATTGCAGATCTATTTGCAATCGCAGTACCATTGCAATGACTGAAAATATGTAGGATCATTCGGACACTCCGTCACATTAAGTTGAGGGTTCGAGGAGCAGAACTCTCTTGGGCTAAATGTGGCTTATTAAATACACTGACATTTTGGGAAATCCAGGGTTTTAGTTTGACCATTTTCCATCTTGTTTTTTTGTTACTCCCCTCCACCCTAGCAGAGCCGTGTCGTGACACTTAAACGCTGACACAGGCCAGTCACTAAAGACTGTTTAAAACATTGATCCACTTGTGAGGGTTGTTACACACAGTGGCTCCATTCTCCCTCACACTCCTGCTTCATTTGCATGTAGCAGCAGCTCTCCGCAAACTCTCTCTTCCACACCCCGGCGTGGGGCGACTGAGTGAGAAGAGAGGGGAGTGTGCGTGGGCCGACAGAATGGAGAGGAATCCCTGATAAGCCCCTGTTAGCCTGGCCCAGGGCACACTCACAGGAATGGCTGCTATGCCCGGCATTCACAACACTGTGTGGTGTCACCAAACAAAGGCGTCCCTTCTCTCCCCCCCCCCCCCCCCCCCCCTCGTCAAAGACACTATTGTGGCGGAGCAGAGTGCAGGGCCTTTATATCACATACACATTCCACCCCCCCACTGCCACTCACAGACCAATATAGAGGGAAATGGATAAATACTGATATTAAAGGATGCATCAGATATAGACACGTAAGCAAGAAAAACATTTGCATATAAAGGGAATGCAAGTGATGTCACAGCATAGCGACAGATGCCAAACGAGTGTCAAGTGAGCACTGTTATTGTTTGTTTTGACAATCAGTCCGGAATATTGAGGCTTCTGTTTGAATGAAAATGTATCTGAATCCCCCTTTACCCCCAAATAGTAAAGTCTTATGGAAACTTGGAATTTAGATTTGATCGCAATGAACTGTTAGGCACTAAACTACACTGGCACCGATAGGTTCCAATAATTGCACATTTCCAAACCTCCATTATGACGATATTGAACAGTACTATAGATTTCATTATTTTAAGTTTGAATGTTTATTTCTTACAACATTTCCTCTTGATCATTAATTCTATGAATTCCAGATGGGGCTGGTTTCCACAGCAGGCAGCCCGAGTGAGCTTTACCTGCCAGCCCCCTCTCACAGCGGAAGTTATTGTCAGCTGACTCTCTCCGAGGGGTCCGACAGCGACAGTGTCCCGGGACAGTAATGGCATGACAGGACACTACGCTGGCTTCTTCCTGCTGCTGTGACAAGCTCCTGGCTTCTCCCGTCAGCCCTTTCCCCCACCACAAAGGGCTCATGGCAGGTGGACGTGACAGGAGGGCGGGGGTGCACATATGTCCCATGTCTGACAGTCCCGAGTGGTTCAGCAAACACCTGTCAATCACTACAAGGACAGACCTGCGGTACAGTAGCCAGGAATGTGTGTGCGTTTGACGTGGGACGTCCCAAAACAGTAAATGCAACTTGAATAACTTGAATAACTTGAATAACTCGAAATGTTGTTTTCCATGGTCTGAGGGTGGCAACGTGTTTAACGATGTTGAAACTTGTTCATCGGTGAATTTGACAGATCATAACCACATGCTCCTAAAGTTAATGACTCTGGCAGTTGGTTGGTGCTTTACAACTATGTGGCCAATAACAATTAACAGCCTTTTAATCATCATTTACTTTCACTTTACAGGACTTCATGCCTATCTGTTTTTGTGTGTGTGTTTGTTTGTGTAGGAGGGGTGGGTGAGTATCAGTGCTGACAGGTTTCCCCCTTTAGGGCTGGGCTCCCGTCAGACTGCACTGAGCTCTCAGCAGGGACATCCCCATCCACTTCCCCTTGGTCCTAGAGAGGACTTTGAAAGCACCATGCCTGTATGCAGTTTAATAAATATGTGTACTTTATTTGTAGTTTATTTCGAACATATTGATTTGGAAAGTCAGAACCGAAGCTTAAAGGTTTTGTACGCCGCCATTTCCCCTTACACACTGAAACAACCCTGCAGGGAATGTGTGCCATTGAAAGTGACCATGTCCATCATTTCCCCCTATCAGCCTACTTAATCGTCATTTCCCTACACTTTTCAGAAGCCTGTGCCTATCTGTCTTCGTATGTGTGTTCGTTTGCGTGTAGGAGGAGTGGGAGGGTATCGGAGCTGACAGTTTCAAACTCTTATGGGCCGGGCTCCTGTCAGACTGCACTGAGCTCTCAGCAGGGACATCCCCAGTCTGGAGGAAGCTGCAGTCCACTTCCCCTTGGACTGCAGTGACAGCACAGGACAGGCGCCCCGGCCCAAACAAGGTGTCCCGCTGAGTGGATGTGAGGCCGCGGGGTACCCGGGCAGGAGGGAGTCAGCAGGGGCTAAGTACATGGACAATGGCGGGACAGTAGGACAGTAAGGAATTAGCTGACAATTAGGCCGAGTTTGTGTGAAGAATGATGGATGAGGAGCTGTCAGGACCCAGGGAGCTGAGGATGATCTGGATAAGTCCATGTTATCCTGAGATTACACTGGCTCTGACACACATGCACGCACACACACACAGAGGGGACAGGGCACAGAACTGTGGGGAATCTGATGGTACGGGCCAATCTATCTACATCACTAACTTGATTATCAGCTGTATTCAACACGCGATTAAGGCTGCGGAAACAATTAGTCCCTCAGTGTAAACATGAAAAAATATATTGAGCTATGTATTTAGGTGTTTCATAAAATACAGCAACAATAGGAAATATTGTAAAACAACGAGCGACTCAGACACATTCCACTATTAGATTATTAGTTAACTTGACTTAAAGCTACATTGCGTAACTTTTCCTCCAATAAATAGTATAAAATGCAAGCATTTATTGTATTACAGATATGTTTTACCGTTCCTAAGACCTGACTTTATTGGGAGTGGGACGTCTCCTGCTCGTCTCCATGGAGATGTCGACTAAAGACAGCAAAATATGAGATTTAAATGGGTTATTACTTACCCCACTGCAGTAATTATATTTTCTGTGTCTAGGAGCATGTTTGTAATGCTGGCGACAGTATACTTCAAAATGTTACGCAGTGTGCCTTTAAATGCATATTTTTCAGCTCAAAATGCATTATGTCCGATTCTGTCATTAAGAATTTATTCATTACATTTATTTCATTTCGGAACATGTACAAACAAAGGACAACACAAACATATATTTGATATATTTACAGATATTCTCCAATTCCTATAAGACTAAAACATAATGAAATATTAAAAAAATATTTGTTTATTGTTAAAGCACACAGCAGAACGTTCCAGGGTACATACATTACAGGCAATCACGATGCAGCAAAAAATAATGAAACACATTTGCAAAATCAATCAAGCTCCTAAAGATTAGTTAAACACAGCCATTTTTGCAGTGGATGATCTAAATGAAGTTTTAATGTAAATACAAGTGGTCAGAGCAAACAGCAACATCTCAGACACAAGCTGGTGATGTGCCAGGTTGTTTAAAAGCTGGCACATCTGAGAAGAGGCGTGTCCACTCCCGATACAAACACGTGTTTATTGGAGTATTTTCAGTGACGGCTATAAAGAAATGATACTATTCTATTTGGCAAAATGTTTCCTAGTGTGACTTTCTTTTATCATTTTTATTATTTAATCGATTTTACAAAGCAGAATTGAATAAATGATGGTAAAGATTTTAGATTCAAATTGATGAACTAAAGCTGTGCACATTTACGGATAGCAAATATTTGCATTTTGGACATCCATACAGTGTATTATATTAAAGATGGACAATAAATGAAAATGGAACAATATAATTATCCGACAGTGCAGAGTACGGCACTGTTTAGACATATAAATTCACAAGTGCCAGTCTTCAAAACTTCCATCAATCAATGCAGCTGTCACTTCTCGAGTGCTGCTGCATTCACAGCGCATGCCCCCCATTTCCTCTTGTCACAATAGTTTGTAAGTTGTTATTCTCCTAAACAGCCGATACAGTCCCAGTCCTGTAAAGTAAAGAGGATGTGCTGAATGCTGCAGGAATGTCCCTTTGTGGCCCGGTATGTGTGGTATGGTCAGTATGGGACAGTAACAGCAGGTAGGGTCATGTCTCTAAGGGCAGTGATTGACAGGCAGGTGGCCCAACTGAGCTTCTAGCCAGAGCAGGTGGATGACTTTTTTTTAGGACAATTTTCATTTCAAAATAAGAAGCATATTAGTATATCCCACTAATAGGCCTATATGTAATTCACTTACCAGTGATTTTGCATCAGGTGTTCAGTAGTAATTTTTAATTAAACACAATTCACAGTGCAGGTCGAGTCTATATACTGTAGAATCACTGAGGCCGAGTCACTGTTGTTCTTCTGCAACTTATCAAAGGACCTAATAAGGAGAAGTGCAGATGCTGTCTGTGATCTATCTTAAAAGAGATATGCCCTGCTAAATAAACTTTTTTGAAATGTTATCCATATTATAAAGCCGTTCCCGCTTAATAATGGAGCAGTATTTTACTTCATTCACAGTTTTGAGTAATCCTGTTCATTTTGTTGTATACATGTTTCCTAACCAGCAGGGGGTACTTGGAATATATACATATATAAATAATATAATATAAAGCTACTTAAAACATTTACCACACAAAAAAATGTGTTTGAGAGCACGTATATCTTTCTTTTTGTAAATAAATAAGAGTGTCAGCCATTCACTTTCTAACTGATAAGCAATACCCTCGAGGCGGGGGGTACTTGGAGTGTAAATGAAAGGCCCAGTATTCGCGATTACATTTTTAAAGCTCATAATCCAGGACCCATTCTGCGCTCAAAGTGTGTTCAACTCTGTGCTATCGATTTGCTAGTGTGCCTTTACCTCAAAGTGAAAGCTTGTTTTCACTGTTTTGTACCGTGTCATTCCCACTAACGTCTTCAGGGAGCGCTCAAGGCCAGTTCAAAATCCTGACCAGCCCAGTCTTTCACTTCTTACTGTCTTAAAATTACAGTCTTTGACCTTTTAATAGGAAAAATATCAACGCTTTTAATCCTCAGTTATTCATATGTCAACTTTAAAATTAGGTTTAAGCTTGACCCACTCTTGCTCTATAGTGTCCCGGACCGCGAAGAAAATTGTTGATGTAAAAATAGCCCTATTACATTCCTGCAATAGCCGTGCATAAAGTGGAGGGGCTGTGTGTGTGTGTTGGGTCGGACTACAGTAGAGAATGAGCAGGGGAAACAGGTGCTGGTGTCTAAATGCTTTCAGCGAGTGCAGGAATGACAGCTATGCACTGGGCTGTGGTTACTGGCACTGCCCCAGAGTGGAGCTCACAGAACCACTGCTGCAGCCACTACAGGCCTTTATGAATGGAGCAAACTAGGACTACAGAGCGGTGACTTTTCCTGTAACATGAGTAATGTATTTGCATAGGAATTAACAATATATCACTGACACGTTTTGCTTGCTTTGTTATTTCCCCCCGCGCTGATAGAATGAGAAATGGCTTAGTTTATAATCATACTTTATTGTCAGCGGTGGCATGGTTTCCCCCATTATCATAAAAAACATGCACAATGGAGTAAATCCTACAGCTAGGTCATTCTGGCCAAGCCTATTAAACTGGATTACAGAGACCCCAGCCGGGTGTTGGTCGACCACAGATCCTGACATTTTGCCCCACGTGTTATTTGAGCAACAAACAGCATGAAAAACAATAGAAGGTGAACTTTTTGTTGTTTTATGTAATATGTTGTGAGCAAAACTGTTCACAACACCACTGCACTGTGTATGTGTGTGTGTGTGTGTGTGTGCGTGTGTGGGAAGGCCAGGAATGTGGCTGCTTTCGGTAACTGTTGGAGGTTTTGCTGCAGATTGTAAACGGCTCTAAACGTGGACCTTTCGCTGAGGTAGATGTGTGTATTTAACTTTGATGTAGCTGTCCGCCCTTGGCCTCATCCACTCTTCATAGAGCTGCGCTGTCTTCCATTTGGACGCAAACACCAGCCATGTTGATACGGAATAAAATGCTTACAGTATTACTGTCCTGTGATGAAACTGATCAAACTCAGGCCCGTTGGTTTATTCCCCCATCCAAATAATGTCGGCAGTTTGTTACATCGTCTGCAGGCCCAGCCTCAAACACAGACCGAACAATATGAAGATGGCAAAGCAGGTCCAGGGAAGTGAACCAAACAGTAGTCTATCCAGAATATATTACAGTAATGCTACTACCAGACGTTCTTTAGCTTTAAGTCTGGTGGAGTAGTCCAAAGTAAATATGTATTAGCCAACAGGATAAGGTTTGCTTATAGTTTGCACTTTAGGTTAATTCAAACTTTATTTTGAAACATACAAATAAGTTCTATACCGTGTTATTGAAAACATACGTACCTAGACCATGACTACTTTCTAGCACCTCAACTTATTCAGAGGAAAAATGTATAAGCTTAAAAATTATATTCAGGGGTCTGTAGTGTTTCTCATTTACTCTTAAAACAATACAAAAGAGTCTAGTGTTGTGTAGTGTAGTATAGTGTGTAGTGTGTTAGGACTATCATTTGTTTCATCACAGCTTCATTAAATTGGACACAATTAAATGATCTTTACCGATCTAATTAAATTAACTCCGATCTGTTTACATCCCTATTACATGTTACTTTGATTGTTCATCAGCTGAGCATCATTAGCTTTTGCCGAAGGTTAGCTGCAACAACACAAAGGCGTTAAGGACTTGTAATCATGTGGGTCAACCTCGTCCTGGGTGTTCCACTTGGTGTTTTTGAAACAGTGGAGTTTTTGGCTGAATGGTGCACCATCAGCAGGACGAGTGCAGTGTGCAGCTCCCAGCATGCATCATTAGGCTGCCCTGTTGACACAAAGCGTGCAGAAATCTGAGATGTTCACTAATGCCGCTAATACTCTACTCGCACTCGCACACGGGCGGCAAATTAGCTCTTAATTACCTCTGTGGATTGTGGGAATGAAACTAGTCAAGTCTGAAAGGAAAAGTGTGTAAGTGGGGAAAAGAGAGCGGTATCGTTACAAGCATGTCTGTGTGAGGTGCAAGTGCTTTATTTGTCATTATATGTGTACAAAGAAATTGACTGTCAGAAGTACAGTGGAACCTTGGATCCAGGAGGAACAGAGTGGTTTTCGTCCTGGTCGTGGAACACTGGACCAGCTCTATACCCTTCATCGGGTGCTCGAGGGTTTGTGGGAGTTCGCCCAACCAGTCCACATGTGCTTTGTGGATCTGGAGAAAGCGTTTTGACCGTGTCCCTCGTGGTGCCCTGTGGGGGGGTGCTCCGGGTGTATGGGGTCCGGGGCCCTCTGCTAAGGGCTGTCCGTTCCCTGTATGATCGCATCAGGAGCTTGGTTCTCATTGCCGGCAGTAAGTCAGACCTGTTCCCGGTGTGTTGGGCTCCGCCAGGGCTGCCCTTTATCACCGGTTCTGTTCATTACCTATATGGACAGAATTTCTAGGCGCAGCCAGGGGCCGGAGGGTGTCCGGTTTGGGAACCTCAGAATCTCATCTCTGCTGTTTGCAGACGATGTTGTTCTGTTGGCTTCATCAAACCAGGACCTCCAGCGCGCACTGGGGCGGTTTGCAGCCGAATGTGAAGCGGCCGGGATGAGGATCAGCACCTCCAAATCTGAGGCCATGGTTCTCCACCGGAAAAAGGTGGCCTCCCCTCTTCAGGTTGGTGGGGAGTCCTTGCCCCAAGTGGAGGAGTTCAAGTATCTCGGGGTCGTGTTCACGAGTGAGGGACGGATGGAGCGTGAGATCGGTAGACGGATCGGTGCGGCGTCAGCAGTGATGCGGTCGCTGTATCGGACTGTTGTGGTGAAGAGGGAGCTGAGCCAAGCGGCAAAGCTCTCGATTTACCGATCGATCTACGTTCCCACCCTCACCTATGGTCATGAGATCTGGGTAATGACCGAAAGGACAAGATCGCGAATACAAGCGGCCGAAATGAGTTTCCTTCGCAGGGTGGCTGGGCGCACCCTCCGAGATCGGGTGAGGAGCTCAGTTACCCGTGAGGAGCTCGGAGTAGAGTCGCTGCTCCTTCACGTCGAAAGGAGCCAGCTGAGGTGGCTAGGGCATCTGTTTCGGATGCCTCCTGGTCACCTCCCTTGGGAGGTGTTCCAGGCTTGTCCTATTGGGAGGAGGCCTCGTGGAAGGCCCAGGACACACTGGTGGGACTATGTCTCTGAGCTGGCCTGGTGTCGTCTCGGGGTCCCCCCAGAACAGCTGGAGGTGTGCGTGGATCGGGAAGTCTGGGCATGTCTGCTGAGACTGCTGCCCCACGGCCTGGCCCCGGATAAAGCGGAAGAAAATGGATGGATGGAAGTACAGTCAGTCCTGAGCCACCATGATTGTGCACAGCTAGAGGAAACCTATAAATGCACGGGATTAACCTGACCTGTCCGGTTTGGAAATTGAACCCTGGAGGCAAAAGTGATAACCAGACTGGTGGTAAACACACAACAATATGCTGTATATATCCATTCACATAAACCATTCAAAAAGGAAAATGAAATAAGGGCATGTTCACACCTGGTCTAAGTTATGAACTTTACCGCACTTCATGGAAATTCGCTTTTATGTCGTTGGCCTGACCCTCGTTTGCCGCATCGCTTACAAACAAAACTAAGTACTAATGGGAGAAAATTGACAATATGCACTCTTACTGTATGCTCCTGTGAGATATGTGCACGATCTCATTTATTTTATGCTTTTTCAAACAGTGATTTTTTTGTCAGCCTGCTTAAATTACTCCTTAAGTTGGTCCATAAGCATTGATGCAAACCTGGATTGGCTGAAGCTGAGCAAAATAACCACATTTTCCCTGGGGTGCACCATAGTTGAGTGAACGCACCCTTAGTTTTGAGACCTATCTATTGGCCCGTTCAATATTTGCAAATTGGACAATAAACTTTTTGTAAACAGTGTTCCATGTATTGTTACAGGACCAGGGCCATGTTATGGAAGCTTGCATACTGTACCCAGGACCCTTAAAAAAAGGAAAATGTAATGCTACACCCTTGACCATGACTGCTCCTCTCTCTGGACCAGTCTGTGTATGTATTTTGTTTCAGGTGTTATGTGCCGATTATTAAACTTATCCTCCACTCAATTACGGAGGAATGTGTGGTCGGCCCGTGTTATGACTAATCAGCGCTGTCTATGTCGCCTCAACTAACGTCAGATCTGCAACTCCGTTCTTGGGTTAATTGCATATCCAGTTTGTTGCATTCGATTTGGAATATGAATGAATGGAATGGATTGAATGGAAAAATCTGGTGTTTTTCAATTTGCGCAGGAAATACAAACGGTTGTTGAAGCTTGAGTGACTAGTGCAGTGGGTAAATTGCTTCGTGAAATGTCAGTAGATGAAGGGCTTTTGAGTTGGTCTGCTTTTCAATGGGATGTAATGATTTTCCAGCGATGAGTCCCAGTCATGAGGGGCACTTGGGTTAGTGCCACATGTGGATTTTAAGAAAACTGAAGAGAAAAATCGAAGTATTTCATCCCAGTTCTTCAAATTAATGAAGTCTACAGCTCAAACAGGGAGCCAATATGGTTCACAAAAGAAGCAATCAGTGCAATAAGAAAATTAGTGTCCTGAGCTCCAGACCCCAGAGTTCAGCCTTAAAGTTTGTGTTGTATGTGCATTAGTCACTCCCAACCAACCATCTTATGAGAGTACTGTACATTACGATAAAACGATCTGTTTCTTCAAACTTAATCGAAAGCTAATTGTGCAATTTAAACATTTCCTCTTCCATGTTGCCCCTTTGGCTGTAACTAATTTAATGCACTAGGTCTGTCTCTGGCTCTCTCTTCCTGCACCGGAAGTGCCTGGTGTGCTTCTCCAACGCTGCCTGTGGGATGCCTTTTAGCATGTAGATCTGCAACATGCACAACCTACATGCTAATACTAATTATGTTAATGTGAAGGAAAACAGATGCTGTATGTTTCACCCTTTGATTATTTCTGCTGTAATTTATTAAGAGATAGGATTATACAACTACATTAATTAATTTATAACTATAGACTACAGTTACTAACTTTCCCTTGTATTCTATGATGCCATACTGATATCTTTGACTGATGGGTTGGTGAAAACCCCATGCTCAGATAAATGAAGAGAGTTCCTGCATTTATTTGATTCCTATAGGCCAAGTACCTGTGAGATGCAGATTATTATATCTTGCGGCCTCTGATCATTAAGAAAGTTTAAACTAAATTGGCATAAACTAAAACCAAGACATGAGAAGGTTCCAAGATACAGTAGTATAAGTGAGTCTCCAGTGCAAATCTATATGGAGATGCACCTGAGTGTTCAATCTTTATCATGTACTAATTGTATGTAAGCACTATATCTTCCAAATCCAAAATGATGCCTTCAAATGTTGTACGTCTGTCTCATTATGGTGTATTGATATTGTGGACAGAGACGCAGCTGCTCGGTGGAGAAGATGGAGAGAGGGAGAGGAGGCAGGAATGCTGGTGGGTTGTTGTTGCTGATCTACCACCACCTGGTCCAAGCACTCACACACGCACACACACAAAGTAACACACATGTCCACATATCCTAACACACTGGGTACTGATGGGCCTCGCCAGCTGTGGATTATGTCGAGAGAGACACAAATAATGTTCATCTTGGAACTGCACCCAGAAAGATATGCACCTCGAGTGGGATACTTATGTTATTTCATTCATCCCACCAACAATGTGGACTCTGGGATGGTCAATTATCATTCATTCACTCACTCAATATCATCAAACTAATTAAACTCAGAGCTATAGAGCATGGGATGATCTGTTTTGGAGTAAAGTTGCTAGTTTGTCCTCTACATTTGACCCACCCTTCAGTGCCACTAGCATATTTTCAGAAACTATCACAATGCAGTACTCCTTACTTTCCTGAAGGTTTCAACACCACATTAAATGGCGAGACTGGAGCTGGGAATTGAACTCTTGGCCATGAGGAGAGAGCACTATCCAGCCACTGTGCTGCCTCCCTGTAATATCACTGCAAATACTACTACTACATCTACAATTACTACATACTGTTTCACTGCAGTTAGGCTACAACAGCTTTTATGACTCATCTTTGAGCATTTTGTATGTCTGTGAAAAGGTTTTGGGACTCGGGGCTAACTTCCTGTCCAGACAGGAAGTACATTCTTCAGTGTGGGTCTGCGTCTGGGCCATGTGTGTAGTTTATGGATGTTTACGCGGGACAGGGATCAGAAATGTCACGGTATCTTACAATAACTGTCTGAAGAATGTAATGCACTTCCCCTGGCACCATGTGCACCTTTAATTCAACGGGACCAAGCAACAACAGTGCCACTCACATTCAAACTGGCGAAGACCTGCTCGATACTTTTCCTCAAGTCATTATGTGATAGTGCGTTCTATTGATAATACTTTGCCTTTAGACCATTTCAAGGGACACAATGTTCTTTCGTCGCCATTTGGTCTATCACCAACTTTTGAGGTTCATGGTTTGGTCTCTTCAACGCACCATGACAAGCCACAGTAAAAATATTTAATATAACTAAGTTTATATTAAAAACACGTTTTAATTTGAGCTTGTTATAGTCGCGTAATGTACAATCAAAAACAGCATTTCCCCAAAGTGCTCTGTTGATTCAAGCTTTGATCATGAGGGTGGCAATCAAAAAGTTTATGAACAGTCCTTCCCGCAACACACTAAAAATAAATATTTGGGTCCGGACCCATCAGTAGAAAACCACTGATCTGATGCTTACAATATTTCACTCGCTTGTAAATCTTTAATCTGACACGGAAAGATGGGTCTGTTTAAAACATAAGCCCAAAGGAATGTCAAAAATGTTGGACATGAGTTTCCCTGGACTAATAAAACCAGCTGAGTGATAATAGTTGATCTAGATATTGGCAACGTTTTCCAATGACGTAAGCCCTATGTTACACAACGCGTGGCAGGAATCTCAATGAATTAGGTCTTTAAAAATAGCAAGGAATTCACTTGGAAGTCAGTTTTGCTTGCATACTTTTGGAGTGAAGTCATCATACCACTGTCCAGTTTAGTTCAACAATTTATTTCCGAGACATACTGTTACAATATTTACAAATTCTTCAAATGCAAAACGGGAAGAAAAATCATCAGTCGACATTTTTAGCAGAGATACTCCAGCGAAGTCCTTTTAGCACATAAACATATATGATAACAAACAACAAATTCAGGCTCCTAAACGACTCACACAATACATTAAAAATAAATTTGGTTGTAAAATTAGTAGCTTTCTAGACAGTCAACAGTTCAGATCAAAAAAGCCTGAGTTTTTTTTTTCTTCCCCGTAAAAAAATTGTGTGGACAGTGCAATACTTTTGAGTCTGCAGAAAGCTAGCATCTACTTGTACATTACAGTGCTGGTGTTGCAGCCATTAAAGCCTCATAGTAGCCACCTTTGGTATAATTTATGAAATTGTCTGGTCAATGTCCATTTAAAACCAGATTTTGCTTTGGCTTGAGCTGCAAAAAAAAAAAAAAAGTAAAAACAACATCCATTTCGGCATTCTTAAGGGAGTAGTCGAGAAGTTGACGACAGCTGTGGCATTCTGGCGTATGCGCTCGAATCGTACATCTCGAGTGATCCGTGCGCGCTGGCGGGAGCCCATGAACTAGGCGTGGAAGGGCTGCTGCTCTCCAATTCAGTTTTGACTCCTTCGCTGAGGGGACTTGAACTGGCGGAAGGCTGACTTTGGTTCCTCCCGCTGGGCAGCAACAACGGGCTGAACCTCGCGTCCAGTGTGGAGCATTGAGTGGGATAGGAATGGAGCATTGGGTGGTGGTGTGGATGCATGCCGCTGTAGCTGTGGGGATGGTAGACATCGTGGACATTGGGGTAAGAGGGGCTAGTTTGCGGGCTGTAGGTCCAGGAGTCAGAGAGGGTGGTGGAAGGAGGTGGTGGCGGAGGAGGGAGGCTGGTTTGGGTGAAGACGTGTCCGGTCCAGAGCGAGCCTTCTGGCGGGAAGGAGACGGGGCTGGAGCAGAAGTCTGGGTGCCCCGGGATCCTGGGCTGGGAGGAACAAGAAGAGGTGGTCCAACCGGAGTGGCTTTGGGACTCGATGGGAGAAGAATCATCTGAAAAGACGAGAAAGACTCACTTAACTTCATCACTTTAGCTTATACTGTCGTCTACCACAACTGCTTTTTTCACTCCAGGAGTTAGATTACAAGTCTGTTGTTTGCTTAATTGGACATACTGTATAAATCCAAGTATCAAGGCTTGGGATGGAATTCACTAAGGAACCTTGAAACAGGATACTGCTATATTAGTGTTCTACAGTATTTCTCTCAAAATTACATGAGCTTGAGGTCGAGAAATTACACTTTATAGTTATCTGAGTCAAGCCTCAAGTACTTTCTGTGCTGTGTCATGCAAATTATGGATGGCAGATGATGCTCTGGCACTCCCATAGCCAGAAAGCCAACAAGAAACTTAATCGTAGCAGTAAACTAACTTTTATAAGATTTCAGTTTCCCCACAGTCAACTATTTTTTCTGACCCACTGTTGAATCACGTGCAGCCAGAAAGTTGAACGCTTACCTTTCCAAGCTCCAGCAGATGTGGGCCCCGTTGGCTGTGTGACTCTGAGTGGCTTGCTTTCACTGTTGAAGCTGCGGGCCTGACTCAGAGCTCTGGAGAAGTGTTCATCCACAACGTCCCCAATTTCCCCTCTGAAGTAAGTGAACAGCACGCAGCGGGCGCTCAGGTACTCCGCCTCGGCCGGCTGGCTACTGTCCTTTAAATCGCCATCGGAGGGAAATCTTTGAATGTGGCCCGGCGCTGTCGTCTGGCGATGAAGGTTTTGTGGCAGCATCCCTCTAGATCCAATCGACTGCTGCTCCATACACTCCTGCATCTTGGTGTAGACACTTAGCTTCCTCTGCAAAGAAATAACACAATTCTCAAGTTTCAAAACACGACATTTAGCTCTGCCACTGTAACAAGAAGTTGTTCATAAAAAAGCTGTATCAGGAATCATTCCATTAAATATATATTTTTATTGATTTCATTGTATCCACATCTGGAAGAGGATGGACATTTGAAATAGTTGTAGCATACCAAAAAATTAGAGGGCTAACTTCGGTTTTCATTTTAAATTAACCTTTTGCCACAGTTGGATTCATCAGTGACCCCAAAGGTATTGATACGTATTGTTTCCCCCCTGCCACATTCCTATCTCTTGTAAAGCTCCCTGTGCACATTCCTCAGTGACGGGCCGGTTGTCATTACATCACCGTTTGACTGCGGGATTAATAGTTCAGTGTCATTACGCCTGACCTGAGGCCAATACGAGACTTCAGACTGGAATCTAGAAATGGACAAGTTAAGTGATTGGGGGTGTGTTCCAAATTCCAAAGTCAGCCATTATGGAAAATTATCTGTCTATGTATTATTAGATGGGGTATAGAAAGGTATAGGAAAAATAACGTATTAGAACTTTTTGTTGTATTATTTTGCTGCGGCATACAGGCATATGTTTCATTGTTATAGTTTGTAAAGGGGGGGAATGTTGGATTGAACAGGAGGATTTATCAAAGGTAAACATCTATTCACGAATACCTCTAGCTATATTGTTTTATAAGTTATTGTCTTTGTTGAAAGTTGGTCTACATCGCAGCATTAAAATGATAAATGGACACAAGTATATCAGCTTTGATTATAAGTTTTACTTTCTCAGCATTAAATAGGTAACTTAAAGCCACAATGGTCAGTAATGTTTTTTGGGAAAGTTTGCTAAAGTATTCTTTCATTATAGCAGCAATGACGCTGGTGTGACTGGGATTATAATAATAAGATTATTGTAAATTTCCTTCTATAGAAACTTAACAAGTTTTCAGTGGGTGCGTCTCACCTGTTGCTGCTGTTGGTTGTAGTACGTCGCCTTGTACGCAGCGGCTGGGAGGTAGTGCGCTCCATAGCTTTGGTGGTACATCACATCCAGGCAGCTCATAGCGGAGAGCGAGAGAGAGGCAGTGAGAAAGTCCGGACGAGGGAAACGCGCGCAACACGAGCGAGGGCGACTCTCTAGACTTCACACGGGCTGTACCCTCAGGCCCGCCGCTGCGTCCATATATGCCCGAGCGCATACAATGGCCATGTCGCGCAGTTTGCATAGAGACAATGCGCCTCCAGCTGTGCGCTCCACCGCGCACCACCCCGGGCCTCAGAATGGGCCTGTGCGCAATGGTGTATCAAAAAACAAAAATCTACACGGACAAGTTTTGAGACAGCCTCTGATTGGATAAGGATTGTTTCCCCCTGTTTTTGAGACGAGTTATATTTAGAGAGGGATGCGGACAGTTAGCGCACGCCCACTGGGGAAGGGCCAGCAAAGTGGAACAGTTTAGGCACAAATTTACCGTGCCAACAAGGTTTTATGTTACCTTTTTTTAAAATGTGTTCCGTTCCCCAATTAATGTTTAATAGGTCTAAACAGATCTACTGTACTTTTTTTGGGTCAAGTTTTTAAGTCTAACAGGTGCACTTAAGACATATTTTGATGTTATGCTCATGACTTAAACCTGGTGAGTTGTGTGCAGAACACTATATATATATATATATATATATAGTGTAAATTAAAATGGTTTGCTGATTCCACTAGGTCTTGAGTGCAGTTCACTCAGCCTACTAACCTCATATTCCTTGTCAAACAGATCTGTACAGTTCCAGGTTGAAGCTGAACTGTTTGCTGCCACCTGTTGGAGACTGTTTACACTCACACCGAGATGGAAAACGCGTCTGTTTAAACCACGTTACCTTCTTTTTCAAATAAAACGTTATTCTGAACAATAAAAACTAAAATCTAAACATTTTCAGGCCACAACACACATCTATTAACTTCTTACTACCCGCCTTATCCGAGTACATTTTCTTCAGTTCAGCTTTACCCAAATCGAAAAGCTACTTGATTGGAGCTTGCAGCCTAAAGGCCAGTTTAACGCCTCATTTGAAAGCTAAGACCTACAAAACTGATGTAAATTGATCTTTTTCCTCGTGGGGTTTAAGAGGTTAAACATATAGTTCCTTTCAGCTGATGTGTTTATCTGTTTTTAGGTTTGATTTTGACAGCGCTGTAGATCAGCAAGCATAAAAGCGGGCCGACATTAACGCATACACAACTTGCCTTCAGCCAAAACTTGTACAGAACGGTATTTGAACAAAGTTTGCCTCTGCATGAATCACTTAAATCTCGTGTCCTGAATTTCCTGCAGTGACAGGCGCCTTGACACCCGGACAGCATCAGCAGTCGTTCGGGTGAGTGATGAAGATGGCGGTATCTCCATCTAGTGTTGTCTCTGAGCAAATCCACGGTCTCCAAACTCTCTCCACAGTGGCTGGGAAAGTGGGCCAGTGGAGCACTCACTGATGCCCAGAGACATACAGGAAGGATAACAGCAGTATGGCTCCTCTGGCATCTTCAAATACACCCACAAAGCAAAGCGTATAATGCAGATAGTGGCAGTGGCTGGACCTGCAGGGCTGGAGACATCTGGAACAGTCTGCGCCTCTTCTGCTCACTGTCTTAATGAGGCAAAGACGCTGGTTATTAGTGAACGTTTAAAAAGAGGGAATAGAGAGCAAAGGGAGATGGGGATGGAGTGGGGGAATGGTTTGCTCGGAAGTCCCTCAAAAAGTTCAAAATCTAATATGTTTATGCTTCCAAGTTCTATAAAAGTAGGTCACAAAGTAAACAAGTATCAAAAGATAACAAGAATCTTTATTATGGTCAACCGCATTTTTAAAAATTATTATTAAAAAGTTCATCATGTACATGCTTTTTTCTACAATGTCATCTCACAAGAACAAAGGTTTTCCATGCGTCGTCTTTGCAAAAATAGTCCATATAAGAGAGGCGGATATGATATTAGACATAGATTGTTAGGAAATTATACATACAACGATTTCCTGTGATACTTTGTAAAAGGTTCATACTGTCTTCTTGGTTATCTAGTAAAGCAGGTAAACAAACCTTCTGCCGTACTAAAAGAACAAAACAGTAATAGTTCCTATGATACTATTGTACATCTAGAATCAGCTCAAATAGATGCATTAGTTACATCCTGCTCCTGAAATACACCCAAAATAAATGGTCTTATTTTAAATCAAAACATATACCTGTACATCAGCTTTCCAGAGTGCTAGATGGCTCCGTGTTACTAATTAAAGTATGCTAATTCACGCCTGCGTTGCATCTTGCCGGGGCAGGTGCGCTGATGATGTGGGTGCACATTAGGCAGTGTGCAGCATCAGGAGATCGGGGAGGGTGTTGAGGTCTTCAGAGGACCACACACCTGTCTCAGCGTGTCCCTGGACTCATGTGATGGGGATTAGCAGCACGAAGACAATGAGACTGAGACGTCTGCAGGTGCAAAACGAATGCAAGCCAGGATGCTTTTTTTGTTGTTTCCGGGATCATAATGGATTGTGCTTACACAGCTTATTGTGTTTCAAATGGCATAGGCTGTATTTGTGTCAGATGCCCCTCCTGATCGTCCCTATCTTGTAGCTCCTTTTGGCAGGTGAAGATAAAGCAATTGTAGCCCAGTGGTTCACAAATCACGCCTAGCAACACCTTTGTCTCTCCGATCAGTGAGCACCAAATCAGGCCTAAAGTAGAATTTAAATATGAAAACACTAGAGCATCTAAAGGAGCCAAGCCTGTTCCAAGTTTGAGAACCGAGTAGTTTGTCCACGTTACTACGGTCGAAAACAGTGGATTCTTTTACATCATTCACATCCATAATAAGGTAAAGACTGAACGATCATTGTTCTCAATATTCAACTTATGAATAGTAAACTGATGTCAGTTTTTATAGTGGGCACCTTCAGGAGGCGGGTTTCGAAGCCCCGACCTTCCGCTTATGGGACGACCATCTGTGCCACTGTCTTTCCCTATTTCGTAAGAAAGTATAATGCTTTTATGAATCTACAAATGCTACAAAAATCTCCATGGAACCCATTAATATTGTGACAGTCATACAATACAATAGATCATCTGCACATTGCACTTGACACTTGGATAATCAATGTGTTGCCATCATTTTATTAATTGCTTGTTACGTCTTAATTGTCAATTTTCTGAACAGAGTCATTTGACATGCTTTACAGTCAACCAGGTCACAACAATCACTTATTATAATTGACTTTAATATACGATACGTTTCCATGAGTCATTTAACTTTTCCCATTTACCTGAAGTGACTGAAAAAATATCGCTTCTTGATTATTTTCTACCCGGTAGATGATTCGTGCACAATTTCCCGTATCCTCCATCTATTTGAGTGTTTAGCGAGAGGAGACGGCGGGGGAGGGGTGTGCACATTAAAGCCTAATTAAAGTGACATTAGCGCTTCTTTCTGTGTGGGGCGACGTGAACAC